>JARQOC010000003.1:490085300-490685300 GCA_033576535.1 Allobates femoralis
CCACAGCCTCTATAATATTAATTATAATATATAATATATATATATTATAGCGTGTTAGGAGTTTTATGACTGATAGTAATCATTGTATAGACTTGTGTAAGAAAAATCTTGACATGGTATGAAATTGTGATGCAATAGTGTTTTTAAAAGTGTGTTAAATTCTTCATAACAAAACATCACAGAGCCTTAGCTAGGTGTTCTTTCACCAAAATAAATTTTCAGTTCAAAGCTCATGTCCTGTCTCTAAAAATCATTGCCAAAGCTGAAAATGACCTAAGTGCAGAAAGGACAAGGGGGATTGGCTCTCTAATCTGCCACTCAAAACTCTGACCAATTAGTCAAAAATGATGAATAAACCTTTCTAGACTCACCCCTCCGGCTTTAAGAAGTTTTCTCCTGAACTCCTCAGTAGGGTTGTTAAAGGTAAGCTTTTCACAGCGTAAATGATTTACAGGGGGGTGGCCTTCAAGGTGCAGAAATAGATCATAATCAAAACGAACTTTCTTAGGCTCTTCCTGTGAAAAAAGAAAAAATCCCATTGATGGAGCTGGTAATAATGATAGTTCACATATTTACATCATTTCAATCATTATACATTATTAGGCCAATTTTACAGTTTTTAAAATAATAGCACAAAACAGATAAGATATGCACCGAAATGTGCAACTTTTTTTTATTGCTCCAGATTACTGTATAAGTCGTTTCACAAGTGTCCATCTTTATGTTTGACCAATTAACTCAAACTAATTGCCACAATTTAAAAAAGAAATGAAGATGCACAATAATAAAATTTAAAAAAAATGATAAATGCAAAAAAGCCATATCCCAGTACACATTTTTACTAGAGCACAAATATATTTCCGATAAAATAAATGTGCCAGTGGAGGTCCACTGGCAGTGAAAGTACAGGTATATTTCAACTATAATAATGTTATATTATTAACTATGGTACATTCTACACCAGGCTTAGGCACAGGAGTGCCAGTAGTATTCATGTTTGTGCAGTGGTCAAAGGGCCAGGGCACTCGACTCTACAGGGCTAAACAGTTTCGGGGATGTCATGGTGGCTCTCCCTGGAAGTCATGGCAGGGACCAGTCGTTAAAAGGGGAATTATTTACAAGGGAAGTTTTTCGTGACGCCATTTGTGGTTTATTATCAGGAGTGAACGGCGCTGCTGGTAATGGTCAACAGGGCTTAGGTGGATAGGCAGCTTGGTGGAGCACTCACCACAGACCGAATGGGCCCCTGAGATTTAAATGCTAGAGTTGCTGAGAATGGTGGTTGTAGTGTTAAGTGTAGAAGGGTGCAGGAAGGAGCAGATGGACACAAGGATTGCAGCTCATACAGTCTCCTTTACTGAAGTTTTTAAGTTGTCACTATCCAGCCGGGGTACTGTGTCCTTTAAGATTGCAGCTTGGCCAGCTCACAGGTAGTCTGGGTTCACCCCACTGAGACACCAGGTATATGCCTTTCCTAGCTGCCCTTTACTGTCTACGGTGTTACTCCTTCTCTAGGCGGTGGCTTGTGGCTGTAGCCAATTGGCAGTTTCACACCCTCTGTATGTTTAATCCGCCTGCTGCATAGTACACAGAGCTTATTGCAGTGCTGGCCGCTTTTCCCCGCGACGCAGGGGGAGAAAAGGCGGTGACATCACCACTGGAGGCGAGACAAAGCGGGCAGCACTGCAATAAGATCTGTGTACTATGCAGCAGGGAGGGAGACAATGATTGGCATCAGGGAGGCAGCGGTGGGCGGATTAAACATACCCGCAGACAACAGAACCGGCCCAGCACACGCAGGGGAGACAAGGGAGGCAGACTGAAGCCATAAACCAGGAGGAGGCAGCAGGGTAGACACAAGCAGCAGCAGCAGCAGCGATGTAGGGGATCACTACAGTGTCCCAGGCCCCCTCCCTGCATGCTCCCAGAGTACATATAGGAGAGCCAAGAGGCCATCCACACCATGCCCTGAGAACACCCCCTGTTGCCATGAACTCTGACATCACCTCCAGCACCTTTGTCAGTTCGCAGTACCTCTTTGATTTGATAAAAGCGCTGCCCACCAAACAAGACTGGACACTATGGTAGCTAGACAGCCCCCAAGAAAGAGCCTTCTCATCCCTGCGTAGTGACATTGAGCTTTTGGACACCCATACATCATCTTTGGAGGTCACTACATCCTCTCTCTACTAAAATAGCGACATTAGAGAAGAACCTCTCAGATACCAAAACTCATATGCAGCAAACGGCGCTGCTTTTGGACGACCAGGAGAACCGTGGGAGGCGCAACAACATCTGCCTGCGCGGCATCCCAGAGGGTAGCTCAGCGACTTCACTACCTCGCAATGTTACTGAGATACTTAATATGGTGTCACAGAAACCCCTGGACTCAGCCTTTGTGATTGACAGAGTCCACAGCCTCCCAGGCCTCTGGCCCAGAGACATCCTTTGTAGACTGCATTACTACACAGATAGGGAAGCCATACTACAACATGCCTGGTCCTATTGTAGACTTTTTGTGGATGACAGAGGTCCGGCTATTTCCAGACATATCCACCCAAATGTTAGTCATGAGACGCCAGCGCTCCTGCACCGTATTAAAGATCAATGAGCCACATACAAATGGGGTCATCCCTTCCATTTTATTGTTAAAAAGGGAGATGCCCAATTTTTCCTCAAACAACATGAGGAACTCCAGAGCTGTTTAAATTTCTGGACACCTCCCCTATTCTGATCTCCAATTGTTTATGGTTGGACCTTCCACAATGTTGTCCACAGGGAGACCGGAGAAGACGCACTTCCCAACCTCTGGAAAAGAGGAGGTCCAGTCCTAGAGAAAACTCTACCAATGACAAGGGCCACAAATGCAGTCCCACTTGACTCTTACTCCACGTTTTCTGGGATATAATTTTCTCTATAATCAGCAATGTTTTTCTAAAGTGTTAGGCAGTCTGTGAGAATGCCACTTGCTCAGCCTTGTAGGCGACTGTGACCTAACATAACTTTGCCGACTGAACTCCTACATGTTGGGAAAGAGGGCAATCTGTTAGTGCCATTCAAGTCTTTGATGGGGAATACCTCTTCGCCGCTTTTGTTTGATGTTTGAAATGTGAAATGTGAATTTACTTTTAGAGATAGCCGTTCTGTTTGTTCTATGATGTAATTTATTCAATTATCATCTGGATGCGAGAGAAAGCTACTACATAGTTTCGTGCGCACCCCCCAACAGGACTGCAGTCCTGTGTCTCTCCCCAGGGAGTGGACGTCCTCCAGCTCATCCCCGGGGTTTAATCTTTAATTGCTCCTCTGTATCTCCACCGATTAGTGGTGGAATCAGAGAATTTCCTAAATTCTCTTAATCCTTTTACTCACTAACTTTCTTCTTGCTCTCTCTTCACATCCTTTCTCTATATTCCCCTTCTTTTCCTTGACCCAGTCTCTCTCGTCTCCTAGTCGTCCTTTCTCCCTGCCCCCCCCTTTTTTCTCTCTCTCCATTTCCCCCCTATAGGTGAGGATCAGTGGCTGGCGCCCGAGCAACCCCCAAGACGACACCCAGAGACATTGCAGAGCTGCGCTGCAGACCCAAAAACGTCAATGGCTTGCGTAGCCTGGGTAAGAGATCCATACTAGCTAATTACCTATGTAAGGAACGTATACAGATAGCCTTTCTTGCACCCTTAAACTATTCAAACTGACTAGCCACTGGCTTCAAGAGGCCTATCACATTAATTAACTTGACCCGAGGTAGTAGCATTCTCATTTATCGCTCTATACATTGGAGTATGTAGACTATCGTTGTGACCAACAGGGAAGAATGTTATTGGTGAAGGGATGGATTGCATCGCAGTTCTTCACATTTGTATATAGCTACCTAATGCACAAAAGGGAACAGTCTTGATGGGCTTTCAAGAGCAATTTGCTGAGTGTGCTGTTGCTAGGGGGAACTTCAATGTCGCCCTGGACCCAGATCTTGACACCTCTTCGGGCCGGCAGACATGCTCGCTAGATGTACTGCTTAGAATGAAACGACTCCTGCAAGAGCACCAACTAACAGACTCTGTGCTGACCCAGATTTCTCGACAGTGGCAGTGGAAATTGAACACCTTACTCCTGGAGGACCTGGTCACCACCCAAGAAGTGACACAGGCATTAAGAGACTATTTTTCAAACAATGCCAGCCTGGAAATTTCACTGCTTGGAAGCGCATAAATGTGTAATCCAGGGCATATTTATTAGGCATGGAGCAAGGCTAAAGAAGGAAAGAGACTGTGAATTGTCCTCTCTGCTTTCTCAGCTGCAGGAACTTGAGACAACTCATAAGCGAGGACTCCAGAGGGAAGTGGGTGCTGACCTGTCTAGTGTTAGGGAGGACCTTCATAATCTCCTAAACAAAAAGGCTAAATTCTGGTTGGCAAAATGCAGGCGTCAGTTTTACGAACTTAGTAATAAACGGACAGAATGCTAGCTGGAGTTTTCAAACGACAGAGAGCAAAACATTCATTTCGAACATAGGTGATCCTACAACGACGAACATCGCCCAACCTTCTAACGTGATAGCTGAAGCTTTCAGAAAATATTACGCTGCGCTATACCAAGTAGATAGCAGTAATCCCTTGACACTTTCTCCCACTTTCCTCCCCAGAATCAGAGAATATTTCACATCAGCAAATCTTCCTAAATTGAACCCAGTGGATGTTGAAGCGCTGAAGCATCCGATCACCGACCAGGAATTACACTTCGCCATTAAATTGTGAAAAAATGGTAAGGCACCTGCCCCGACGGCTTTTCATCAACCTATTAATAAGGATTAAAGGATGTTCTGACCCCTCACCTACTGAGATTCTTTAATGATTTGAAAAGCGGACATAGACCACACACGGACTCATTAAGAGTGCACATTTCGGTAATCAACAAGCCAGGCAAAGACCAACACAATGCGCGAGCTACCGCCCAATTTCACTCCTAAACGTGGACTTAAAATTGTTTGCTAAGATCATGGCCACGAGACTGGCTCCCTTACTTACTGGGGTGGTTCACCCGGACCAGGAGGGTTTTATGATGGGGAGGGAAGCCCGGGACAATACCATTAAGGCGGTCAATTTGGTGCATCGTCTAGGTGTGGGGGGTGGGGGGGCTCCCTCACTTCTCTTAGCTACGGATGCTGAAGAAGCATTCGATAGAGTCAACTGGATCTTCATGAGGGAGACACTCCTGCAACTGGGCTTGGGGACAAACATGATGCGCTGGATTATGTCCCTCTACTCTATCCCATCAGCCAGGGTCTGGGTGAACGGTTGTTTATCGGAGCCTTTCGACATTCATAATGGCACCCGCCAGGGATGCCCCCTCTCACCACTGATCTTTATCCTCACAATTGAACCGCTACTTAGGAGGAATAGGGTGCACCCTAACATTTCAGGAATTACTTTTGGTAACACCACTCACAAGGTGGCAGCTTATGCTGACGACCTCTTATTTTTTCTTACTAAATCCAACACCTTGCTCCCGAATCTAATGACTGAGCGCCACACATTCTTCCAATTCTCCAAACTTTAAAATAAATTTCTCAAAATCAGAGGTCTTGAATATCATTGTAACAAAACTTTGACCATCTCCTTACAATCAGCATTTAGCTTTAAATGGATCAATCAATCGATAAGTTACTTTGAAGTCAAGTCGACTGCCAATCTAGACACACTGTTCAAGAATAACTTTCCAGCTCTCCTTTCCATGATTCGGAGTGATTGTGGCAGATAGACTAAGACCTCCTTCACCTGGTTTGGGCGGTGTCAAATATTCAAAATTAATGGTCTTCCCTGAATTCTCTACATGTTGCAAGCACTGTCCATTCAAGCACCAATGACCTTCTTCAAAACTATCTCCTTCATTCAAAATTTTTTTTATATGGGCAGGGAAATCGATTAGACTAAACGGATCGAGTCTGCCAGAACAAAGGAAGAGGGGGGGGTTTGGACTTCCCAATTTTAAGTATCACCAACTTGCCGTACATTTTGCAAGAAGGGTAGATTGGTATAGAAACTCGGCCAATAAGGTGTGGGTCCACATAGAGCAAAGTTTTTGCCCAATTCCCCATGCTAGATTGCCTTGGCTACTATCGGCTGCCCCAGCCTGTCTTCACACTCACTCGACGATAGGGGCTACGATAAAATACTGTCAAGTTCTGTGGACCAGGCCTTTTATGATAGCTTCCTGTTCCAAACTTATGCCTGTGTTGAGCCATGCAGACTTTGCCCCTGCCCTTCATTACGAGGTGTTCCTGAGTTGGGACGAAGTGGGAAGAGATAGGGTGGAGATCTTTGGGGGAGGGAATGACTGCCCCTCTCTATCCATCCTCAGAACATGGGATGACCCAGTTCCTTTGGGATGGTCGTGATGTTTCCATCTGCATCACTTTCTGCACCCCCTCCCACCGAAACAATGTTTTGAGCATCCAAAGACACAATTTGAGGTACTTTGCTTGGAGTCAGGCCTGGGTAGACATATTTTGCCTCAGGTTTACGCGATGCTGGTGTCACCCCCAGGACAGCAACCTCCTAAATTCATAGCAGAGTGAGAATCAAATCTGCATCCTCACCCATAACACATCCATAAGCTCCAAACACAAAGAAGCAGGATACAAGCTTCTATCCCGCTGGTGTAGAGCTCCAGAGAGACTGCATGCAATGTATCCCGAGACTGACACTATCTGTTGGAGATGTGGGAGGGAAAGAGGATTGCTTATCCACATCTTTTGGGACTGCGAGCTGCTTAGGCCTTACTGGCAAGGGGTTGAAGAAATAGCAAACTAGGTTGCTCATCATGTAGAACCCTTGATTCCAGCTTTGACTTTGCTTCATCTCACTGAAACTCCCATTGCAATTTATAGGAATTCTCTTAAAATTCCTCATAATCGCTGCGAGGGCGTGCATCCCCTAACTCTGGGGCAAGACCTCTCCGCTGGGGCTTTCACAGTGGTCCGCAAAGTCAATGAGCTAATGTACATGGAGGATCTCACTGCCTCGATACATGATATACAGAGGAAATTCTGGAGCACCTGGGCGGATTGGATGGATTTTCAGCAAACAACTATATACAAGCTTCTGCTGGATGGGGGTGGGGAGCCGGACCCTGGCCACTGACCTCCCTTATCCTAACCCTCCTATCGCCACCTAATTCCACCTACCCCCAACCCTTCCATTCTGATTTTCTCCTCACCCACATACCAGCCTCCTTGTTCTTTCTTCCCTCATTTCTTTACACTTTCTACTTTCTATTGTTTCTCCTTTCCTGCAAATGCAAAAGATAAATATGTCAGATTGCACAGTTAAGGCTGGTTTCACACTACGATTTTTTTAAATCCGATGCTGTCCGATAGAAATCGAACAGCATCGGATCCGAATTTAACCCCATGTGATCCTACGGGGATCAAACCGATTCGGATGTGCACTAAATGGCATCCGAATCACGTCCAATCAGATTTTGTCCGATTTCTTTCCAGTGCAAAAATCGGAGACTGCTCCGATTTTTGCATCCGAATCAAAATCGGGGAAAAAAAAAAAAAAAAAAAAAAAAAAAAAAAAAAAAAAAAAATCGCATCTGACAGATCGGATGGCAATTATGCTAAATCCGATCCGATTCTTTTAACATGGGGCCCTATGGAGCAGGGTCTGAGGAAACATCTGTCTCCTCGGAAGCGATTTTAGTGTACTGAGCATGCTCAGTACGCTAAAACTGCTCCTAACCATCTAATTTTACTTCCGCAATGTATATACATACATTGCGGAAGTAAAATTAAGTAAAGCAGGGGTTAAAAAATAAAGAATATTTATGCTCACCTGTTCACGAGTCCCCCGGCGTCTCCAGCACTTCCTGCCTGTTGGACCTGCCGTGATGTCACAGTCACATGACCGGTTACCGCGGTTATCGGTCATGTGACTGACATTACGCGAGGTCCTAGGATCAGAAGATACAACTGGAGACGCTAGGGGACTCGTGGACAGGCGAGAATAAAGATGGTTTATTATTTTTTATTCCAGAGGAGAGGGGAGAGGAGGGGGAAACACAGGGGAGAAGCGGGGAGCACCAGGGAGAAGCGGGAGCCCCAGGGGAGAAGCGGGGAGCCCCAGGGAGAACAGGGAGAACAGGTGACAAGTGACAGGAGGCAGAGAGGAGCAGATGACAGGAGGAGCCGGCCAAACTGATCCTGTAAAAATGTCGGAATCAGATGCATATTTGGTATCCGATTGCAGGGATCAGTTTAGATCCGATGCTGTCCTATTTCTATCGGACAGCGTCGGATTGCAAAAAATCGTAGTGTGAAACCAGCCTAAGAGGAAACCCTCTGACCAGGAATTAATCTCTTACTGTTTGGCGACACTTGTCGCAATGTGTTGTAAACTTACCGTTTATTTACCTTTGACTTTATATGCACATTTTGTATATGGTAAGACCAATGGTATTGTATGTCCTTAATACTTTCAAATGCTTGCTCATTCATACAGTCAAATTTACTTTCATGTTTTTATTTTGTTATTTGTGTACATTAAATCTCTTAACCTTCCTAGCGTTATTCCGAGCCTGACTCGGGTTAACATTCACTACCAGAAGCGTTAACCCGAGTCAGGCTCGGGCTTAACCGCGTTCGCGGCAGATGCGGTGAGAAAACCGCATCTGCCGCATCTGCCGCACTTGCGGCGCGGTGCGGTAATCTGCATAGGAACCAACCACCTCGGATGACCCTCATACACTGTTAATATGTGCCCCTGCAGCCTAGTAAACCATTAGCAGCACTGTTTTAGTGTGAAAAGTGGCTGCAGTAGAAGTGAGATAATGATTTATACACTTACATGCCTGCGTACTTGAGGCGTCTCCCTGTGTGTGCTGGGACTTGTGGGCTGTGCTCATCATGTCTGCTCTCCCCTCCCTTATGCACGCCCCCTCTCAGCCTGCTATAGTGATGTGAGGCTGATTGCGTCATAAAGGGCGGGCTACGGGATGCCGCGATTTAGCCCCGCCCCTTTATGACGCAATCAGCCTCACATCACTATAGCAGGCTGAGAGGGGCGTGCATAAGGGAGGGGGAGAGCAGACATGATGAGCACAGCCCACAAGTGCCAGCACACACAGGGAGACGCCCTCAAGTACGCAGGCATGTAAGTGTATAAAATCATTATCTCACTTCTACTGCAGCCACTTTTCACACAAAAACAGTGCTGCTAATGGTTTACTAGGCTGCAGGGCACATATTAACAGTGTATGAGGGTCATCCGAGGTGGTTGGTTCCCTTTACTATGCAGATTACCGCAACCGCGCCGCAACTGCGGCGCAAGTGCGGCAGCTATGCGGCAAGTGCGGCAGATGCGGTTTTTTACCGCATCTGCCGCGAACGCAGGTAGCCCGCTTTTAGCAAAAAATTCTAGACCTAAACAGACCGCCAGGGAGGCTACATAAAGAAGTAAATATATATATAAAAATATATATAGGCAGTTAGGCCAAGTATATATGTTTAGCGTATGTCCATGTAAGACCATATTCCCAACTCAGTCCTCAAGAGCCACCAACAGTACACGGAAGATTTCCTTAGTATTGCACAGGTGATAATTCCAACATCATTCAACTATCCTTGCTCCACGTACGTGTTTGATCTATTTTTTTAGGGATGCAACAGGTGAACATTACAGTCTGTTCACATGTCAGTGTTTTTTGATAAACCGGGTGTTCACACAAACTCATGGAATAATGTCTGTTTTTTCCCCAACAGCTCAGATAAAAATGCCAATATAAATCAATAGGTCTGACTATAAACATGAAAATCGCATACAGCCCACAGATGGCACCCATGTGCCATCCTTGTATAAAGGGGTTTTCCCTATGAATAAATTTAATTTTAAAAGTTGATATTACTCAATAGAACTTTGATTAATAATAAATTCTACAATTGTATGTGTTTAAAATAAAATGTTCACAGGCTGAGATAATCATGTGTGTCCCTGCTATGTACCGTGTAATAGATGTGTCTGACAGTACAGGAACATAGTCTGATCAAACCACATCTCCGGAGTAGTCAGCATCAGATAGTTAATCAGCTCCTATAAATCCATCATTGGCTATTTTTTTTTTTTTATTTAAATTTTTCCAAATCACTAATGGGCCAGAATGAAATAGGTGGTTTGTCCTGATGAAGTCAGATGACTTGGAAATGAGTTTATCATAAACCGCAAATAAATTCTTTGGGATCTCCTTCAGCAGTGCAGAAAGTCAACCTCTTTTCTACAGAGCATATCTCCGTTTTTTTTTAACCTGTGGACTGCAGTAGCTGATCATTGCACTCCATTCTTTGTTGTGTGATAAATAACTTGACCAGGTGAACACCTCCTTGCACCTTTAGGTCCCTCTCTACTGGATAAGACCCTATTTCTCTTTTCGTTCCCCAGGATACTTCTGTGAAAATCACTGATGAAATGCTTACGGGTAAAGCGGATTAAAATCGGTTGAAAAAACTGATGAACAACAGTCCAATGTTTTTCCATACAATAAAAAATCATAGATGTCTGAATAAAGTCTTAACATATTTATAAAGTTTGGTCAAAATTAGTTTTTTTATTGCCTCTATTACATATAAATGCAAAGCATATCAACCTATCATAAACATCTAATAACTAACATTTGGGGACACATATTATACTTTGCTATGTAAAACCACTGCAGAATTATTCTCTGATAAATTAACATATACTGGAATTTCTTAAATGTGGCTTTTTCCCTAAACTCGAATATAGCTTAGTCTTGAATGGGTTAATATTAGCTTTATCCTGACGATGAAATGTAATATTAGTCAACTATGGACAACACCTGCATAAAGCATTAGCAACCATCTATTAATGCTTCACACGCTGTTGTATAATTGCACATATAATGAAAGGATGATGAAAACACTAAGCATGTTGTCAATAAATCCAAGCCAGGATCAGCTCAATTTGGTTACACAAAGCATTATACTGTTGAAAAATTGATATATTTCTTCAAATGAAAAGGTCAATTGCGGCATTTAAAAGCTAACTCAATAATCCATTCAATAAAATAATCCATTTAATAAAGTCTACCAGCACCACCATACTAATTACGGGAGCACAACATCTCAAGATCAATGAGACTGAAATGGAGACGAGAACAAAAATAAGGTATGGGTAACAATAAAAGCTAGTGCAGAAGCTACTCAGAATTCTAAACCTTTTTCCCTCTTAATCTCTTTCATTTTTAATTGGAATATGCCAAAAGGGTTGAAGATAATTTACGGAAAACAGATTGGGGTTTGCAACAATGTATTAAGTCAAGGCCCTACAATAATACAGTCAGGAGGAAATAACGAATTTTGGTTTTACATTTTTATAGACAAATATACAAGTGTATGCAAAAAGTCAGTGCTCACCCTTATTTTTATAAAACTTATTCAATTTGCCATGGCAACTGAATATCAGCTTCTGGGCACAAACCTTGATTGAGGACAACACATTCTTGCCTAATCAGTGCTTAGAGTTTAGCACAATTTTAGTGTTTTTGTTTGATCACCCTCTTTTTGAGTGTTGACCACAGATTCTAAATGGGGAAATTCCTGGCCATGGACCCAAAATTCCAATGTTTTTTTAAACCAAGTCACTTCGTTGTCACTTTTGCCTTGTGATCTGGTGCTCCACCCTACTGAAAAACACCATTATCCATCAATAAATTGTGCCTGGATTATTGGGAGAACTTACTCTCGAAAGAGGTTTAGATTCATCTCTTTATTCATGGTTCTTGGCTAAATTGAAAAACAACCCCACACATTGATACTTGACAGTTGGCGTGACACAGGGCTCTTGGTAGTGCTCACCTTTTCTTCTCAGGACAAATCATTCTTCTAGTACTTTTTAGTTCAATCAGTATAATTCCTACAGACTGAGGTTCTGCAGAAAGTACAGGAATTGGACTGCAGAGGTTTGCGGTGAAGTAATTTTCTCTGATGAAGCCCCTCCACAGACTGTATGGGACATTTGGAAGAATGATTGTCCTCAGAAGAAAGGGTGAGCATTACCATGAGTCCTGTTTCATGTCAAACTGTAAAGCATCCTGAGACCATTCTACGAGCAGTGCAAACACACACACAAAGCAATCACTTTTGAGAATGGAGATGCTTTTTGAAAAGTAAATTGCAAAGTTGTAAAGTTGTTTTGAAATTTCACCCATTAAAAACTATGATATGACCCCCTTTTGGACCACCATATGTGTTGCAAATATGTAATTAGACTGAGCCAAGAAAAATATTTAATTTGTTTGTCAATGATGTAGAAATGGAGCAGAGATAGTTTCAGAACGAAGAGTTTGTCTATTATCGACAAAAAGAACAGCTCAAATTTTAATACTATTTTCTTAATTTTATGGGTAATTTATTGTGCATTTGGAGAGATCACTATACAGAGAGGGAGAAAAGAAGCTGAAAAAAAATAAAAAATTAAATTATTGATTTTTTTTTTAAATAAAAGTGAACACAATGTTTTTATTAAATGTAGAAACACAAAAGTAAAATAGGAATATTTACTTTGTAGGAAGTAACTGACAATGTAAATGCTAACCTGCATATTATTAAGTCCTCATTCAGACATCTGTACAGACCATGATGCATGGACTGGCTGGCCGTGTGTCTTCTCACCTGAACCAGTCAGTCTCATAGGAATATCTGAGGCTGCCATATTCCGGTGAGGAATCCAGAAAACAGTGATAAAGAGCTGGAATCAAATGCCGCGCTGACCACAAGGATAAAAACAGAGTAAATCATCCACTCCGTTTATTCTGCCAAATAAACAGCAGAATAAACGGAGTGGATGATTTACTCTGTTTTTATCCTTGTGGTCAGCGCGGCATTTGATTCCAGCTCTTTATCACTGTTTTCTGGATTCTTCAAGTCTCAGCTGGGAGCCTGCAGCGACCTCCTGTGTGCTTTTATTGTAGTTGTGACACTCACAACTACATCAGGTGAGTTTAACCATTTGGGGTCTGAGGGACCTGTATAATAGCGGTATTACTCTATGTGCGCTTCCTTTCTCTTTTAATTTATATTCAGGTGAGAAGATTCAGGGCCAGTCTGTGCCTTGTGGTCTGCTCACTGACTATGATACATGGATGTCGGAATGAGGCTTTATAGAAATACAGCGGGTGCACCACACTGATAGATTTCAGTACACTGTAAAGAAGCCAACATAAGCCCCCATCTCAAAGATGTAGCCATTCAATGCATTAGATTAGGGAGACCTAACTGCATTGTGCAAACGAAAAAAAACAAAAACATTTTCCATGAGATGATGGAAGTAGGGTTGTGTGCTTAATCAAATCTCGTTTATTAATTCAGGGTTTCCATGAAGCAAAATTCTGATCAAAGCCGTGTTTTGCATTTCATCTCTGTGTGCACGACCAATATCAAGGCAGAGGTGAGGTGGCAGTAATGATGTCTGCAAGGTGCAGAGGTAAGGTGGCAGTAATGATGTCAGCAAGGTGCAGAGGTGGCTTGGGAAATCACAATCACCAATACTAGAGGCAATGTTACATGGATAGTAGGAGGACAAACAATGACACTTAATCCCAGCTGAGAGTTGGAATGTCCACAGTGCTCATGCTCCACTCTCCTGATTAGCATAACACTCTATTGTGCAGAGATGACATATAGCCAAGCTACAACAGGGTACGAGAATCTATCCCAATGAGAAAAGGTTATTTATAATCTCTACCACCTCATATTAAAAGTGCAGTTCAAAATAAGTGGAGACACTTATTGAAGATAGAATTTGTTTTTCACCGTCCACTGGTTTCTGTAGTCCCCAGCAGTCTGGATTGCAGGGCAGGATCTACCTATGGCCGGTGACACACCGTGTGAGACAATCGCACGAGTCTCACATGCATCACCCGACACGACTGCCAGCTCTCTGTGCAGGAGCGTGTCAGCTGCATTGTAACACATGCAGCTCCACGCTCCTGTCCAGAGAGCAGGCGGCAGTGGTGGGTGATGAATGTGAGACTCATGCAAGTATCTCACCCTGTGTGTCACCGGCTTATAAAGTAGATTATATAGGGACAACAACTCTGGGTCCTTAAGGGGTTAACAGTGATTTTTGCGCTTTCGCTTTTTCCTCCCCTTTATTGACTATAGCCATATGAGGGCTTGCTCTTTGCAGAATGAATTGTACTTTTGAATGGAGCATTCATTCTGTTCATTCTATCATATATTTTAATAAGTGGTAAATAAAATTTCCAGGTGTGACAAAAGAGCAAAAAAAAAAAATGAAATTCTCTAATTACTCTTTTTTATTTACAGAGTTCATTATTATACCATAAAATTGGCCTAGCAGCAAGATGCTACAGGTCAGTACGATTACGGAGATACCAAACACATTTTTTCTTTTATTTAACAGGTGGGGGAAAAAAATCTTGCTTGTGTCGAGATTTTGAGAGCCGTAACGTTTTCATTTTTGGGATATAGAGCTGTGTTTAGTGCTTGGTTTTAGTGCCAATGTTTTTATTGGTATTACCTTGGGGCTTATACAATGTTTTGATCGCCACGTATTATGGTTTTTTTCTGTTCTTGGAGCAGCCAAAAAATTGGAGTTCTGACACTTTGATTTTTGTTCTCCTTATGATGTTTATCAAGCAGATTAATTTATTTTAGATTAAAAAAAATGATAATAATCGGATTTTCATGAATGCAGCGATACCAAATTTTTTTTATTTCTTCATTTTTAATGTGGTAAAAGGGGGGGAGGAGGGCAGAGATTTGAACTCTAGCATGTCTTTTTAGTTTTTTATTTATTCATTTTTTACCTTTTTTTTTTTTGTTTTTTTTTGTTTGTACTGTACTTCATAGTCCTTTCAGTGAACTGAACCTGGAATAGTTTGATCACAGTCTTCTACAAATGCTGTTCATAAGCTGGCTTTCATAGTAGTTCTCATAATAGCCAGGGGTCAGCTGGTGACCCCTATGTTTGACATTACAGAACTCTTCGGTGTTGCATCACATGCACACCAATGAAGGCACAAAAGAGCATGCCCCCTGCCAGCGCCCTTTAAAAATACAGCTATCAGAGATTGACAGAGGCATCTAACAAGTTGGCTCCGCTCTACACCACCCCCGGCTGCTTGAGGCACATGGTTCATTAAAATAGCCAAAATGTGTTCTGAAAGATGCGAGATCAGCGTCCAAGCCCACATCAAAGGCAGGGAAACAACCCATAATGGTCATGGCACATCATGGATTGTTAAGGTGGTAAGGCTCATAATAAGTTGTAGACCTCAGGCTTCAGATATACACAGTACTGTAGGGTGGCATGAAGGAAAAATGCTGCAAATTAAGAAATCTTTCAAAAATAGAAGTGCAGTTTCATATTTCTTAAAATAAAAAAAAATAAAAAAAAAAATAAAAAACTATCAGACATATTAATTAAAAAAAAAAAGTTCTGTTTTTTTTTTTTTTAAAAAAGACATAAATTACATAAGAGGGTATCACAACCATACAAAAGGTATGAGACTGCTGGTGAGTATAGTACATAAATGACCAGCCAAAGTTCTTGGTAAATAATAATAATAAAAAAAGCAAGTAATACTTGTACTCACAGAAAATGCTAGGAAAAGACACAGGAACACCCCCAAGAAAACAAGCTAATTCAGATGTCAATAATTTATAATTCTAAATTAGAAGAGATGTAGATATTAATGTATGGAAACAGCTGAGTAGCCTCCATAAGGGGCCTCTATACATTTTGATGTACACAGGACTGATATGGAAATGCAACTTTTTCTAACTTGGCTGTTTCATTAAAATCTACATCCCTTCTAATTCAGAAATATAAATTAACATCGAATTACTTGTTTCCTTGAGGTGTTCTTGTGTCTTTACCTTGCATAATTATACCCTTTGCTAAGAAATTTATCTGCGTGTGTACAAGTAATACTTGTTTTTTTATTATTTACCGAATATTTTGGATGGTCATTTATGTAACCACTCTCACAAGCACTCTCATATCTTTGTCTGGTTGTTATGTCCTCCTTTTACGCAATTTAGTTCTTTAAAAAACTAGCATCAGTAGCAATATTAATTTTAAAAAAGAAAACAAAAAATTTTATTAATGTGGGTTGTTTCATCCGGATCCGGAAGATCTCCTTGGTTGTTTCTAGTCTTTACCCAGAATGTACTCTGGCCATTTTCCCTGTTTTGTTTGTTCTTATCTGTAACGACTGTGGAGTCGGAAAGCCAAACATCCAGCTCAGACTCCTCAATTTCCCGAAATCCAACTCCAACTCCACTACTCAGACTCAACAATCATGGCTGTGAAGTCAGTAAGCCAAACATCCAACTTAGACTCCAGCTCCTCCATTTCCATAAAGCAGCCGGACCCTGACTCCACCCAAAATGGACACCGACTCGGACTCCACAGCCCTGGTTCTTATCATGTATAATTACCATATACCTGGATATCACATAACTTCTTGTGATAATTATACCTATGATAACTATCATTCTATAAATCTAACTTGAGACATGTTGGCATATAAAACAATTTTCATATAATTTGCGGTGTTTATTTTTTCTATTGTACCAATGTGTGTGTATCAAAAATAAGTTTGTGACTTGTAATGTTACTCTTTACAATAAAAACTATCTGATTAAAAAAAACTGAAATGCTAATATTGATCAGTTGACAAAATTCAAAGTTAATAAACAAAAAAATCTAATTAAAATCAATATTTGGCATGGCCTCCTTTACCTTCAAAACAGCATCAAATCATCAATTCTTCTAGGTACATTTGAACTCAGGTTTTGAAGGCACGCGGCAAGCAGATGTTTGTAAACATCTAGGACAGGGGTGGGGAACCATTTTTCTGCCGAGGGCCATTTGGAAATGTCTACAATCCTTCGAGGGCCATACAAAATTATCAACTTGAAAATTACCCGCTCTATTTGGCAAAACAATCAACTCACCCACACTGTGGTGGCTGGAGCTGCTTCTCTTTCGCATGGGTGAAATTCAGTGGCGGATTATAATGATGTCAATATGGGCTTTCGCCCCGGGCCCAATGGTGTGGGGGGGCCCACAGCCCAGGGGGTAACTGCCCCCATTATAATCCGCCATGGCGCGCCGGCACCACCAGCCAGTCCACACACTGCATGTTTGTTGCAACTTGCAACGACCTGAGTGGCGCTCCACCCCCCTTCTCCTCCCGCATCGACCGTCCGTACGTCATGACGTGACGTCTGATATGCGGAGGAGGTCGTTGGAAAAAGACCGCACTGTGAAGAAGAAGAGCGGACACTGCGACTGAGCCAAGGCCAGAGACTGCAGGCGGTGTGTGTGCTGGGAGGAGGGCTGAGTCTGGATATCAGCAGGTGAGTGTGGCCCCACAGACACTGCACCCAGGGGCCCCAAATATATGTGACCCCACCCAGACACTGCACCCAGGGGATCCCCAACATGTGTGACCCCAGAGACTGCACCCAAGGGGCCCCCCAACATGTGACCCCAACAACTGCACCCAGTGGCTCCCCAACATGTTTACCTCAGAGACTCACCCAGTGGCCCCCCAACATATGCTATCCCAGAGACTGCACCCAGGGGGTTCCCAACATGTATGACCCCCAACAACTGCACCCAGGGTCCCTCAACATATGTCACCCCAGAGACTGCACCAGTGGCCCCTAAAAACTGCACCTAGGGTCCCCCAACATCTGCAACCAGGGGTCCCCCCAACATGCATCACCCCAACAACTGCACCCAGGTGACCTCAACATGTGTGGCCCCCAACATATGTCACCCCAGCCACTGCACCCAGAGGCCTGCAACATGTCACCCCAACAACTGCACCCAAGGCCCCGAACATGTGTGTAATCCCAGAAACTGCATCCAGGGGCCCCAACATGTGTGTGAGATCTAACAACTGCACCCAGGGGCCCCACAATATGTATGTGACGCCAGAAACTCCACCCAGGACCCTCCCCAAGTTGTGTGTGACCCCCAAAAACTGCACCCAGGGACTCCCACATGTGTGACTCCAAAAACTGCACCCAGGGCCCCCAACATGTGACACCCCAACAACTGCATTAGGGGCACCCCCAACATGTTTCCCCAGCAACTGCACCCAGGACCCCCAACATTGTGTCCCCCACCATATATTCCCTAGTAACTGCACCCAGATGTCCCCCATCACGTATCATCCGCCATATGTTCTACTATATTAACTGCGATTTTACATAGGACTACAGGTGACATCTCCTACATTATCTGTACTCAGAGATATCAGGTATATGATGACCGCGGTCACATGACCCCCGTCACATAACACCCGTCAAATGACCGGGAGCCCACAGAGTCTGAACTGCCCTGGGCCCTGGCTACCCTTAATCCACCCCTGGTGATATTGGTCATGTTGCTTTTCAATTTGCTTTTCCAGGTTTGCTAGAGCCCTAGACATCACAGGAGAGGCCGGGAACATATACCTCATTGGGGAGACCGAGGCTGGGGCATACAGATCACTGGAGAGCTGGATTTAAAGGGCAGTCGGCAAAATGTGTCTACAGCCTGAGCACTGCGGTCCCCAGGAATCTGCACGGGGCCGCAAAAAATGTTGTCGGGGGCCACATTCGGCCCTGGGACCTGAGGTTCCCCACCCCTGATTTAGAAGAACCAACCACAGATGACCTGTGGCAGTAGACGTGCACATCCTTCTATCTCTTCATGAAATCCCAGACACACTATGTTGGGATTAGTGCCCTATCACTTCCAGGACTCCTTGTTCTTCACACTGAGGATCATTATTAAAAGGAAAACCGTCAGGTCGTTTTATACCGCCTAACCTATCAATACCTGTCCCTGCACCTTTCATACACATCCCTAACCTTCCCTGTCTCACCAAAAACAGTCCCAGAGGCTGTTAAAAATTACTTTGATACTCACATTTTCACATGCAAATACAGCATTCAAACTACGGTATGTAGCCTGACTAGGCAGTCTCCAGGACTCCATCTCTCCTCCTCGCTTCTGTAATCACACCCCACTGGGCGTGAGACTTCATCCTCCACGTGCCCCAATTTGAAATCTGCGTCCTTCTTCCGCTATTATGCACCAGCCGGACATCATTTCCGTCCGATGCATTGTGGTTTATTATCGGGCGTGCGGCCCGACTTAATATGCTCACTGCGCATGCTCCGCAGCCAATATGTACAACCTCACAATGCACCGGACTGGATAGGACATCCGGACAATGCATCATACCTGGAAAAGGAGGTGGGAATTTCACATCGGGAGCGCAGTGGAGGATGAATTCTTCTGATGAATTCTGAAATGGCCCAGAGAACCCTGATCTCTACATCAAGTCTGTCTAGGATGATCTTTCTTTATACAACAATCAGTAAATGTCTGGGAAGAAAAGAGACCAATTGCCGTTGTCTTTGGAAAGGAATGTCCCATTCTTGTCTGATGTAGGATTCTAGCTGCTCAACAGTCCTATACATATTTTATGATGGATATATCATTTCAAAAGCAGCAAATGTTTTCCATTACTGAAAGGTCTGGACTGCAGATGGCCAGTTCATCACCTGAACTCTTCTTCTTGCAAGCCATGCTGTTGTAATAGATGCAGTATGTGATTTTAGCTTTGTCTTACTGAAATAAAGAAGACCTTCCCTGATATAGAAAAACATATGCTCCCATCTAGAGAATGTCTAAAATACTCTAAACAATGTTCAGCACTCTCAGAGCCCTTCAAGATGCTCATGCCACAGGCATTAATGGTACTACATACCAAAAGAGATGTGGGCATTTAAACTGTAGGCTGATAAGAGGAAAATAACTATCCAGCTTAGGTCCTCAGGACATACCTCTTGTTTCCATGCTAAATTCAAATTTGATTTATCTTACCACAGAATGGTTTTCCATGTTACCTCAATTTTTATTAAATGAGCATTGGCCCAGAGAAGATGGCAGCGAACTATATTTATAGACCATGATTTCTGGTATTCCTGAGCCCATGAAGTGAATCATGCCTGTTTATAGTACAGTACTACATGAGGGATATAGAACATAAGTAGCCAAAATTGACAGTCAGCCTTGTCACTTTAGCACATAAGATTTCTCCACAATTTCTGAATCTTTTGATATTACGCACTGTAGATGGTGAAAGATTAAAGATCTTTTCAATTTTTAGACTCGGTTGTTTACAGATTGGCGAACCTCTGACCATCTTTGCTTCTAAAAGACTTTGACTCACTAATGTGCTCTTTTAATATACAGCCGTGTGACTTGGACGAAAATTGACCTTCCAGCGGTTTTTCATAATTTCCACTCACTTACCGTCTGTTCTTAACCCTGTCAAAACTTTTTTTGAGATGAGTTACTGCCACGAATTTCTAAAGGAGTTTATTTTTTCAAATGAAATGGAAAAATGTCTAACTTTTAATTATGAAATTTGTTGTATGTTCTGTTGTGAATAAAATATGGCTATAAGAGTGCTCCAAATAATTGCTTTTCTGCTCGCTTTCCATTTTACACAAAGTCCCAACTTTTAAAAATTTGGGATTGTGTTTAAAATATTGACTTATCAGTCCAGAGCACTTGCGCCATTTTTCTGTTCCTAGCTCTTCTATTCAATTAGTTTTCTTGGTCTTGTTTCCATATTACAAGTATGGTCCTTAGCTGCAAATCTTCCATGGAGACTACTTTGGGCCGCCAGATGTCTATGGATATACATGTAGCTGGGTCTCACTGGCTGTGAACAATTCTGAGTGGATGGCACTGCTGGACATCTTCTGATTTCAAAGGGAAGAAAGCATGATGTGTCTTTCATTTGCTACACCAACTTTCCTTAGCTACTACTAAAGTCACAATTCTAAAAGTTTCTTGATGTCCTCAATCCCGAAAGATACACATATATTTTTCCTCATGCAATGCCATAATGAAGGTATCTGATTGGCTTAAATTTTAGCAGGACAACAGCCCAAAATAAACAGCCAACCAGGACTGTGGAGTTTACAAGCCAAACATCCGACTCCCGACTTCTCAATTTCCCTGAATCTGAGTCCACCAAGATGGACACCGACTCAGAATCCACAGCCCTACAGTCAACATACAAAAAGTCCTGGAAATAATGATATGGGCCCAGAGAACCCTGATCTCTACATCATCAAGTCTGTCTAGGATGATCTTTCAGAAACATAAGGATTTGTGTCAGCCTACATCTACAAAAGATCAGCTTAGAACTTCACTACTGAGATCCTTGAAAAAACGGTGTTCAAGTATACTCAAAAAATTGATGATTTCATGTGTGTTCATGTGGGTTTTAAAGGGTGATTACACCAAATATTGATTTGATTTAGATTTCTCTTTTGGTCATCCACTTTGTATTTTAAGAATTAATAAAAATAAACTACCCGTATATACTAGTATAAGCTGAACAGAGTAAGCCGAGGCCCCCAATTTTGCTACAAAAAGCAGGGAAAACTTATTGATTTGAGTATAAGCCTAAGGTGGGAAATGCTGCAGCTACTGTGGAATCGGAGCAACCCCCAGCGGGTGAATACAGGGAGAAGCCACCCTGCACCAAACGTAGATTCTTGGCACAAGATGACTGCGCACCCCCTGCGTTCACCCGCAGCTTCCCTCAGGTTCGGAGACACTGCATCCAAGACACTGTCTCTGGATCATGGGAACATACCGTACCCCAATTCCAGAATGTGATTACGATACAGGACTGTGTTAAGGGTCGTAGTATACAAGATGCATTGTGCACACACGGTTATTGCATGCACTGCTTTACTGCATATGTATGGAAAGTGCTAACGCAACACATGCAGTGGCACAGTGCGTACACAATAATCCAAGGGGCCCACACTATAGCGGTCATAAATACTTTTATTACAGTACCGTACTTGTTCATTTCTTGGCCTCTCTTAGGCTGGTTTTACACTAGCGTTTGGGCTGCTTGCGTCTGAGATACAGACGCAAATGCATGCCCGAACATAAACATCCAGGAGGAGGAGACATCCGGGAGGAGATCAGTGGTGGTGAAGCAGGAGATCAGCGGCCAAAGCTCTTTTTCGTCACCGCTGATGTCCACCTCCTGGCCGCCGGTAATCTCCGCCTCCTGGCCACCGACTGTCATGATATATGCCTTTTTCCGTTTTCTATTAGCTGTATACTATGCAATTTATTGTGCTGTAATTTAACATGAAGAAGAATTGCGTTCCGGGACTGTAATGTAATTAAACATTGGTCAACAGCTAGTGAAGGATTAGCCATTCTTCCTCCCAGCAGGTGGCTAGTCCAATCCACATACTACCAGACACACTGGAGCCATACGTTTCTAGAATCATCTGATGGAGCAAACCATTCAATAGTAGGTCAACCCCTACTCCCTTTCTCATGGGCTGATCCCAGGAGCCAAGACAATACATTCATGTTTTAGGATCAGATGGAGTCGACTGTGGAAGGGACCGGACCAAGACCTGAGCTGAGGCCAGATCTCGTCGTCCGTTGGATCCATTGGACTCTTGCAAGGACTATTGCTTTCGTTGATCTGGCACAAGGATTACCGGGAGGTGCCCGGGATCTGTTTCCTTTGTTTGGACTCATTGCGGACTCTGCAGATTTACCTTCATGTGTGTTGTTCCAGCTTTCTTGTTTAATAAATCTCCTTGGATTGATCATCAGCCAGGTGTCCCTGCCTGCTCTGTCGCACACCCAGTCACACCGACATCTCTAATTGGGTGACCGGGCACATTTAGCATGACATACTACTGAATGTGAACACATACGGACAATCACCGCTGCGTTCACATCAGAATGTCTGTGTTCGCACTGCGTTTGCGTCTGCATGTCAGACGCATGTAGTTGCAAATACTAGTGTGAAACTAGCCTTAGAATCATTACCATGGTACCCTTAATATATACCACTTTGCCTCAGTATTCATCTTTCCCTTAGCACCCGCTACGGTAATTCTATCCCTGCACATTATTATTGTACCCTACTTTCCCTGAGAATCCATCTCTCCCTGATCTACCATATGCATTTCCCTAACTTCCAGCTTATTCCATCCTGCACTATTATTATTGTACCCTACTTTCCCTGAGAATCCATCTCTCCCCTGATCTACCGTATGCATCTTTCCCTAAGCTTCCATCTAATCCTATCCCCTGCACTACTACGGTAATCCTTTCCCTCACTATTCTGCTCTATTGCCGGAATATTGTAATAATGCCTCACCTTTTTTTTTTTTTTTTTTAAAAACAGTACTGTACTGTCAGAGTACAGTAATCAGAGAATCTGCGGCCGCAGGGGTTTTGTGGCTGTGTCTGTGTGCACGGTGTGTGCAGGAATACACTGGGGCGGAGGGATCTCAGTGCAGCAATCAGGCTGCAACTACATTTGAGGATGGAGGCAAGCGGCAAGGGATCTCAGTACAGCAATCAGGCTGCAACCACATTTGAAGGAGGCAAGCGGCGGAGGGATCTGGCAGCAATGATGGATACTGGTAACCGGTGGGGAAGCAGCAGGGGGGGGGCTTTGGAGTGAGCAGAAACTGACAGGGGGATGGAGGGAAACACAATGTGAAAACATACATCCACTGGCAGACAGACTTACTGACTCGAGTATAAGCCGAGGGAGACTTTTTCAGCCTAAAAAGAGGGTTGAAAAAGTCGGCTTATACTCGAGTATATACGGTATTCACAATTCTATTTTGGAAAGAATGATTAATAATAATAATTTTATTTATTAGCGCCAAACATATTAGGCAGCACTTTACAATTCAGAGGAGACAAGTACAGTCAATTTTAGACAATACAGAGTAAAGGTGGGGTCACACGTGGCGACATCGCCGAAAAGTGACGTAACAGCGATGTCGCGGGCGATATCACAAGTGCGTCCCGCTGTGTGACAGCGCGACGCAACTGCAAATTATCGCTGGTTGCAGGTTGACAGGTTTATGAACATGTTCATAAACCTGTCAACCTGTGACCAGCGATTAGGCTGGTTCGCGCCGTCTGACACTGTTGGCGGCGCGATCCAGCCTATATCGCAGCGTTGCTGAGGATCGCTCGCTGGGCTGAGCCCAGCCCAGCGAGCGATGGCTCCACCCACATCGCCCCCGCGTCACCGGCAACGTCGTGCCGTGTGACAGCTGGCCTGCGATGTCGGAAGCGAGCGTGCACCTGCACATCGCTTCCGACATCGCCGGCCAGAATCGCCACGTGAGACCCCACCTTAACAAAAAATTCAACAGATACCAAGAGAAGTAGGGCCCTGCTCACAAGCTTACAGTCTATGAGTAAATAGGGGAGGCACAAAGGGTAAATGGTAAAAAAGTGCCATCATATATGATCCAGCCATCAGTGTAATAAATAGGGGATCCACATAATGCTGCATGAACTGGTCACTAGCCAAAATCTGTACAGTACAAGTACAGATAAAGTGCTATTTAATGGGCATAGAGTGTAAGCAGATGACACAAGAGGCCAGATTTGGAAAGGGGCAGAATGGGAATAATTAGATAACTGAGGAGAGCTCAGAAGCTAGTCTAAAGAGATGCATTTTTAGGGCCTGCTTAAAACTATGGGTATTGGGAATTAATTGAATTGATCTTGGTAGTAATTCCAGAGGATTGGCGCAGCTCTTTAAGGGTACCTTTACAGGTCGCAGCATTGCATGCAATTTCACTTGCAACTTACTGGTTGCAGTGAAATCATGGACACATTGTTACATTTGTACACGGCAACAAAATGGAACAATGTGTCCATGATTTCACTGCAACCAGTGAGTTGCAAGTGAAATTGTATGCAATGTTGCGATGTGTAAAGGTACCCTAGAAGTCTTGGAGATGGGAGTGGGAGGTTTGGATTGTAGATGATGTCAATGTTAGGTCACTTACGAAACGGAACACACATGTAGGGCGATAGACAGAGATGAGGGAGGAAATGTAGTGCGGTGCAGAATTGTAGATGGCTTTGTGGGTGAGAGTGATTATATTGTACTCTGTATCAGATTGGCGACCAATGCAATGACTGGCACAGTATGAACAGGAATATGATCCTGGCTGCTGCATTCAAGGTGGATTGCTGAGGGGAGAGTTTAGAAAATAAAAGATCAATAAGTAGAAAATTGCAAAAATCCAGATGATAATGCATAAGGGCGATAGAGTTTTTGCAGAGTCAATGGTAAGGCAATATTGAATTCTAGAGATATTTTTGAGTTGTAGGTGACACGAGTGAGTCAATGGAGTGAAGGAGAAATCCGAGTCAAATATGACCCCCAAAACAGCGGGCGTGCTGCTAGGGAGCAATGATAAAGATTACTTTGTAGCATTTCTGCACAACGTCTTAAAACGTTTACACAGTATAGTGTGTATAATTAGTGTATAACTGTTGTATCCGTAACCTTTGGCACTCCAGTTGTTGAAAAACTACAAGCCCTAGAATGCACGTGGTGAGAGCCGAATAATGCAGTTCACCGACAGTGTTGAGCAGGTGGGGGATAAGACATTGAAAGTAATTCAGCATCCAATTGAGCCAAGTTTTGTACAGCAAGACAAATCAAGAATGCACATATCATGCCAGGCCTCAAGAAGAGTCCTGCTGGTATAAAATGCACCACAATCATTACAAGACAAACTCCCTAATAAATTTCACATATCTTGAGGCATCAGCAAGCCTGACCAATATTTCTGGTATAATATGCACCACTTGTTTGCGTTAATCTTAGTGAATCTGTCAGGCAGCAAGATGCGACAGTGATAGGGGATGGTGGTAGAAATAAGTGGCGACGATGTGTCCATCGATTTTGGATGGGGATGGGTTCGGGCGATTGTGGCAATACTAGCGATACTGCGGAAAGAGTCAGTCATATGGCAGGGGCGCCATATTTGCATACCTATCACTTGAGTGTGCAAATATGGCTGCTGTGGTATTTGATGTGCAGACAGTGGATGAGAGATGGGACAGTGCGTTTAGGTAATAATAATAGCGAAGTGGCTCCTCTACTTCCGTTAGGTTGTTCGCCCATGTCACTTCTGGCTGAGCCATATTTCTACACTGATTGGTGTAACAATATGGCGTCCGGCAGTGCTTCATGTCACTCACCACCACCAGTGGCCTGATGACCAATGCATCCATATGCTGTTCTCTCCCTTCCAGGGGCTTGTTGGCGACTCTAACTCCGGGTGGCAGTTTTATTCTGCCAGCCCTTAGGTGAGGACCATTAGGGTGCTGTCAGACTTTTTTGGTGGACGGGAAGGGGGGGGGGTGCCATCAGACTTTTTGTTTGGGGTGCTGCTTCCGGTCACTCACTGTGTCACCCGCCGTGTCTGGCTGTATCACAGCATTTCTGTGGGGTGCGGCCCTAGATGAGGGCTACACCACCACCCAGGGGGCATTTGCCCCCCTGCCACCTGGGCCAGTCCGCCCCTGCTCCCTCCCCCCCACCCCGAGCAGAGCACATCCCGCAGAACCCCATACACAGTCCCCAGCCTCCCTCATACTTACCACAGGGCTACAGTTGCGGTGTTGTCACAGTAATGGGATCAGTCACGTGACCGGGGCCAGATTCACATGACTGATCAAAATGTGATAGTCAAGCTGCACTCAGCGATGCATAGGAAAGGCGGGGTAGTGGAGGGGGCAAGGGGAAGAGATAGAAACAGTGCACGGGGGGAGGGGGGAGAAAAACAGTGCACGGGGGGGAGAGAAAGACAGCGCAGGGGGGAGAGATAGGAACAGTGCATGGGGGTAGGGGGAGAAAGACAGCGCACGGGGGGAGAGATAGGAACAGCGCACGGGGGGAGAAAGACAGCGCAGGGGGGGGGGAGAAGACAGGGGACGGCGGGGGGGAAAGACAGGCACGGGGGGGGGAGGAAGACAGGCACGGGGGGGAAAGACAGGGGCACGGGGGGGGGGAAAGACAGGGCACGGGGGGGGAAAGACAGGGCACGGGGGGGGGGGGAAAGACAGGCACGGGGGGGGCGAAAGACAGGGCACGGGGGGGGGAAAGACAGGGCACGGGGGGGGCGAAGACAGGGCACGGGGGGGGAGAAGACAGGGCACGGGGGGGGAAGACAGGGCACGGGGGGGGAAAGACAGGGCACGGGGGGGGAAAGACAGGGCACGGGGGGCGAAAGACAGGGCACGGGGGGGCGAAGACAGGGCACGGGGGGGGCAGAAGACAGGGCACGGGGGGGCGAAGACAGGGCACGGGGGGGCGAAAGACAGGGCACGGGGGGGGAAAGACAGGGCACGGGGGGGGAAGACAGGGCACGGGGGGGCGAAGACAGGGCACGGGGGGGCGAAGACAGGGCACGGGGGGGGGAAAGACAGGGCACGGGGGGGGAAGACAGGGCACGGGGGGGGCGAAGACAGGGCACGGGGGGGGAAAGACAGGGCACGGGGGGGGAAAGACAGGGCACGGGGGGGGCAAAGACAGGGCACGGGGGGGGCAAAGACAGGGCACGGGGGGGGCAAAGACAGGGCACGGGGGGGAGAAAGACAGGGCACGGGGGGGAGAAAGACAGGGCACGGGGGGGAGAAAGACAGGGCACGGGGGGGGAGAAAGACAGGGCACGGGGGGGAGAAAGACAGGGCACGGGGGGGAGAAAGACAGGGCACGGGGGGGAGAAAGACAGGGCACGGGGGGGAAATGACAGGGCACGGGGGGAGAAAAGGGCACGGGGGGGAGAAGACAGGGCACGGGGGGGGAGAGAAGACAGGGACGGGGGGGGAGAAAGACAGGGCACGGGGGGGGAAGGAGACGAGAGAGACAGCACACGGGGGGGAACAATGCTTGCTTGAACAGAGTGGCCTCAGTCCCTGATAAGCCTTCCTGGCGACAGGCGTCGGGCCGCACTCAGTGCCCCAACGCCAAGGCGATATCCCCACACCTTGGCAGAACTTCTCACAGGTATACCAATGTGGCGTTTAGACTGAATCTCCATTAAGCTTTTGATTGAAGTAGGCACTAGTTTTCATCTAGACTATTGTATGGTACTCTTTGTCTCTCTTGATGTTAAAACTAATTAACACTTTGTGTTCACTACATTATTTAACTCTTTAGATGACATTTAAAGCCTACTTAGATACACCCTAGGTCTGCCTGGTACCCATTGTATATATAAGCCCCATGGTACATCAATCTATAATTTTGACTGCACATTTATCTTGAGTTGATTCAGTCAGTGCCACCTTGACACAGTTCTGTAGGTTACACTATTATATCGGGTTACTAACTTGGTGTTTCGCTTGAATCCCGTATAGGCTGTGCTGATTGCAGCAGGCATTACCCCATATCTAGATTATTATATGGTGTACTTTTCTGTCTTTTTTGATGTTACAACTATGATACCTTGTGTTTATATACAGCTTTATCTCTCAAATGACAATCAAAGTTTACCTTGATATTACCCAGAGTCTGCCTAATACACTTAAAATATATAGCCTATGTTTTGCTGTTGTCCAATTGTTACCCTGATTGGACATTAACACTGGGTTGATACAATCGATGCCATAATGATACAGATCTGTTTGTATTACCATTCCTTACTGTCCTTCTACCCCAGTGGTAACAGGAGATTTCGATGCCTTGTGTTACTTTGTAACCTTGCTTTAATTGTTTTTAGGTTTTTTATTCAAGCCTGCTTATTCGCTATATTACTTAATAAAATTGTTTATTTTTCATTGCATACAGGGTGCATCCTTAATACAGTTGTTCTTTTTCTCCCTTATGTTCGAGAAATACTACTGTGGTGGTTGCACCTGTTAGACCCCCCCTTTAACAAGCTGTTGCACCCAGTCTTCCCATTATTACAGTAACTGCTGTGAAGGAGTTGACAGGCAGCAATGAACATCTCACCTCCATCAATAGAAGAGTCCTCAGGTGAGGGGGTGCCACTCTGCACAGGCTGGACGCCAGGAGGAAGCTCTATGGTACTGACCGAGGAGAGGCTGGAGGAGGAGGGGTGACCTGCTGCAAGAGCTGAGTAAGAACTGCTCTGCTGAGGTATCTGCATTTTACACAGCCCCAGAACATCGGGGCTTTCAACTTATAATTCGGGGAGCAGGCCTAGCGATGCCCCCTGGGAAAGGGAGCAACTAAACAAAGTGATAGCTGACTCCCTGCGGTGCCCCCTGGAGCGTGGCGCCCTGTGCGGCAACTCCATCGCACATGCTTAAGACCGGCCGTGGTCATATTCTGTGAACATGTAACAAATGTGGGGAATGGAATAACCCCGGAAACCTGATGACAAATTCACTTTTTAGCAAAAAAAAAAGTAAATATTTGTTTTAGAATAAAAGCCAGAGCTTAATGGGAGAAACGTACCTTATTTTTGAAATAGACTTCTATTGGCAAAATGAAACCAGCATAACCAGATTCTTCTACTTTGTAAGGAGGATCTTTACACACTGAAACACAAAACATGAGAAATAAATATGGCAAGTGGCTACCTCTGTGCTGCACATAAAAAAGGGCACGGGTGTCAAAGTGGTGCCTGAAGAGGTTCATACAAGTGGAGCTTTATTGAGTTATTATGACACTGCCTATTCATAAAGATCAGTAGATTAGATGACTTACAGCATCTTCTAGCTCTTGCACTTGGTCACCACAGTTCTCATAGCGGCAGGGAAACTTGATACCAGGTTTAGCAAACACCGAGATCTTCATTAAAGTCACATAGCATTATTCGGACTGTGCCAAATATCAGTGACATTAGGCCCAATACTTAGAGCAATCGCTGGCGAGTAGTACCAGGTAAAGGCATCAGGTAAAAACAAGGGTTTGTTCGGTGAAGACAAGTTAATACCACATCATCAGCACTATTCTGAACTAAAGTCAAAGTTCTTGCCATTGTAAATCTCTCACTCCAAAAACTACAGGCTTAAAGGGGTTGTCCGGGCTTATTTTTTATTTCATATTTATATCTAGGCTGCAAAATGTTGACAATCTGCAATATACATGATGTCAACATTTTGCAGGGTTTCCTAGATATAACACATTTACTGCTGGCAGAGAGTGTCCAGGGGGTGTGATTGTGCAAGCTGGTCGTTTACACCTACTCTAGCACAATCACACCCCCTCCCCTATTCCTAGTATGGCCAGCCACCCCCAGGCCATACATGCCCGCCCCCTGCCCACTAAACACTATGTAATGAAACCACCCCCAGGGCTCCTACTGGCCACCCCAGCCCCTAAATCACCACCCACCCTCTGGAAAACAGCGGTCCCCAGTGCACTGATACAAGGTGCCGAAACCGCTGCTGTGAAAGCGATTCCGGCACACTGTCAGTGCAGCAGGGGACCCGCTGCATATCTGTGCTGCTCACCATCCATGTCCTGTGCAGCCGGTCCCGGTCCGCCCTGGTCCCGGTCATCTGCAGCCGGGCTCTCCACACTGCAGCCGGGCTCCACACTCTGCACTGCAGCCGTATCTGTGCTGTGTGTGTGGAGCGGTGCCCGGCGCCTGATCTCTCCAGACCTCCAGTACCATAGAGCAGAGGCTGTGGAGCGGTCCTCTCTAAACCGCTCCACCAGCTCTATGGTACTGGAGGTCTGGGGAGATCAGGCGCCGGGCACCGCTCCACACACACAGCACAGATACGGCTGCAGTGCAGAGTGTGGAGCCCGGCTGCAGTGTGGAGAGCCCGGCTGCAGATGACCGGGACCAGGGCGGACCGGGACCGGCTGCACAGGACATGGATGGTGAGCAGCACAGATATGCAGCGGGTCCCCTGCTGCACTGACAGTGTGCCGGAATCGCTTTCACAGCAGCGGTTTCGGCACCTTGTATCAGTGCACTGGGGACCGCTGTTTTCCAGAGGGTGGGTGGTGATTTAGGGGCTGGGGTGGCCAGTAGGAGCCCTGGGGTGGTTTCATTACATAGTGTTTAGTGGGCAGGGGGCGGGCATGTATGGCCTGGGGGTGGCTGGCCATACTAGGAATAGGGGAGGGGGTGTGATTGTGCTAGAGTAGGTGTAAACGACCAGCTTGCACAATCACACCCCCTGGACACTCTCTGCCAGCAGTAAATGTGTTATATCTAGGAAACCCTGCAAAATGTTGACATCATGTATATTGCAGATTGTCAACATTTTGCAGCCTAGATATAAATATGAAATAAAAAATAAGCCCGGACAACCCCTTTAACTTTCTCAGATTTTTTAGATTATATGAGGTTTCTCAGATATGGCACCTGTCAAGAAAGGAAACTATAAAGACCAGGTCTACAATAATAAGTTTAATGAAAATACTTCTTAGACCTTCTAAAGGCCACTTCACACACACAGATATCGGAGTCCAATATCTGAACAGATCTCTGGTTGCAGTGAAATCATGGATACATTGCTCCATGTTGTACACAGCCACAAAATGGAGCAATGTATCCATGATTTCACTGCAACCAGAGATCTGTTCAGATATTGGACTCAGATATCTGTGTGTGTGAAGTGGCCTTAAAGGACACACATGCGAGTCAAATAATGTTTTACCTAACAAGTCATTGTGTTTGTAACCCTACACCACAGACTAAAAATGGGTACACCAATGTCACAAAGTATTTGGGTTAGCACACATACAAAGCCATCTGCTCTGTGATCTATCTTAAAGAGGACCTGTCACCCCCTGGTGCTATGCTAACTGAATGCAGGACTGAATGCAGTGTGTCTGCTGCAATCAGGGAAAGGGTCCCAAATGTTTCTAGCCCCCTGTAAGTTGTTAAAAAGACTTTATAAAGTTTATGGATAAGGAGTCCAGAGAGACTTGCTCAGTATCGAATCATCGCTGTTGTATGGTGTCCTCCCCGAATCCAGCCTTCTGTGTGCCACCTCCAGCCCCCTCAGTAATGCCTCCAGCCCTCTCTTATTCAGTCAGCCTCCTTTATGTCCCTGCCCTCCTCCCAGCTCATGCTGCTCTGCTTCTGAACTCACACAGGCGCAGAGCGAGTAATGGGCAGGAGCAGGTCCCAGCAGCTGAGACGCCTCCTGCTGGTGATGTCAGCTCCGGAGCCCGCCTTGCTGTACATACATAATTAGGAGCAGGGCGGGCTCCGACACGGACGTCACCGGCAGAAGGCGTTTCAGCTGCTGGGACCTGCTCCCTCCCATTACTCACTCTGCGCCTGCGTGAGTTCAGAAGCAGAACAGCTTGAGCAGAGAGGAGGGCAGAGACAAAAAGGAGTCAGAATAAGAGAGGGCTCAAGGTGTTACTGAGGGGGCTGGAGGTGGCACAAAGAAGCTGTAGGCGGGGAGGACACCATACAACAGCGATGACTCATTAGCCATAAACTTTATAAAGTCTTTTTTACAACTTAGAGACATGAGGGACCCTTTCCCTGAATGCAGCAGACACACTGCATTCAGTACTGCATTCAGTTAGCTTGGCACCAGGGGTTGACAGGTCCTCTTTAATCCTGGACGCTGCCAATTTTATACACACCAGTAATTCCCTCGTTTTCATGACGGAAAAAGTTCCAAGAAAAACAGCATTAAACAGAAACCATACATACCCTAACCAAAGGACTAGAAAAGTATTCTTTGCAATAATCTACAGAAAAATTTAAAAAACAACTGCAGTCAGTGGCCACATTTATGACACTAAAATATCATAACATGCTCCAAATCCTCTCTATTTAGCTCACCTCCACCAGTCTAGATTTATCAAATATTTCACAGGAATGATAAATTAAAAATACATTGGCATGATATATATGCTTACTGATTTTTAGACATGCTCGTATACGAGTACTTTTCAATGTTAAGAGCAGAAGATTAATGTGTCATATTACATAAAAAATAGAAATTTACACAAATTGCGAGTCTTTATGCATAATAAAAATTGTATTAGGTAATCATAGCATTCAAATGTCTCTAAGGGTTCCCACGATCAGTGTTTGCGGAAGTTTGGATGTAGTGTTTTATAGCTGTCTCCAAACCGCTGCGTTGTACAGTAGAAGGACAGTGGATGTGATAGGGAGAAACCCTGTGATCGCTGTGTTGGTTCTCTCCACAGCGTAAAAGGACATGTGGTGTGGCTTCCGGAACTGCAGCATGTCAATTTATTGCTGCAGAGGTTGATGTGACCTCAGCGGGACCCACACCCAGAACTCTGGGCGGCTGCTTTCACCCAAGGTAACCAAGATTTTCACAAATATACTGCAACACGTTGGCATTGCAGAATTTAGTATTCGTTATCAAAAAAATTGAAGGTTTAATCCCCTATGGGAACTAAAAAAATACATCTAAGGCGGCCGTCACACGCACAGATATCTCTAGCGATATTGTTAGTGATCACGTGCACGCGCGATCGCTTACAATATCGCTCACATCGCTGGTGAGATGTCACACAGACAGACTCACCAGCGATGCGGAGCCGCGATCTCGCTCGTTACTATGGTACACATCGGGTTACTAGGCGCCGCGCGTCGCTAAGTTACCCGACGTGTACCATAGTTACCATCTCCCAGCATAGGCTCTGCCGCTGGGAGATCGTTCATCGTGGTGTTATACACCACAATGAAGGAGATCGGGAAATCGATCATCGCTAGATCTGAGAACCGGAGCTCAGATCAGCGATGTCACGATCAAGCGATTTCACATCGTAAATCGCTTGATTACATGCATCGATTTTAAGCCCGATATCGCTTAAGCGATCAAAAAGGAGATCGCTTAAGCGATATCGGGCAAGATATCTGTGCGTGTGACGGCCGCCAAAGAAAGAAAAAAACAACACATTTAAAAATCTACAAATTTTAAATTATCCTCTTTTACCCTAATAAAATAAGGAAAATTAAAAAAATCTAATTTAATACCTTTGCTTCCAAAGAAGTCAGGTCCAATATAAAAATATATTAAAAGATGGCAGAATAGCAAATTTGTAATAAATACATCACGTTTGGTATCAATGTAATTGTACTTACGAGAACAATCATGATTCAGAGTCTGTTTTAACACAGAATGAACGCTGTAAATACAAATTACGTTTTTTCATCACAATTTCACTGCACTTGGAACATTTTGACCCGTTTCCAGAACACTGACTGTTAAATTAAAATGAATAGTCATTCAAAATTTAAACTATGGTAATACTATAAAAAAATAAATAAATAACCATCCTAATATGACTAAGCCAACGGAAAGATAAAAAAAGTTGGGATCTTGGAAGTAAGGGGCAAAAAAACTAACAAAAACAAGTGTTGAAAATGGGGAAAAAGAAAAAAAAATCACCTGTCCTAATGGGGGTAAACTACTACTATTCATATTCTATATTGCCCATCAGCGGTGTCACTGACCAGTTTAAACACACCTAATCGGAAGGTGAACAATAGAGCAGCTAAAAAGTCTTTGTACCCTGGATAATTTTAATTATTCTACACCTAGTAGCCAATTGTCAATACCAAACAATGTCCTGAAATTAGATGGATGTTTAACTATAACTGCTTATATTTGCAGAATGAAAAGATCAAGCACTAATTATTACTTGATCGAGTGTTTGCAGACTTCCACCACAAGAGCAGTCAATGTAACTTCAGTCTTCTGGATCCTTACTGTGCGCACAGTGCATGCTGTCAGGATAATCGAGTGTTGCCACTGTAAATGGTGCCAACTAAATTATCTCTGTCTTGCTGAATACAAATTAATTTAATGAGATTGAGTATGTAAACTCATAACATGGATGAAAGTATGCATATTGCAGTCACGTGAATGCCTGCTGGCTGCATCAGAGAATACTGAAACCATGTGCTACACTTGCTTTAAGGATTTACAAGTTTGCAGTCACATGGATTGACAGTAGGCTTTTACCACAAAACCAGACAACCCTATAAATACATACTTAATCTGTCAAACAATTATGCAATTCTGTAGACTGGATTTGAAGAGATTAGACCGTTCTATACTATTGTATATAAATATTTTAATAAATAAAAATCTTTGCTTATAGAAAAGAATCTTAAAAAAGGATCTTTTGTCCATGTCATACAAAAATATCTTGATATGCATAGGTCTAGTATTAATAATAATACTATTCTTATCTACTTATAGCACTTTACATGTGAAGATGGGTGTATATAGACAAGTACAATAATCATGAACAATACAAGGCACACACAGGTGCAGAAGAGAGAACCCTGCCCGCAAGGTTTAACAGTAACAAGGGATGGATGAGTATACATTAGGAGAGGAGAGCGGACCCTGCCCACGAGGGCTCACAGTCTACAAGGGATGGGTGAGTATACATTAGGAGAAGAGAGAGGATCCTGCTCATGAGGGCTCACAGTCTACAAGGGATGGGTGAGGATACATTAGGAGAAGAGAGAGGACCCTGCCCGCGAGGGCTCACAGTCTACAAGGGATGGGTGAGGATACACCAGGAAAGGAGAGAGACCCTGTCCATGAGGGTTTGCAGTCTACAGGGGATGGGTGAGAATATCCTAGGAGAGAGTAGAGCTAGTTGGTGGGATAAGGATGAAAACCCATATGGTTACGGTATTATATAAAAAAGTGAGCAATATCAGCTCTCTGTGTTACAAATTCATCTTCATGTCTAAAAGGATTCATAAAGTCAAGAGTGTCTAAGGGTATTTGCACACAATCCAGCTGTAGAAGTGTTCTGGGATCAGCATATTGTCTCTAGCAGAGGTGCGAGTGTTCTCTGGGTGCAGCATATGGTCGCAGTGTTCTCCAGCTGAGAACACTTGTAAGGATGCTGAAATGTATTTCTAATATTAAGTTCAACACTGTTAATATAAATGATCTGTAGTAACTCAGCTCGGCCACTGGAGGTCATCAGTGGACATGAGTAGAAAGATCTGGAACCAGGAAGTAATTTTTAGTCAGTCTTCTGAGGTAAAGTGACTGAGACAGATGCCTGTGGAGATCTTACACAGAAACGAAGACTTGTCGGCTGTTCTGAGGGGCTCGTGGATCTATGGAAGGTCGCACCTGGCTGGAACAGTGTTAGAATTATTCAAGGGCTTGATCTACACCATGGACTGAAAGATAAGCCGTGTTCTGTGAGTACATAATATTGACCAGTCAATATATAGGGATAGTCAGAAAAGGTGAGTTAGCCAGAAACTACAAAGGACTATTTTGTGTGTACTCATGAGGAGAGACCGACCAGGCTTGATCTATACAAGATATTAAATATTGAGACTTGCATGAGTGTGAGATGCAAAGAGAAGCCGAATGTGGATGACATTGTAGAACTGAGAGAACGATCACCATCCCTGTAATACTGGGTTGTGCCCAGTGTGAGGAAGATCTTATATACCTCAGTGGCTGATTGTTAGGGTGAAATGACACACACCCTGTAAACTGTTTGTACGTTACCAAGTTAAAGAGTTTTCACCTCATGCAGGAGGCAAAACTGCGTTTGCTGTAAATAGGTTGTGGGATAGATTTATAAAGGGGAATCAGGGATCCCGAAATATTTTGTACATTGCGTGGGAGGGGGGGTGTAAGATTATATCCTGAGGTGAACACGTGCCGCGGCTGCAGTAAGAGCCTGGGTAGGCCCTGTACGGAGTAAGGGTGGGGTTGGTTTAGTCTGGGATAGTTGTGCTCCCTCTCTGCAAAACAGGTACGTGAGTTCCCACAGGCTGCATAATTTGTACTCTGATCGGGCTGTTGGGGCCCATATCATTTTTGCAAAGTTTGAATTTGTTATCTTTTTGAAACCGTTAAAAAGAGTTAATTTACCACTATTTTCAGAGTCCGTGTCATTCATAGCAGCATCTTATCGCTCACACACAAACGACTGGCGTCTCGGTCGTTAACACACTAGCATATCCGCAAGAATAAATTGACTTGCTGCGGTTCGGGAAGCTGCACCGCATGACAGTTTACACTGCAACAAAAATAAGCAGAATGGACATGGGATTTTTATAAATCCCATCCAATGTCCTTACCACCGCAGAACATAGCGTTTTGGATGCAGTGAAAATACGTTTCCTCAAAAACTTTGCTATTTCTGATCGTGGGCCCTCACCCTAATAATTTCAAGGTCTATAGCAGAACAACCTGTGTGAAAAACTCAGCTACTCCAAAGATCTAGGACTGTTCTAGTACACAGTGATAAACCTCCATACAGGATAATTGACTGCTGCCTGAATATACAGGGAGAAATTCAGTGAAAGGAACTCCCTTTTCAAACTGAAGTGAACTCACTTTACTGCTCCACATTGACAAGAAGGGGTCATGTTACCTGGAACAAAGCATGGCTGTATTTTATATAGCAGGAGCTTATCACACTAAGCCTTTGTTTTATTCAACAGAGACTGAGGGGCTGGCAAACTTCCCAAAATGTAGCAGAAAGACCTGGTTCATATACAACAGTATTTATGGGTCTTACAAAGATTACTTGTTATCTGATAAGAGACATGCTATGTGAACATGTCTGACTTTGGAGTAGGATTGTGTCAGAGCAGCCTCACATACAGACAAGTCCTTATCAGATCACAGGAAAGACCATGAGCCGCTGTATCAACAAGCCCATCAGGGTTTTAGTGCCTATGGAATTACTCAAGGCTCCTTACACAGGGCATCAGGGGAACAAATGTGTGAAGTCTACACTTCTGTATACAAAAAGCTGTATTAAAATATGCCCCCCACCTCCATCAACTTAAAGAACACCAGTAACTATAGCTGAAAGAAATAGATTGAAGCTAGACGTGTTAGACTGCCCTCAATAATTCTATTATTTATGAAAAATTATTAAGCGGACCCAATAAAAGCTCTTCAATGAAGCCTAAATTAAAAAGGAGGCATCACTGAGCTATAATTAATGAAGAAAAAAAGTTTTGGTACCATGTAGCCAGTTAAGAAAATGTTGATTGCTCTCGGTGGGCGAAACAACTAAATAACAAGTAAACAGCAGGAGGATCAGGGCACCACTGCGAGCCGCTTTCTGGGCGGATGGTCTGTGGAGCGATCAGCGGTTCGTAGGGGTGTCCAGTCACAAAGCAACAAGACAGCAACAAGTCTTTCAATAAAGAAAGAACGGCACTCACCCATGCGATAATCGGTCCTTTATTCAGGGAGCTTTAGACATACGGTTGCAGGGAGGGGAGGAGGGGGCCGAGATGACGACGGCACCGTTTCGCGCTCAGTGCGCTTCCACGGGTCACCCTCCCTGGGCTATATCCCAGGATGGTCCCTCATCCTGGGATATAGCCCCCCCACCCCCATCCTAGATATGGCCCCCTTACTCTGGTTATGGCCGGCACACATCCCCCAGGGATCGCACATGCCCCCACCGTGCTAGATTTGGGCCCCCATGCTGCTGCCCATAATAAAATAACCACCACGTTACTTACCTTTTCCAGCAGTGTCCTCCCAGTGTCTCCCTCCATGCTGCTGCACTCCTCCACTTCCTGGTCCTTCTCTGTAATGCCAGTAATGTGATCGGACGTGCAGAGATGAAGTCTCTCTGCAAAGCCGATTACATGACTGGCTTTACAGAGAAGAAGCAGGAAGTGGAGGAGCGCAACAGCATGGAGGGAGACAGGACACCACTGGAAAAGGTGAGTAACGTGGTTATTTTTTTTATGGGCAGCAGCATTGGGGGCCATATCTAGCACAGAAGGGGCATGTGCCATCACTGACAGCGCAATCCAAAGCATTGCGGAGGCCCTGTGATGTGATCATGAGGCCATTATACATTGCGATAACAGCCCGGGGTCAGCTGATGACCCCAGATGCTGTCATGAATCACTTTCTGCCAGAGATACCCGAGCTGCTTTGCAGGAAGAAAGTGATTATTTGTGCTATGCAGCTTTTTTGTCCTGCAGGTTTGCAGCAGTTTTTGGTCCAGAGAAAAAAATGAGCATGTCAATTCTTTTGGCATATGAGCAGCGTTTTTCTACCATTTCTCCCACTGAAAAAGAATGACAAAACCCCAAACCAAAATATGCACCAAACACACATTACATATTTGGTGCTATCTTCTAGCACAGGGTGCAGCTTAGCAGCATTTTTGCTGGAAATTTATGCACTTAAAAAGTTGTGTCAGCACCTAGCCTTATAGTTCTAGTAAATTCCAACCGGATTCCATTGGGCTAACATTTGGTGGAAAATGAATAATATAATGGGGTAATGTTTTTGTAGGGACCTTTTGTTCCAGTGAAGGCAAATCTTAATTCTTCAGCATACCAAGACATTTTGAACAATTGTAGGGGTTCAACTTTGTGAAAAACGTTTAAGGAAGGTTCTTTTCTTTTTAACATGACTGTCCAAGTGAACATATAAGGTCTATAAAATGCATGGCTGGGTGAGTGTGTGAGACAGTGAAGACCAAAGACAACGATCAAAAACGGTAAAATATATTTGGGATTTACTAAAACAGAAATTGCTAGTTAGGTTTTCTTCTCCAACATCAGTGTTTGACCTTGCAAATATTCTTCTCGATCAATGGACGAAAATTCTCAGACTCTTCAAAATCGTATAAAAATTCTTGATAGAGGAGGGGAAGCCGTTTCATCTTAAAGGTACTGGGATGCTATGAAAGCTCCTGTACATATACCATGTTGGTGTCTCAATCCTTTTTTCTATATAGTGTAGGTGGGGTCCAAAAAAACAAATGTAGCATTTTGATTTTTTTCTTGCTACACAATTAGCTAAAGAGGTTAATTAATTTTATATTTTGACAGAGTGATCTTTTAAAAATATCTGAGCACTCCCACACTCCAAAGACATACTCAAAGGAACTTCGATGTGAGCTCCAATGGGAAAATTATGTTGATGTCTGTACAGCACTATGAAATTAAAAGCACTATATTAGTAAAATAAATAATTAAACTCTGCCTGTTCAAATTTGGTGTTAATTGACTCCCGGTTTATCAGCGACATCAGTAATGTTTAGCTGTTGGATGGGAGCCCTGAAAACTATTCATGATTAGCCAGCCTGGCACATAGTCGTAGTTATGGCAGAATGAACATATGAATAGCTGCCCTGGCGGTATGTCACAAGAATAGCTGCAAACGACAAAAGGTGGAGGCTCATAGGGTTCCCAAACTATGGTCATTACGGACATGGCCAATGAACTGGCTCCTGCAAATTGATTCACACCAACTACAGTGGAATAAGTTGGTATCATACAAATACCAGAGTCTACTTTTGTATTTTATGGTTCTTTAAATGTGAAAAACTGTTTCTGAATTTTGCTACACAGAAATGTGCTTTATTCTTATACATTGCTCATGAACATAACAGAATTTAACAGAATTAGATTTTCTCATCTTTCCGTTTTTTACAGTTTGCAACCGAATACTTACTAGAATTTTTTTTTTTTAAGCTTTGGGCTTAAAGAAATGATCAAAGGGATGTTTCCACATAATTTCCCCAAGATAATAGAAGTCATCATTACATCTAACGTAATAATCTTATGTTACCTTTTGAAGTTAAAGGTGCTAGTGGTCTCACTTTTCACCTTTGCACTTGCTAGGTCACACAAATGAATGTTGCTTCTTACACACTGTCATCTTTAATTCACAAAGACGGTGCAGCTTCAAGTAAACCGCACAGTGAGGAAAGAAAGAAGGACATTTGGAAATGTCTTGGTATTCTCTTTCTTTGGTAAAAACAAATATTAAACACAAATATTATATTATACATACAGGCTTTGGACAAAATAATGGAAACACCTAACATTTTAACATCATAATCTTCGAACATGTTATAAACATGCAAACCGTGACATGTTAATGCTTTGTAGTTGATTATTTGTGTTAAGTGATATGTGTATGTAAATTAACTGTTTGTTTTGCCAAATTGTAAGAACATTGATGAGAACCTGATACCAATGGCAGACTTTTTGGATTTTCAAAAAGGCCAAATTGTTGGTGCTCGCATGGCAGGCACTAGTGTAACAGAAAGTGCCGAATGCTTGGTGTCTCAAGAGGTACTGTCTCCAAAGTAATGACTGCGTTTGAAAGAGAAGGAAAAACGTCCGCAGCAAAGCACAGGTCCGGACAAAATTCGAAGTTAACTGAGAGAGACCGTCAGACTCTAAAGCGAATTGTGAGAGAAGATCGCAAGACCATGGCTCCGAAAATCACTGCTGAGCTCAATGAACACATACAGAACCCAGTTTCCACGAAAACTGTTCGTCAGGAGCTGCACAAATCTGGATTCCACAGGAGAGCTGCAATTAGAAAACCGCTGCTCTCAATGACAAATGTTTCCAAGCGTTTAGAGTGGTGTAGAAACCTCCAGAATTGGTCCCTCGAGCAGTGGAAACATGTGATATTCACAGATGAATCATCGTTTACCCCATTTTATGACCTCTGGCCGAGTGTACGTTTGGAGGCAGCCGAAAGAAGCATTCCATCCAGACTGCCTTCTCCCAACCGTAAAACATGGCGGAGGTTCTGTGATGATCTGGGGTGCTATTTCGTAGAGATCCACCGGGCCAATGATATCACCTTGTATGAATCCATACCTCGGAGAATTGAGGCTGTAATCGCCGCAAAAGGTGGACCTACACCGTATTAAACTAACTTTTGTTGATTTTTCCAGGTGTTTCCATTATTTTGTACAACCCCTGTACATACACTGACATGGCAAAAGTCTTGGCCCCATGTAATCGTTCCAGAAAATTAAGTATTACACTTGTATTGTTAACCAAATTTATTTCCCTAACATGTATTGGTACAATACAAAAAAGACAAAATTGGACATAATTTCACATAAAACACCAAAAATTGGCCAGACAAAATTGTTAGTCCCATTCCAAAATTGTCAGTAAACAACTTTGTTTGACATATGCGATGTTAGTTCAAATTTGCCTTTGCCAAGTAATAGGTATGGGCAATATGAAATCACATCTGAAACCAGATAAAAAGGAGCGAAGTTGACTCAATCATTGCATTGTTTTATAGTTTTCAAGGTCCATCTACTTCAACCCATAGCGAGAACGTTAGCGAGATCGTTGTACCGTCACAAGTTTTGTGACTAACAGTGATCTCGCTAACGATCTCGCTGTGTGTGACACTTAACAGTGACGTACCAGCGATCCCTACCTGGTCGTATTGTTGTTGGGATCGCTGGTGCGTTGTTGTGTATGACGTGAGCTTAACATGTTGATCCAGAGGAAGGCAAAAAAAAAAAAAAAAAACCATGTAGCAAACACCAAGCTCCACATTGGGAAAAACATCCTTTCCGGACTCCACAAACGGCAATCAGACTAGTTCCCTGGATCAACGTCCCATCAAGGAATCTAGTAGACATAACCCATAATATTACATTTTCAAGAAAGGCATCCAGGCCATATTTAAATTTTATTAGTGATTCACGCATTACAATATCATACGGCAGAGTTCCATAGTCTCACTGCTCTTACAGTAAAGAATCTTCGTCTGTGATTATGATTAAACCCTCTTTCCTCCAGACGTAGAGGATGCCCCCTTGTCCCAGTCCTAGATGTAAAAAGATCATTAGAAAGGTTTCTCGAATTTGTACATTGTAATAAGATCACCCTTAAGCCTTCGTTTTTCCAAACTAAATAACCCCAAGAGTAATAACCTGTCTGGTATTGCAGACAACCCCCCCCCCCAGTTCTCTAATAACCTTGGTCGCTCTTTTCGGCATCAGCTCTAGTTCAGCAATGTCTTTCTTATACACCAGTGACTAGTATTGTACACAATATTCTAAGTGTGGTTGCACTAGTGACTTGTATAGAGGTAAAATGTATGTTCTCCTCTTGAACATCTATGTCTCGTTTAATGCATCCCAATATTTTATTTGCCTTTGCAGCAGTTGCCCGACACCGGCCACCAAATGTGAGTTTGTCGTCCACGCATATACCCAAGTCTTTTTCAGTGATAGTTTTGCCCACTGTTTTACAATTAAGCACATAATTATACATTTTATTTCCTCTGTCCAAGTGCATGACCTTACATTTATCCCCATTAAATCTCATTTGCAATTTATCAGCCCAAGCTTCTGGTTTACATAAATCCTCCTGTAATATAAAATTGTCCTCCTCTGTATTGATTACCCATGCAGAGTTTAGGGTCATCTGCAAATATTGAAATTCTACTCTGTATGCCCCCTACAAGGTCATTAATAAATATGTTAAAAAGAAGCAGGCCCAAAACTGATCCCTGCGGTACCCCACTGTTAACTGTGACCCAGTCCAAGTGTGTCCCATTAATAACCACCCTTTGGTTCCCATCACTTAGCCAGTTCTTAACCCTTTACACATATTTTCCCCTATTCCTATTGTTCTCATTTTATGTATCAACCTTTTGTATGGCACAGTATCAAAAGCTTTTGAAAAGTCCATATACACAACATCCACTGCATTTCCTTGGTCCAGTCCGGAACTTACTTCTTCATAGAAATGGTCCCTCGTAAACCCATGTTGATATTGGGTTATGAGGTATGAGGTTATTCTTCAGATACTCCAGTATAGCATCTCTTATGGTACCTTCACACGCAGCAATATTGCTAGGCAAGTTCACTGACAATTTGCTGGTTGCAGTGAAATCATGAACACATTGTTCTATTTTGTTGCGGTGTACAAATGGAACAATGTGTCCACGATTTCACTGCAATCAGCAAAACCCGGTGAAATTGCCTAGCAATATTGCCGCATGTGAAGGTACCCTTAGAGAACCCTCAAGGATTTTACCAACAGTATAGGTTAAGCTTACTGACCTATAATTTCTAAGATCAGTTTTTGTCCCCTTTTTGAATTTTGGCACCACATTTCCTATGTGCCAGTTCCGTTTTACAGACCCTGTTATTATAGAATATTTAAAGATTAAAAATAATGGCCTGTCTATGATCGGTACTTAATTCCTGCACTACTCGGGGGTGTATCCCATCCAGGCCCGGGGATTTGTCGACTTTTGTGATTTTTAGACGGCATCATACTTCCTGCTGGGTTAAGCAGGTGATATTTAATGGAGAATTTTTGTTATCACTGATCATGTTATCTGTCATGGGATCATCTTGTGTAAATACTGTTGAAAAAATGTCATTTGACATATTGGCTTTTTCCTCATCTTGGGTCAACACTACCATTTTTTAGTTTCTTACTATTTATGTAGTTAAAGTAAAGATATTCCAAAAATATTCTGTCTCTGGCTATCAGTGTGTTTCAATATTTGCTACATTGATTTGCTTTTCATAGGATTTATTTAATTTTCTATAATTATTTAATGCCTCATTACTACCTACTTGCTTTTATTCTCTAAATGCTTTCTTTTTGTTAGTTATTGCACCCTTTACAGCTCTTTTAGCCATATTGGTTTTCCTCCTATTTTGTAGCATGTTCATTCCCAAAAGGTATATATTGTGCACAGGTCCTATTCAGGAAGCTAATAAATAAATGTCTCTCATTTGCTTTGTGTACTTATGTCTCAGGACATCATCCCAGGTTATTGAACTAAGGTCATCTCTTGTGAGTCTGTGTGCCATATTAAGCATGGAAATCTGAAAGTAGGGAACTGACTCGAGAACCAAAATTGATGAAAAATATTAACAATCACCAGAGTTCTTGATGTTTCTTTGAACAATGATGTACAACATAATAAAGAGGTTTACAACTCATGGCACTGAAGCTAATCTTCCTGGATGTGGATGGCAGAGAAAAATTGATAAACGCTTGCAATACAGGATACGCCAGATGGTGGATAAGAAGCACCAATCAAATTACAATAAAATCCTAATGGTGCATCAGTGTCGGTGCGAACTATCCATCAACATTTAATTTAAATGAAATGAATCGCTATAGCAGTACCCCACTGTTGATCCAGAGACATAAAAATATAGACTACTGTTCGCCAAAATTTACATGAGTAAGCCAAAATCCTTCTGGGAAAGTCATGTGGAAAGAGGAGACCAAGATAGAACATTTTGGTAAAGCACATCATTCTACTGTTTACTGAAAGTGTACACTCCCGACAGAAGTTATGTTGCTTATCCATGTTATGTAAATAAAAGATTATAACATGACATTAAATTCAATCATTAGTTGTATAAATTACTCTTTTGAAAGCTGAAACTCTCCCAAATGTAGTTTAGGTTAAGGATATAAATTGGCATCAATGCTGAAATATTGATCATTTAATGAACACAGAATGGTCAGATTTTGGCAAGACAAAAGTTTTGTCGCATGGTCATATAATGCACCCAATCCTAGTTTACATCCTCACCTGTGCTCAGTAAATGATCGGTTAATTAGTGGGTGTCTAAAAACAAACTTAGCACCCCATACCTTCACTTTAACTGCAACGTGAGCTCTGACAACATGCCAAAAATCCACCCTGCGACCAAATCCTTGATTATCAAGAGGCTGAAGACCAGATCCACTGCAGAGGTGGCTGGCACCTTTAATGTGCGTCAGCGTAAAGTACAAAGAATCAAAAAAAAGATTTGAAGTGACTGCAGATGTGTTTAACAAGCCCAAGTCCGGCAGACCCTGCAAGACAACTGCTCAGGAGGAACGTTTGTTGGTTAGAAAATCCAAAGCAAGCCACTCTACCGCTGCAGCAAAATTCCAACAGGCCTGGTCACCTCAAGTCCCTGTGTCAACTAAAACAGTTTGTAGGATTCTGTCTCAAAATGGCCTCCATGGCCAAATCAGTGCCCAGAAGCCAGCACTAAACAAAAGGCAAATAAAAAAAGCCTGGCATTTGCAAAGTCCCATAGCCTGATAAACGGATGCTGGAAAAGTGGCAGAAGGTGGATTTCTGGGATGAATCTTCAGTAGAATTACACCACAGCCGCCGCAAATATGGCAGGAGACCTAATGGACCCATATGTATCCAAAATACATCCAGAAAACAGTTAAATATGGTGGTGGGAAGATCATGGATTGGGGTTACATTCAGTATGGGGGTGTGCAAAACATTTGCAAGGTGGAAGGCAATATCAATAGCCTAAAATATCAAGAAATATTAACTACCTCTTATATTCCAAATCATAAAAGGGGTCAAATTCTGCAGCAGGATGGTGCTCCATGTCATACATCCATCTCTACAACAAAGTTCCTCCAGGCAAGAAAGATCAAGGTGCTCAAGGACTGGCCAGTCCATTCACCATACATGAACATCCCTCTTATAAACCTGACAGGGCACACCTGTGAAGTGAAAACCATTTCCTAGAATACAAGACATATTTTCAGTTGATTTACACTTTTTTGTTAAGTATATTATTCCACATGTGTTAATTCATAGTTTTGATGCCTTCAGTGTGAATCTACAATTTTCATAGTCATGAAAATAAAGAAAACTCTTTGAATGAGAAGGTGTGTCCAAACATTTGGTCTGTGCTGTATAAGACTGCATTCTTTGCTATATCGGCTGACTTCATTAATAAATTATATGAATCATTGTTGAACCGCATGGATGCAGTCCTTCAAGCTCATGGAAGTCACACAAAATATTAAATATGACTAATAGCACCACAACTTCATTCACCAATGTTATGCGACATATATTTGTATTTTAAGTTAATTTTTTGTATGAAAATCACATTATTTTCTGTGGGCGACAAAATCTGACCATTCTGTGTTCATTAAATGATCAATATTTCAGCATTGATGCAATTTTTTTCTTAACTTAAACCACATTTCGGAGGGTTTCAGCTTTCAAAAGAGTAATTTATAAAACCAATGGATGAATTTAACGTCAGATTGTAAGCTTTTATTTACATAACATGGATAAGCGACATAACTTTTGTCAGGGAGTGTAGGGAGGCCTCCAAAGAAAAGAACACAGTACCTAAAGTCAAATATACTGGAGGTTCAAAGATGTTTTAGGGTTTCTTTGCTGCCTCTAGCACTGAGGGCTTTAACTGTTTGCAAGGCATCAAGAAATCTGAAGATTACCAAAGGATCCAGAAATGAATGGAAACCATGCTGGAGAGTTCTTAAGTGGGCAGCAATGAGTCAGGATCAAAATCCTATTAAATGCTTAAATGCCTGTGGGGAGATCTTAAAATTGCTGTTGGGAAAATGCATCATTCAAAATTAGAGACCTGGAGCAGATTCCAAAAGAAGAGTGGCCCAAAATTCCAGTTGAGAGGTGCAAGAAGGATTTGCAACCAGATATTAAATTGAGGGTGCCACCAATTTTGTCCTGCTCATTTTTGGGATTTTCTGTGAAATTATGTCCAATTTACCTTTTTTCTGGGGTTATTTTGTCTTGTTTTACTACACACAAAAGAAATAAACATGTATATAACAAAAGGTGTAACTGCAATAATTTTCTATGAGAAATACTTCATTTTCCGGAACAATTTCAAGGGTACCAGCACTGTCGGCCATATAAACATACCTAATATAGATACAGGCATCTATATTATATACACACACAATGTATTATGAGTAATTTTCTAATTATTGTTAAATATATTTCTAAAAAGTGTTATTGATAGATGTCCAAAAATTAAGTGATGCATAATAGTGAGAAATAACACAGGAGAGAAGTCTTGATCACATGAAAGCATAGGAGCTAAAAGCCATGTAAAGTTGTGACCGCAGATGAAATATATCAGTAATTAGAAAGCAATCCTGCCATTTAGTGAAAAAATATCAGTTTAGTTAAACTCTCGGTCTGTAAAAATGCATCTCATTAACAGGGTTCCACACAAGACACATCTTATGATGGTAAAACCAGTGAGCTATCTCAAGACCTCCATAACCTTTTTGCTGCAAAACATACTGATGGCATTGCTTCCAAAAGAATTTCTAAACTAGTGAAGAGTCATGTAAAAACTGTTGGGGCTATAATCTGAAAGTGGAAAGAACATCATTTCACAATAATCCGGCCTCTACCGATGATCCCCGCAAGGTTTCAGACAGAAGAGTGAAAAGAATTATCAGAGGAGCTGTCCAAGAGCCAAGAACCACCTGTGGAGAGCTACAGAAAGCGTGTTTAAAGTTTGCTCAACAATATTTAAACAAGCTTTTTGAAAGACTGGTAGAATATAGTCTGGTCAAATGAGACCAAAATTGAACTCTTTGGATGGTATAATACATATGTTTGGAGGCCAAAAGCCACTGTATATTCTTAAAAACACCTAATCAATCGTGAAGTTTGAAGGTGGGAACTTCATGGTGTGGGTACCAGCTTACTTGAATTAATTGAAGGAAAGGATAAATTGACAAATGTACAGAGACATCTGCTGCATGTATCAGGATGATGAAGATGAAATGAGGGTGGCCTTTTTAGCAAAACAATGATGTAAACACACAGCCAAGAAAACTCAACTGGTTTCAGAGAAGAAAATAACGCTACCAGAATGGCCCAGCCAATCATCTACCTAAATCCAACAAAAAAAAAAAAAGTTAATGAAGGAACTAAAGCTCCGAGTTCATAGAAGGAGTTAGTGGAACCTTGAGGATTTCAAGAGTGTTTGTGTTAAAGAATGGGTCAAAATTACACCTGAGCAATTCATGTGACTAATTTCTCCATGCAGTAGGTGTCTTGAAGCGTCATCCCAACAAAGGCTTTTGTACAAAGTATTAAATAAAATTCAGCAAGCTATTCAATACTATTTCACTGTCATTTCTCATTATTACATATCACTGAATGTATGTCCATTCAGACTGTGGTTTGATTTTTTTTCATAGGTGACTGGATGGGTTGTTACCAATGTGTTGTCACCTTTAGAAACATACATACACACACACACACACACACACACACACACTCAAATACAAGAATTTACACGCTTTGACATGCTATCAAGGAGGTTTTCAATAATTGTCACTTGATCACACATCCTCCAAGATTCACTTCTGGCAGCTATTATTACAATTGCAGAGCAGAGATGTTGCAAGGATAGGGCATGCAGGCTGCGCAAAATAACATGAGCATTGCTACCTGGAATTGTGTTGAGTAACAAACTTCACAATTGATTGATTCTGTACTAGAGTGAAAAATAACAAGCCTAAGGTAACCAAACATTGTGTGTACAAACTTTCAGAAGGGTGTTTGCCATTGGACTGTGAGCAATACGTCCAGCTGGCAGTGTTCTATTGACCACACACCACCTCTCTTGATGGCTATTATGGTGTAGAACAAGATGGCTATGAAGTGTACTCTCTTCAGTGAGGAGTCTCATTTTTATTGTGGCTGCAACGACAGCTAGAGATTGGTCTGGAGACGACAAGGACAGCTCCATGGAGACCTTTATGATGGAAAGTCACTCTGATCCTACTCCCGGGACTGTGGTGTGGGTTGTCATAATGTACAGAAGCACACCAACAGCTCGGCATTACATTGATTTGATCAAGGAACCAGTGGTGCGGCCATTTCTCCAAAGGGTCTATAATGTCAATGATGAGCAGTATCTGTATTATAATATATATATATAAATATATTACATACATATAATACATATTATGCATACTCTAGAGTGCATTATGCGAATATATATATATATATATATATATATATATATATATAATATATATATATATATATATATACATGTTATAATCGTATATAACTACTACTTTTAAAATGAAAACTATTACTGTATATAACCAATGACAGAATATACAGCCCAGCGTGTGTATACAGCAGCCTCCCCGTGGTATACAGCGCCCCAGACTTTAGCCCCCAAACAACCTGGGTAAAACCCATGATGCATATAAGCAGGCGAGGACACCAGCCAGGTTATACAGCGCCCCAGGGTGTATACAGCAGGCCCCAGTGGTATATACAGCAGGCCCAGGGTATATACAGCAGGCCCCAAGGGTATATACAGCAGGCCCCAGAGGTATATACAGCAGGCCCCAGAGGTATACAGCAGGCCCCAGTGGCAGTCGCCCTCCCATCATGGAAAGAGCCCCCACACTTTGCAGAGCCCCCCCCCCCCCGCTGCATTATCTTACCATCCAGGGTCTTCACCGCGGATCCTCCAGTCCATCCTCGCGCGCTGTCTTCCCGGTCTCATGTGACCCGGCGGTCGCAGTGGAATGACGTAATCGCGCAGCTCACGTGAGACCTGAAGACAGCGCGCGATGATGACTGCAGGACCCGTGGTGAAGACCCTGGTGGTAAGATAATGCAGCGGGGGGGGGGGCTCTGCAAAGTGTGGGGGCTCTTTCCATGATGGGGGGGCTAGTGCCACTGGGGGCTGCCTGTATACACTGGGGGCTGCCTGTATACACTGGGGGGCTGTATGCACGGCTCCCCCTGCCGCTGTGATGGGCGGGGGGAGCCGTGCATATCTAATGAGCGGCCTCACGTGACGGGCCGCTCACTCATCAGCCTCCCCCCGCCTCCTCCAGCCTCCCCAGCAAAATAGTTACCGTATTGACCCGTGTATAAGCCGAGGGGGTGACTTTTCAGCCCAATTTTTGCCCAATAATCTCAAAATGCATTCTAGGAGACAGAAATGTTTTGGAGAAGCTATTTATCCTTGAAGCATTTTAGTGTCAGATTTAGTGTTAGTACAAGGTAATATGATCTCTTAATTATTTTGTGTATTCTCATCTACTTACCGTATTTTGGGAACCATCAGACGCACTTTTTTTCCTCGTAATTTGGGAGGAGAGTGTGGCTGGGTCCTGCCTGGGGAGAGGCAGCGGGGATTGCAGGAGGCAGGAAAATGTCACCGCTACAGGATTCCAGCGCTGGGGAAACTATGTGGTCCTGCTGCTTAAAGTGAAGGAATATTCATTAGCCACTTCCTCTCCCACCAGTCGCTCTGAGCAGTGGGTGGGGTCAGCAAATGAATATTCCTTCACTTAAACATCGGACACACATGATTTCCCCAGCGCTGGATTACTGCAGCTGCTGGGGTGATGGCGTTTCTGGCTTGAAAAAAGTTGGCAGAGCAGGGTGCCACAGGAGGGACAGTTGTGCCCGGCCTGGAGGGACTGCGGATCACTGCAGCCACAGGGTCAGGCACGGCAATCCTGACAACACAGCGCGGGCTATGCCGCTAGTGCTCCATTATTGTAGGACCTGTGGTGAGATAATGAAGAGGGCAGGCTGGAGCATCACATGACAGCAAAGGGCCCTCCCTTCAGGAATAGCAGCGTTTTGGATGCAGTGTATTGCCGCTGCGTCCAAAACGCTGTGCTGTACAATAGCAGCATAGTGAATAGGTTTCAAGAAATCCCATGCCCTTTATGTTTCTCTCGACCGCAGCGTTATTTCAGCTGCGGCGTGGGTTGCCTGAGTTCCGCATCTCTGCAGCATGTTTATTTCATGCTGCATAGTTGGAAGCGGTCACCATCTGATGAATGCAGAGAGAAGCCACCCTGCACCCACCGCAGATCGTGCTCACAGGGCGCTGCAGTAGCTCTGCATTCACACGCGGGTTCCGACAGGTCCAGATCGTGAGTGAAAAAGCATAAATGTGAGTGAAAAAAATATAACCTATAATCTATCTATCTATATAAAAAGCCAAATAGGCACATTGAAAACAAAAGCAAGAAGTGGAACCCCACCCTCTTTAATATGCCATAGGCTCAAGAAAGTTATAAAATATACATCCTGTCTGAAAATGGAAAAACAAGCAAGCTATCCAAAGTAAAAAGTCACATCTATTAGTGCCTCAGAAAAATAAAAGGTCAGCAGTCCGATCCATATATACCTGGCACTTTTTAGAACACCCAGCTTCAATTATCATATATGAAGAATGTAACAGTGGTTGCTAATAAATAAAATTTTATGGATAGCTAGGTGCCCTAGGGAAGATAATTACAGCCAATAGAGTGCCATCATCATGTAGATTGCATTTTTAAAAGAACAATTATGCTGATCTCACCCAGTAAGGTGCTCCAAGGGTCAATGTAAAACAGGCGACAGGTCCCACTTCAAAAGAATGGTGGGTCTGCACCTAGCCCCAACATATCCCCGACATATCCAAAAAAAAATAATAGTCCCTGAGAACTCAGATCACTCCAGTCCTTACAAGGACAGCCCACAGCTACTAATTCCATAAAAGAGTCTCTTTAAGGCTGTGTGCGCACAAATCAGTAAAAGCAGCGGCTGTGTTGTACAGTTCAAGCACAGTGGATGGGATTTCTAGAAATCCCATGCTCACTATGCTTCTCCCCCTCCACAGCATTATTTCACCTGTGGTGCAGGTCTCTGCTCTTTCGCATATCCGAAGAATGTTAATTTATTACTTGAGGCTGAAGGCACACTGTCGTGCATCAAACACGGAGCGTGTTTGATGCACGACAGTGATGAGAGTGTGATGCGTGTTGTTGGCGGGGTGTGGTGCGAGTGTGGCTGGCTGTATGTAAGTAAGTGTGCTGCGATTGTGAGGTGTGAGTGCGTGTGTGCTGCGTGATTGTGATGCTGTCCATGGTCCTGAAGGACCGCGGGAAGCATTTGTCAGGGAATAGAAACTCTGCGGCTGTCAAAGCCACTTAGCTTACTGTTAGGCATAGCGGGAAATACAAACTATCATCTAGTACCACTGTGACAGCAGCAGACAGGATGTTTGGCTAATACAATGATGATTGGTGTAAAATTATGTATTCCGTGTTATTTTAGCGATTAACCCCATCAGCATCCTATGCGCCGCATGTGAGCGCAGAGGATGCCAATGCGGCTCAAATCCCAGTGATGAAGGGGGTTAATATGAAGCTGGTATAGTGGCACCATGTATGTTGAGTTTGTCCTCACTCTCTGCAAACATGGTGTCATTACACCATGTGTGTGAAGGGGTTAATTGTTCTATAAAATGGGTTAAAAGAGCTGTCTGCTTTATATTTCCACTGTAAAAGCTGGCGCTCTGTTACTACCTATGGGGAGCTGTCCCCGCTGTGTGGTGTTGAAGCCCTGTCCCGCCTTCAGCACCTGCAGTGTTCAGCACCACACAGCGGGGACAGCTCCCCATAGGCAGTAACAGAGTGCCAGCTTTTACAGTGGAAATATAAAGCAGACAGCTCTTTTAACTCATTTTACAGAACAATTAACCCCTTCACACACATGGTGTAATGAAACCATGTTTGCAGAGAGTGAGGACACACTCAACATACATGGTGCCACTACACCAGCTTCATATTAACCCCTTCATCACTGGGATTTGAGCCGTATTGGCATCCTCTGCGCTCACATGCGGCGCAGAGGATGTTGATGGGGTTAATCGCTAAAATAATTCCGGAATACATTATTTTACCCCAATCATCATTGTATTAGCTAATCATCTTGTACCGCTGCTGTCACAGCGGTACAAGATTTTCTCGCACCCCATGACTTCTATTGCCCGCACACACGTGAGAATCGCGTGCAGTCGCAGCATGCTGCGACTGCACTCGCTTCTGACTTGCAATGCGGGTTAGGTGCGGGGAACTCGCACCAGTGTACCCTGCCTGATAGGGCAACACTGGTCCGAGTGCAATGAGAGTTTCCCTCGCATTGCACTCGCACGAGTCCTTCGCACCGTGTGCCTTCAGCCTAAAAGTCAGAAGCGATCTCAGCGGGTGAATACAGGAAAAAGCCGTCCTGCACCCAGCGCAGATCATGGGCACAGGGCAGTTGCATACACCCTGCATTCACCCATGACTTCTCAGGTCTGGATGAGCTGCATCCAACACGCAGTACCTCTGGATTGTGTGAACATACCCTAACTGAAATATCCATCCAGGATGCAGTATCTCCGGATTGTCTGCACATGCACTAAATATCCCTGTGCAACTCCTCCTTTTCAGGTTTATTCTGGGGCATAAACATACACACAAAATGGTATCTATCACTCCTGGCTGAATCATGGCCTGTCTGAAGAGCATTAACTAATGCTGCCCAATAAAAAGTAATTTATTTTACTACTATTATATTATTACTTCCAGTCAGTGGAGCAGATGGATAGTTGTTTCTTTGCAGGAGAACCTGTAGTTTTCATTGGTGCCTTTGTAAAGTACAAATGACTTGAATTTAGAAATGAATGACAAATGAAGAAAAATAAAGAAGCTCAGACCAGAATGGAAAACCTACCGTGTTTCCCGAATATAAGACAGTGTCTTATATTTATTTTACCCCCAAAAGTCCCACCCTGTCTTATATTCGGGGTATGACTTATATTAAAAAAAAAAAAATGACAATACCATACAGTATCCCACACAGCCTCTCATGGGGTCACAGCCACATACAGTATCCCACTGCAGCCTCCCATGGGGTCCCAGCCCCATACAGTATGCCACTGCAGCCCCCAGCACAGTACCGTTAAAACCGCAATTCCGCCGCACAGCCGAGTTGCGGCCGACTTGCGGCACACTTGCGGCACACTTGCGGCACACTTGCGGCAGGTCCCCATACAATGTACGGTACTGTATGGGACACTTGCGGCAAAGGTGCGGTAACCGCACCTTGCCGCAAGTGTCCCATACAGTACCGTACATTGTATGGGGACCTGCCGCAAGTGTGCCGCAAGTCAGCTGTGCGGCGGAATTGCGGTTTTAATGGGCAAGTCGGCAAGGAAACATCCTTACTTTTTAGGGTAATGGCGGCCTCGGGCTATGGATTCCTCCGCGGTGCAGGGCGTTGTCCAGATGCTTCTTCATGCAGGAGCTTCTGGCCAATCAGCACTCGAGCCGCTGAGCCAATCAGCGCTTGAGATGCTGGGGAGCCGCTGGCCAATCAGAAGCTCCTGCCGGCAGCGGTGACGTCAGGCCGGGGCGACAGGCGCACAAGATTAACCCTATGCCCTCGGGGTTACCTGCGGCACCTGAGGGCAGAGGGGAGCCCATGCGAGACAGCGGACCTGCTGCTGCACCTGAGGGCAGAGGGGAGCCCACGGAGGACAGCGGGGCCAGCAGGACAGCGGGGACACAGGTAAAAATGCAATGGGCAAAAATGGCACTTTAGCGGTACCCTGTCTTATTTTCCCCGAAAATAAGTCACCCTGTCTTATATTCGGGGTATGACTTATATTGGAAAATTCTGCGCCAGCCCTGCCCTGACTTATATTCGGGGGTGACTTATTTTCGGGGAAACAGGGTATTAGACACTGATTGCACAAACTATCACAATCGTTTGACAACAAATGCTCCAAAAATTTGGGGTCTTTCCCAAACGACTTAAACCTTTTTGGAGTATAATAAACTATTTAGAAATTTGGCTGGAAGGACACACTTTTCTGACGAATCATATACCGGTAATTAACTGCAAATTTTTTGTACTGCCTACTTGCAATGACTGTTAGCATAAATCTGGCACAAAGCCATGCCTTTTACAGCACCTATGACTTGACATTGTAACCCAAAAGCTTCACAAGAAGGCCAATAGTGTGACAAATAAAGTACCTTTCTCTAACCGTTTAGATTCCTTACTTCGCATTACAACTGGCATCTTAGGGATTAATTGATGAAGATCAGTTATTTTCTAGAAGCTGTCTCAAGTCAGGGAAGACACATTCAGCATCTGCAGTGCTAGCTTTCTATACACAATTTGCAAAAAATAGGTCCCTAGACTTCAAATTAACTTAACCAGAAATATACACTGTGTGCAGAATTATTAGGCAAGTTGTATTTTAGAGGATTACTTTTATTATTGATCAACAACTACCGTATATACTCGTGTATAAGCCGACCCGTGTATAAGCCGACCCCCCTACTTTTGCCCCCAAAACCTGGGAAAACCTATTGACTCATGTATAAGCCGAGGGTGGACCCCAGCACAGGTATACAGCCCCAGCAGTGTGGTATATAGGCCCCCCCAGTGGTAGTATACAGCAGCCTCCCCAGTGGTATGCAGGCCCCAGCAGTATATACAGCAGCCCCAGTGGTATACAGCAGCCCTTAGGTAGTACATAGCAGCCCCAGAGGTATATACAGCAGCCCCAGGGGTATACACAGCAGCCCCAGGGGTAGTATACAGCAGCCCCAGAGGTATATACAGCAGCCCCAGGGGTGTACACAGCAGCCCCAGGGGTGTACACAGCAGCCCCAGGGGTGTACACAGCAGCCCCAGGGGTGTACACAGCAGCCCCAGGGGTAGTATACAGCAGCCCCAGAGGTAGTATACAGCAGCCCCAGAGGTAGTATACAGCAGCCCCAGAGGTATATACAGCAGCCCCAGGGGTATACACAGCAGCCCCAGGGGTATACACAGCAGCCCCAGGGGTATACACAGCAGCCCCAGGGGTATACACAGCAGCCCCAGGGGTATACACAGCAGCCCCAGGGGTAGTACACAGCAGTCCCAGGGGTATATACAGCAGCCCCAGGGGTGTACACAGCAGCCCCAGGGGTAGTACACATCAGCCCCAGGGGTATATACATCAGCCCCAGGGGTATATACAGCATCCCCAGGGGTATATACAGCATCCCCAGGGGTATATACAGCATCCCCAGGGGTATATACAGCATCCCCAGGGGTATATACAGCATCCCCAGGGGTATATACAGCATCCCCAGGGGTAGTACACAGCAGCCCCAGGCCCCCCTCACTGTTTGGCGCCCCCACCTCAGGATGGAGCCCCCCGCACGCAGCGCTGCGCTCATACATTACCAGCCTGTCAGCTGTCATCCTCCGGTGGCGGATCGCGGCTCCCGGCTCCGGCTTCCATCTTCATCTGTGTCTTCCTGCTTTGTGACTGGGGCTCATCGCGATGACGTCATCGTGACGCCGGCCGTCATGTGACTTGCAGGAAGACACAGATGAAGATGGAAGCCGGAGCCGGGAGCCGCGATCCGCCACCGGAGGATGACAGCTGACAGGCTGGTAATGTATGAGCGCAGCGCTGCGTGCGGGGGGGCTCCATCCTGAGGTGGGGGCGCCAAACAGTGGGGGTCCCGTATATACTCGCGTATAAGCCGAGGGGAGACTTTTCAGCCCAATTTTTGGGCTGAAAAACTGGGCTTATATGCGAGTATATACGGTATGTTCTCAATCAACCCAAAAGACTCAAATATCAAAACTTAATATTTTTGGAAGTTGGAGTGTTTTTTTTTTTTAGATTTGGCTATCTTAGGAGGATATCTGTTTGTGCAGGTAACTATTACTGTACAGAATTATTAGGCAACTTAATAAAAATCAAATATATTCCCATCTCACTTGTTTATTTTCACCAGGTAAACTAATATAACTGCACAACATTTTGAAAAAAAACATTTCTGACATGCAAAAACAAAACCTCAAAAAAATTAGTGACCAATATAGCCACCTTTCTTTATGACGACACTCAACAGTCTTCCAGCCATAGATTCTGTCAGTTGCTTGATCGGTTTACGATCAACAGGCAGCCACCACAGCCTTCCAGACACTGTTCCGAGAGGTGTACTGTTTTCCCTCCCTGTAGATCTCACATTTTAGGAGGGACCACAGGTTCTCTATGGGGTTCAGTCCAGGTGAACAAGGGGGTCATGTCATTATTTTTTCTTCTTTTAGACCTTTACTGGCCAGCCAATGCTGTGGAGTAGTTGGATGCATATAATAGAGCATTGTCCTGCATGAAAATCATGTTTTTCTGGAACGATAACGACTTCTTCTTGTACCACTGCTTGAAGAAGTTGTCTTCCAGAAGCTGGCAGTAGGTCTGGGAGTTGAGCTTTATCCTCAACCCGAAAAGGCCCCACAAGTTCATCTTTGAGGATACCAGCCCATACCAGTACCCCACTCCACCTTGCTGGTCTGAGTGGAGCTCTCTGCCCTATACTGATCCAGCCTCCGGCCCATCCATCTGGCCCATCAAGAGTTACTCTCATTTCATCAGTCCATAAAACCTTTGAAAAATCAGTCTTAAGATATTTCTTGGCCCAGTATTGACATTTTAGCTTATGTTTCTTGATCAAAGGTGGTCGTTTTTCAGCTTCCTTACCTTGGCCATGTCCCGAGTATAGCACACCTTGTGCTTTTTGATACTCCAGTAACTTTGCAGCTCTGAAACATGGCAAAACTGGTGACAAATGGCATCTTGGCAGCTTCACGCTTGATTTTCCTAAATTCATGGGCAGTTATTTTGCGCCTTTTTTGCCCAACACGCTTCTTGCGACCCTGCTTTCTATTTGCCATGAAACGCTTGATTGTTCGGTGATCACGCTTCAAAAGTTGGGCAATTTCAAGACTGCTGCATCAATCTGCAAGACATCTCACAATTTTGTACTTTTCAGAGCCCGTCAAATCTCTCTTCAGACCCCTTTTGCCTAAGGAAAGCCATTTGCCTAATAATTAAGCACACCTTATATAGGGTGTTGATGTCATTACACCACACCCCTCCTCATTACAGAGATGCACATCACCTGATTTACTTAATTGGTAGTTGGCTCCCAAGCCTATACAGCTTGGACTAGGACAACATGTATAAAAAGTATTTTGTGATCAAAATCCTTATTTGCCTAATAATTCTGCACACAGTGTAGTGTAAATTGCTTTCAAAAGTAGCAAAATTTCATTAATAGGCACGTGTCTCTAAAAATTAGGATCAGGAGTGTCTGAATCCAACATCTCCCCTCATAGACCAGAGTGAAAATCGCCAGTCATGAATTCAAGGCAAAAAAGTCTTCATCATTGATCATCCGTATAACAAAGCTGGCACCTGACACACATGATACTAGATCAAACAGAATTAAGAAGTCTATATAGTGATATAACTCTGTATTACACTCAGCCCAATACTGGAAATAAATTGAATTAATTAGGGCCTTTTCACGTCAGCGTTTTTGTCCGAATCCAGCCGATCCGGACAAAAAAACGCATCTGCCGCATGTGCTGCCTAATGGCCGAAATTGCGGTACACTTGCGGCAAGTCCCATGCATTGTCTATGGGGCTTGCGGCAAGTGGGGTATTGCCGCAATCCGGCACTTGCGGCAGCGCAAAATAACCACAGCTGTTTTTTTTTTCGTGGCCACAACTGACGCAAGTGCCGGATCGTGGCAATACCGCACTTGCCGCAAGCCCCATAGACAATGCATGGGGCTTGCTGCAAGTGTACCGCAAGTGCATCCGATAGGTGGCAGATGCGCTTTTTTTGTCCGAATCTGGACAAAAACGCTAATGTGAAAGGGGCCTTACCGTAGTTTTTGAATGTCCACAAAGAATGAAGACATTACATTGCTAAAAAAATTAGATTATAAGCTACCATACACAATATAATTAATATTAATTAAGAAATAAAGTAAAATTAAAATAACTAGCCTCAAGATAAAAGACAATTGAAAAATTGTATTTAAAAAAGGCCCTTCACGTTAGTATGTGGATGAATAAATTAAAAACTAAAGTCTGCAGACTTTCAGGCTTCTGTGAGTGCAGTACGAGAAACACATGGTAGACATTAAAACTCCTGTGGGAAAATCTAAGTTTATTGATGTGAGGGGCTAAGTGAAGGGAGGGGACAACCTAAAACAAATCATTCAAAAATGCTAAAATCTGTAAGTAGTTTATTAAAAAGGTCTTTCACTGGGACAACATACGTCTTCAAAAATATCAAGTTCTACTTTAGGGTCGTCTGGGAACACTAAATTACTGCAGATCTGAAAAAGTCCAGTCTGGCACACTGAAATAGTGGATGTTTACAGGTAATTTAATTATACAATTAATACACTAGAATAGAACATTCCCTCATTTTTGAAAGCAAGGATACGTGACTGCGGCCTTAGGTCAGTGATTTCCCTGTGCCAGTCTGTCGAGCACCTCTTCTGCAAGTCCATTCTCGTCAGCAATTCACAGTAGTTGGACGTCAAAGAAATAAACAGTAACTGTGGTTTTAAAAAGTATAAATCAATAGTGCCCATGAAAATAGGAAACTTTGTCATATATTTTATCAGAGAAATCTGCCTTTCAACCAGTGCTGTGGAGTCGGTGAGCCAAACCACCAGATTCTTCAATTTCCCTGAATCCGACTAAAACTCCAACTCCACTGAAATGGACACCGACTGACTCCACAACCATGGCTGTAAAATCGGTAAGCCACACATCTGGGCTCATACTCAATTTCCCTGAACCCGACTACACCTAAAATGGGCACCAACTCCGACTTTGAGGAAAGGAGCTAGATGTAGATGCAATAGGAAACAGTTGAGAGTGAAAAAAAAAAAAAAAAAAAAAAAAAACACACCACAATAGGATCTTACCCAATAAACTTAAAAAAGAGGACAAAAGCCAGTTGCTCACCTTGTATGGTTGTGACACAAGCAATATAAAGAGTTCTGGGGTCAAAGGTGTGTTATAGTCCGCGCTGCCCGATCATCCAAAGGATCACAGGGGAAACAGTGTTCCAAGCAAAGTTTTCTTTATTCTTAAGAATTAAGAAAACTTTGCTTGGAACACTGTTTCCCCTGTGATCCTTTGGTTGATCGGGCAGCGCGGACTATAACACACCTTTGACCCCAGAACTCTTGAAGCACCCACGGCCCTGTGGAGGTGGAGGTCCAGCAGCAGCCTGCATTACTAAAAACCAACGCTCTTATTCCAGTTGTGGGAGGCACAACTGGACCAGGTTAGTGCAAACCTGAATTCATCTATAAGTCCCTATTCTATACTAAATGATAGGGCATTATTGCGCCTCTGTTGTCTCCCCTTATATTTTATACAAGCAATATAAAAGCATTCAAACAGCTGTCGCAGTTTCCACACAAGCGAAGGCAAGATGCAAATGGAGGAACCAGGAGAGATTCGTTAATTAAAATCTGCGCTGCAGTTAATCATTAATGTAGGTCCAGAAGCAATAGTGATAAAATGGTGATTTATTCAACGCGTTTCAAAGCATGTTCTAGCTTCTTCCTCAGGAAATTCACAGATTACCTAAGTATCTAATCAGCTAATCAGTGAATTTACTGAGGAAGGAGCAGGGACACGCCTCAAACGGGTTGAATAAATCACCATTTTATTACTATTGCTTCTGGTCCTACATTAGTGATTAACTGCAGCGCAGATTTTAACCCATGAATCTCTCCTGGTTCCTGCGTTTTCGGCTTGCCATAGATAGTTAAAGACATTTTTGCTGCAAGTTCTCCCAAAATCACTGTATTGTCTTTTTTTTTTTCTCTCAGTAATGGGAAAATCTATACTCACTGAAGACAGATTTTACCCATGAATATAAAATTTGGAGAATGAGTGGTCATTCTTGGAGGAGAAAGAGATTTCTCTGACAAAATATTTTACAAAGTTGCTTATTTTCACATGTAGATTAATGGTAAAAGATAATTAATTTTACAATTCTGGCTAATCTTTAAACTTGTGACTTTGCGGCCTTAAAATTATGCCAGTATTAAAATATAGGTCAGAGAGCACCAATACTTTCCACAGAGCAAGCACAAAGACCCTACAGAAGATAGGCATTCTAAGGAGAGACTAGTTCAAGACTGCATCAGACCATGGAAAAAGACTTCATGTGAAACATTGTCACTTTTCTTTGAGGAGCCCAGAGACTGCAAGAATATTTTTTTGCTTTTATTGTTCTGAAAAGTGTGCACTTGCAGCACAAATACCAATACATGAATATTAAGAACTTCTGATGGAAAATTACAAAAAAATAAAATAAAATATGTATCACACAGAATCTTCTATTTACTAATATTTTACTTAATTCATGTTCACATTTTTTAAGGTACCGTCACACAGGGAGATATCGCCGGCGATGTTGCCGGCGATCGCGGGGGCGCGCATCCTGGCAACATCGCCGGGGAGATGTCACAAGGAGCAACTTCCCGGCGATATCGCCGGCTAGTTGCCGCAGCTATCGCTCACTGGGTTGCCCAGTAACCCAGCGAGCGGTAACCCGCAATGTTGTAGATAGGCGGAATCGCCCGCAACATTGCAGGTTGCCGCGTTACACAGGGCGATCAGGCATGATCGCCTCAGCAACATCGCCAGGTTTCCAACAATGTTGGGAAACCTGGCGATGTTGCTCAGGCGATTTTTCTCCTGATTATCGCCCTGTCACACGAGGCAACTCTCCGGCGATGTCGCCGCAACTTGGCCACGCCCCTCAGTTGCCGGCAACATCGCCGGCGATATCTCCCTGTGTGACGGTACCTTTAGAGTCTTTTTAACAAAGTACAAGGATTCGGTGTAGGAATGTAAAACGATTTGACCAAACGTAATCAGCGAAACCCATATATCGCACTGGCTGCTTTCCAGATCAAGCAATCTAGGATGATACTTTCTGTAAATATAATCGGGCTCTCCCTTTGACACATCAATTCTCTCATTCGTTCAGTTTCACTTAGCATATGGTAAACATATGGAGGAAGGAAGCGTTGCTGGAAGCTGTTTGAACTAAGTATATTGCAATCAGCATGCACCAAGCACCAAGCCATTCTGATTAATTGTAAGCTCAATTACAAACTAAATATTTTTTTATGAAGAATAAATGGTCACCATAAAGCAATGCAGGCACACAATAATTCATCGGGCCATGACAAATGGCCTAATTGGGAGGTAGTTTATTTGCTTTCAATGAGCGCTGAATGCATTCTTCTGCTATTCAGTTATCTGCCAGGGTGCCGGGAAGGAAAATAATGATGTATTATCTCACTTGTGTTGTGGAGACATTTATTCCTTTAATTTTATTGTAGTGCACACTTCAAGGCTCGGTCATCTCCATGGTCACAAAGTGTAAACATGATCAGATTAAATTTCCCAATGAATAGTGAGGAATAGACTAAATGCTGCCATAATCACCAATGTGCACTATACACAACATAGCAGAACTGTAGGTTTGACCATTAAAGTGGTTATCCCGATGGAAGGAGTCATCAACTATCCATAAAGAAATAACTTCTAGATTGGTGAAGGTCTGACAAGTGGGACCCTTGTAAATCACCTGACACTTTTATCCCTTTTAGAATAGAACAGCAGTACACATGCTTGACTGCTGCTCCATTCATTCTGCAACAGACTAGGGGAGAGCTTTTGTCGGCAGCAGTCCTACATTTTGACAGGCAATAAATAGGTATTCCACTTGGAAGATGTTAAAAGGGAATCTTTCAGCAGGTTTTTGCTATTCAATCTGAGAACAGCAAAATGTAGGTGCAGAGACCTGATTCCAGAGAAGTGTCACTCATTAGGCTGTGTGCTGTAGTTTCAATGCAATTAAGAGTTTTATCAGAATGAGAGTATCACTATGGGACTAGGTCTCATGCAGAGCTGTCAGGCCAACTTGTGTAACCCCACCCCCACGACTGATTGTATGATGAGCAAGCTGCCACACTGTACACATGGAAGATGTCTGTTAGGGGTGAGATTTGGGGTTTTACACAGAACAGAAGAATAAGCTCTGCTATATCTACATCAGAAAAAATACAGGAAAACTTCACCACGAAGTCCAGTAAGTGACAAGTAGCTGGAATCTATGTCTCTATACATTATGCTGCTTTGAATAGCCATAGCAAAAACCTGTTCCTGAAGAACTGACATGGAATCTTACAGTGACAAACAAAACAGAGAAAAGAAAGGAAGGGGATGAAGGAAAGAAAAAGAAAAAGTAAAGTAAAGAAATCTTGGTATTATCAATTCCCAAAAGCCTCCCTCTGTTATAACAATTCAGGCCACATTCCTCATTGCCTTTTTACAGTTTTTTTGTGTTTTGCACAGGGACCTATGCATTCTATTTGATACGTCCTTGCATGTGTTTTTTGTTTTGTTTTCTGCTTTGTGAGTAGAGTATGCAATTGTAGAAGATTTCAACTGAATTTATTAAATGCGACTTTATAAGAAGTTGAAAATTTGGAGAAACTTCACCCCAGGTCCATCCCACCCACTGGCGTATTTTGAGTATGCCAGTATGTTGGTACAATGATTGCAACTTTTGGTACCAAAAATCACAAAAGAATTGAGGATAGGAAGAAAGTCAATTTCTGGACTGTTTCTGTGTGTAAATCTATCAAAATTGTGCAAACAACAGAAGACCAAAATAGAAAAAAAGTGACTTAAAATCCCCCCACAATTAACGGAGTGTATTGAGCAATGGGAATACGATCTTTGCACCTAGATTCATCAAAGCATTTATGAATGAATTCTAGTGTAAAAAGTTCTGAAAATACTTCAAGTTTTGATGTAACTTGAGGCTGCTTAAAAACATATCGTGACTTGGCATTTGTATGCTGTTTTCACCCAGCTCCAACAGAGCAGGCAGAGCTGAGGTTACAGAGGGATGGCCACTCAAATAACAACTAACGGCGACGTTCACTATGACGCAGACCTAAACCTACCAGGGACTGAACTAAGATTAGTGGCAAAACGCATATGTATGCCACTTATCCGATGCTCTTGATTTATTAAGGGGCTTGCGCCTATTAATGAATTGGGAGCCTCCTATACCACCATGTCCCTTTATCAAGACTGGTGAGAAGATCGCTGATCTTGATAAAATCAGGGCCTTTGTGGTCAGATGACTTGATACATAGCATCACTGCTGTACATTCATCTCAAAAGGGAGTATGTCAATTAAACAGGTTGGCTGGTCTAAATTCATAAATCTGAAGTTACTCTATGTGACTGCAGACTTGTAAATTCTCACATAACACTCACTGTGAGGAAGCTCTGGTTTTTACCATCAGGAACAGTCTGAGGCCTTGAGTATATGATATGCAAACAACTCGCCCACATTTTGACTAGAGAGACGCACCCTGGTTCAATACACTTGCAATGAGCTAGGCTGCACTCCTCTAGTTGGTTTCTGGCCGGGAGTATGCATAGCGTATACTTACAGCCACGTGACGGCTGTTCCCGTTGCTAAAACCAGCAAATCTTCACATCATGCAGTGCGTGTGTTGTGAAGATTTACAAGTTTGTAGTCACAGAGTGACGGCAGACTTATGGATTCATACTGAACCATCCTAATGCAAATGAAGGACAATATCATAGACACTTCTATAGAACCTGTTAGCCTAGGATTGACTACACGGGAAATCTGAATTGGATGAAACCTTGACCTCTTGGGAGTTAATATGTGGGGGTCTGAATTTCATTAGGCTATATGACTTCTTTTTACAGAATCTTTATTTTAATACACTGTGCTCAACAACTAGGCCAACAGTAGGACTCTGCCCTATGAGAAAAATTACAGAAAGCAAAGATCCAATATTTATAGGACGACTAAATAAAATAATATCTATACAGGAATACAATACATCTCTCCAAAGATGATTTTATAGAAATGGTGTGTGATATATATGCATATCAGGTATGGGGTCCATGGCAGGTTTGGTGGCACTGAAATGCACCTACAGCCCATCTTTTCATGGTTAGAGTGGGTTTCCACCTTTTTATGAGCAAATACTCACCTTTTAATCCAAACCACTCCTTTTTACATCCATTTCCTCTGAAATCTTCTCGCTCTCTCTTCAGGAGTCGTTGACACACAACCGCTGCTGCACATCAATGGCTGCAGCAGTGTACCTATTTTACCATTTAATAGTTTAATAAAATAGGGGCGCAAGTGTGTTAACACAATATATTTCAGAAGGACGTGTGTCACGATCCGTGCTGCTGTATAGGAATAAGGACCACAAAGTATCTATACACCGACATTTTATCTCTTATCTCTACGCGTTTCGGAGCTGTCCCAACTACTTCCACAGGAATACATCATACCAGGCTGGCAAAACTCTGTTTCACTGGGGCTAGTAAAAAGGGTCTCTCAGTCTATCAAGGCTGTGAGCAAGTGTGGTGTCATGCAGAAGGTTGCCGGAATCACCCTCTCTCACTCCCTATGCCTGTGCCAGTGCGGACAGTGGAACTGTGTCAAGCAGACCTTACGTAAACCCCTGGGGATGCAGAATATTGTCACATGTTGACAGAAGAGACAAGGCGGTATCACGTGGCTCTGATGTATTAGAGAAGTCTATGTGTGGTCTTCTCACAGTACCCATTTAACTCATGACCCTGCTGCTCACTCTCCACAGCCAGGGACTTTGGCAGTGATGACTCATGCAGGGAAAAGAGGCTTCCTATTTCTACACAGAACTTGGAAGGTTTGAGCTAGTTTTTTTAATCACTTGATGCTGAATAAGAGAGAGGGAAGCGCACATAGGGCTTTATCCATGGTACAACAATGTAAAGTGTGTATGGTTAGACTTGCCTTTTTTGGTTATGTGAGTCACAACCAACTTCAAACAACATATATGGCTGCAGCAGATCCCCGTGGGAAACATACTCTGGTCAGGATAGAGAGGAAACGGGTTTACTCCGCGCCACCAAATAAAGACTGATCCAGGTGCTTTTTTCTTTTTCTTGATACTTTATTGGAGCCAACGTGTTTCGTAGCCTGCTGCTACTTCCTCAGGGCCTTTTACTCTAATAAAATACAGGTAAATGGTCCTGAGGAAGTAGCAGCAGGCTACGAAATGCGTCAGCTCCAATAAAGTAGCAAAAAAAAGAAAAAGCATCCGGATCAGTCTATTTGGTGGCATGGAGTGAACCCATTTTCTTTCAACCCTAACCAGTGTGTGTAATCATCTGATGTCATAGACCTAATAAAAAAAAAGAGATGAACTAACTGAATAGAAGGGCAACATGAGCAGTAGGTACACAGTGCTGTATAAGCTGATCATTGCAATACATTAAGAAGGATAAAAATTTTGATGGGTGCACCTCTTTAAATATACAACACAGTACTTGTCTGACCTGTACGACAATATGTGGGAGAAGATTGACGACCTGGAGAACCGCTCCAGGCGGAATAATTTGAAAATAGTGGGTTTACCAGAATCTGTGTTGCCCGGGCAGTTAGACAGCTTATGTGAACAGGAGCTGCCAAGAGCCTTAGGCTTGGATCATAAATGCAGAGTGGAAAGGGCACACAGGGTAGGCCCACCAAGAAGCCAAGGGGGCTCCAGGGACAAAGCTAGAGACAAGGATCGGTCGTCATCTACCCTTGCCAGACCGGTCATCGTCAAGTACCTTGACTATAAGAACAAGGAAGAGATACTAAGGGCTTTTCGGGAAAAACGCCATCCACTGCAGATCAAGGGATACAAACTTTTATTATTTAGCGACTATTCAGCTGACGTGACGAGGAGAAGAAAAGCTTTCAGCAAAGTGTGCACGGCTCTTTTCCATCGTAAGACGCGCTTTCAGCTTCTATACCCTGCTACTCTCAAGGTGCGGCGACCCGACGGATCCTTTGTGTTCTTCAAAAGCCATGAGGAGGCAGAGGCACAGCTACTGACGGTGGCAGGACGCGAGGAGTCAAGGAAAGGCACAAATAAAGATAGCGCCGTGAGACGGGATGTATCACTCTCGGCGGCGAAGCAGGGGGCAGAGTGGCGGAGAACAACCGATGGGGAGAGAAGCACAGCCTTGGAAATCCCCAGGCAGCGGCGTCAACAAGTGAGGAGACGGGAGGAATCGGAGAGATGGGAGGAGCGGCCAAGGTCTTGGTGACTGACTGACTCACTACTCTAATATCATTAAGAAAAAATATTGTTCTCTCTCTCTCTCTCGCTCCTCCTTCCCCCCCCCCCCCCCCCTTTTTTTTTTTTTTTTTTTTTCCTTCGTTGGAGGTCCAGGACATATTACAAAGAACAATAGAACCTGGACAGATGAATGGGGGGCTGGGGGTTGTTGGAGTTTGTAGGGGGTCCCAATAGCACTCGAGAATATACCTACCGTGCATGCGGGGCGGTTAAGGGAGTATACGGCAGCCAGAAATATGGAAGTCAAGAAGATGATTGTGTTTGTACAGGACTGGTTTATGCATTCAAAGACTTGTGTTCAAGATATTGGGGAAGAGGTGGGGGAGGGGGGAATGGGAGATATGGGGTACTGGGTAGCACTTGCAAAAGCCTTGGAAATTCTGACAGGATGGCCTGGAGAGCGTTTTTTTCTATTTGACAATGGTTAAAATTGTGTCCTGGAACATCAAGGGGCTGAGGTCTCCAGGAAAAAGATCCATGGTCTTGCGGCATTTAAGGAGGTTGGGGGCGGATATAGCTCTTCTGCAGGAAACTCATCTCTTGAAGGAAGATTTTTTTAGAATGAATAAGTACTGGGTGGGCAAGGTATTTGGTTCACCAGCACATGGAAGGAAAGCGGGTACACTGATCCTGATACACAGGGGATTTAACCACTCGGTGCTGCTGGAGGAGCATGATTCTGAGGGGAGATGGCAGCACCTGGTGATTACAGGTCCATCAGGTAGATTAAGTATCCATAATGTATACGCACCTAATGCAAATCAGGGCCCTTTTTTTAGAGAACTGAAAACAAATATACTGAGGGACACAGAGTTATATAAAGTGGTTGGGGGAGATTTTAATGGAGTTCCTTGCCACGCAGAGGATAGAACACGAGAGGGAAGAGACACTAAGATGTCAAGGGGAGTGGGAGACAGTGGGAACATGTCAAAGGGAAGTTTAGGTCTCAGAGATATTTGGCGCTTACACCACCCTAATGATAGAGAGTACACTCACTATTCTCACCCGCATGAAAGTTGGTCCCGCATTGATCAGATATGGTTGACTGATAACTTAATTCCTAGAACGCGAGAAAGTATGATAGAAAACATGGTGATCTCTGATCATAGTCCGGTGAGTGTGTGGATCCAAGATTGCATCCCGAGGGGGACGGACATTATGTGGAGGTTTCCAACATTTTTGGCTAAGGATGAAAACTTCCATAGGATTTTAAGAGAGTGGTGGGAGGATTTTAGGATGACAAATGGAGAACATGAGCAGAGACACCTGCTATTTTGGGAGACGGCCAAGGCGGTTCTTCGGGGACGTCTGTTGGGATACACAGCCACACTTAAAAAGAGAACAAATGAGCAATTCGCTAAGGCCAGTGAACTTCTTAGAACGGCATATACGACATTTGTGACGGACCGCTCCGCCCTTGCAAAAAAGGGATGGCTGGAGGCGAAAACCAATTTTGATGCATGGGCTGACAAAAAGGAACAATTGTTTCGATCACAGCAGGAAGTGGATCTCCATAGGTATGGGAATAAGGCAGGAAAGATGTTGGCCAATTTAGCTAGGGGGCGACGTCAACCTACACTTATCCCGAAGCTGAACAAAAAAGGAGGGGGCCAAACATCCGACCCCAGGGAAATAAATAGTATATTAGGGGAATTTTACAGGGAGCTGTATGGGGCAACGCAGAACCCTAAAGAGGGGGGAGAGGAGTGGCTAAGGAAGACGAAGATGCCAAGTTTCTCGGACCAGGAACTAGAGTTCCTGAATGCTGAAATCAAGGTGGATGAGGTGAAGGAGGCTATTAGAGGGTTAGGGAATGGTAAAGCCCCAGGCCCTGATGGATTTGTGGGCGAATTTTATAAGATCTTGAACGACCAGATTTCTCCCACTTTGGCGGGAGTGTTCAGTACATTGATGGGAGGGGAGGGAATGTCTGAACAAGCTAACACAGCGTACATAAAGCTGTTACCAAAAGGGGATAAGGATCTGGGAGATCCTTCCAGCTACAGGCCAATCTCACTTATCAACCAAGATTTGAAGCTGATTTCCAAAATTCTGGCAGATAGGCTGGCGGTGGTTTTGCCCAGAATAATCTTACCATACCAGTCGGGTTTTGTAAAGGGCAGATCAGCAGTATCCAACATCAGAAAAGCTATGCTGACCATGGACGCAGTTAAGGGCAATAGAGAAGACCGAACAGGGTGCCCAGCCTTGGTCACGTTGGATGCTGAGAAGGCTTTTGATAACGTGGATTGGTCGTGGCTGGAATTGGTCCTGGATCAAATAGGGTTGAGGGGAAGACTGCGTAACTACCTTCAGGTTTTATATTTGAATCCGCGGGCGAGAGTTTGTACTCCAGGGTTTCTGTCAGACGTCTTTCCCCTGAGTAAGGGTACGCGGCAGGGGTGTCCATTATCACCGCTGCTCTTTAACTTAGCCATAGAACCCCTGTCGAGGATTCTTAATGGTGATGACAGTTATGAAGGGATAAAGATAGGGAAAAAGGAGATAAAATCTGCATTATATGCGGATGACATTATACTCTTTATGAACGACCCGCAGAAGGACTTAGCCCAGACATTGCATCACATAGAACGATTTGGGAGGTTCTCGGGCTTTCGGCTCAATAAGAAGAAGTGTGAGTTGTTGTTCTTGAAGGGAGATGACCGAGCAATAAGGCACAGCCAAGAGCTGTTAGGAATCCCGATAGCAAAAGTGTCGATCAAATATTTAGGCATACACCTTGGTCGGACCACAGAGTCGGTATATACCCTGAATTATCAACCCCTGATCTCCAAAATAGAGTCACAACTGAGGGGCTGGAGTGGTCTGCCACTGTCACTACTGGCAAGAGGCCACTTAATAAAAATGATGTGTTTTCCGAGGCTGTTGTACCCCCTGCAGACGATTCCCCTACTGCTCAAAAGAGGTGATGTTTCCAGGCTGAATAGCGCCTTCACTAGGTTTCTGTGGGGAGGGAAAAAACCTAGAATAAAACTGGCCACTCTCATGTCTTCACCGGACGGAGGGGGAATTAAACTGCCTAATGTCAGGGGGTATAATTTATCCTGTTTGGCTAGGCATATAGTCGATTGGTTGCGCGGGACTAGCCAACATTCGGACATAGGCTTGGAGAGCGAGTTCTGCAGGCCTTGGGATTTGGGTGCTTTATTGCATTCTCCCTTGGCATGTTTGAGCCCAGCTATCCGTAACTCGATGGTATGTCGGGACACAATTGTATCATGGAAGGCAATCCGGAAGAAACTGGGACTGCCGTGGAAGGTGTCCAAATATTTGAACCCATGGGCCCACCCGAACTTTCGGCTAGGTAGGGAGAACAAACTGTTTAAATTGTGGCAGGAGAGGGGGGTGAGGCGAATGAAAGATCTGATATATGAGGATGGAAGGCGATGGATGACGGAAGTGGAAGTGGTGGAGAAATTCGGCCTTAATGCATTTCAGAGTCTGCAATACTCGCAAATAAAGGCGTTCATATTGCGAGACTTGCAGGATGTATCTAGAGAAGTGCGTAAAAATGAATTTGATGAGTTGCTGGAATGTGATGTATCTAGCCTCAATGTTTCAAGGGTTTATGGTATCCTGAGAGAATGGTTGACACCAGTAGGCAAGCAGTCATGTGCGAAAGCTTGGGTGAGACAGATGGGGGACCCGGACGTAATGGAAAAGATCCTGCAGGGTTGGAGTGTATTTAGAAAGAATGTTATTAATGAGAATTGGAGAGACACTCAGTTCAGAATCATACACAGAGCCATATATGGGTTCAATCTCCAATATCGATCGACTAACCCAGGTCACGATCAGAAATGTCCAAAATGTGGAGCTGAGCGCACAGATATGTACCATGGTTTGTGGGCCTGTAGTGCCATACAAAGATTTTGGAAACTGGTCCATCGCTATAGTGCGAGAGTTGGGGGGGAAGATTGGGACTTGGAACCAATGTCATGGATTTTTCACTATGTAACGGGAGGGGGAGAAGGGGAAGGTAGGAAATCACTCCTACATGACATAGCGATTCTAGCGAAAAAATGTATCCTGAGGCACTGGGTCTCGGCCGAGATCCCATCTTTAAAAGAGTTGTTGCATAATATTAAACAGTTGTTACATCTGGAGGAGTTGGAAGCTGAAAGGGACAAAACCAAACAAACGGAACGGTTTTTCAATAAGTGGCGGAAGTTCATTGAACAGAAATGCTCTAGGGATGAGATACAACGGATAATGACACCATTTGTGCAGGCAGAGTGGTACTTAATGAATGATCTTCAGGGCACACTGGGGAGGCTAAAAGTTTAAAACTCTGAAATTAGGTCATCCTAGTCGGATAGGGAGGTGCTACGCAGCTTGGGGGGAGGGATGTGGGTTGTTTTGCAGATGTTTTTTTTTATGTTAGGATACATTATGAGGTTATGATGATCCATGCGATTGTGTTACCACTGTTTACAATGGCACTGAATTTTGTATTTGTCCTGCCTTTTCTTTGAAAATAAATAAAAATGATTTGTTAAAAAAAAAAAAAAAAAATATACAACACAGTGCGTGATTTGTAATACTTAACTTTTTACAGATTTAAAATGTACTGGTATTTCTTTCAATAATCTCAAGTGCATAACCCCAGGAGACGAGGGGCAGACATATGAATGGCACAACCTTTGCAGCTGCACAGGGGACCCAGAGGTGAGAGGGTTCATGTAGCTCTAAGGCTGCGTTCACACAGCGCGTATTTCCTGCACTTTTGGGGCCGCGCATTTTTTGGCTGTGCTATTTAGCGCAGGTAAAAAAAAAAAAAAAAAACACTGTGCATTCACACCGTGTTTTTTTTTACGGCCGCATTTCTCCTCCAAAAGCACAGGAGGGAAGTGATGTCATACGGGGGAGGAAGAATATCCTGTGTTCTTTCCCCGTGTGACATGCAGTTTGGCTTTCGCAGTGTATCTATATACACTGCAAAGCTAAATAAAAGTTATCAAAAGGTATTAAAAATTAAAAAAAAACAGAATACTTACCTCTCCGCTGGCTGTTCCTGGTTACTGGGACCAGAGTCATTCCCATCTGATCTGCTGCCAATACCTTAGATCTGTGATTGGCTGGTAGCGATCATGTGATATGTCACGTGACGCATCAGCTGATTGCTACTGGCCAATCACATTTTAGGGTCTTGGCAGCAGATCAGAAGTGCATGCCTCGGGTCTAGAGAACAGCCGGCAGAGAGGCAAGTATAATATTTTTTATTTTTAATACCTTTTGATAACTTTTATTTAGCTTTCGCAGTGTATATAGCTACACTGCGAAAGCCAAACTGCATGTCACACATGTCATATGGGGGAGCAACACAGGATACTTCCTCTCCCAGTGTACCATCACATCCTGCAGCGCCCGCCATTATAAGTGCTGGAATTGCACATTGTCTGAACGGCAATGCGTAATTCCAGTGGTTATAACGGGGCCTATGGGAGAAATTGCGCATGTACATGCGTAAAGAATTGACATGATCAATTATTTTTATGCACGCACTTTCTCCCATAAAAGCGCTGCGTAAAATTACGCAGCGTCTGAACGGCAAAAGTGAATTTCCATTCACTTTGCCAGCAAACGCAGACACACTTTTGGGAGAAAAGCATGCGCAAAAAAGGGCGATACTTACGCACAGTGTGAATGTAGCCTAAAGCAGGTGAAATTGTTCATTATTATGAGCGATTGGCCCATAAACAGCTCACATACTATTCTTACACAGTGGCCCTCTTCTGTTCAAGTCCACCAATGCAAGGGGTTTTCAGCAAAGTATGGAGATTTACAGAATTAAACAAGAGTCAACAAAAGTCTTTTACCTTTAAAGGGGACCTATCACCAACCATCCATGATGATTAATTACAGCACTGAGTGCATGTCTGCTGCATTCAGGCAAGGGTTCCACCATCCCTTGACTTCCCCTGTACCCGAGATAATAGACTTTGAAAACTTATATACTGGAGCCAAATCGAAGGTGGCTAATGGCTGGAGCCACTTCTCTCAAAGGGTAGTTTCACGCCCACTGTATCTTTAATCTGCCCACCGCCGCCTCCCTCATGCCGATCCTTCTCTCCCTCGCCTGCTGCATAACACAAAGCCGGGGATGCAGTGCTGGCCACATTGCCCCACCTCCTGCGGTGACGTCACCGCTTATACCCACCCTGCTCCATGGTTAACATGGTCAAGACATGGGGGACCCCTTTCCTGAATGCAGCAGACATGTTGCATTCAGTGCTCTAATTAGATAACCATGGATGGTTGGTGACAGGTCCTCTTTAATGCAAAAGGACAAAATCATATGTCAAAATTTCAGTATAAAACAATATCATTTTTAGGTATTCAGAACGCAACAGACAATATTGAAATAATTACGTCTTCAGCATATCACAAACTTGAAATCCATACGATAGAGCTTTATTATTTTTTTTCATGGTTATACTTGAATTCTAAGCTGTCAGTATGAATCAGCCTGGTGAGCAGCTCATGAGATGCAGCGCACACACTAATGAATATTTGCGACATGTAGCCAAATTGTGATTTCCTATTAGAAGCAGATTTTCTAAAATGAACAGCACAGAATATCCAGTGTAAGCTACACCAATGACAAAATATATTACTTTAGTTTTCGACAATTCCCTAACTAGTTTGATTATTAGTTAACAAAAATTAAAACCTAGAAAAAAAACATTGGTCACAAATGAAAAATCAAACCACAATGACCCTACCGGAACGTGAGCACATTTCAGTGTAAATGAATAAAAATAGATTTTTAACCCTTTTAGCCTTGTTGACACCTTTATGAGCATCCCATTTTTTTTCTTCCTGACCTGTATTCCAAGAGCTATAGATTTATTATTTCTCCACCGACAGATGTATGGTTTGATTTTTGTGTGGACAAGATGATTTTTTCAGGCATACCATTTTTATGTACATGCAACTTTCTGATCGCTTTGTATTTGCTTTTTCATCATGCCAATAAAAAAGTGAGTTTTTTTGCCACGTTCTTTATTATTATTTTTTTTTTTTTTACAAGTTTCACTGAAGGAGTTAACTAGTGTGACCATTTTATAGATTGGGTTGTTCTAAACATGGTGATACCAAATATGCAGTTTTTACATAAATATATGTATTAGTTGGAATCATTAACTTTTGCTCTTTATTTCTTTTTCTACTTTTTTTTTTTGGGTTAACAGTTCTTATGTGGAACATTACCTTTTATTACTATGATTGCTGATATACATTGCAATGTATAATTGTCAGTGCTGCACTGACAGATCGCTCTTACACCATGCTTTTGGCATGGTGTAAGAGGCTTTCTGTAGCTGGGTGACCCAGATGTTGTCATGATGATGACCTCAGGTTGTCATGGCAGTGATCGGCACCCGTGATCATGTCGCGGGGGGTCTCGATCACTTGGGAGAGGAGGGCACGGCTGCTATCGCAATTGCTTTAAAGAAAGGGGGAGACAGAAGCACACAATAGGGTCTTATCCAATGGTAAAATCGTTTCACAGATATGGATCCACTCAACTGGTTCAGTTGTGTGGAACACAACAACCATAAGCACAAATGGGTAGGATCCGATGAACTGCAGCAATCAACCGGTCACTAGAATTGCATATATAGAAAGGAGAGAAGTCCGGCTTTCAGGATCGCGCTGTTCCAGTCCAAAGTTCACAAGGAGTTAATCCAAGGACCAGGCAGTGATTATAACTTTCTTTTTATTCTAGAAAACTTTTCTCCTGAGGAAGTGTACAGTGTGTACACGAAACAAGTAGAGTTTTCTAGAATAAAAAGAAAGTTATAAACACTGCCTGGTCCTTGGATTAACTCCTTGTGAACTTTGGACTGGAACAGCACGATCCTGAAAGCCGGACTTCTCTCCTTTCTATAGATCGCCATTTCTTGCAACATTAAGAAGTTAAATAGCCAGAGGGGTGCCAGCACTGCTCCTGGCTGTGTGTGCCAGGTCTGGTCTCCCATAAGCAGAAGACCCAGCAGCAATTGCACAGGCACCGCTCCTGGGCCCGCAAAATCACCAGGATGTTCCTTGTATGTCCTTCGTCAGGAACACCTTGGCAATCAGGATGTACGGGGTACATCCATTGTTGGAAGAGGTTAAAGGGAACTTGTTGGCTTACAAGTACTGCCTGAACCACGTATATTTCACTCACAAATGTTGTGGTGCTGCCTCTTGGGACTTGCCATTCTAGCTGCATGAATTCCATCCAACATTTCAGAGTATATTTTCCTTGCAACATTGCCACTTGTGGCTCAGTAGCATGAATCAGGTGATAGGTTCCCTTTAATAAGATGATTGACCACACAAATATTTACAGTAAAAAAAATAAAAATAAAATACATATATACATATTACATATATATCTCAATCACAATAAGTAACTTCACACTTTGCCCTGTACCTGAAGTCCGCTGCCTCGGAGTGACCCTAGACTCTGCCTTGTCCTTCAAACCGCACATCCAAGCCCTTGCCACCTCCTGCCACCCCCAACTCAAACAAATTTCCAGAATCCATCCCTTCCTCAACCCTCAATCTACTAAACTACTAGTGCATGCCCTCATCATCTCCCACCTCAACTACTGCAACCTCCTCCTCTGTGGCCTCCCTGCTAACACTCTTGCACCTCTCCAATCTGTCCTTAACTCTGCTGCCCGACTAATACACCTCTCTCCTCGCTATTCTTCCACCTCTCCCCTCTGCAAATCCCTCCACTATTTTTAGCGTATGTTTGCTTTGTTTTTCACACCACTTTTTTTGTACATCACTATAATAATTATAGACTTGAAAGGATAAGAATAAGGCTGTGAACCCACTACAGCTGAAAAGATTCTGCAATGTGTTTTCCATCTTATTCTTCCTCAGGCTTAGTTTCTTCTTGGAGATTAACCAGCAGAACACAAAATAAAAGAATACAATGCTATAAAAAGAAACAGTAGAGGTTTTTTTATGAATCACTAGCATGTAAAAATCACATCACAAATGCGCCTTTCTAACATCATTCTTATATATTCTGTTTTGTTCATATGTGCTTGGTTTTCAGATATACTACAGCAGGGTTGTTTATACGGAATGGAAATTTGCACCAGACAAGAACAAAGTAGGATCTTTAGATATTTTATATGCTTCATTAAAAGAGAGAAAAAAGGTTTCAATGTGTGGTCTATAAAAAAAAAAAAAAAAAAATTACAAAACCATCTGTAAAAGGTGTTTTAAGGTAAATATTTCCAACAAGCAGTGGCAATTCTCAGTTACTGCAAAACAGTTTCCATAGAAGAGGATAGTACAGTGACTACAAAGTGAATTGGAGTTTTGGTCTTTAGCCACTTCATGGCTTTCATGCCACCGCATCTGAAACCAGATGATCTTTTGGGTTAATTGCTATATCAAAAGAAACCTGGAGAATCACTTAAGATTGCTTTGCTCCATAAGGTAACTTCTCCATATCTTATACAGAAGCATATAGTGGCACAGTATGATTAGGAGCATGTACGACTTTATGGTTACCGTATATACTCGTGTATAAGCCGACCCGTGTATAAGCCGACCCCCTACTTTTGCCCCAAAAACTGGGAAAACTTATTGACTCGCGTATAAGCCGAGGGTGGACTCCAGCACAGGTATACAACCCCCAGCAGTGAGGTATACAGCAGCCTCCCCAGTGGTAATATACAGCAGCAGCCCCAGTGGTAGTATACAGCAGCCCCAGAGGTATATGCAGCTCCAGAGGTATATGCAGCCCCATATGCAGCTCCAGAGGTATATGCAGCCCCATATGCAGCCCCAGAGGTATATGCAGCCCCAGAGGTATATGCAGCCCCATATGCAGCCCCAGAGGTATATGCAGCCCCAGAGGTATATGCAGCCCCAGAGGTATATGCAGCCCCAGAGGTATATGCAGCCCCATATGCAGCCCCAGAGGTATATACAGCAGCAGCAGCCCCAGTGGTATATACATCAGCAGCCCCAGTGGTAGTATACAGCAGCCCCAGAGGTATATGCAGCCCCAGAGGTATATGCAGCCCCAGAGGTATATGCAGCCCCAGAGGTATATGCAGCCCCAGAGGTATATGCAGCCCCAGAGGTATATGCAGCCCCAGAGGTATATGCAGCCCCAGAGGTATATGCAGCCCCAGAGGTATATGCAGCCCCAGAGGTATATGCAGCCCCAGAGGTATATACAGCAGCAGCAGCCCCAGTGGTATATACAGCAGCAGCAGCCCCAGTGGTATATACATCAGCAGCCCCAGTGGTAGTATACAGCAGCCCCAGAGGTATATGCAGCCCCAGAGGTATATGCAGCCCCAGAGGTATATACAGCAGCAGCAGCCCCAGTGGTATATACATCAGCAGCCCCAGTGGTAGTATACAGCAGCCCCAGAGGTATATGCAGCCCCAGAGGTATATGCAGCCCCAGAGGTATATGCAGCCCCAGAGGTATATACAGCAGCAGCAGCCCCAGTGGTATATACATCAGCAGCCCCAGTGGTAGTATACAGCAGCCCCAGAGGTATATGCAGCCCCAGAGGTATATGCAGCCCCAGAGGTATATGCAGCCCCAGAGGTATATGCAGCCCCAGAGGTATATGCAGCCCCATATACAGCCCCATATGCAGCCCCAGAGGTATATGCAGCCCCATATACAGCCCCATATGCAGCCCCAGAGGTATATACAGCCCCAGAGGTATATGTAGCCCCATATGCAGCCCCATATGCAGCCCCAGAGGTATATACAGCAGCCGCAGCCCCAGGGCTGTATACAGCAGCAGCCCCAGGGCTGTATACAGCAGCAGCCCCAGGGCTGTATACAGCCGCAGCCCCAGGGCTGTATACAGCCGCAGCCCCAGGGCTGTATACAGCCGCAGCCCCAGGGCTGTATACAGCCGCAGCCCCAGGGCTGTATACAGCCGCAGCCCCAGGGCTGTATACAGCCGCAGCCCCAGGGCTGTATACAGCCGCAGCCCCAGGGCTGTATACAGCCGCAGCCCCGGAGGTATACAGGCCCCCCCATCAAGTTCCAGGGCCCCCCCACCTTGCGCGCAGCCTGTAAAGGAAAATCATACTTGCCAGAGTCCAGTCGCGCCGTCCGCAGCTGCCGACATGACGATCCCGGGCTCCATTCAGCGTCTTCCGGCTTCCGACTTCCTGTGCGCGCGGGCAATGACGTCATTGCCCGCGACTACAGGAAATGCGGAAGACGCTGAATGGAGCCCGGGATCGTCATGTCGGCAGCTGCGGACGGCGCGACTGGACTCTGGCAAGTATGATTTTCCTTTACAGGCTGCGCGCAAGGTGGGGGGGCCCTGGAACTTGATGGGGGGGCCTGTATACCTCCGGGGCTGCTGCGGTATTTTTTTATTTTTTTTTATATACTCGCATATAAGCCGAGGGGGGACTTTTCAGCCCAAATTTTGGGCTGAAAAACTCGGCTTATACGCGAGTATATACGGTACATCTCTTTTAGTACATCAATGTTATGCAATGAAAAGTAGGTTAACGGTGTACATTTTCTGAAATATTTTTGTCATTTTTAAAAGAAGGTCATTCCAGTAAGACAACACTGGCCCTTGTTTTTAAGTATGGTAATACAGCATATGTTTCCAGTTTTATTTTTTTAATTGAAAATGTAGTTACTGTAAGATACCTGGGGAGGTCTGACCCGAAACTGTTAAAACTGTCAATCTACACACGCTTTATGCTTATCTAAGGATTCAGAGGATACCCTTTTGTATAGACTGCACAGATTGGTGGATTTTAACAGTATAGCATAACAGGTACAGCGCATGGGGGAGAACATCAGGCAACAGCACATGGAGTCGGGCACATCAGGCATAGCGTAAGGGGGAGGGACATCAGGCATAGAGCATGGGGTGGTGGGGACTGGAACAAGCACAGTAGACAAAGGGACGGACATCAAGCACAGCAGATGGGGGACAGACATCAGGCACAGCAGACGGGGGACGGACATCAGGCATAGCACATGGGTTGGCAGGGTCATCAAGCACATCGCATAGGGTGGAGCATCAGGCACAGCGTATGGGGTGGTGGGGGAACATCATGCACAGCACATGGGGGGGCACAGTACTGACAGGTAAAAGTAGGTACATTTTTAGATATGACATGAAAACTGCAACCAGTGTTACGCTATCCGAGAACTTGGGTACAACTGTGGTATTACCATTAGTGATGAGCAAATCAACTCATCACCATTTGTTACGGAAGCTAGCATCAAACTGAGAACTACTTGAATGGAAGGCTCTCACTGGTGGGCAGAGTGATATGTTATATGCTATCAAAACACAAAATAAAAAGCCTATTTCCTCCTCCACTGGAAATTATCATTTTATGGCTGGTTGTGTGTAGGTGGAGCCCACGACTAATTGAGTTTTATTAGGTTTGGTATTAGTTGAATACCTGAATAGTAAATAGTATTTGGCTAGAATATTCCAAATTCAAATATTTCACTATCCACTCAACAATAATTATCATGCCTTGACAGCAGTTACAATATTTCTCCAATACAAAAAGTTATAAAGATCAAGCACAAAAATCTAGTTAAAATGATTTCTAACCTGCGAGTTGCCAATTCTCTTTCCCCAATAATTTACTGCACAGAATTAAATTGTAGCCTGAACCGAAGATAAAAACAAAATGAGAACATACACTACACTAATAGGAACAGTACATATAAATTTCATAGGGTACTTCTTAACACAGTTTTTGATTAAAAAAGTGTAAAATTCATCCCATCAAGTCGTTTCCATACCAGGATGGTCCTATCCATCAACCTACCTCAATGTAGATGTGGCAAAGCAGCATCATTGTCAGACACATGTCAAATTACAATTTATATTTACTTAAAAAATTTTTTATAATTCAATAGTGTGATTTTTGCATTAAAACATTAGCCATGTTGTCTGGTAACTCAAATATAAAGAGACATATGAAAAGAAATGCAACATTGTTGCATTCATTCCATCCATTATATGTAATAGGATACACTTTACACATGCTTCTTATTTTAATGGTCTGCAACTCATTCGTGTGAAATCATTGAAGAAATGTCCTTTAGTTCCAAGGTCAAAGAGAACAAATGCTTTTCTCTTTCTTCCATAATTAACTTGGACTTATTAAATCACTTAGGTGCTGTCTTGACGTGAACACTATTTAAATCAGCCTATATCAGAAACCTCACTTGTCTCGTATTATTCTACATTCATAAGTATACACCAAAGCAAGCTTGATTATGTCTGTATTTATATAAATTCTGGTCAGCATTTCAAAGAGACCCCATTCATAAATACACTAAATAATTTTCTGTGATCAGCAAAAGTTAGGCTGATTTCACACTGCCGTTTTACTCCATCCGTGTGAATCCAGCTGAAACTGAATGCACGTGCATCTATTTCGGTCTCATTGAATTTCAATAGGTCCGGATAATTCGCATCTAGTTTTACACTTTTTTTCCTGATCCAGGAGGTCACGTTTTTTTCCCTGAGGCTAAAAACGCAACTTGGTGCAGTTTTGGTCTCCATATCAAAAACCATTACCACCCGGATCTGGGGCAATGGGGCAATGCAGGATAATGTGAGATGGGGTTCGAGGTTTTGAACTGTGCATGTCCAGAATACAGTTCCAAATGACATGCACCCTAGGGATCCCAGACCAGTGATAATACCAGTGCAGGTGCATACAGTTGCAATCATTCCAGGGTGGTCTGGAGGAATCTGGGTGGATGCAGGTTTTATCCGCATACCCCTTATGGATTCACAAAAACGCCAGTGTGAAACTAGCATTAGGAGTAGTTTAACACTTCTGATGTGGATCCATTGCTACCCAAGATCTCTGATTATTTTTATGAATCACTTATGTGCCAGGTACTCACTTGCATCACTACACTACTGCTATACAATGATGATATTAGTGAATAACTGCAACAGTCATGTGGGTAGATGGCATGTGACCATCACAGGAAGAACAAAGGGACTTATGGCGATGGAGCAACATAGGATTTATCAGGTAATTAATTGTATGTTATTTTACATCATTTACTACCTCTAACATACTTTTTGCAGATTTCAGGAAATACCAGTAGGGCATGTTGACACGGCATCTATTTTTTCAGGTGGATTCTGTCTGACCCCTCTAAAAATTACTTCGACAGAACATAACGCACAACAATGTAAAAAACAATCTTGGTGTGCATGTTTAGTCTCTTGCCACTTCTTTTAACTTCTACAGGTATTGAAAGCTGGGAAGTCGCTATAAATTTGTGAGTTCAATCTAAAATTACAAAACAAAAAAACTGCACTGAAAAAGTGATGGAAATAACATCAAAGTAGATGCTGGTGAAGTCCTTCCTGAAGAGTCTTCACTTTAGGGTGGAAACACACTGGCAAGAAAAAATGCTGTCCGACTGTCGTTCCTGAGAGTCTTACGAGTGACGTCGGTTTTTTGCTCTGTTTTGCATCCAACTGCTATGAGAGTGTCCGACATTTTTCTCAGATCACATCCGAGTGGTGTCCATGTGCAATCTGTTTTTTTTCTCAGCAGCTATTTTTACTGTATAATCACTTACAGGAACATTTTTCAGTGTTCTGAGCTACAGAATAATAATGTATCAGTTAAAAAAAACAGATGCCTCTCGGACGGTCCGTGTGCTGTCCGTGATTTTGTCGGACACACAGACTTGCATTGGAGAGTCTCGCGTGTGAATCGCATACTGTCGCAGCATGTTGCGATTGCTTTCTCGTCCGCCAATCGGATGAGAAAAAACTGCCTGACACTCGCAAATGTGCTCTCAGACATTGAATAACATTGGTCCGACTGCAATGTGAGAAAAACTCACACTGCAGTCGGCCGACTTTCACGCCAGTGTGTCCGTACCCTTAGGGGTGGTCCAGTTTCCAAACACACTGAACACATGCCGTTTAATTTGTCAATTTGTGCTGTTAGACTTTCTTGGTGGCTGGGGAAGGTTTGGTCGGTGGGTGTTTGTTGTGCTGTCAGACTTTTTTGGTGGACGGGGGGGGTTGGAGGGGAAAGCTATCGCTGGTCACTCACTGTGTCACCAGCCGTGTCTGCTGCTGTATCACAGCGCCAGCCGCAAAGCGCCGCCGGCCCATTTCTGTGAGGGGTGGCCCTAGATGAGGGCTATACCACCAGCCCCTGCACGGATGATTAGCACACTCAATTATACTGAAATATTGGAAAACCCACTCAGTAGGGGTTTAGTCCACCTTATTTGGGTATAAAATGTTCATTTTATTTAACACATAATATCTATTAATAATTGCAATGGTGTCGTATTTGCGTGGGTTTCCTCCGGGCACTCCGGTTTCCTCCCACATTGCAAAGGCATACTGATCGGATATTTAGATTGGGAGCCTCAATAGAGACAGAATTACTGATGTATGTAAAGTGCTATGGAATTAATAGCGCTATATAAATGAATAATTATTATGGTGGAAGGGGAGTACATTTTTTTCTTCCCATTTGGACAATTGGTTACAGCCACGCCAAGATCAAAGCCCTGTTAATTTAATTTTCAATACTGGCCACCACATATGAATAGAGTAATGGTCTGTCCCTGTCATGCAGTATTGGACAGAATGGTGTATAGGGCATATGTATATGTATTATTAATAATTCTGATATGGAACAGTGGTAAAAAAGAGCCTAAAAAATGAGCCACACAGACACGTGCTAGAAAAATAGATAAAAGGCCCAGGGCTTCAGGCTTCATAAACATGGCATCTAGCCAAAACATCACAACTGTACAGAGACAAAAACGGAATATATACATTGATCATTCTTCTTGTATACATTTACCACAGCTTAGCATCTTCTAATCTACTCTCTATTTAACTGGTTGTCCCAGTCGGTCACCTACATACGGCTGGGGGGGGAGCCACAGAAACGCTGGGACACCATAATTTCTAAAACAGGATCACCTGTATGAATGAGTGTAAGTTGAAAGATGTTGTCCACCGCTTCATTCATTACTGTGGGACTCGTGTAATGGCTCTCACTTCAAATGATATTTTTAATGTTTTACAATTTGAGTAGACAGTAATACGGTACAATATCAATTGCAATTAAATTAATTTTTATTAATAAAATATCAATCTTTAATGACTATTTCTTACCGATAACGTTATTATTAGCCATGAAAGTACCACTATAGATATATAATGGAAACCTTACCAAACTGCATAATACTTATTGTGATTGCCTGTACACTTAGTAACTGGGATAAATAATGATAGTCTAAGGGCCCTTTCACATCAGCGTTTTTTTCAAATGGCGGCAGATGCGGTAAAAAACTGCATCTGCCGCGATTACCGCATACTGGCTGCACTTGCGGCACGGTTGCCGCGCGGTTGTGGTAAACGCCATACAAGGTATAGGCGGACTTGCGGCAGGTGCGGTTTTGGCACTTGCGGCAGGTGCAGCCACGAAAAAAAATGCTGTCAGCCGTGTTTTTTTTTCGCAGCCGCACCTGCTGCAAGTGCCAAAACCGCACTTGCCGCAAGTCCGCCTATACCTTGTATGGCGTTTACCGCAACCGCGCCGCAAGTGCAGCCGGTATGCGGTAATTGCGGCAGATGCGTTTTTTTCACCGCTTCTGCCGCGATTTGAAAAAAACGCTGATGTGAAAGGGCCCTTAGTGCGGTTTTACAATGCTTTTCTGCAAGGATGAGTGCTGTAACAGTAATCATAAAAAACAAGTTAATACACTGTTTCCTCAAAAATAGGGCGCCCCCCGAAAATAAGGCGCCCCGGGGATTTGGCCAGGGTGCCTAATATAAGGCACCCCCCTGAAAATAGGACGTGGCAGGCAGGCAAAAAAAAAAAATTCATACTCACGTACTCCGCTGCCTCTGCAGCCGCCATTGTTCCTCCTAAGCTTGCCGCCGCTGCTTGATGTCACCCGGTGTGTGTACATAGCCGGGCGCCGCTGATGTACGATGGTAAGCCATCAGCCAATCTGGCGGTTGCTGGCGTCTGATTGGCCGCGGCATTACCGTACATCTCCTGTACAGAGGTCATCTGCGCCGCTCAGCGTAGATGTATGGTAATGCCGCGGCCGATCAGACGGAAACACGGTATGTGGAATAACACAAGATTCTGCTTACAACTGGTGACACTTCTTCATTCACAAGAAGATCTTTTATGTGATATAAGGAATATGCTGCATTTGCACTCTGTTTTTCATTTGCACCAAATTCTCCTTTTATAAATTTTACAATTTTTTACATTTATTTTATGTGTGTTTACCTTTTGTTATGTTATTTTATGTCTGCCATTGTGGGCAGAGTTTGAGGGTTTCCAGAGGTTTTCACCTTTTTCTAACTTTTCGAAAAGTTGTTGCAAGTGCACCCCAGTCCCCTCCTGGATTAATTTCATGCACAGCAGATTTTTTTGCCCATATTATGAAACATGCACAGAATGAATGACAAAAAAAGCTTTGCTACACAAATAAAAAAAGTTTTTTTTTTTTTTTTTTTTTTTTATATATACCCAAAAATTCATCAACCACATGCGCCATTTTGCTAAATAAAGGTTCAGATTCACAAGGTAACAGAAAAGCTCAATCAATTAACAACACAATGGTCTTAACAACTATTAGCCAACAGTATATACTTCTTTAGCTCAGACCTATAACCAGTGCTGTGGAGTCAGTTTTTCTGGAATAGTACATCCCAACATGGAACCAGTTGGGTAGAGAAAGCAAAATTAAATTGTCATCCGTTAATAGTAAGACTGCTACCGTACCTTCTGATTTACCCACTATAAAAACCGTGTATTGATTGCCATTTATCCTATATGTAACAGATGTAACAGATGTAGACAAGACATGTTTGGAATAATCAGACATGTAAGCGCTTTATGTCTTAACTGTCTAATCACTGCCTGCAGGCATATTATCTAGAGTGCGCCTCCACAATTACAAGCCCCATTTGTCTTTCAGCACCTGGATTTATAAGACTTCTAAACAGCCTGGCTTATTGCAACTGTTTGCAGAGCAATTATTCCTGTCCCAGAATCATTTAAGTGGTTGTACACAAATACAGGGTGGGCCATCTACATGGATACACCTAATAAAATGGGAATGAATGGTGATATCAACTTGTAAATAACTCAAAGAATAAAGTTACGTTAAAACCAAGCACACCATTGTTTTTGTTATGAAATTCTCAATAAGGCTACTTTCATATAGGCGTTTTTTTGAAAATGCGGCAGATCCGGCAGATTTACCGCATCTGCCACATCTTCCACCTAACGGCTGCACTTGCGGCACAGATTCGGCACAGAGTCCAGAACACAGACTTTAAAATAAAAAATTTTTTAAAAAAAGTCCAGCCAGTTCAACCGAACCCAAACATCTGTGGGTTGCACATCTCTTTTTCTGCTTACCATTTGTAGAAATTTGAAGTGGTTAAAAGCAAAGAAAATGACGTGAATTCTAACTGTCATTTTACACCCTGTACTTTACACTACAAGTCAATGGGGAATCTCAAAAGAGGCCCACATTTTTGAAAGAATATTGGCATAAAAAAAAAAAAAAAATTAAACAGAAAACTGCTAGCACTTCAGGAAAATAACCCCTCAAATTTCTTGATGTCTTCTCCGCATGAAAAACCTCAACAGATTCGGCAGTGTTATTTTTTTTTTTTACAGGACCCCTCCCTCCACCCATAGACAGCAAGTTTTCTCCAAAAACACTGGTTTCAATAGAGGATATACTTCAACAGAATGTCAATAAATCACATTTCTTATGCCCATTACTCATCACCACTGCAAAATCTATCTATTCAGACCCCTCTCGGTGCTCCATATTCCAGCAATGAAGACCACATCTTCTCATACGTTAGATTTCCCTCGTTTATGATATATTCATTTTTCCATCCGAGAAATGTAGATAGCCTCTGCTAGGAATTCACTCTTAGAAGGTGGTTCCTCTCTGATCTAATATCTAGCAATAAGCTTCCTAGTCATGTACAGGAGTCTAGCAATAGCTACTTTTATGGTGTCGTCAACAGAAAGTTCATCCATATACCCCAACAAGCACACCAATGGCTCTCTCGGTAACGCGTATCTATGTGCCCCCTCAAGTCCAGTAATAACCATTAACCAATATGTAGATAATCGTGGGCACGTCCACATCATGTGGTATATGCCTGCTTCTTCAGTCCTGCATCTAGAACATTCTGAAGTGGGTCTCAAACCCACCAGAAATAAAAATTCTGGTGACCAGTAGACTCTATATAGTAAGTACAACTGGGATAGTCTGCCTGGTTCACTTAGGAATAGCTTTGGTACCCACGCCAGAATAGAATTCCAGGTACCATCTTCCAATACTCCCACCTCCACCTCCCATCTGGCCCTCGTCCGAATAGGGTATTGGAGCAAGAATGTAAGTAGCAGGTCCCTATAAGTCGTAGAGATCACTCCTCTCGTGGGCCCTTCACCACATATATATTCCAGCACTATGTGTCTTGTTGGACGGAGATCGTCTCCATTTTATTTTGCACTATAAAGGCATGCATCATTTGTATGTATTGATATTCATCTATGGCCCCTAGACCAAATTCCTCCCGTGATTTTTAAAAAGGGTTTCAACCTCTGCTGGTCTAGTATTTGAAAGATGTATCGGATACCCTTGGTCCGCCACTCAGTCAAACATCCCATCGCCCTTACTTCAGGCAAGTTGCTATTATACCATAACGGGGAGTATCTCGTCAGTTGTGTCACCCCTCTCATGTGTTTCAATTTCCCCCATAGTTTGTGTATCAGTAGCAAAGTGAGATAGGATCTCCCGACAAGTCCCATTGAGCCATCTTCCAGACTCTGTACTTCTGGGTGTTGGTCTGTAATAGTTTCTAAAATACTTTGTATGGATGGGCGTGTTGCTCGGTGTGTCCACCCCCTTATAAGCTGGATTTGGGACGCAAGGTAGCATATATATGGATTCCCAAGTGCAAATCCCTCCTTGTCTTTGGATCGTTGCAACAGTTCCAACCAGAGTCGGGCCTGTTTTTTTTCCCATATCAGGCTTCTGAACAGGGAGTTGATTTGCTGAAACGTCCCCTGCGGTATCCAGATAGCTTCATTATGCAGTATATAGAGCAATTTGGGCATCAGGATGATCTTGATCAAATGAATACGACCGACCACTGATAGATGCAGCTTATTCCAGGCTCCCACTTTCGCTTTAAGAAGCCCCAGGATAGGAGTCAGGTTCATGTTGAAGTATTCTGTAATTAGCCATATCCAGATGCCCAAATATTTAAACTTGTCTACCAGCCTGAATCCCTCTATCTCTATATCTTCAGACATCTCTGCATCGATGGCAAACAGAGTGGATTTATGCCAATTAATTTGCAGACCAGACAGGGAACCAAATCATTCAATTAGACTCATAGCACCACCAAGGGAATCTGTCGGGTTTTCTAGAAATAGCAGGATATCGTCCACATAGAGCGCCATTCTCTCTTCAATCAATCCATATGAATCCAGTCACTTCCTCAGCCCTACGTATTCTAGCTGCCAGCAGTTCCACAGCCAGGTCGAACAAAAGTGGGGATAACGGGCACCCCTGTCTCATTCCGCTGCAATGTTCTATAGTCTGGGATAATACGCCGTTCACCCTAATTCTTGCCAGGGGCTGAGTATACAGCAGCTGCACCCATGAGAGAAACTCCTTACCACATCCCATATGTTCCAATACTGCCCATAAGTACCCCGCATTCAAAGCAGCCTTGTGAGTATCCAGTGACACTATCACCCTCTGGCCAGTGTTGTCAGCTGGTAGCTGCATGTTCATATACAATCTCCTCAGATTAACTGCCGTGGACCTACTAGGAATAAAGCCAGATTGGTCCGAATGTATAAGCTTTGAAATAATGCCAGTCAACTGGTTCGACAACTCAGTAGCCAAGAGCTTTACATCAGTTGTCATCCGTGAAATGGGTTTGTATGATTCTGTAAGCCTCAGATCTTTATCCTCCTTAGGTAGCACTACAATGACTGCCTCTCTTATGTATGCAGGTAAGATTACTCTAACCCTTGACTCCTCCAGAACCTCTGAAAGTTTTGGCACTAACACTTCTTCCAAGCCCTTGTATATATCTGTCAGAAGCCTGTCTGCCTCTGGCAGCTTCTCATTGACCATGGAAGTCAGGGCGGCACTTAGCTCCTCACATGTTAAGAGGCCTTCCAAGCTTTCTCTATCCGTGACTGTCAATTTGGGCAACTCTGTGCCTCCCAAAAAGCATGCTAAATCCTCGGTGGTCTCGGTTCCCTGGAGGAATATAACTCCTTATAAAAGCCTGTAAAAACGGATCCTTTTACCCCAGTTTCTGCGGTTAAGTCTCCATTTTTGTTATATATGGAGTGTAAAAATGGAGTGTTCCTCTGGGCCGCAGCCATCAATGACAGCATGTGGCCCACCTTTTCCCCTTCGTCATAAAATGTGAGCTGTCGAAACTCTCGTTTCTTCAGTGCTTTAACCAATCAAAATTTGTTTGCTATCTCCTGAGCTCTTCTCAACTGCTTCCCAGCCTCTGGTATACCCAACCTAATCATTTCTTCCTCTGCCCTGTTCAGGTCCTTCACCTTCTCTTGTTCTAAACTTTTTATGTTGGATATGCATTTACTATTGTCTTTGAAAAGCAGTCTCTTCATATATGCTTTCATCGTGTCCCACGTCATTAGTAGGTCTGCACTTCCTTCATTCAATTCAAAATATTCCTCAAACTCTGTTGCCAATTTCTCCATATCTATACGGCGCAACCATGTTGGGTGTACCCTCCATCCCCCACTCTGCTCTGCCTATGGCCCCGCCGGTCGAATGTGCACACACACCGGTCCATGGTCCAAGATTGCCTTCGGTAAGTAGTCCACTTTCATCATTAAGGCATCCAACTGGTCATTACCCAGTGCCATATCAATTCAAGACAGGGTATCATGAGTTGGCGAGTAACAAGAAAAACACTGAACCCCCACCTTTTTCACCCTCCACATATATCTCAATCCAAACTCATGAATGTATGTGTCGAATTAGATTATGAGGCTATGTGTTCTGTCTGGGTTGATTTCTTTTTGGCCCAATAGTCAACCTCTATCTTATTAAGATTGCCTATCAGTAGTATAGGGATGTCCCCCAGATGACCCGTCAACTCCATTGCCTCCCTGATCTTTTTACTTGAGCATGGTAGCAGTATGTACGGTATATAGCTATAATACCCATCAGGAGACAAAAGAGCTTGCATACCAGGATTACATATTGCCCTTCGGTATCAAAAAGAGTCAGATTCAACAGAGTTTAAAAGACATAATATGTGTATAGCCACTGAGCAGACAATCTCCGAATCCTGCTAAAGATCTAAAAAACTTGGGTTTTGTTCAATCTCTGCTCAGCTATCTGCATGTGGAATCTTTACACAGTTTTTTTTTGGTTGTTTGTTGTTTAGAGGAATGTGAACAAAACCTGCAAGCTTTGGAGGAGTTTTGAGATTTTTAAGACACTTTGGGGTTCGTACACACAATGTCTTTAAGACACCTGCACACTCACTAGGGTTTTCCTACACAGTGTGAACATAAAGCAAATGAAATATTACATTTTTCCTACGAAAGCGACATGAATATTAGAAGGGCTTTAAGGGTTGTTTGAGAATGAGATAAAAAAAAAAATACAAAAAGATGCAAAATGTTATAAAATTTAAAAAACAAGTTAGAAAAGTCATGAAACTGTCATCCGACTGGCAACTTCTCTTTTCTAAATTATATAACCATAGACGATACTGCAAACCAATACACACACCAAGATTTAGTTCCATCTACGGGTATATGCCCACAGGACGTTTTTGGAGCAGTCATAAATGCAGGAAAACCTGAGGATCCTAGAGTCCTTGAGAGGAGAAATGCTAGAATCTTGTCTGCGTTTTTTGCGCGTTTTTTTGCGCGTTTTTGGTGCGTTTTTGATAGCTGCGTTTTTCCTGCGTTTTTCCCATTGACTGTACCAAACACGCAAAAAAGAATTGACATGTCCATTCTTTGCTATCCGCACCAAAAACGCAGGTATTTGACAGTTCTTGACACTTGCAAAACCAATGTGTGTGCACTGCGTTTTTGAAAACACATTGGTTTTGCTGGGAAGCCCAACCACAGGAACAGATTAGCATACATTAACATAAAACCAAGGGTTTTCTGCATGCGGAAAACGCAGGAAAACCGCGGCAAAAACGCCCTGTGGGCACATACCCTAACAAAGATTCTGGAACCCATTGGAACATGATCACAAATCATTACTATTTTTATAAAGTTCCCATAAATGTTGTAGAACATTCTCCAGAGTATAAAACAGACAAAATTGACAGTGACTATAAATTACCTCCAATAAATGTATCTAAGGCCCCTTTCATATAGGCATTTTTATGAAAATGCTGCAAATGCGGCAGAATTACCGCATCTGCCGCATCTTCCGCCTAAAGCCTGCACCTGCGGCAAGCCCCATGCATTGTTTACAGGGCTTGCGGTCAGGTGCAGCAAGTGCGGTTCTGCCAGTTGCGAAAAAAAAAATGTGGCTGACAGTGTTTTTTTTCACAGCCGCTACTGCCAGAACCGCACTTGCCGCACCTGACCGCAAGCCCCGTAGACAATGCATGGGGCTTGCCGCAGGTGCGCCACAAGTGCAGCAGTTAGGGGGAAGATGCGGCAGATGCAGTAATTCTGCCGCATCTGCCGCATTTTCATAAAAACGCCTATGTGAAAGGGGCCTAATAAATGTAACATGCACATAAAAGTTTATCTTTGTTCCTCGTGATACGTGAAATATGGAGCATTGTGATGGGAAACATCTTTTGGCATGTTCTGCAATAAATCACAGACACAAAGGTGCTTCTCGTGAACCCTCAATTACATAATTGGTACAGGGGCTTGACTAAAGAGTGGCTGCTTTCCTGTGGGCGTTGGGGATTTGACCTTATAAGCTCTACATTTAAAAAAAAAAAACAAAGAAATACCTGTGCTTCATTTGACTGTTTGTCTAAACGTTCCAAATAGTCGCTAACTAGCACAATGCCATGTTCATGGGCTACTGCTGTAAGAACCAAACATTATTTTATTTCTACGACAGACGTAATATAGCAGCTTATTATGCATAAAATTAATTCAAGACTGCAGAATATCCACAGAATAAAAACCACAGCAATATTTGCATAGGTGAACACGTCTTTGGAAAAAGATGGAGATCGTATGTCCATGGAATTTATTCCATGCATTGCAAATGGAGAAATTTGCATTGACATTCACAGAATAAAATGATGCACGGAGTTTCAAATGGCAAAATTTCCACAGCGGATTTTCTACTACAGTGGGAATAATATTAAAGGGAATCTGTAGGCAGGTTTTGGCTGTGTAATCTGAGGATTGCATCCATAAAGAGGTTGAAGAACAGATTTGTGTGATGCCTCGCTTATCAAGGTCTGTAATGTTCACCTGCAATGTTTGATTTAGCACTAGGAGATTATCGTTGCAACACTGGATCAGCTAGAACAACACAGTCCCTGCTGAAATAAGCAGCTCACAGTCTATAGACATTGTACAAACAGAGTCAAGTGTGGGCAGCGGCCGCTCTCTCAGCTTTGCTGCACAAGTCTAAAAACTGTCAGAACCACTGCACCCAGTAATTTACGTGATAGATCATTGCATTCAGGGTCTTTGATTACATCATGCTTCTCTCAGATTGGGCAGCAAACCAGCTGTCAGATTCCTTTTAAGTTAAATATCACTAATACAACTGGCATCACTCTTGTAATACTGATCAGAATCTGTAGAGGAAAATATACGGTATTTATGTCACGTGGGCACATACGCTAACAGTACTAGAGCTTTCATTTACAGATACATAGTTAAATGTAAGAACACATCCAGGTACTATGAGTTATTAAAAGTCTAGATAACAGATTGGTTAGTGACAAGCCAGAAAAAGTATTAGGCTACGTTCACACACTGCGTTTTTGTCGGGTTTTTTTTGAGGATCCATTTCCTCTGAATTTTGAGGATCCGTTTTTTTAAAAGATGAAAAAACGTATTGTGTTCAGAAGCTGCGTTTTTGATGCATTATTTTGAGGATGTGAAGTAAGATATTTTAAATAAAAAAAAAAAACGGGTCCCTGCCATCATTTCCTTTCTTCTGTTAAGAAAAAAAACAAAAAAAAAAACCATGTGAACTCCCGCAACATTTTCTATTGCCAGCTAAGGGTAACCCAAGCAGATACTGGCTACTAACCCCCACTCATTGGTGTTACCTTTGCTGCCAATGGAAAATCCAGGAAAGCTCTATTTTTTTTTAAGCTTAAAAAAAAAAAAAAAAAAAAAAAAAAAAATAAACCTTGGGCTTAGCCTTATTTTCTATTGCCAGCAAAGGTAACTCAGGCAGCTGAGAGCTGGAATTCTCAGCACCACGTTGAAAATTGCAACCAGCAGCCGCCCCAGAATTGGCGCCTCCATGAGAGAAACACCAAAGATGGGAGCTACAAGGCTCTTCCAGCTGTCCTGTGCGGTGGTAGACTGGGGAATAATGGGGTTGGTGACAGCCTTTTTTTTTTTTTTTACAGCTATTACTAATGTCAGCTTTCAATATGACAGATGGCCATTAGCAATAGTGACAGTTTAAAAAGAAGAAGAAGGGAAAAACAAAAAAAAAAAACAAACACAGACACTCCATTCTTCACTTTATTAAAATAAACATCAATTCCTTCCAACGTAGTGCAAGGTCCGGTCCAGCAATGTCCAAACCGGATCCAAGATCACCTAATCAATCTGCCACCAATACAACAATAAGCTGATGTGCCGGTCGGTCAGCTGACTGAATGAGCTGATCGCTTTACCAGCTGGCAGGTCTTGCAGCTTATCCCTGGACCGGATGCTTTTCCATCGCATCCTGGGACAGTCAAGGATAGGGGAGTATTTTTTATTTATTACCACTGTTCCCTTCTATTTCACTTTAGCACTGTATATACAGGCATCCAGAAGCTGACTGCACATACACTGCTAAAGGGAAACTACAGCCCCGACACACACACACACACTTATCTCAGAACAGGAACACAGGATTCCGAAATGGTGTAATTTCCTATTCCCATATTTTCTGCTCCTGTGTGACATCACATCCTGCTGCTCCTCTGCTTTCGGGTGGAAAAGGGTTGGAATAGCAGTTTGTGTGAGTAATGTGTTATTCCAGAACTTTTTTTTTCTTTTTTTTATAATTAGGCCTATGGAGGAAACACAGGCAAAAAAAACGCCAATTAATTTACATGTTCCTTCTTTTTATGGATGTGTTTTCTCCCCTTAGGGCTCGGACACACTCTGCTACTTGCATGCGAGTCTCTTGGATGATACTCGGAAGAGGCTGGAGCAGTGACCCTGAATGGCCTCTCCATCTCTGGACAGGAATGTCAGCTGCTTGTGTTTTTATGCAGCTCCACACTCCCAGTCCAGAGAGGGAGAGGCCGTTCAGGGCCACTGCTCCAGCCTCTTCCGAGTCTCGTCCGAGAGACTCGCATGTACGTAGGAGAGTGTGTCCGAGCCCTAAAAGTGGATCCTCAAAAAATGATGTGTGTGAATGGCAAAAGCAAAAACCCATTCACTTTGTTGTTCAAGACAGACACAGATGCATTTTTAGGGGAAATCGCAGCTGAAAAATAATGCGACAAAAACGCAGCGTGTTAATGTAGCCTTAGGCTGCTTTCACATTACGATATTCGGATTTCCGATGCTGTCCGATCAAAATCGGACAGCATCGGATCCGAATTTGGCCTCCATGCAGCCCTATGGGCATCGGACCGAATCGGATGTGCACTAAATGCCATCCGATTTGGTCCGATCCGATTCTGTCCGATTTTATTATCGGTGCCAAAATCGGAGCTTGCTCCGATTTTTGCACCGAAAATAAAATCTGACAGAATCGGATCGGACCAAATCAGATGGCATTTAGTGCACATCCGATTAGGTCCGATCCCTATAACATGGGGCCCTATGGAGAAGGGTCCGAGGAAACATCTGATGTCTCCTCGGACCCCGTTTTACTGTACTAAGCATGCTCAGTACAGTAAAACTGCTCCTAACTAGGAGCATAAGGGTTAAAAAAAAAAAAAATAGTTTATTCTCACCTCTCCACGAGCCCCTGCTGTCTTCCGCCATCTTCTTTGAGGCTCCCGGTGGCTCCCGCGGTCACGTGACTGTGACATCACTGCAGGTCCTATAAGGCAGAGGAAGCCCTCTGCTGACACCGGCGGCCTGCGGGAGCCACCGGGAGCCTCCAAGAAGATGGCGGAAGACGGCGGGGGCTCGTGGAGAGGTGAGAATAACATTTTTTTTTTTCTTTTTTTCACCCCGCAGGGAACGATTTTATGACGGAATCGGGTGCCTATTTGGCACCCGATTCCAGGCATTAGAAGGGAGCCGATGCTGTCCGATTTATATCAGACAGCATCGGCTCCCTAAAAATCGTAATGTGAAGGTAGCCTTACAAATTGAATAGGAAAAATAAAGTGAAGAAAATACATTAAATCCTGTAGTAATAATATTACGGAAAAAAAAGTCCCATCTAATTAGAATAGGAAGCCAATGGCAGGCAGTGTACAGCTCTACAACATGGTTCTCAACAATTATGCACCATATATATTTGGTTCAAACATACATACATTACGGCAAACAAAACTTTAGGGAACAAAGGTCTATTGAACACCAATTTATATGTTGTGGTTATGATATACTGAGGTGGTAAGGAAAAATTGGCAATTCCATTTTCATTGAAACCACCAGTCCTGTAAAACCTATTCCAGTAAGGCCTATAATGTAGCAGAGTAAAGTGAATACTTTGCAAAATGTGGAATGAAAAAGTGCTGGAAAGTCGCTGGACGTTTTCCATTCTACAACAGTAACAAATGATTTGTAAAACAATTCTACAGATGTTAATGATGGCTCTGACCCCATTAGCACAAAGAGCAATAAATCATTTGCTTTATTATTCAAAGAACAAACGGAGTTTAAAATCCAAATATTAGTAGAAATACACAACACAAAGGTGACGAAGAGAGGACAGGACTGCAGTGCCATTTTCATGCACTAGCTCCTACATGAACAACCCGTAATCTAGACTTATGTGAAATATTTACAATGGAAGAACTGTAAAGTAGAGGACAGCCACCAAGTATCTCGTGAAAGAATATATTCAACAGATTAATGTGCAAGAGGTTTTAGCAAGGTTGAAAAAAAATGCAGCAAAGTAAAAGTGCTTTAAAAATGTTTTATTTGTATCAATAAACAAAATATTAAGTTAAAGAATAAGAGATAAACATAAATCGAATTAATACTTAAGTGTCACTACCCTTTGCCTTCAAAACAGCATTTTAACCATCGACTTCTAGGTACAGTTGTACACAGTTGTTGAAGGAACTCGGAAGGAAGGTTGTGCCAAACATTTTGAAGAACAAACCACAGATCTTCTGTGGATGAAGAATTGTGCAAATCCTTCTACATCTTCATGTAATCCAAGACTGAGTGAATGTTGAGATCAGGGCTACGTGGGGCCATATCAACACCTCCAGGTTTCCTTGTTCTTTACACTGAAAATAATTATATCTGGGAAAAAAAAAAAATGTTTGTACACTTCTGACACCTCCTGCTCTCTGCTGCAGCAGGAGGCTGAATCTCTCTGTCCAGCGAAGGGAGGAGCGAGTGCCGAGGATATGATTTTATTGATTTATAAACGATCTATAGATCCTAGAACTGTAGTACCCAGCTCTGCTTAATCATGTACGAGGGTAGGGACAGTACAGTTTTTGTTATCTCCCCGGAGTTCCCGTTCAATAATTATTTTCAGTGTAAAGAGCAATGGCAGTGTCACCTCCACCAGTACTGATTACAGTGATTGTGCTGTGACAACGAACGCTCCACACAGCCTGCAAGGGGCAGTTTGACTCAGCTGTGGGAGCTTCCTTCAGCTTGATTCCATCATAAAATGTGAGGAGAGTATTCCCTAAGCTGGTCTGCATTGCGATCTTGCTTGTATTTGTGGTGCCAAAATCGTTTTCAGCTTGTGCCACTATTGCCTGTTATTGCTTTGCTGATGCTTCTTCTCTGCCTCTGCTTGCTGTCCATGGCTGTTCATCTGCCTGTACTTGCTAACAGCAGGTAGAAAGATGATCTTTTTTTTCCCACCCCTTTTCTTTTTCCCCCTCCTCCCTTCCCCCCTTCTGCTGCTGAGTGCTGATCAAGTGACTGTCATCAGTTATGTAATCACCCATTAGGTACGTGAAATGCTCAAGTTTTGGCTTTTTTTTTTTCTTTTTTGCACCACATCCGCACCCTGCCGTGCATCCGCCGGGATATTAAGTGGTGCCTCAGCTTACACTTTTGTCCTCCCTCCCCCTTTTTTTTAGCACCACGTATGTACTTCCTGCAACCACTGATCATCATTTGCTTTTTTACTTAATTTGATTCTTATTTTATTCAAAAATAAATTAAGATAAAATTTAGATTAGTTGATAGACCTAGATTAGGGACAACTATCAGTAAATTTTAACCAAGTTTTAACACACATTTTACCCATTTTTCTTTCTAATTTATATTCCTCTTCAGAAGTAAAAAAGTTTAGTTATTTTACACACACACACAAAATCCCAAAGACTGTATGCAGTTGAGGAGGCAAATGCCATTATTTTCACAGACACGGATTAGTGAGGGAGAAGATGCTAACTTTCTTTATTCCTCCCACCCCTCCAGTGATAAAGAACCACCATGGAGGACAAGAAATCAGCCACAGCCCAGGTTCAGTGACCCCCAACCCAACATTTTGTCACCACATATGGACCCCTGCCCCTGAAAAATTTGCACCATGGATCCCTGATTTTATTTCCCAATCAGAAAACCAGTTTGATACTACCAACCGCAGAGAAATAGACTTATTCAAAGTCTTTTTCTCTGAACAGATTGTAAATCTCATAGTGGTGCAAACAAATGTGTGCCCAACAATCTTTTGTCCAATACCCTGCTTCATCATTTTCTAGCTTTAGTCTCACTGATGCAGTAGAAATGATGAAGCATTGGTGCCTGATTCTTCACTTGGGGTTAATGAAAAAGCCAGAAGTGCGTCAATATTGGACTGTTGATATTTTATATAAAACACTCCATTATTTCGCATGGTTATGGCCCATAGGCGTTTTGAGACCATCCACAAATGTTTACATTTCAGTGACGAATTTTGTCAGACACTTTTCAAACTTTTTCCGGTCATCGATCACTTCCACAAAAGGTTTGCTTAAGTGTACATTCACTGAGAACGAGTCCGTTATCCACTTCAAGGAGAGACTGAAATTTAGGCAGTAATTGTCCAGTAAGAGGGCCGGATATGGCATTAAACTCTAAACCTGCGAGTGTACCCCGAGTTACTCTTGCAGAACTTATAGAGTTTACAAAAGGAAAAGACACCCGGATCCAATCCCCAGAGCAGGGGAGACTTTTCATATACAATATAGCTACTTTGTTGCTATGCTTGCCATGGTGCTGCAGTCCACAAACTCCTTTGTAGCAGAGTGTTTGGCGTTACGCACTCAATTTTAAGGTATGTGCTCACGGTCCGGAGCCACTGTGTCTTAGGCTACCTTCACATTACGATTTTGAAGGGAGCCGATGCTGTCCGATAAATTCGGACAGCATCGGCTCCCTTCTGATGCCTGGAATCGGATGCCAAATAGGCATCAGATTCCGGCATAAAATCGTAGCCTCCGGGCTGGAAAAAAAAAAACAAAAAAAAAAAAAACCTTATGCTCACCTCCCCACGAGCCCCCGCCGTCTCCAGCCATCTTCCTGAAGGCTCCCGGAGCTCCGCAGCCTCCCGGTGGCTGCAGAGGTCTTCCTCTGCTGTTCAGGACCTGCGGTGATGTCACAGTCACGTGACCGTGGGTTCACCATGCTAACCCGCGTCACATGACTGTGACATCACCGCAGGTCCTGTACAGCAGAAGAAGACCTCTGCTGACACCGGGAGCCTGCGGGAGCCACCGGAGCCTTCAGGAAGACGGCTGGAGACAGCGGGTGCTCGTGGGGAGGTGAGCATAAGGTTTTTATGTTTTTTTCTAACCCTTGTGCTCCCAGTAAGAGCAGTTTTACTGTACTGAGCATGCTCAGTACAGTAAAATCGGGTCCGAGGAGACATCAGATGTTTCCTCGGACCCTGCTCCATAGGGCCCCATGTTATAGGATCGGGTCAGATCGATGTGCACTAAATGCCATCCGATTTGGTCCGATCCGATTCTGTCAGATTTTATTTTCGGTGCACCGATAATAAAATCGGACAGAATCGATCGGACCAAATCGATGGCATTTAGTGCACATCCGATTCGTCCGATGCCCATAGGGCTACATGGGCCAAATTTGGATCCTTTGCTGTCCGATTTTGATCGGACAGCATCGGATCTGAAAAATCGTAATGTGAAACCAGCCTTAGACATAGTGCCTCTGGACAAGAGGGAACCTGCGGGAGAGCACAGGTAGACCGCAGCTGCCCTGTACATACCATTTGCAGTGGGTGCACAGAGGCTTCTCCCTGTGTGCACCAATGGGAGCCTTTCCGACTCTGTAGCATGAAAAGAACATGTTGCGGAGTGCAGAATGCTGCAGTGGAGAGCAGCATAGTGAGGATGGGATTTCTACAAATCCCATCCACTATACTTCTACTGTACAACACAGCTTTGTATGCAGCGGTAAGATGTGCGTCCAAAACTCTTGTTTTCTCATTGAGAGTATGCATGCACCTTAAGTCTCCTACACAGATTTTCTCTGTTTCAGTTAATGACTCAGTTTCAATCAATGCATTGAAATGATGCTCATTGAACCCTGTTTTCTATTATTGACCACCCATACACCTGACTATAATCCTTCAAATTCCCTTAATGTGTGTAAATGTACCTAGAAGAATTAATGCTATCTTGCGGGCAAATTGTGGAGACACGAAATATTGATTTTATTTAGATTCATATTTGGTTCACTTTGCATTTGTTAATAAAACATAAATTAAACACTTTGAAAACATTCTTTAGAGATTGCAGTATTTCTTCCTCACCTTCATTAAACTTTTGCACAGTACGGTGTTATTACACACACAATATTATATGTTCAATCTATGTTTATTATGTGTTACTTGTTTTTCAAATAAAGACAGTTCAAAGCCAATCACAATGACATTACAGAACCAGGTCATTGCATAAGGAATCAGTTATAAAATGCAATAACAATACAATCGAAAGATACCACCTACAACGAGTATAGGTGGGAGGATCCGGTGTAGATCCTAGACTCAGTAGATCCACCCACAAATTCTAAGATATTCAGCGGAACAAGTCATAATGTGGGCAAATCAGAAAAAGGAGGGGAAGAAGAGAGAAACAAAGTAGTGGGAGGAGGAATGAAGCGAGGGGAAGGGAAAGCGAGAGAAAGGAAAGAAAAAAAGGGGGTTCAGGAGTAGTGAGGGGGGCGTTAAGAGAAGAGAGGGAGACAATAGAAAGGGAACTCCTCCTGGGTGTCGGCATAAAAGATCCAATCGGCAAAGTGAATGAGAGGGACCTACACCACCTCTCAAGCGAATAGGTCAGGAAACCTGGGAGAGTCCCGAAACAGGATCCACTCACTCCAAGTAGATGCGAATTTATCAGTGAGGCCTGAGCAATCAGCTGATAGTTCCTCCATCCTATGTGGCACCCCTCTGACTAGGCACCACAGAAAGGTATTGCAGTTTAATAAAAATGTAATGTTGAGCGGTGTTGGAGGTGGAGGGAATTGTGGAGTCCAAACTTAAGCACCCATAAATAGCACACCTTAGAATAATGGACTGTATATTCAGTAGGTCCAGAGGGGGTGGAGCTTAGAGTGAGAGCGGGTGACGTCAGCAGAGTTTAAGGGGAGAGTAGTTCCTGTCAAGAGAGAGAAGGTTCTAGTTGGTTCCAGTCAAACAGGGAGTGAGTGAAGACCTGTCAGTCCAGATGATGGAGAGCGACGGATTAGCACACAGTGGATCCTGTAACTGTGGTGAGGTCTCCCTTTTTCAAGAAGGGTAACCCGTACTTAAGAAGGGGGTGAACCAGGACTGGTTGGAGCCAGCTGGAAACCCAAGTCGACACCGGTACCGGATCCAAGGCGGTTAGGGAAGGTTCAGCCCTGACTGCAGACCGGAGAGCTGTAGGAAGACTTCAGCACCATAAAGTGTAGATAACCTGACCTCAGTCCCAAACTAGGTTCCAAGACGCTTTTAAGAGAAGGACTTAACGCCTTGTGACGGGAAGGGTCAGTCTCCCCTCTCCCGTTTGCATGGGAAATTAGTCAGAAGTATCTTAACAGTACCAGACCGGGGACTGGCATACAGGCTCTGTCTAGGAAGTGGTATGGGAAGAGACCAGAGAAGATAAAGAAGGACACCTCTGAGGGACACTACAATTGTTCTCCACATCCACAGCCCCTGGAAAACCCGGTGTATCTGTGTACTTTAAGAGCCTGGTACCAGTAAAGTGACATCAAAGCTGAATCCGGTGTCTGGTCTCATCCATCCGCCATTCAAGGGCCTACAGCATCGTTCGTTACAGACGTGAGGACTACTACTCCCCTCATACATCCCTGCTGCCCTGAGGTAAAGCTCCACTTGTAGGGAGCAGTACTACCCTGAGCTGCATCACATCACCTCAGCGGCCGGCATCCGCAGCGCTGGTATCCCAATTACCAGGTACCACAGGTGTGTGTCACTTACTCTTTATCCCTTGTAAATATTAACCCCCCCCCCCCCCACACCATCTAACAAATGACAGCCAGGGCATGGAACCGGGAACCCGACCACCCATGATTCCCCAGTTAAATCCATCAAACCCAGCCCCGGTATCCGAGTACCCCTAGCCCTGGGCTCATCACCTACATATTTCAGCCATTTCTGAATACTCCTCCAAGATAGAAGGTGTATGGAGTTTTTTCTTTCAATATCTTGTGTGAGGTATGACCGGCATGAGAGCCCATGGCCAGTATACATCACATGTGTTTTGAGCCGTGCACACAGGGTTAATGGTATCTGAGCTTGTGTGTAGGGGTTATTGCTGTGCTAGACCTGACTGGTACACAGAGGGTTAACTACTCCCAGGTCTGTGTGTGTGAGTAAAGGCCCCGTTACATGCAGCGAATCGTAACAATATCACTGCAACGTCACAGGTTTTGTGACGTTGCAGCAACCTCGCAGAGATGTTGCTGCGTGTGACCAGAACCATTTTTCGGTCGCTGGTCTGTCTCTGTCATGCATGCATCGGCATATGTGACAGGGGCAACAACCAGCGATCCCCAGTCTGCGACCTAGACCCTGAACGATCATAACGACCGTCGGGTGTCGGCGCAGTATTGTGTTTGCTGGTGAGTCTGCCTGTCTGACAGCTCAACAGCGATCACATAGCAATGTGCCAGCGATCCCGTTGATCAGGTCGCTGGCACATCGTTATGTGTAACCCAGCCTTAAGATGTGCTGATTGACTCACTGTGTTGCAGGTGTGGGTGTGGCAGCCAGGATATCAAGCTGTCTGGAGATGGAAGCAGACCAGACATGAACTCCAGGATATGAGGGTGTAAGGTAGAGGGGGTCCCCGTCCCGCTGGGACGAGGCGGGAAGCTGGGCTTTCCATGTGGGAGATGCCTGTCCCTCTGAGCCATATGGAGCCCATTGACTTTACATATGGGTCTGAGAGGGCTGCAGTCCACGCTGGACTGTGTGTGTGAGTGGGCCCTGTGAGGAGTGGAGCCCACAAAGGCCAGGCAGCCGTAACAACCCTTGGGACCGACTGCTAGGTCGTGATATGGTCCCGTTGACTATGTGTGATGGTTCATGTGTAAAGCATAATGGTCTATGTAAAAATGCCATGTATGTTGTCTCATGTGAATGAAGGCCAGACGACTGTAACCGCCATTGAGACTGACTAAAAAGAGTTGCGATATGGTTCTGTTGACTATGTGTGATGTATAAACGGGTGGGTCATCATAGGTTTATCTAACAATGCCATGTGTGATGTATCCAAATGTGAATAGGATGGGGAATGATCCCTATCAAAGGGCCAGGCGGCTGTAGCTGCCATTGGGGACAGACTGAGGTCTAGAAGGTTCCTTTTTATGTATTATATGTAAGTATGAAGTGTAGACAATGCCAGGCGGGCAGAGGCCATTAGAACCAGACCGGGTCTATAAGGGTCGCTTTAAGGTTCTGCTGATGTGATAAATGTAAATACTGTCTTGTAGGTTGTACAGAGGAGCTACAGTTAGTGCTCCTGATAGTCGGTGGAGCTGGTAGTAATGCTCCAGTGTATATATGTTATGTGAATGTCTTATAATGTGATTATGTGAATAAAGAGTATTATATGTGAAATGTAATTTGTATTATATGTTATAAGCAGTTTATGAAAGCTTAATAAACTGTTGTATTGTGTTATTCTCAAGAAAAACATGGTTGTTGGTGCCCATTCCGTTGCCAAGCGAGTCCCCCAGGTGGCACTACTGCACACTCGAGATGAGATTCCTGGCTGCAGAAATGAAGAATATCTTTCTTAAAAAATTTGATGGAGTTAGGAAAGATAAACAAAACCATTTTAGGGCTTCCCACCAGTTCCTAAAATCCCCAAACACTTCAATCTCATCTCAGCTCCACCAAATATGAAGCATAGTACCAACCTCAGATCCACAGCGTCCCATGGACCGATGGAAAGATCCTGTGCAGCCTAGATGGAGACAAGTACCATCTTGACAAAATTTTGTAATATTTCTCATGCACTGCACGGGTAGCCCCAAATTTATGGGTAAAAATTAAACTCTGTTTCCAGTCAGCCTCAGGGATGACCCTACCCCAGTTCTTTCTCCCATGCCCCCTGAAAGCCAACACGCAACGGGCAACCCCTCCACTGACTATTTTGTACAATATTGAAATGGCTCCGGTGGGGGTGGGGGCGGGAAGCGTCTTGTATGAACAGCTTCTCCAGGGGAACAAGATCACGTTGAATAAGCTGTCCAGATTTTCCCTCGGAGAAGAAAGGATGAAACTGGAGTTATTCCATCCAGCTCAACTTCTTGGACAGGGACCGATCTTGTAAGGCGCTAAATGTAGGAAATTAGTTATTCACTAAGATCTACCATCGCTGAATGTCTTCCATGCTCTTCCAGCACAAGAAGGTTTGTCTATTAAACCAGGAGGGAAAGCTGAATTGGAAAATAGAGGGGAAAGGGGACCCGTCCCAATGCTCCCAGAAAGCCTGCCAAAGACACCATGCCAAATTCTCAAGGTATCCTGCGTAATCCCAGGGAGGGGTCCCATGCATGAAATGTTCCCAAGGGGGATCCAAGGAAGGTGCTTTAAAGAAAACAGACAATCCCTCCTGCTCCACTGATACTCACTTAAAATTTAAAAAATATATATTACACACGCAATTACCACAAAATAATGTATCAAACACGTTAGTTAAAAGATACAGTGGACAAACTATTTAATAGAGATTTCATTCCCATTAGTGGAATATATGTTCAATACATTATTAAATTAATATAAATACATATTTAAATTACAGATTTTCCATCTATGAAGCACCACACGATTGTTAGTTGAGCCTTCCTGCTTTACTCACAGATTTAAGAGCTCTCCTGCTCTCAAAATCACTGCTGATTGAGGAGTATGCGACCAGTGATATCCATCAACCTCCTCCAATTGAAGTATACTGTGCATGTAGAAGTAGTTTTTCGAAAAGAATTGGCTTAATCAAGACTAATCACACTTTCCTCCATTATAGTAGCCAATTTGTGAACAGGAGAGGTGTGTAGCCTATGAGGAAAGTTGCATTATGAAGCAGGCAGTGTTTCACAATAGAACATATAGGTGACTATAGTCACTACACTGGCAAGCTGTGATGCTCAGGTACCAAAAAAAGGTGGGACATGACACGCAGGATAGCGGATAAATGCAAAGAGACAAGGCTAATTGATAATCCGAGCACAGATGAATGAAGCCAACATGCACTAATGAGCAAAATGCTACAACTGGTAGACTTCTGGGGACTAAGTGCTCTGCCAAGTAGCTGAACACTTAGAGAACAGGGAAAACCTGAAAAAGCCAAGCATGTCCCAGTCTAAGATTGAATGACTGAACTGTTAGTCAACACACCGACAGTTCGGCACACCCCAGCTCTAAATTGGACGACTGAGAAAAAACTCACTGAACTGACAGCTCAGCACAGCTCGAATTTCATAAGCAGCAAATTGTCACTCATTGCGTCAAAAGACATTCTAGATCATGTCCCCAAAACATTTGTTAAAATGTAAACCCATGTCAGCTTCCCTATTCATGGTTCTGCCTGAATCCTCAAACCCTACTCACATGTGTTCCTGATGGTGTCACTGATTTTAATGGCCCAAATGGAGTCCAAAATATAAAAAGTTTAGACTCTGTTTATGTAGTATACAGTCAGATCAAAAGTGGATATACTGACAAAATTTTGAAGCTACAATGAGCAGAAGTGAACACCCTTCTGCTTATGAAACCAAAGTGACTTTTTTGTCATCATCATGGAGTGAGACGCACACCTCCCTGGATTATTTGGGACACAGAAGTGTCTTTAAAGTCGATTCCTGGGTAATCTCAATGTGTATCCTCTGCTGAAAGCAGGCGAGCATATCATTTTTACTTCTATAAAAAAAACGTACTACGCCTATAAGAAGCGCCACGCTTGTCTTTTTCCTCTTTCCTGTCTTAGGGTTCATCTAAAGATTTTTTTGTCATTATGCACGTTCTAGTGTATTAAATAAATTACACAAGTGCTCTTTTTATATAGCCCAGGTTTTGGGGAGCAGCGGAGAGTTAAGCTGTATCTGTATAGTTAGCTCATAAGTAGCGTACAAACTACTTGGTAATTCAGCTGAAAGAGTCTCTTGTGGACATCCAAGACTTGCACACAGCTGGTAGTATTTACATGGGCCCCTTTGCCACACACATACTAAATCTGCCTGATGATCTTCTCCAAAGACTTTTCATTTCCATTAAGTTCATAAAGTCCCACTTCCTTTACAAGCAAGAGTTTTGTATAGCCTGGAAAAGACAGGGTTACAGACATAAAGTAGTTTGCAACCTTTAAGTGTGCCATTACAAAGCAAGAGTGAGAAGATTACTCATAGCAGAATACTTCTGTTAGCCAAATCTACAGCTGTGATATTGTGTTTTCTTTGAAACGTAGAAAACAATTGCACTCCACATGTTACTCATTCTTGTTTCACATGCCACCTGAAAAACAAAAGTTGGTACAATGTAGGCGAAAAGCCGTAAGAAGGGCAATATTCCAAATTTCCTTTCTATTATAATGGAAAAGAAAAAACAAAAATACAAAAAGGAAGAGGAGGTAGGTTTGATTTTCAAATCTTTAAATAATCTAATGTATAAAGTTGAGTGTATGTATGTATGTATGCATGTGTGTATGTATGTATGTATGCATGCATGTGTGTATGTATGTATGTATGTATGTATGTATGTATGTATGTATATATGTACACTGGGGATCAAAATTAGACAACACACAATTTCCTTAATGTTGAGGTTATTGTGTTGTCTCATGTGAAAATATCCTAAAACGGGTAAATTAACAGTGTTTTAAGTTTATTTCATTATTTGAATATATGCTAAAGCATGGAATAAAAATGTAAATGAGCCAAGTGAAAAAGAACACTGATCAACATTAGAGAACACTTTCAGATACCTGCAAGTTATTGGTGTTAATCTGGCACCTGTTGCTAATTTCCTTAATTATCTGACAAACCCTATATAACTGGCAGCCTAACTTTCGAGTTTGCACTCACTTCGCAAAAATGGTGTTCTAAAGTGACTGAAACCTTCTGGTTACCCCATCAGCCATTGCAACAGAAGTTAGCCATTCCAAGTCTTTGATTTCTAGAATATTTCATCTTTACACCACCACAAACTCTTTCAAGTCCCCTGAGAAGGCTGGTTGCCCTTGAAGGAGAAATGAAAGAGAGAGGACAGGACAACGTGGAGAATTTTCATGGGTAATCGTTTCAATACTGAAGCTCGCCAGTTCAGCACTGAACAGGGTAAGGATCTGTCCAGTCATACAGTGTCACAACTTTTAAGAGTATTTGGACCAAAAGCCCACTTCAGGGACCAAACCTCTCATTAGCAGAAAGAATTAAAAGGTTAGACTCACCTTTGGTAAGGAGCATGTTTTTTGGACAGTGGACAGAGAAGTGGGCCACAGTTCATTTTAGTGATGAAACCAAGTTTAATTTATTTGGAAAACCAAAGAAAAAAAAACAAACAAAAAATGGGCAGATAGTTTTATTTACTGTATATACTCGAGTATAGGCTGCGTTTTTCAGCACAAAATTTTGCTGAAAAGTGCCCCCTCAGCTTATACTCGAGTCACATACAGTTGCTGTGAGGTGGGGGGTGGGGACCGTGGACTGGAGGAGGCGGGGGACACTGCAGAGTGTGCGGGCGGTCACATGACCCCGGTCATTAATCTAATGAATATGCACTGCATCCCCCCACCCATCAGCGGCAGGGGGAGCGGCACATATTACATTAGGCTGCCCCCCCATTAGAGTATATGCCCCCATGCTGCCGCTCACTGTAACATAATAAAACGAACTCACCTTCCGACGCTTGTTCCCCGACTCAGTGCATCTTCCCTCCGACTTCCTGCTTCTAAAGTCATGTTGCGACCGCGCCGCGGTGAGGTCATCGCTGTGAGCCTCTGTCACATGATTAGAAGCAGAAACACCAGAGAGAGGACGCCGGGAGACAAGCGTCGGAAGGCGAGTTCAGTCTATTATTTTACAGTGAGCGGCAGCATGGGGGCATATACTGTAATGCGTGTGGGGGGGGATTGGGGGTGGGGGAGAGTAACATGATGGGGGTGCTGTATACCAGGGATTTGAAGGGGGGGGGAGATCAATGATGTCAATGATGGGGGTGCTGTATACAAAGGATTGTAGGTATGTGCAATGATAGGTGTGCAATAGAAATCATCGGGGGTATATACAATGATGGGGGGGCTATGCACCAGGATGGGGGTCTATATACCAGTGATGGGGGTCATATGTATATACCAGTGATGGGGTGACATATATACAGTAATGGGGGCTACATACCAGTGATGGGGCTATAAATCAGTAATGGGGGCTATAAACCAGTGATGGGGCTATAAACCAGTGATGGGGCGCTAGATACATTAATGGGGCTATTTACCAGTAATGGGGCGCTGTATACAGTAATGCGGCTATAAACCAGTGATGGGGCTATATACCAGTAATGTAGGCTATGTACCAGTGATGGGGACATATACCAGTGATGGGGGGAGGGCTATATACCAGGATGAGGGGCTGCGGCATTTCCCACCCTAGGCTTATGCTCGAGACAATAAGTTTCCCCAATTTTGGGGTAAAATTAGGGGCCTCGGCTTATACTCGGGTTGGCTTATACTCGAGTATATACAGTTAATAGCGCCAACATACAGTACAGACCAAAAGTTTGGACACACCTTCTCCTTCAAAGAGTTTTCTTTACTTTCATGACTATGAAAATTGTAGATTCACACTGAAGGCATCAAAACTATGAATTAACACATTTGGAATTATATACTTAACAAAAAAAGTGTAAAACAACTGAAAATATGTTTTATATTCTAGGTTCTTCAAAGTAGCCACCTTTTACTGTGATTACTGCTTTGCACACTCTTGGTATTCTCTTGATGAGCTTCAAGTGGTAGTCACTGGAAATGGTTTTTTAGTTCACAGGTGTGCCCTGTCAGGTTTAATACGTGGGATTTCTTGCCTTATAAATAGAGTTGGGAGCATCAGTTGTGTTGTGCAGAAGTATGGTGGATACACAGCTGATAGTCCTACTGAATAAACTGTTAGAATTTGTATTATGGCAAGAAAGAAAGCATCTAAGTTAAGAAAAATGAGTGGCCATCATTACTTTAAGAAATGAAGGTCAGTCAGTCCGAAGAATTGGGAAAACTTTGAAAGTGTCCCCAAGTGCAGTTGCAAAAACCATTAAGCACTACAAAGAAACTGGCTCACATGAGAACCGCCCCAGGAAAGGAAGACCAAGAGTTACCTCTGCTGCGGAGGATAAGTTCATCCGAGTCACCAGCCTCAGAAATCGCAGGTTAACAGCAGCTCAGATTAGAGACCAGGTCAATGCCACACAGAGTTCTAGCAGCAGACACAGGTCTACAACAACTGTTAAGAGGATACTTTGTGCAGCAGACCTTCATGGTAAATTAGCTGTTAGGAAAGCACTGCTAAGGACAGGCAACAAGCAGAAGAAACTTGTTTGGGCTAAAGAACACATGGAATGGACATTAGACCTGTGGAAATCTGTGCTTTGGTCTGATGAGTCTAAATTGAGATCTTTGGTTCCAACCACCGTGTCTTAGTGCGACGCAGAAAAGGTGAACAGATGGACTCTACATGTCTGGTTCCCACCGTGAAGCATGGAGGAGGAGGTGTGTTGGTGATGAGGTGCTATGCCAGATGACCTGGCCTCCACAGTCACCAGACCTGAACCCAATTGAGATGGTTTGGGGTGAGCTGGACCGCAGAGTGAAGGCAAAAGGGCCAACAAGTGCTAAGCATCTCTGGGAACTCCTTCAAGACTGTTGGAAGACCATTTCCTGTGACTACCTCTTGAAACTCATCAAGAAATGCCAAGAGTGTGCAAAGCAGTAATCATAGCAAACAGGTGGCTACTTCGAAGAACCTATAATATAAGACATATTTTCAGTTGTTTCACACTTTTTTGTTAAGTATATAATTCCACGTGTTAATTCATAGTTTTGATGCTTTCAGTGAATCAACAATTTTCATAGTCATGAAAATAAAGAAAAGTCTTAGAATCAGAAGGTGTCCAAACATTGTCTGTACTGTATTCCGCAGCACTTTACAATTCAGAGGGAACATATACAGACAAGTTAAGACAATACATAGTAATAAAAAATTCAAAGACCATGAGGAGTGAGATCTTTGCTTGCAAGCTTACAATCTATGAGGAAATACTGGAGGTACAGAAGGTAAATGGTAAAAGTGCCATCATATATGGTCCAGCCATCAATATAATAAATATGGGATTCATTTAAATAAATAAAAATGCAAATATAAAAAGACTTAGAAACATTATTTTTATCAAAAAATGTGAAAGCATTCCCACCAAGTCACAACGACCCCATTAAGGTGGTCCTAACCCAGCAACAAGTATTAAAAACCTTACCAGATGTCAAGTGACGTAAATATGATAAGCACTGAGCAGGGCCCAGGGTCCAACAGCTAACACCTAGCAATGGTAATTAAAAACATTACCAGATTTTTTTGATGTTGGGTTAGGACCATTCCGATAGGGTCACCTCGACATGGTAGGATGGCTTTTATATTTTTTTCTGATCAAAATAATGTTACCAGGAAACCTATTTTTATTCACTATTGTATTTTATTTATTTACTTATTTTAGGTTATCTGCTCACTTTTGGCTCATCTCTTTGATTTTGCTATATTGAGGCCTGTGTGAACATGTACCTACATACTGCATGTTTATACTTTTGTTCCAGTTCAGTTTTTGGTTTTAATTTATTTGGACCTGATGGGAAACATTATATTTGTTGACAAATTGGGGACTGAACATTGAAAGTGTGTAAGGAAGTCAGTGAAAGGAGGTGGAGGAAGTGTCATAGTTTGGGAAATGTATCCTGCTGCAGGGATTAGACCCGCATACAGCTACATGGCAAAGTGAGTGCTAGTGTGTATCAGAACCTTCTTCAACAACACTGGTTCCTTATTTGCGTTCAGCACTCAGTCAGCAATTTTCATGCAGGACAATGCCCCCGATCACACAGCAAAACAGGGAAAGCAGTTCCCTGAAACAGAAAAAATTGACACAATGAAATGGCCAACCAGAGTTCTGATCCAAACCCAATAGAAAACCTCTGGAAGATCCTTGGTGACAAAGTTATGACTAAGAAACCCACAATTAATACAGAACTGTGGAAGAGACTGGAAGAATAGTGGACCAAAGTCACACCAGAGCAGTATGAGAGACTAGTGATATCCTGTGGCCGCAGATGTGCTGAAGTCATTCAGAGCAAAGGCCTGTGCACTTTGTACTGATTTGGTGACTGTTGCAACCTTAATACAATTTAGGCTACTTTCACATTACGATTTTAAGGGAGCTGATGCTGTCGATAAATTCGGACAGCATCAGCTCCCTTCTGATGCCTGGAATCGGATGCCAAATAGGCATCCGATTCCGGACATTAAATCGTAGCCTCCTGGCAAAAAAAAAGTTTATGCTCACCTCCCCCCGAGCCCCCGCCGTCTTCCTGCAGGGCTCCCGGTGTCTGCAGAGGTCTTCTTCATGTGTACAGGACCTGCGGTGATGTCCAGTCACGTGACAGCAGGTTCCACATGGTAACCCGCGGTCACATGACTTGACATCACCGCAGGTCCTGTACAGCAGAAGAAGACCTCTGCAGACACCGGGAGCCTGCGGGAGCCTGCAGGAAGACGGCGGGAGACGGCTGGGGCTCGGGGGAGGTGAGCATAAATTTTTTTTTTTTTTAACCCTTGCGCTCCCAGTTTGGAGCATTTTTACTGTACTGAGCGTGCTCAGTACAGTAAAATCGGGGTCCGAGGAGACATCAGATGGTTTCCTCGGACCCTTCTCCATAGGGCCCCATGTTAAATTGATCGGGTCGGATCGGATGTGCACTAAATGCCATCCGATTCGGTCCGATCCGATTCTGTCAGATGTTATTTTCGGTGCAAAAATCGGAGCAGGCTCCGATTTTTGCACCGATAAAAAAAATCGGACAGAATCGGATCGGACCAAATCGGATGGCATTTAGTGCACACCCGATTCGGTCCAGATGCCCATAGGGCTGCATGGGGCCCAAAATCGGTCCGATGCTGTCCGATTTTTATCGGACAGCATCGGATTTTAAAAATCCGTAATGTGAAAGCAGCCTTAGTTTTAATCTTTCTCAGTGCTACAGTCATTGCTGTTTTCCAATTCTGATCATCAAGTTTTCTGTAAAATAAAAGTTTTAAGTTGATAAACTATGGTTATTTTAGAAAAAACTGTTCTAGTGGCAGGGTGTACCCCTTACACAAAAACCTTCAAATGTTCATCAATGTAGATTACATTATTTCTGAAAAAATCAAGTGATCATACATTGTTCTCGAATTTTGATTGCCAATGTATGTCCGTCCACTAAAGGAATCAGCACGTCGCAATTGCCATTTACAATCATGAAATTTAGCACAGCCATCTAATTGGACCCAGGGAATATCATAGATTATGTTTTGAGGGAAAATTATAACCCCTCGCTTTAGTCATTTGCCAATAAAAAAAAAATATAAAAAAATAAATAAAAAAGTTATTTAATGTTTGTATGTGTGAGGTAATAGATACTGCTTGCCTATTTTGACAGTCTGGATATTTATGAGGTGGCCTATAGTAACTAATCTATAGTTTCTGATTGATTGCTATAGGCAACAAAGGACATTCATAGTATAAGACTGCCTATGCATGCCAGTAAAACATTCAGTGAAACTGCCAAAGAAAAGGATTCTAGGAAATGGCACGCACTGGGATATGACTGAGTAAAGCAGCTGCAACACAAACTCTAAAGCGACCAATACACCTCTATGCCATTCTTCTAACAACCTGCCACACACAACCCCCAGTATACAGCAGAAGGCAATACACAACCTCCAATATACAGCAGGATGCCAATAATGTTGGGCCAATGTTAGACCCGGCCATTATGAACCTCATAGCAGGCAGTTTCGGGACCTACTGTGATCAGGCATTGCAGAGAATTTATCGTGGAGGTTTTTTTGGGAGTAATAAAAATTGGGAAAAAGGAATGGGATTGTGTTCTTTTTACAAATAAATGATTTTTCACAGTGTGGTGTATTATTTACGATTTACTAAGAGGTTCATAATGACCGGGTCTAACATTGGCCCAACATTATCAACCTTGGACTTAGTGCGAGCTGGCAATGCATTAACCTCCTTTTAATCCAGTCTGCCAACCCCACAGTGTAAATGGAAGAGTTGGCTATAGGTCCAGAAAATGGCACTTCTAAGAATGTGCCTTTTTCTGGGGCAGCTGCGGGCTGCAATTTGCACCATGGGGAGCCCAGACCGCTTTGGCCACTCCACACTAGCAATTGGGTCATTCCATGTCAAGTGAACCAATGATTATTACCTCTATATTTTTAATTCTTTTGAGATTTTGTTATTTGATAATAGCATGTCAGACAATGCAAAATGTGAAGAGAAAATTTTTTTTAAAAAATTTATTTTTTTTAAAATGATTTTTAAAGTTCGGAAAAAGTGCGAATTTCGCTGTTGCCTGCCTTTACGTTTCTCCTCATAACTAAGGCTAGGAATAAGATAGAGAGACAAAATAAACACCATTCTACTCATAACTATACGGGCTTTCACCAGATATGTCACAAGAGGATCTTTGTTAATATTTTACCCATGTGATCGCAAGCGCAAAACTTTAAAACGCTTTTCCGAAAAATCGGCGCGCTTTAAATATTTAAAAAACTGCCCATGTGTCTGCTTTGCTCTTAGCCACATCTGTACCAAATTTCAAGTTGGGATCGCGATGGGATCATATTTTAAAATATTTTACTATTAATAGCGTCAATGGGTCATTCCATATCAAGTGATCTAAATATGAATATTTTTTTTACCTGACGTCTTTAGATTTTTTTAATTTTTTTTCCTTTATGAAGTACTACTTTAAACTTTTAATTTGTAATTAACTAGAGATTTTTTCTTTATCAGTTAATTTTTTACAGATTTTTAAAGTTTAAAAAAAGTGTGAATTTTGGCCTGGTATGAATTTACATTTTTTTTATCTTGGGCTAGAAATAAGATAGAGAAACAAAATAAACACCATTCTACTCAGAACTGTCCAGGCTTTCACCAGATATGTCACAAGAGTATATTTGTTAATTTTAATTTTTTACCCATGCGAACGCAAACGCAACATTTTGAAACGCATTTCTGAAAAAACGTTTTAATAAAAATTTTCCAAAACTGCCCATGTGTCTTTTATGCTCTTAGCCACATCTGTACCAAATTTCAAGTTGGGATCGTGATGGGATCATATTTTAAAATATTTAACTATTATAGTGTCAATTCAAAAATCTTGAATTCAGATCTGTTCAACCTGTGGTCTAAAAGCGTGGGGTCTATATTTATCAAATCCATTATTTTTAGACATTACTGTATTATTTTGATATGTTACAGCTTAGAAGCAGGAGAGGACATATAGGAAAAAGCTTTGTTAGGGCTCAACCTGAGAAAGCACAGGGATAGACAGTGAATGCAGAGCAGATGATAGGCCAGCAGCTCTGTCAATCATGTTAAGTGTCTACCCACTGCATTCAGGAAGTAAGACAGCTCTTTCAGACCTTTCATGTCCTGACATGTCTGGACATCTTCACTCCTGAACAAACAATAGTCTGTACAAAGCCATCAAGGCTGTGTACTAAAATATGGGTGAGTAAATATATTAATAGTTTAATGCTTTTATTATTAAGGGCCAATACACACAGTGCTATTCTTAGGGATCATCATTCAGAAAAACAGCCCCATTGATTTCTATGGGGTTCACCACATGCAGTGTTTTTGGAAACACTCAAGAGTGAGTAAATCACTGCTTGAACTACTTTTTAATCGCTGCAATAAACGCAGCATTTATCATTTATATTAAAAAGGCTGCCATTTTTTTCACTAGCGATTAAAAAAACTAACGCATATGTGGTAAAAACTTGGTAGAAAAACAAGCTGCCAAAACTGCAGCGTGTATCTGCAGACAGAAAAAACTGTGCGCCCTAGCCCTAAAAACTCACTTTATAGTAATACAGTTCTATCAAGTGTACTGTAAATCTTTATTTTTATTACCTATCTTCCTTACTTAATATTAACTGTATTTTTCCCACACAGCAATGGCTGCTACTTCTCAAGAAACAGCATTTTATCATAGACACTGTTGCAATCCTTTTGAAAAAATATGAATATGATTGGCGCTGGTGGCTGGCTACTGTACTCTCCAAAGATTGTGAAAATGAAGAAGTAGAATTGACTTTATTGCATCCTTCTGGTCCAGCGCCATCCTTTGTGTATCCAAGAAAGCCAGACATTTTAAAAGTGCACAAAAATCAGATATTAACTCAGGCGGAGCCTAACACCATGACAGGCCGGAAATACTCGTTGATACACAAGGAAATGGCGATTGCTAGTAAGCGTTTATGGACAAGATTACATTTCACCCACTAGAAGGGACAAATTGATAAAATGCCACTTTAAAAACATACTATTAATTATTTGATTAGTTCATAATTTATAGAACGATGATTTAACTACTGTACTATTCTTATTAAACACTTCATAAATGACATGTTTAGTGATAGAATAGAAAACAAATTTATATGTATAAATAGGGGTTAACATTTTTGGTTCTTTTAATCTTGTTTAATCAAACTTGAGGATATGATCACCTTTCTTCTTTTGGTTTGTTCAATACATTCAAGTTGAAAATGCTGAGCGTTGTGTTCTGATGATTAAGATGTATCTATCCTGGCACTTATGGGATTTGTTTTTTGTGTTTCTTTTTTGTTGCATATAAATGTTTTATTCAATAAGTTGTGATAACTCATACAACCATAAAATAAATATATAAATTTGACAGGTCCCAAGTTGAATCTCTGCACAAATATAACCAAGAACACAATCAGTCATTTTTTCACAATTGCCCGTCAATAGTTTGAATTTGATATAAAGAAACATAGTCTTGTAACATATCAAATGAAAGCTGTTACCGTTCTGAGTAAAATGATGCCTCTCCCACTTCATTATCTTATTTCTAGCCTGAGATAAAAAAAAATGTAAAGTCATACCAGGCCAAAATTCACCCTTTTTTTAAACTTTAAAAATCTGTAAAAAATTAACTGATGAAGAAAAAAATTCTAAACTTTTAATTTGTAATTAACTAAAGTTGTACATCATAAAGAAAAAGAATAAAAAAAATCTAAAGACGTCAGGTAAAAAAAAAATATTCATATTTAGATCACTTGATATAGAATGACCCATTGACGCTATTAATATTAAAATATTTTGGATTTTTCGGAAATGCGTTTTAAAGTTTTGCGCTTGCGATCACATGGGTAAAATATTAACAAAGATCCTCTTGTGACATATCTGGTGAAAGCCTGCACAGTTCTGAGTAGATTGGTGTTTATTTTGTTTCTCTATCTTATTTCTAGCCCGAGATATGATAGAAAATGTAAAGCTATACCAGGCCAAAATTCACCCTTTTTTTAAAACTTTAAAAATCTGTAAAAAATTAACTGATAAAGAAAAAAATTCAAAACTTTTTTTTTTGTAATTAACTAAAGTTGTTCTTCATATAGAAAAAAATAAAAAAAATCTGAGGACGTCAGGGAAAAAAAAAATATTCATTTTTGGATCACTTGACATGGAATGACCCAATTGCAGTCCCCAGCTGCCTAGTTTTACCTGGCTGGAAATCAAAAATATGGCATAGCCCCACGTCATTTTATTATCTCTTAAATTTTTTATTTTTTTTAAAGAAGAGCTCTCCTGTATTTTTGATTACTAGCTACCGGTAGGTAAAACTAGGCAGCTGGGGGTGGGTGGCAGCCCGTAGAGGACCTGTGCTGGTGACAAAAAAAAAAAAAAAAAAAATTTAAAACGTGGAGCTCCATGTCACCTTATGACATCAAAAAACCCTTCCCCCCCCCAGCCTTTAACCTAGCTGTATGCAGTCACAACAGTGAACTGAAAAAAAAAAAGCATCAAAATACGCATGAATAAAAAAAACACAGAAAAATGGCACCAAAACACCACCAACTTACCGTATATCTGTGCCAATCTTTGAAACATGGTGCAGACTTTGGAGGTCAAACATCTGCAGCACACATTCTACATTAACAAATAGCCAAAGAACAGGTCACACAACTAGATCATAGTTTTTCTCCGCACAGTGTGGACCAAGGCACATGCCATGCAGGAGAACTACAGCACAGCTCCATTCAAGTGCATGGGGATGGTTATCTACACAGCCAGGTGGCTAGGAGCTCTACTGAATATGATGGAGCTGTAACAGCTCCAATATGAAAATATACATATTTCAAAATATTCCATAATTAATGTTATAATTAGGCTTTATTTCTATAGAATTAACTGTAGACGACTTTATATACAAAGATACACGGGGGTTTAAATCAGGTGCTGCAGAGAAGAAACAAGGTCAGATGTATGGCAGAGCAGTTTGATGTACAGTTCAATATCAGCCTGGACATAACTAATAGCTCGACACTGAAGTTGAGCTGTTTTCCAGCCACACGGAGAATGTTTCTTGCTCTTGCTCCATTCATCTAATTGAAGCAGCTCTGCTTCTACACAGCTCAAATTATCTTCGTCTGGCAGGCGTTTTCTTTTAATAACGGAGATCACATTTCCATATCGCTGATGGTGTTTTAGGGAAAACATGAATAATGCATTTCTGTTCATGAAAAGGAAGCTGGAAGAAAAATACTTATGTCTTTCAAGCATGTGCGCGTTGAAGTGTCTCCCAAATTAATTCTACTTTCTTTTTTTTTTTTTTTTTAGAAAATAACAAAATTTCCTAAAATAAATATTGTATATATGTTTAAGCATCCTTATCACAATCTTAGGTAACGACAAAAGCTAGCATCAAATTTTGTGTACCAAAGATGCGTCCTAAAATCGCATAATAATCCTATTCTAATGTCAGAACCTGACATTCGGGGAGTTTTCTCACTTTTGAACTTTCAGGTTTGCCTGATCTGCATTTCTGCAAACCGGGCAGAATTCCGCCTTTTTTTCCCCCCCAACAACAGGAAGAGTCACAGTTGTGGCAAAATTGTGTTTTGTCTAATCCATTTATACAGCAGTTCCGGACATGTGCAGTGACTTGTTTTTTCATCCAGATCCTGCAAATCTGGCACTGGTGGCTTGTCTTAAAACCGCAATTAGCAGTGTTTTTTTGCCCAGTGACAGATGCGGATGAAAATGCAAGTGCCGCACATGGCCAGTACTCCAATACAAAATGTATTTGGCAAAACGCAATGTTGTCGCATCCGGTTTTTGCAAAAAAAAGCGGAAGTCTGCCGGATTTGCAAAAATGCAGATCAGGCAAACCTGACAAAAATTCAGGTTTGCCTTATCTGCAGGAACTAAAAAGAAACGCAGATCTGAAATTAGCCTAAAGGTACCGTTGCACGCTTCAATGTCATTAAGATATCACCAACACACCAACAATATCACAGGAGCGCGGTCATTAGGCCATCTTTTTGAGATCGTCAGTGAGATGTCACACGCCTAGATATCGTGGACGACACACCAACGATGTGGCGAGCAGTTATCGTTCGCACAACCCAGCGAACGATACTTGTTCACCGTTGTGAATAGAAGTAATTAACGACATAGTTATCACGGTGTCACACACAACGATGCAGCAGGTTGGCTGAACGAGGATCATCCGATTTGAGAATATGTTCTCAAATCTGCGATCAGCGATCCAACGATTTATTGTAGTCGTATCTCGGTGTAACACGCAACGACATCCTAACAACTCCAAACCCATGACGTTTCAGCGATATCGTTCACGGTCTCGTACTGTGTAACGGGGCCTTTATGAAGAGAAGTTGTGCTACTTAAACCCTGCTCATCTCTTATCCATCACGTCACTTTAAGGCCATGTGCACACGCTGCAGAAATTTTCGCAACAAATCTGTATCTTCTGGTAGAGAAACGCACCAAAAATGTATTTTTTTGGTATATTTGTGCCATTCATTTTCTTAAATAATTCAATGGCTGGAAGGGCTGAAAAATGGAGGTGAAATCTGCACCAAGAATTGACATGGTGCAGATTTTTTCTGCAGCAAATCTGCAAGGAAGAAATAAGCAACACGTGCACAACACTTCAGAATTCTCATAGATTTTGATGGAGGTAAAGATAGACATGTAGATGTACGAGAAATCTGCACCAAAAAAATGCAATAAAAAATGCACAGTACGCACATAGCATAACAAAAATATTAGAATCTGAGTCTCCTCAGTGGTTGATACCTTTTAATGGCTGACTGAAAAGATAAGAACAAGCAAAGTTTCGAGACACTATGGCCTCCTTAATCATGCCATAGTGTATGGAATGCTTGCTATTATTTATCATCTTTTCACTTCAAGTAATGTTTATTGAGTTTTCTTGATAATCAGTATATTACAATGGGTTACAGTATTAAGTATTCATTTTAGTGTAATTAAAGTAGTATAATGTACAAAGTACACATTCTTTAACTAATAACTCTATATTGTTGATAAGTATGCTTGATATAATCATCAATAATCTTCGTTTACAGAACACAGTGAATAAGGTAATAACACAAACATTCTAACAAGAACATCTTACGGCTCATGTTACTAATAACATTCTACTAATAAGGAGTCTTTTATAGCTTTTTGTTGCTTGAGTCTTATTTTATAGCGCATATTTCTAAAAGGTTCAAGGTCCCCTACTTGGTTGCTCAAATAAGTATTTAGTTTTATTTGAAAGTCTGCTACTGTCAATTCAATGTCAATAGGGCTAAGTTAAATTAAATGAAATGGTTGATGATGGAGTCTTGCCACGGATCCCATTTATGATGAAATTTTACTTGGGTGTTGTTTTTAATAGAGAAATGGTATTCCAGATTTTTGTGGAGTGATAGGGTTTCTAGAACATCTTGGATTTTTGGAGTGATGGTGCTTTTCCAGTTGGAAGCTATTAGTTTGTTTGCGATTAGAATAATATGTATGACTATGGGTCTATATTGTTTTGTAATTGTGTCAATGTTTAGTAATAATAATGTTAGTTCCGGTTTTAAAGTAATGCTCAGATGAGTGATTGAGGATATTAGTTTTTGTAAGTCTCTCCAGAATTCTCTGATTTTGGGACATGCCCAGAATATGTGTGTTATATTTCCTGTTTGTTTACAGTGTCTCCAACATTCAATTGTAAGTTCTGGGTTCATTAAGTTTAACTTATGGGGGGTGAAATACCATCGGGTAAGCAGTTTATAAAACGTCTCAATCAATGATACACAAGGTATGTATTTATAGATGGAGGCCATTACTTTTTGAAGCTTTATTTCTATTGGGATTTCTGTGAATTTTAGTTCTTTCTTCCATGAGTCCAATTGTTTGAAAGGCTTAAAGTCTTCATTTATCATCTTTTCATTAAAAGGTATCAACCACCGAGGACTCTCAGATTCTTATATTTTTCTATCTACTGGCTAACACGGTACAAACATTTTTTACCTTATCATAGCCCAACAAGTAACTTAATTCTCTGCCACTGATTGATATATTACAGCTGCTGAAAAAAACTCTTTGGATATAGAGAGAACACGCTAAGTATAAGATATAAATTCTAATTTTTTGAAAAGAATCAACAACAAAGGGGACACAATCGTGAAGTGGAACGAAATTTATTGGATATTTTTAACTTTTTTTACAAATAAAAAACTGAAAAGTGGGGCATGCAATATTATTCAGCCCCTTTACTTTCAGTGCAGCAAACTCACTCCAGAAGTTCAGGGAGGATCTCTCAATGATCCAATGTTGTCCTAAATGACTGGTAATGAAAAATAGAATCCACCTGTGTGTAATCAAGTCTCCATATAAATGCACCTGCTGTGCTAGTCTCAGGGTTCTGTTTCAAGTGCAGAGAGCATCATGAAGACCAAGGAACACACCAGGCAGGTCCGAGATACTGTTGTGGCGAAGTTTAAAGCTGGATTTGAATGCAAAAAGATTTCCAAGTTTTAAACATCTCAAGGAGCACTGTGCAAGCGATCATATAGGAATGGAAAGAGTATCAGACCACTGCAAATCTACCAAGACCTGGCCATCCCTCTAAACTTTCATCTCGAACAAGATGAAGACTGATCAGAGACGGGGCCAAAAGGCCTATAATCACTCTGGATGAGTTGCAGAGATCTAAAGCTGAGGTGGGAGAGTCTGTCCATAGGACAACAATCAGTCATACACTGCACAAATCTGGCCTTTACGGAAGAGTGGCAAGAAGAAAGCCCTTTCTCAAAGATATACATAAAAAGTCTTGTTTGAAGTCTGCCATAAGCCACCTGGGAGACACCAAACATGTGGAATAAGGTGCTCTGATCAGATGAAACCAAAATCAAACTTTTTGGCCACAATGCAAAATTATATGTTTGGCGTAAAAGCAACACAGCTCATCACCCTCTAAACACCATCCCCACTGTCAAACATGGTGGTGGCAGCATCATGGTTTGGGCTTGCTTTTCTTCAGCAGGGACAGGGAAGATGGTTAAAATTGATGGGAAGATGGACGGAGCCAAATACAGGACCATTCTGGAAGAAAACCTGTTAGAGTCTGCAAAAGACCTGAGACTGGGACGGAGATTTAACTTCCAACAAGACAATGATCCCAAACATAAAGCAAAATCTACAATGGAATGGTTCAAAAATAAACGTATCCAGGTGTTAGAATGGCCAAGTCACAGTCCAGACCTGAGTCCAATTGAGAATCTGTGGAAAGTGCTGAAAACTGCTGTTCACAAACGCTTTCCATCCAACTTCACTGAGCTCGAATTGTTTTGCAAGTAATGGCGGGTTTACACGTCGCGATATCGTAGTACGATTTCAATCAAAAGTCACGTGGTTCAATCGTCGGAGCCGAAATCGTGCCTGCGTTGTATGGTGTGAACATCCAATACGATGCAGGAACGATGTCAATGCGATATCGGGGATTGAATGAGCGTGCTATTCAATGCTCCGATATTGCATAGCGATTGAAGCCGGATCGTGCTGTGTAAACGCCCAATTACGATGCGATTTGATACGTCACCCATTCACTCCCATGTTAACTATGCGATCCTGGGTTGGGAGGCGGAGACATCGCACGGACGTTGTATTCCGATATCACAGCGTCTAAACATTCAATGCGATGCGGGAGAAACGTGCACTAAATGCGCGCTCCCGCGCCATTGAACTGCGATATCGGATCGCGAATGAAGCGTGTAAAGCCACCTTAAGAATGGACAAGAATTTCAGTGTCTCAATGTGCAAAACTTAGAGACATACCCCAAGTGACTTGCAGCTGTAATCGCAGTAAAAGGTGGCGGTACAAAGTATTAACTGAAAGGGCCAAATAATATTGCATGCCCCACTTTTCAGTTTTTTATTTGTTAAAAAAAAGATGAAAATATCCAATAAATTTCGCTCCACTTCACGATTTTGTCCCACTTGTTGTTGATTCTTTTAAAAAAATTAGAATTTATATCTTTATATTTGAAGCCAGAAATGTGGCAAAAGGTTGAAAAGTTCAAGGGGGCCAAATACTTTTACAAGGCACTGTATACCATCTGTACCCTACAAGTGTTTTTCACAGATCTATAAACCTGTACTATGCTTTTTGATCTGTGAGGATACTGAAAAAAATCAGGACTTCTCCACTTGTCATGGACACTCAGTCCGCTTAAAAACACGAACAGCATGTGAACACTAAAGCATAAAAGGTTATAACGGATACATGGTTAAAAAAAAAAAAACAGGTGAATCAAGTATGTGCAACAGGGATGTCTGAATGAGGCTTTAGGCAAAAAAAAATAAATAAAAAAAAATAGGGATCGCATGTGTTCACAAAAATTCCAGGGTTAGAATGGTGCACTAAAGCTGCTCAGCCACACCAAGGGTGCACTGGGCAAGCTGCTCAGCCACACCAAGGGTGAACTGGGCAAGCTGCTCAGCCACACCAAGGGTGCACTGGGCAAGCTGCTCAGCCACACCAAGGGTGCACTGGGCAAGCTGCTCAGCCACACCAAGGGTGCACTGGGCAAGCTGCTCAGCCACACCAAGGGTGCAGCGGGCAATCAAATCAGTATACGGGAATAGTGTGTGTGTGTGGGGGGGTGTTTCACATCGAAGGTCCAAATTATTACAGATAAGATATAATTTTTTTTAAAAGGAGCCTAGTCTCTAAACTATGGTAAGCCCATCTAATATATAAAGCTGAATGTGTGTGTATGTTTGTGTGTATGTATGTATGTATGTATATCTGCGATTGGCATCTACACCATCGCAACTACAGCCACAAAATTTTGCACAGTCACGTCTGGACCCCGAGAGCGTCATAGGCTATGTTGTGAGGCGAAATTTTAACCCTGCGCGTTCCAGTTCACCAAACAATATTGCCCCTATCTACATAATGGGGAAAAAGTGACAGTTACCAGTTGACAGTTGTGAATTAGAGGGGATTAATGATAGCGCCAAAGACTAACAGCACATACCAGCATATAGTCACTAAGGTGGGGCCCCAACATGAGATATTCACCATGCACGGGGACATGTATACACACCACACACACACAAAGAGTAACAGCAAGTGTATAGTCGCTAAGGTGCAGCCTCAACATTGGATACTCACCACGCACCCGAACCAACACACACAACACAAAGACACACACAACACAGAGACACACACAACACAGAGACACACACCCCCAAGGGGACACACACACACCCTATAGCGACACTTGCACTCACCCCACAGGGACACACACACCAAAAAGACACACACAACACAGACACACACACACCACACAGACCCCCCCCACAAGGACACACACACACATAGCCACCCTATAGGGACACATGCACTCACCCCACAGGGACACACACACACACACACACAACACAGACACACACACCCCACACAGACACCCCCCCCCCACAGGGACACACACACATACACACCCTATAGGGACACATGCACTCACCCCACAGGGACACACACATACACACACCCCAGGGACACACACACCACACAGACAGACACAGATGTGCACAAATCACCTCACACAATTCGCCTCAGACGTGTGCTATCTTTAATTTCCAAACATAAATATCTGATTAAAAACAGCCAATGTGCAACACATGTGCCATATAGGGAATTAAGGCAGATGTCAGTCACATGAGCTGTCTATTATGTGTATGTGTGAGGTAATATATACTGCCCGGCCAGGGGGAGGGATTACTGTTGGCTGGAGATTTATTAGGCTGCCTATAGCAAGAAATCACAGCTCAGCTTCCATTTTCTTACAGGTCATTAATATGACATATTCAAATTCTATTTTGTTATAGCTAACATCAGTTATTTATAAGGCTATGTGCACATCTGACGTTTGTGCATCTCTGCAGACCGTCCAAAAACCTGGGTTTTTTTTAGCAGAAACTGAGTTTTCTGTGCTCAGCAGTGTTCCTAGTTTTTTGCTCGTTTTTTGCTCGTTTTCTGCTGGGTTTTGTCGGCTGTTTTTTCTGAGCGGTTTTAAAAACTGAGTTTTTAGTGCACTTGTTCAGCTGAAACCGGTGGAAAAACGGAGGAAAGAAGTCACTTGCTCTATTTTTGGAAAACGGTGATAAAACTCAGTTTTGACTGAGAAAACTCAGTTTTGACTGAAAACGACCAGAAGAAAAACGTTCTAGTGAAGACAGAGTTTTCTAAAATCCATTGACTAGCATGTTAATCCAACCGGAGGATAGGATTAACATAAATTAACATAAAACGGAGCGGAAAACGCCGACGGAAAACGTCCAAAAGCAGCCCACAAAACGACTGATGTGCACATACCCTTAACCTGGGCGTAGCCGGTTACTACAGCTAGTAACCCATAAAACAGCAGCTCTTGGGTGTGATAAAAAGATGAACGTTTTCTCTTAGAGGGGCAAATTGTCATTTTAAAATCCTTAAATGTTAAATCAGAGAAAAAAAATTGCATAGCTTATTGAAGGAAAAAATATTTTTTTTTGAAAATTAAATTATTTAAAATAAGATTCAGAAAGAATTTTGTGGGAAAAATACAATTCATTGACTAAAGATTGTTTTATTTTCCAGGCAGCAGAACCATAAAAATGCACACAGAAAAGTTAGAAAATACAAATGCTGAAGACTCCGGAGCAAAATTTAGAGACAAGGGGCTATAAAACCTGCAAAAGAGTAAAGAGAGAAGGAGAGTAAAGAATAATAAAAACAGATCAGGTTGACCATTGTGAAAACTTCCAAGGAAAAGGTGGTCCAAGTCATCATCTCAGGAGAAGCTTACATTGTGAAGACCTGCTATATAACAACAATAGTTACAGCTGGGAAGGGGTTAAGAGACCAGCAAAGCAATTTGCATTTATGACCTAGTTCCTGTTTCCAAAATACAATTTAACTGTTTTTTTTTCTCTCCCCTCAGTCTTTTATGGCAGGACATAAATATCACCAAACTGTCAACCCCCAGCTATTCTGGCTCTACCTCTACAAATAGGTCTGATTTCTGGCAAGCAATAAAACACTTCCAGCTGAATTCCTGTATAGCTTTGATATCCAGAGCTGAAGCCAGGGGAGCTTCAAAAGCCTGAATGTATACAGGACATGCCCAATGACAGAGATGCCCTCCGCCAGCTGCCACACTTATAGAGAGGAAGTACATGGACATTTTACTCAACTGTTTGCTTTTGCAAATAACTGAAGGTTTTAGCACAGGCTCATTCATGTCTGTCCTGGCTGTCTGAAAAACATTTAGTCAGCTTGTAGTTACAGTCCATCTGTCACAGGATAGAAAAAGTCCTTTGCAATTATACGTCTGAAAGGGCCCCTGTGCAAGAACAGTATAGTCCTTTTGTAGTCCAAAAGTCCTGTTAATGACATAACTTTAGATCTTAGATTAGGTGGCAAAAACGTGGTAACAGAACAGCATTATGTGGGGCCAGAGATCCTGATTCCAGCAATGTGTCACTTACTGGGCTGCTCAGTGTAGTTTTAATAAAATCACTGTTTAATCAGATGGAGATTATCACCAGAGGACAACTTGACCAGCTGCCAGGAAGTCCAGCATATTCATTAACTGCTATATCCTTCATTGACCAATTCTCCATATGGCTTCTTCACTTTCTCTCTGCTGACATTCCCACCATCATCATGGGTGACACCCACCAGCCAGCGGCCTCCAAACTCCTTTCACTTACCTCATCCTTTGGATTTACTCAGTGGTCCTCCACAGCCACCCACACAGACGGACATACACTAGACCTCATCTTCACCCGCCTCTGTTCCCCATCTAATCTCACAACCTCCCCCTTCCTCCTATCTGACCACCGTCTGCTCACCTTCTCATCCTTGTCCTCCTCACCGATCCCCCATATCCAGTCACTAGCTCATTCTCACAGAATTCTCGCACACCTAGACATTCACAGACTCTCGTCTACCTCTGTCCTCTATATCTTCACTGCATGACACAGACAGTGCCACCGCTTTCTACGCCACCCTCACATCAGCCATAGACTCAGTCACCCCTCTCGTTCATTGCAAGGTGCGATGAATCAATATGCAACTCTGGCACAACAATTTCACCAAAAAACTTCGACAAGTGCCCAGGGCTGCGGAGCGGCGTTGGAAGAAAACATGCCTGCCAGACGACTTCACAGCTTTCAAACAAGCTACACTTGCCTTCGAATCAGCCCTCACCTCTACTAAACAGACCTATTTCACAAACCTTTTATCTTCCTTATCCTACAAGCCCAAACAACTGTTCAGCACTTTTAACTCTCTCTTCCGCCCACCACTTCTCCGTCCGACCTCCCTCATCTCTACTGAGGACTTCGCCACATACTTCAAAAATAAGATTGACCAAACAAGGCAATCCTTTATTGTTTCACCACCCCAACCACTCAATATACCAGACCTCTGCCCTTCCCTCATAACCTCGCTCTCCAACATCACTGAAGGAGAACTTACTAGACTCCTATCAAAATCACTTCTCACCACCTGTGCACTTGACCCCATCCCTTCCCACCTCCTCCCCCACCTCACTAACACGCTCATCCCAGCCCTAACCCACCTCTTCAAACTATCACTATCTTCCGGGACCTTCCCCTCGGCTTTCAAACATGCCACCATCACACCCATCTTCAAAAAGCCAAACCTTAACCTGACTGCTAGGACGAGCTACCGCCCCGTATTGCTGCTTCAGTTTGCTTCCATACTCCTTGAGCAACACGTCCATGATCAACTTTCCTCCCACCTCTCATCTAACGCTCTTCTTGACTATCTACAATCCGGTTTCCGGACCCACCACTCCACCGAAACTGCCCTAACCAAAATTACCAATGACTTCCAGCCAAAGCTAACGGACAACTCTCCATCCTCCTTCTTATAGACCTGTCCTCTGCCTTTGACACAGTCAACCACTACCTCCTACTCATCCTGCCTGCTCTCTGTTGGAGTCCCACAAGGCTCTGTTCTGGGGCCCCTACGTTTCTCCATCTATACCCTTGGCCTAGGACTACTCATACATTCCCATGGTTTCCAGTACCACCTGTACATGGACGACACTCAGATCTACCCCTCTGGCCTAGATGTCAACACCCTGCTGTCCAGAATCCCAGAGTGTGTCAGCCATATCCTCCTTCCACTCTCGCTAACTAAAGCTCAACGTATTCAAAACCAAACTCATCATCTTTTCTCTATCCCATCTTTCATCTTCACCACCTGATCTATCCATTATGGTAAATTTCCAGAATACGTCCTTTCCGCAGCCCTCAATCTACTAAAATTCATGTACATGCCCTCACCATCTCCCGCCTTGACTACTGCAACATCCTTCTCTGTGGCCTCCCTGCTAACACTCTTGCACCTCTCCAGTCTGTCCTCAAATTTGCTGCCCGACTAATCCACCTCTTTCCTCGCTAATCCCCTGTAGCTCCCCTCTGCAAATCCCTCCACTGGCTTCCAATTCCCCAACGAATCCAGTTCAAGCTACTAACACAGACTTACAAAGCCATACATAAACTGTCTCCTCCCTATATCTCTGATCTAAGCTCCTACTATCTTCCCTCATGTAATCTTCGATCCTCCCAAGACCTCCTCCTCTCCTCCACACTTATCCGTTCCTCACACAACTGCCTCCAAGATTTCTACCAAATATCCCCCATCCTCTGGAATTCTGCGCCCCAACACGTCAGATTCTCCACCACACTCGGATCCTTCAGGCGGAACCTGAAAACCTCTCTCTTCAGGAAAGCTTACAGCCTACAATGACTGGGCCACCACCACCGGAGCTGCCGCCTCTCCACCACCAGATCTGCTGCCGATGTTGCTAATAAGCCAGTTTATGCAGGGTTAACCCCATGTTTGTGTGTTGCCAGCTTGTGTCCAGGTATGTCCACACTCCCTGGACTCAAGCTGCCACCACACAATGGGTCAGCAGGGGTTAATGAACTGTATTACTAAAAGCCGGCAATTATAGCAAAACAGTAAATTACCGTCTTTGCTGGCCGGCTTCAGCACTCAGGAGCTGTCCCTGCTAATGTACTGTAATAGCGTGATATTACAGCAGCTGTCCGAGGTTCTGAAATTTCACACTCTTAAAGAAGACCTGTCATCCCCCTGCTTCATGTCAATCTAAATGCAGCATGGCTGCTGCATTCAGGGAAGGGGTCCCCCATATGACTGTGCTGTATACCCCTAGATATAACCTTTGTAAAACTTAGAAGCAATGGAGGCAGTCACTGTTGCTGGAGGGAGCTTGATTGACGGTGGCAATTTCATCCCTCTCTTCCTCTGTGTGCCGCCTCCTACTCTGCAGTTTATGATTGGTCAGGGCAGGACTCTGGAGCGGACGACAGGACAATTGATTTGCATGCTGTGAGTGACAGAGAGGAGGAGGGCAAAGCCAGCACAGCACAGTGAGGCTGGGCCAGAGATGAATCTTATTACAATATCACTCCCATAGGGGCGTGATAAAGGATCATGGAGGCTGCAAACCAACATGTCCAGGGGGACTATTGCATATAGCCGCCACTTCATTATAATCTTAATGAGTAAGTATAAAAACATTTTTTACAACATTGAAAGCAAGCATTTAGCAGAGAGAGGGATAGTTATAATGGTAATTGGAAGGTGCAGGGACATGTATTGATATGTTAGGTGGCTTTTAGGAGGGGACAGGTTCCCTTTAAGAGTACAGCATGACATTTCAGAACCTCGGACAGCGGCTGTCATATCACGCTATTATAGTACATTAGCAGGGACAGCTCCTGAGTGTTGAAGCCGCCGGCAAATACAGTATTTTACTGTGTACCGATAATTGCCGGCTTTTAGGAATACAGTTCATTAACCCCTGCTGACCCATTGTGTGATGGCAGCTTGTCTCAAGAGAGTGTGGCCATACCTGGATACAAGCTGCCAACATACAAACATGGGGTTAACCCTGCATAAACCGGCTTATTAGCCGCATCTGCAGCCTCACAGCTAACATGCAGCACAGAGGCTGCAGAAGAGTTAATATGCAGGTTAACCCCGCAAAATTTAAAATGTGGACAGTGGCTGTGTTTTTCATAATCATCTTGCACTACTGCTGTCACAGCGGTGAAAGATGATTGGTTACTGTACCGGGAAACCGGCAAACTCAAACTCTGTGGCTTTGACTGCCGAGAAGTTTGAAACCATTTTTAAAGCACAAGCTGCGATTATCGCAGAGTGTGCTGTATGGGTGCGAGTTTTTTTTGCACCCATATACTTTGAATGGTCACTCGCACAAGGAAATAGTTTTCAATCGCAGCATGGTGTGATTGAACTCGCATTACTCTTGCAATGTGAGTTCAGTGCATGTAAAACGCACTAATGGGACCAGTATCATTTGCGGATACTGGTCCGAGAGCAATGCGAGTTTTCACGCACACCAGTGTGCCTTCAGCCTAACTATCCCTGTATGATCTAAATGTGAACTATAAATGTGGAAAAAAAAATACTATTTATAACTTACATTTTACTCCGTTCTGAGGGCGTTCCTAGACGTGTGGGTGGCCTCTACAGGTCTATTCCCCCCTTGCTCTTGGTATCACGCACCGGTGGTGATCATTCATTCAGAAGCGCAGCCCCGATTTAATATTCATGGCTCCTCCTTTCAGGTATGATGCGCCGGCTGAACGTTGTTTCCGGTCCAGTGCATTGTGGGGATTATTGGCTGTATGCATCAGCTTCAGAATGTTCACTGCGCATGCTCTGGAGCCGGCTAGTATAACCAATATACGCTACACTGCACTGGCCAGAAATGACATGCGACCAGCACATTATACCCAGAAGAAGGAGCCTTGAATCTTAAATCGTAACAGTGCTTCTGAATGAATTACCACACCCACCGGGGCGGGATACCAGCAGCGAGGAGGGAAAATGGACCTGGAGGGACTTGTCCACATGTCTAGTTATGCCCATAATATGGGGGAGAAATATAAGGAAATAAATCGCTTTTTTCCACGTTTACAACTCACATTTAGCTCAGACAGGGAGGCTTAGGGATGTAGTAGGAAGCTGTAGAGACAGGTATCGATAGGTTTGGGGTCTAAACTAGCTGACAGGATCCCTTTAAGCTTGAAGTCACACTGCCATAACTTGGGCAAGAATCACATTACTCTGCCCGGACCGGAGCATAACAGCTTCTTGTATTTCTATGCAGCTGAGATGTTCAGCTCAGAAGAGACGTGGGCAGTGTGATGGGACTCTCGCCCGAGTCATAAAGCAGTCTGACCCCAGGCTTAGACAAGGATACATTACAGTTGAGGAGGACAACTAAGCGAGTCTAAGGCCATGGTCACACATTTTTCTACCTCTGTATTTGTGAGCCAAAACCAAGGAGTCTAAAAAAAAAAAAAGGCAAATAAAAGATGGCAAATATAAAGAGGAGTTCAGTCTTTTTGAACTTTTCACTAGCTTCAGACTTCCAAAAGATGTCCAGCGATTAAAATGACCAGTCCATTCTTCTGGCAGCTTCAGTTCACCATTAATGCATACAATTTAGAACAACAATATGAAAAAAGATGCTTCAGTAAAAACATTATGAACATTTTCCTTAAGTGTCTTTAGTGGTGTGCGGTCTGTGTAAACACACACACAATGTTCACTATTGAACACTGCATGCGCATGCTTACATGCTCACCCTGGTCAGTGCCAGCACAAGGACATGCTCTGTGAGTGGAGTTAATACTCTATATGTTCCTGTCTCACAGCTGAAAAGAGCAGTGACAGCACCACTGTCCCCAGTACTATACATGACTTCAGCCTCCACAGTCCTGTATATGCCCCCAGTGTTACCCAATGATGTATATGCCCCCAGTGTTACCCAGTGATGTATATGCCCCCAGTGTCTCCTGTGTTGAATAAACTGCGGCCCATGTCTCCTATGTGATGTACATACCGCAGTCCCAGCGTCTATGTAATTTATGTACAGCAGTCCCAGAGTCTTCGATGTGATGTGTATACAGCAGTCCCAGTGTCGCCTATCTGATGTATATAGAGCAGTCCCAGCATTTCCCATGTGATGTAAATTCAAACAGCATCTTCGGTGATGTATAGGCTGAAGCCCATGTCTCCTATCTGGTGTATGTAAAGCAGTACAGCAGTCCCAGCGTTTCCTATCTGATGTATGTACAGCAGTTCCAGCATCTCCTATGTGACATATTTACAGCAGTCCCAGTGTCTCTAATGTAAAGTCTATGCTTTCCAAAATGTATTTATTTTCACGAAGAGTTGACTGCGCTCCAGACAGACACAATGTATGTCTTTTCATGTCAGATGTATATGCAGCATTCCCAGTGTCTCTGATGTGATATATATACACAGCAGTTCCAGCGTCTCCTATGTGATATAAATACATCAGTCCCAGTGTCTCCAATGTGAAGTATATGCTTTACAAAATTTATTTTCAAAAAAGAGTTGACCGTGCTCCAGACAGACACAAATGTGGAAAAGCAGTTATGAGAAACAAACTGATCAATATCATCTAACATCACAGTAGCACCAAGGAGAAGCAGCTCCAGCATCCACATTAGGGGTGAGTTAATTGTTGACCAAATACAGCAGAGAAATTTTTTTTTTTTTTTTTAACCAATAAATGTTTATTGAATTTTTCAAAGGTTACAGGGAAAATATGAGACAGTCAATAGAAAGGGCAATGTACATAAGGCCCAACAATCAACGTAATGATTAGGGGAATAAACAATAAGGGGAGGGGTTGAGGTAGGGGGGGGAGGAGGAGGGAGAAGGGGGGGGGAGAGGGGGGGGGGAAGGGGGGGATTCAGGGGGAAAATGGTTACAGTGACAGTATCAAAGAGAAAAAAAACAGTTATACAATTATACGTGCACCGTATTATGTACAGAGGTGACCCATGGGTCCCACCAGTTGAGAACTCTGTTCCTTTTTGAAAGAGAATGTGACAATGTCAACTCGTGCTGAAAATGAGTATTGAGTCTGATCACCAAGTCTGTCAGGGAGGGAGCTGTAGTTGATCTCCATTGCATTGCGAGACACTGCCTAGCTGCAATAAGAACATTAGTGCAGATAGGGCGTATTGGAGCAGGGACGTGTTCTAGTCCAATGCCCAGAATTACCAATTGGGGGAGAAAGGGGATGGTGAGCCCAGTCAGTCCCAACAGCAGAGATTCCACCTCCTTCCAAAAATGTCTGATTATCAAACAATCCCACCACATATGCAGGGTGTCTCCCAGAACCTGACAGCCCCTCCAACAGTAGGGACTGGTCCGAGAGGAACTTCTATCAAAGCGTGCCAAGCGCTCAGGAGTATGGTACCATTGCATCTGAGCTTTCTTGGACTGCTCCAGGTGGGTCACGCAGGAGGAGTAGTGGGAGGCATGCGTGGCAGCTGCTCGCCATTCCTCACTGGAGGCTGAGAAGGACAATACTGCTTCCCATTTCTGCATGTAAGGCAGCTTAAGATTCTCCTCAGAACATTGTAAGGCCCTATACATGACAGATACTCCATGTCTAGCAGAACTCCCGGCCTTCATAAAGGACTGAAGACTCGAATCCACGGTAGTCAAGTCCGGAACCGGCCAGACCACTGTGGACAATAGATGTCGGAGCTGTAAGTACCGAAAAAAGGTATTTTTCGGCAAGGCAAAGGTCTGAGATAGGGCAGTGAATTGTTGGATGCGGCCAGACAGGTCCATCAGGTCCGAAATGTATTGTACCCCCTTTCTCCTCCATTCCAGGAGAGAGAGATCAGGCACCAAATGCTCAGCAGCATTGAGGGTTACATAACGGTATAGGAATGGAAAGTGAGATCTACCAACTTTCGCCCAAATTCCCAGCAAGGTGGACATGACCCTAAGAGAGTCAGGAGGAGGCCGATGTTGAAGTAGGGTCATCTCCAATAGTAGACGGGTAGAGCCCCCCGGGGAGAAGCAAGATTCCATCTGCATCCATCTGGAGGAAGGAGCATCGGACCACCAGGCTCCGACTGCCTGTAATACGGCAGCTCTCGCATACGCAGAAACATTAGGAAGCCCCATTCCCCCTCTAGGATAGGGGAGGAAGAGGACTCGCCTGGCAACTCGGGGGGGTCTGCCATCCCACACAAAGCGACCCAAAGTGGCTTGTAGGGCCTTAAGAGAACCGCCTGGGATGTTCAAAGGGAGACACCGCAACAGATAGAGGATCTTCGGGAGAATAGACATTTTAATAGTTTGAATCCTCGCAATCCAGGATAACTGTAGCCCCGAAATTCTCTCAATCTCCTTCTTAATTTCAGCATGTAAGGTGTCCCAATTGCGCTTAACAATTGCTGAGAGTTTGGTAATAAATATCCCCAAATATTGAAATCCTTCCCTGGCCCAGGCGAATGGAAGAAGACGATGGAGAAAGATTTGATCAGCAGCAGGTAAATGTAGAGGGTAAAGAGTGGATTTGGAGAAGTTCAATTTATAGTACGAGGCATTAGAGAACTCCTCCAGTACTGAGAGAATGGCCGGGAGAGAGGTGCGTAGGTCAGTGCAAAAGAAAACCACATCGTCCGCGTAAAGCCCTATTTTATGTTCAAAGGATCCAGCTTCAACCCTCGAATATCCGGAGAATTACGGACAATGGAGGCCAATGGTTCCATTATGAGGGCAAACACCAAAGGAGAAAGGGGACACCCCTGACGGGTACCATTAGTGATATTGAAACGCGGAGAGAGGAAGCCTGAAACACTGACCGCCGCACAGGGGTTGGAGTACAAAGCGCTAATGGCATCTCGAATCGGCCCCCGTAGTCCAAACCTCAAGAGGACCTCGTCCAGATATCCCCAGTGCACCCTGTCAAAGGCTTTCTCAGCGTCCAGAGACAGGAGTGCACTGGGGAGTTTCCGACGTTCAAGCAGATCTAAAACATTCAGGAGTCTGCGTGTACCATCAGATGTTTGACGTTCAGGGACAAACCCCACCTGGTCCAATTGAATCAAGGAGGGGAGAACGACCGAGAGGCGTGCTGCAATCAATTTTGCGTATATCTTGAGGTCACAATTGAGAAGCGATATGGGCCTAAAATCTCCAGGGGAGGTGAGAGGCTTTCCCGCTTTAGGAATGGTGGATATAAGGGCCTCCAATCCCTCCGCACGTATCGAGCCCTGCTGCTGCCAAAAAGAGAAAAGTTTAAGAAGATACGGTGTGAGAAGATTAGAAAAGGAAGAGTAATAAAGATAAGAAAAACCGTCTGGGCCCGGGGAGGTACGTTTCTTAATTGACCGTATGGTCATTGATATTTCTTCTTCGGAGATCGGGGCATTCAGAAATCCCAACTGTTCGTGAGAAAGACAAGGAAGGGAAGCTTTAGATAGGAACTTCTGAATGGACTCATTAGAAGGCTGAGGAGTATCTTTTGATTCCCTTAAGTTATACAGGGAATGATAAAACTTCCCAAACTCTTCAGCAATTTTAATCGGGTTGCGTACAGTATCTCCCGATGAAGTCCGCAGGGTGGATATTCTCGACTGTGTTTCCCTCTTTTTAATCCTCCTGGCCAGTAGGGCACCTGCTCTGTCCCCCATTGCATAAAACCTGGATTTGGTTTTCCTCAGGTATTTTTCTGCAGTTTCTAGTAGGAGTGCTCTCAGATCTCGCCTCGTCTCTATCAACTCCTGTAGAATAGGTTCCCCGGGGGATGTCCTGTGTGTTGCCTCCAGGGATTTAATCTTGGAGAGTAGGGAGGTAATTGCAGCTTCTCGTTCCCTTTTGGCTCTGGAGGCTAATTGAAGGAGAATGCCCCGAAGTACTGCCTTATGGGCGTACCAGAGTATTTCCGGGTCAGTCCCAGCTACATCATTGGAGGAAAAAAACTGCTCCACATGGTTGCTTATGTGTTGTATATGCGTTGGGAAAGAAAGTAGATACTCATTCAGCCGCCAGCGAGCCGGTGGTCTGAGTGAGGTGGGGTCGACCACCTCCAGGGAGATCTGTGCGTGATCCGACCAGGTTATGGAGGCTATATTAGCAGCCGCACAGTGTGAAAGCACAGAATCATCCACCAGGAAGTAGTCGAGCCTACTCAAAGTGCCATGCCGGGGAGACAGAAAGGTATAGTCCCGCTCCGAAGGATGGAGGTAACGCCAGATGTCATGTAACTGGGACTGAGCGAAAAGAGGACCCAAATCACCCCGATATGTCGAGGGATTCGAGCAATCAAGACGTCTGTCCATCGGGGCATTAAAGTCTCCAGCAACTATCCTAGAGCCCTTAGCGTGTAAGGCCAGAATTTTAAGAAATCCCTTTAGAAAGGAGCGTTGTCCCGTATTAGGACCATACACTGATGCTAACGTATATAGAACACCGCCCAGTCGTGCAACAACTATTACGTAGCGCCCCTTTGGGTCTGGAATTACGTCAACAAGGGAGAAATCAACATGTTTGTGAACAAAAATCGCCACACCAGCTCGTTTGGAATCAGCTGAAGCATAGAACTGTGAGGGGTAATTTTGAGAAGACATTCTGTGACAGTCTCCACTCAAGAGATGTGTTTCCTGAAGGAACAGGATGTCACCACCAGCTTTCTTGAGCTGTCGCCAGACCACACTCCTCTTGCCAGCAGAATTCAAACCGTTAACGTTAACGGAGGCTAGTGATAGGGTCATGGTGGCAAAGAGGAGATGGAAGCAATGAAAGGTATACAGGAAAAGGCAAAGGATTTTGAAAGGTACAGTATACAGTGCAATCCTCTGCAAACTTACACCGTTAACCAGGTCAGGAATAGGTAACAGGGGGGAAGGGGGAGGGGGGGAAAGTATCGACACAGGCAATCAGCAATATCAACAAAAAAAACAAAAAAAAAAAACTGCAGTAAACAATAGGGTTTAGCAATACAGCTAAAACTATCCCCAGAGTGTCAAAGAGTTTCAGTACAGAGTGCAAGGAAAGCCAAGCACCCACCAGGGGGGGCTGAGACCCCGTTAGACCAGAGAGAGAGGGGTCAGAAACAGAGAAGAGAATTGGAATAGAAAGGTATAGGTGTTAGGAAGGTCCAGAAAGGTAGTCCAAGGGGAGAAAAGTGCAGTGGGAAAGAAATAAGCACTTAGGTAGAATCAGAGGACATAGAAGTCCAGAAGAGTGAGAGAAGGATGAAAAGATCAAGGATGAGAAGGAAATAGTGAGAGATGGGGGTAAAGAAAAAGGGGGGGAAAAAGGGGGGGGGAGGGGGGGAGGGAGGGTAAGAAAGGAAAAAGAAGCAAAAGAAAGATAATGAAAGAATAGAACGCAAGAATGTAAATGGGAAGTGAAGGGAGTTAGAGAAGAAGGTAAGAGAGGTACTAAAGTGTAGTAGAAGAGAATAGAAGGAAAAAGGCTAGATAAAGGAGCAAGGAAGATCAGCCCTCAGCACATATATGCAATGAACATTGAGCAGGAGGAACCTGTGGAGCCAGCCGGCGCATCAGTCTTTGGTCCAATCTGGGTCAAGGCTGCCTCCCGGTTCGGGCTGGGGAGAGACCGCAAGGGAATGAGTTTCTGAGGATGAAATCGGCGGCCATAATCCCCAACGCGTTAGGTGCTTTTCAGCGTGCGGCGGAATAAAGCAGACAGTCATTTTCCCATCCCGGCGTATCAGGAGTTTAGTAGGAAATCCCCAGCGGTACGGTATATCCTTTTTCCTCAGGACCTCCGTGTAAGGCCTGAAGGCTCGTCTCAGGGCCAGTGTCCCCGGAGAGAGGTCCGGGAAGATCTCCAGGGATGCAAAGGGGTCCGGTAGCGTTGGTTTCTGGCGCAGGGCTCGTAAGAAGTCCTCCTTGACCTCATAATAGTGTATTCGCGCGAGCACATCCCTGGGGCAATTCTCCGGAACCCTGGGAGGTTTCGGGACTCTATGTATGCGATCCACAGTGAGAAGCAGTTTGGAGGTGTCAGGGAGGACTTGTAGGATAAAGTCTTGCAATAAGGGCCGCAGATCTGAAGAGGGGACCTGTTCCGGGATGCCACGGATCCTCACATTGTTGCGGCGTGAGCGATGCTCCAGGTCAAGTGTCTTAGCTGAAATTCTGTCTGTTCTGGCTAAGTGTCTTTCATGAGTGTCCATCAGCTCATTATGAGACTCCACCAACTCAGCCATCTTTGCTTCAAGCTTATCCACCCTGGTGCTGATTTGCGTGACCTCCCCCTTACCTCAGCTATCATGGCGCGCATATCCTGCTGTAAAGTGAGCCTAAATCCAGCCAGGAGCTCCTCCATTGCACCCCTGGTGAGCGGGGCTTCCAGTGGTTCAGGAGCCGATGTGCTCGGGTCCTCCACAGTCACAGTTCCACGTCTGGCTGCACGTTGTGCACGGGGAGATGAAGGAGGCGCCATTTTAGGAGAGGAGAGAGGTTTCCCGCCGGGGAGGAAGAAATCAGAAACCCTCCTCGGTGAGCGTTGTGCAGGGGCCTTCTGCTTGCCCATGGGTGTCCCTGTCACTCCGGGAGTAAGGGCTGCAATTTGAGGCCGTGCAGGCTCCTCCAGGTGCGGGATATGGCCGCTTTTGTGCCGGGGCTGATCAGAGCTCCACTACAGTGTGACCGGCGCCATTGCTGCCAGGACACGCCCCCCCGAGAAATTTTCAAGTTGATAATTTTCTGCGGTTCCAGAATGATGTTAGAAATATCCAAATGGTCCTTGTCGAAAAAAAAAAAAAAAAAAAAAAAAGATAAATAGATAAAATCTGCCAAAAACGAAACTCTCCCGGATCCGGTGAGATCCGGCGCCTCCTAACATGCACCGACAGAAAATCGGATCCGGACGCCGGGTGCCGAAGTTTAGCAGTGCCAGCGCTGAACTTTAGCACCTCCAGAGCTCCCAGCTGAAATTTCAGAGCCGCAGCCAGCTCCCTGCTAGCCGCGATTTTGAAATTTCAGGACCTGGACAGCGGCATCAGCGTGCACTGATGATTCTGGCAGAAAACAGGACTGGAGGTTCTGTTTTCTCCGCAGCTGAAAATCGGATCCGGCTGCCGGACGCTGAAGTTCAGCGGCGGTTGGCGCTGAACTTCAGCACCTGGAGAGCTCCTGCCTGAAATTTCAGAACCGCGGCTAGCGGTTTTCAGGACCTGGACAGCGGCAGCAGCGAGCACTGATGATTCCAGCAGAAAACAGAATCGGAGGGCATATTAACCCTCCAGTTCCGTTTTCTCCAGAGCTGTCAGACTGAGTCTGATGCATCCAGCAAAACACCGGACACAGCCTGACACTACAAGACTGTGGTGTGAAGCCAGCATGAGGAGGCATTTTATATTTATTTTTTTTTATCTCTGGAACCATACAGCAGATCAATCAGCCTCTTAGTGTTAGTTTTTCTACAATTTACAACTGGGTTTGGCTGACAGTTTTTTTTATAGGGTTGTGTCCTAAGGCTGGCTTCACACCACAATTTTAGGGAAACGGGGCTGTCCGGTGTGAACCGGACAGCTGCGGATCCGTTTTTGGCCCCATAGTATTCCTATAGGGCCTGATGCGGCCAGATGGCAGGGATTTGCCATCCTTTTTTGTGCTGTCCGGGAGGATCAGGCACATTTCATTTTTTTGCCTCGGACACAAAATCGAAGCTTGCAGCATTTTTGTGTCCGGGGCAAAAATCGGACCAAATCGGATCCTCCCGCATCCGGAGCCCCCTAACATGGGAGGCTATGGGCGCTGGATCGCACAGGATCAGACAGAAAATTGCATCCAGCTGCCAGACGCCGTGTGCTGAAGTTCAGCGGTGGCCGGCGCTGAACGTTAGCACCTGGAGAGCTCCCGGCTGAAATTTCAGAATCGCAGCCAGCTCCACGCTAGCCGTGATTTTGAAATTTCAGGACCTGGACAGCGGGATCAGCACGCACTGATGATTGAGGCAGAACACAGGACTGGAGGGTTCTGTTTTCTCCAGAGCTGTGAAGCTGTGCCGGGGCATCCAGCAAAACACCGGACACAGCCTGACAGCAAGAAACTGTGGTGTGAAGCCAGCCTTAGGCTGCTCTGTGTAATCACCCAGTGAGCCCTGCTCTGTTGGTAAAGACCATAATAGCACTAAATAAAAAAGCTCTGGAAACACAAGTCCTCTCTAAATGCAGATAACTGTTTGGCTGCTTTTCAGGTCACTGCAGAAAATAACTGTTAATTACGCAAAATTACACTAAACGCTGACTGACAACTCTGCAAATACTATCCCTATGTGCTGCCAACTGCTCTCCAGGAGAAAAACTGGAAATGGAAAAGTGTTAGAACATGCAGCTGACTGGCTGCCATTAGGAAGAGAGTTCTCAGAGTTTTAACACATTTTACATAAGTTTTATGATGTAGATCATATATTAGCGTGATTTTTGCTGTCGGGATCTCACTCAGCCACCCTGAACTTTAACTTTGTGTTTCATTGATATGTGCAGAGCCAATGCACCTTAGTGAAGGAGTGACTATAAACCAAAATCAATTGTCAATAGGCCTATTTACAGAGTCCAACAGCTGTGGATGGGAACGTAATCCCTGTACAGAAAGTTTACTTGGGGTGATGAACTTTAGAAAACTAATATGACTTATGACTGTTTGTATATCAACCTCCAAATTTTAAAAGTGCTGTGGAATATGCCAGAGATATATAAAGATTATTACCGTATTAATATTTTTATGCCTGCAAAGTCCTAATATACTGTATATCAACACAAGAAGGCCTCTCCCCTGCCTGCCTACGCACCACAAGTCTTAGGCTACTTTCACATAACGATTTTTCTAAATCCGATGCTGTCCGATGAAAATCGGTCAGCATCGGATCCAAACTGAATCCTGCAATCGGATGCCAAATAGGCCTACTCTCTCCCCTCTGTCCCCTCCCCCTCCTGTCCCCCCTCATGTCCCCCCTCATGTCCCCCCTCATGTCCTCTGTCATGTCCTCTTTCATGTCCTCTGTCATGTCCCCTCTCCCCTCTTCCCCTCTCATGGCCCCCCTCATGTCCCCTCTGCTGTCATTGTAACATAACAAATGTTTATTCTCACCTTCCAGCGCTCCCTCGGCGTCTCCAGCTGCAGCCGATCGGGTGTACAGGACCTGTGATGACGTCAAAAGCATCAGCAGTTACCGCGGTAACCGGTCATGTGACCCGATCAGCTGATCGGGTTCTGACATCATCACAGGTCCTGTTACCGAACGGCTGCAGCTGGAGACGCCGAGGGAGCGCTGGCAGGTGAGAATAAAGATTTTTTATTTTAAACACTTGTTTTAACTTATATTTAACTTCTGCAATGTATGTATATACATTGCAGAAGTTAAATTAGGCGGCACACAATAAACTCGGGTCCGAGGAGACATCAGATGTTTCCTCGGACTCTTCTCCATAGGGCCCCATGTTATAGGGATCGGGTCAGATCGGATGTGCACTAAATGCCATCCGATTTGGTCCGATCCGAGTCTGTCAGATTTTATTTTCGGTGCAAAAATAGGTGCAGGCTCCGATTTTTGCACCGATAAAAACATCGGACAGACTCGGATCGGACCAAATCGGATGGCATTTAGTGCACATCCGATTCGGTCCGATGCCCATAGGGATGCATGGGGCCAAATTCGGATCCGATGCTGTCCGATTTTTATCGGACAGCATCAGATTTGCAAATATCGTAGTGTGAAACCAGCCTTAGAATCTGTGGGATGACTGATCTTGCTCTTTTCCTTGGAATTTTTCCTTGCCATGCATGTTGAACCTCTAGATTTTGTAGGTGAGAGATGCCTTGTTTTAATGGCTAACGAAAATATCAAAAATTGGTAGCAAAAATATCAGGCATTACCATGCCTGATGAAGAGACGTGACAAATCTTGAAAGTTAGCAGTCTTGTGACCTCAATTACTTTATTTTTGTTATCCATTGAAGGCCATCACAACTACAAGATTATGACTTTGTTTCTTCTACTGAGAGCAATCAATCTTTTTTAAATTGGCTAACATGATACCAAATTTTATTTTGCTCAGTTCTTAGGGTCCTTTCACATCTGCGTTTTTCGCTGATCGCGGCAGATGCGGTGAAAAAACCGCAACTGCCGCGATTACCGCATAACGGCCGCACTTGTGGTTCACTTGCGGCAAGCCCCATACAATGTCTATGGGGCTTGTGGTAAGTGTGCGGCAGGTGCGGCTGCGAAAAAAATGGGGTATGCCGTGGTTTTTTCGCGGCCGCACCTGCCGTAAGTGCCGATATTGCACTTGCCCAAGCCCCATAGACATTGTATGGTGCTTGCCACAAGTGAACCGCAAGTGCGGCCGTAATGCGGTAATCGCGGCAGTTGCGTTTTTTTCACCGCAACTGCCACGATCAGTGAAAAACGCTGATGTGAAAGGGGCTTTACATGTAGTTTTATCAAATTGTTAAATTTTACAGGTGTCCCAAGTGTTTCCAAATGGAACACTTCCTCCATTCTAAATAAATGCTAGTTTCAGTGTTTCACCAAATCTGCTAAAAATGCCAATGAAAGCACCTTCCAAGCTAAGACAGCAAATGATCATAAGACCTCCCTAAATGTACTGTATGGGTTGTGACTATCTGCTGACTATGCTCTTGGGATCTGGCCCTTGCTTGAAAAAAAAAAAAAAAAAAAAAAACACGGAGTAACTGTCTTGGTATTGAAGCACATGCAAGATATGATGTACACATAGAGCTTTGGAACGTTTTCGATGAGTTGTTATCAGCTCACAATAATGGCTCTGTGTCTGGCCGTTTTAAATGTGTTCGCCCAAAGGAGTTTACATAAACTCTAACAGTGACTTGCAGTCCAGTAACATCACTTTACAGCAATTTGTCCCTGAATTAATTGAATTCCTTTAAACATGTCTTGGGTACGCCAAAAATGCCTTTGATCATTCACCAAATCATTTCAGGCATCAAAGAAACTACCGTATATTAAGAGTTACTTATGACTGACCGAATTTAGATAAAGCTTTCTGATACAAGGCAGAAGCCATGGCAGCACACTGCCCAAGAAGACCAAAGCCACAAGAAAGGATCCAGGTAATTGATACAAAAAAATGGGTCAGCCCAGAAGTAAATGGTAGGTAGTATGGACAAAGGGATTGAGCTATTATTGCATTTGCAACATTCTTGGTCTACTTTTTGGCATTTTACCACTAGTTTTTAATCTATACCCAAGTCTTAATTTACACCTCTTTTTACACCTCTATCTGTTCACCTTTTTTTTGTGTTAAATTTGTATTTATTAAACAAAGAAAATGTTCAAACAATACAGACATGTTTCTGTTTCCATACTGATTACATCATATTCTTGACATTGCGTAACACATTCTTAATTATTGTAGGAATATCCTACTATTCTTTGATGTTGTCTTTAAAACAAGACAATTTTTGAAAAATGAACAATCAATATACCGCATATACTCGTGTATAAGCCGACCCGTGTATAAGCCGACCCCCCTACTTTTGCCCCCAAAAACTGGGAAAACTTATTGACTCGCGTATAAGCCGAGGGTGGGTGACTCCAGCAGTGAGGTATACAGCCGCAGCCCCAGTGGTAGTATACAGCAGCCCCGGTTGGCTGTATACAGCAGCCGGGCTGATCAGCCGCACCCGGGGCTGTATACAGCCGCAGCCCCGGGGCTGTATACAGCCGCAGCCCCGGGGCTGTATACAGCCGCAGCCCCGGGGCTGTATACAGCCGCAGCCCCGGGGCTGTATACAGCCGCAGCCCCGGGGCTGTATACAGCCGCAGCCCCGGGGCTGTATACAGCCGCAGCCCCGGGGCTGTATACAGCCGCAGCCCCGGGGCTGTATACAGCCGCAGCCCCGGGGCTGTATACAGCCGCAGCCCCGGGGCTGTATACAGCCGCAGCCCCGGGGCTGTATACAGCCGCAGCCCTGGGGTATACAGGCGCCCCCTATAAGCCCAGACCCCCCACATGCCGCAGCAGGGCTGTAAAGTAAAATATACACCCTACCCCGGTGCTGTCGCGCCCGTCCGCCAGCTTGCCCGGGACTACACCCATCCCGGGCTTCATCCCGCGTCTTCCGCTTCCGAACTCCCTGTAGTCGCGGGCACATGACCGTCATTTGCCCGCCCACTACAGGTAATGCGCGGAGCGCGGAATGAAGCCGGGGATCGTGTGTCAACAAGCTGCGGACGGCGCGACAGGACACTGGTAAGTATGATTTTACTTTACAGGCTGCCGCGCAAGGGGGGGGGCTGGAGCTTGATGGGGGGCCTGTATACCTCCGGGGCTGCGGCTGTAAAATTTATATACTCGCGTATAAGCCAAGGGGGGACTTTTCAGCCCAAATTTTGGGCTGAAAAACTCGGCTTATACGCGAGTATATACGGTAATCATATAACGAAATATCCTCTTCAGTAGAGGAAACCCAATATAATAACGTTTTTATCCGTTTATACCTACAAAAGGTCGTTCCTGACCTTTATCTATGATCAGTCGTCCAGGGGAATAGGGTATAAGGGTAGTGAGGGAAAGAGAGGAATAGTAGTATAAGTACCAGGGTTCTTTGAATTGACTAATAATAACAAGAGAGTCATAGTTGTAAGGGCAGACTTGGACGGTTGGGAGATCACACCCCTTCTCAGATTAGGAAAATAACTTGTTATAATTTGTGGCATCTTTAAACAGTATCCACTCTGACCAGGTAGTGGTGAAGGCACAGTGTATTTAGGAGTCCAGCCCGATACCTCCTCCTTTCTGTATAATTACTCCATCTCTGAGTACCATTCCAATATAGTTGGTGGATTCTGTTCCTTTCAGTGGCGAGGAATCAACGCTGTAGCCGCAGAAAGGCAGAATCTTAGAATGTCTCTCTTATGGGCCTTCACCAAACCAGGCAACATCAAAAGCAAAGCCATCTCAGGGTTACCATCTACTTGTTTACCCGTTATCAGCCTGTAGTTTGTAAAATTAAGGTAAATGTATAGCTGTGATCTGATACAATAGTAACCTAAGGTGCTCTCATTTTATTGATTGTCTCTAGTGTATAAGAATTAGGCCATCACAATGATCACAGGAAAGAAAACCTCCTAAATATGTGATCTACTTCTGACTCATCTCTAAAAATGCATTTCTGAGAAGACTGACTACGTGGAGATCCGAGGTGCACAGTGTCTGCACATCTATTCACAAATTCAGAGCAGATTCACCTACCATATCACTGATGTCCGTGGGTGGATAGTGTAGTTTCCAAATAAGCATACCAAATCTGGAGGAAGGAAATTACAGACTCATACGTTTACTGACTTCTGCAAAAAAGCGTAGTGCTGGGGATTCCTTCTGCGGCATCACAGCATCATGTGTAAATTACTTGTGGCCAGTTTCCTAAATGTATAGACATATATGTAAAAGTAGGAGCTGTGCAGTGTGACCTGCAGGTTATTGAGCACCTTAGATTTCAAGAATTCTGCTGCTAGGACAGTAGTGGAACTTGTATGCTTCAACAGTTGGGGCTCTCCTATAGCATCTCGGCATTGTCAAGTAGGTTTTAGTATTTTATCTCGCAAGCACACAACACAACAACTGGCGTTTTCTCCAGAATATGTCCCCATTTATCTACAATGTAAGGCTTCAAAGAGCAAACTAAAAATACAGAAAATACTGAATTTTGAAAACTATTTAAATTGTTATATCTTAAAATTTCCTCCCCAAATGCTACAAATGAGCAAATGTATGATTGGTACATCTAAGCGAACTCATTTTGATTTGCGGTACTAAGAATCTAATTTGAAAAGATCACAACCAACATGGATCCAGTTCCCGATCTAATATTTGTAAAAATGGCTACCAAATCAGAGCAAAGAAAGTCCAATAAATTCATATTCACTTGAATATGTAATGGCTTCATCTTCTCACTTTTTATCAATATAGACATAAGGCTGGGTTTAATAGGAGAGAATTGACATGTTCTATCTTCCTGTGTTTTTGCTGCAGTCAATGGCAAAACCGCTGTAAAACGCAGCATCAAAAACGCAGTAAAAACACAGGACCTGAATGCAGCAAATCTCCTGGCAAGGTTTCTAGGATCCTTGAAACTAGGACCGGTTTTGCTGCGTTCAGGACTGCATAAAAAAAAACATCCTGTGGGCACATACCCCAACGCAGCCCTAATAGGTATATGGCATTTGAGAAGGCAGAAAATGAGCAACTGTCCACAAGGAACACACATGTAATGTATGTCTGAACTATAAACAGTGAATGGATTCTTGTTAGAGGATTTTGTGACCACGCAGTTATGCTATTTGTTAATGTGCGCTGTCTGCCCCATAAATGTGTCATTCATTTACAATTATCTACACTACACTCCTCTGGAATCTCCATTAAAAAAAAGGGAGGGAGCCCTTAATTTTGAAAAAAAATATTATTAGGAGATAGCTACAATCCTTTCTCAGACCATGAACAAAGGCTGCCATCCTTGCTTTATGGCTTCTCATATGATGATCAAATCTATTAAAGAGGATGTCTAGGCTTGGGGTTAAAATCCACAGTCACATACGGTGTGAATGCTGTTAGAATTCTCCAATGCCGGGAGCTGGCTATAAAACTTGCTGACTAGACAAGCGCAGTCTCATTCAATACAAGTGAATTGAGCAAAGATGGCTAAGTCTAGTGGCTGGAAGGTATGAAGATCAAATACTTGTATTCACATCACACTGCTCCCGACACCAGACAATCCTGACAGCGCACACTATGCACACTGTGAGGATTCACCAGTCTGCAGTAACAGAGTAATTTACATGTGACTACTACCTAAAAAAAATCAGGTGCAAATGTTTCTTAGCCTTTGTTTACTAACAGCCAGCATGTAAATGCTACTGCTAATCAGGCTGCATCAGTAACATGTCATAGTACTGACTGAAGCCAGTAAAACAAAAGCAAATTACCACTGCGGCCACTAATTAGCTACACAGGTTATTTTTTGGCAGCTTTGTAAACAAAGACTCCTGGAACTAGTGGAATGACAATGCCAAGTGTCTGGGGGAAAGGAATAAAGTGGGGGGGTTAAAGGAGGATATACAATTGAAAGTCAATAGAAGTCTTCAAACAGATGCTGCACAGACATCTGTCTCGGATAGTTTAGTGAATCCTGCTTTGAGCAGGGGGATGGACCAGACCAGGGGCGGACCTACCGTGGTGCAGCTGGTTCAGCTGCACCAGGGCCCCAACCGGCTAGGGTGCCCCTCAAGCCTGCAGGGGGGCCCCAGCCGACCACCGTGACCCTGTATCAGAGTAGAGAGGAGGATAACTGAGGGAAGCTTCCTGCTTCCCTGGCTGATCCCGTCCCTCCTCTCCTCTGCCGCCCCGGCTCCCAGGACGTCAAAGCGCGGCTCGACGCAGCAGGTAGGAGCCGCATTACCCACAGCTAAACCACCCCCCCCCCCCCCCCGCTCCTCGCCGACTGCCAATAGCGCACTCACAGCCCCCTCAGTCCCCCCGCTCCTCACCAGCAGCTGCTGCACGAGGGCCCTTTGGGGTCAAGGTCCGCCACTGGACCAGACAACCCAAGAGGTCCATTCTAACTCTACCATTCTATGAAATAGTATTATTTTTCCTCAAAGTGGCTCTACAAAGTGCTTTGCACTTCAGGCAGGCATGATACCTTGTACATTTTATAGACTGTCAAAAATAAATATTAAAAGAAACTATTTTATTCATACATTTTATAGGCATTTAAGTTGTGTGATGGAATAGACAAGAATAAAGTGTTAGAATTTTCACAATGGAGCAAGCTTTCCTGAGGGAGGGGGGTGGGGAAATGGGGAAATGATCCCACCGATAGTTGCTACTAGAAGGTCCTAGGTACACCTGTGCTCATGTGCCTGGTGGCTAAAGTGCCAGTGTTTTGTTAGCGCTGGGTCCAATATTAATCTTGTAATAAGAATAAAGTGTAAAACAACATAATGTACAGAATTGTGATGACTATTAAAAACGTCAAATTCTATATAGACAAGACCACTTCAAGAGCACAATTCAGTAATACATGTACTCTAAAAGTTACAATATACAAGAAAAAAATAACAAAGACAGTGTAAAAGCCCAGTCTCACATAACGATGCACCAGTGATCCCGATAACGATGTGCAGAAATCGCTGGTCCGTCGTTTTTCACATCACTGGTAAGATGTCAAACAGGTATCTCACCAGCAATGTACAAACGACGCACGAGCGATCCAGAATTATACCGAGGTCGTTGGGAATTGTCACTCCATAACGTAGCATTGAGATCATTAGTCATTGTCCCTGACAAATACAACGATGTAGCGCTCCCAGCGGGAGAGCAAGGAGGCAGGAATGACCCAGAGCAGTATGTAATGATCAACGATCTCACAGCAGGGGCCAGATCATTGGTGCATGTCACACATAACGACATCGCTAACGGGATCTCTGTTGTGTCACAAAATCTGTGACACAACATCGATCTCGTTAGCGATCTAGTTCTCAGGGCCTTATTAGTTTGGCAAAGAAAACAATAAAACAAGATAAGAGAGAAACAAAAAGCAATTTGCTTTCATTGGCGATTTCCATTTCAATGTACATTGGCTCCCACTGTGTAGGAAGCATTTACTTATCAGCATGTCAACCATTTACACCATGGGGAAAAGAAAGGACCCAGGCACAATGCACTGTAGCCTACATTTCCAGTCTGGAAGGGCTATGCTCACAAATAGATTTCGCTTTGTTTGTCTTTTCTTCCAGGCCTTTCTTTGTATCACTTATTCATTCCATTTTCTCCAGGAAAAGAATTTTATTAGGTGTGCTGCATGGGAGCTGACTGAAAAGCCCACGTCTGACAAGCCCTTTTAAATATAACTGTAGATTGCATGTATTGTTCCGCACAGTGCTCCAAAGTATTAAAAGCTGACTGGGGGTTTTCTTTTTTGACATATGAAAAGTAATAATCACCTCCCGAGCTAGTAATGACATTTTGCAACTGCATGGTTATTAAGGGTGGCTGTTCCAACTACAAAGATAAGTATACCACCCTGCTTGTCTGACAAATAGGTTTCCTTCCTGAAAGACTGAAGGTAGCTCTGCTAGAGAAAGATGCTTGAAAAAAAGAAAAAAAAATTACGATTTGTTTATCTATACAGCACAGTGGCTCAGTGGTTAGCACTATGGGATTAGCAGTGCTGGGTTCCACATATCCCACCAAGGACAACATCTGCAAGGAGTTTGTATGTTCTCCCCATGTGTGGGTGGGTTTTCCCCAGGTTCTCCGGATCCTCACACATTTCAAAGACATAGCGATAGTGAGCTTAGATTGTGAGGACTACAGAGGTTGTGTAGAATTTGTTGAGACCACTTTATAAATCATGGCTGATTAGGTATTCACATCACTATCCTAAACTATAGAAATATAGCACTTTATCAATTGTCTAAAATTTTTGTATTACGGTACTCTAAAAACAAGACTGGGGAAAAAGATGAAAAAAGAAATACCTAAATGAGCTTCCTAGTTCGTGTATGTACACATTTTAGAGGGACTGTCCAGCCTTCGGTCGTAAGTCTACAGTTTCAGTGACTGCAGGCTTGTAAATACTCACATCTCGCAGTGTGTGCAGTGTCAAGACTGTCACATGTAGCTGTGATCTCAAGAATGCGATTTGCATCCATGCAGCCACATGCTCACCAGACAAGTGTATTAGGGCCGCTTTACACACACCAACTTCTGTGTTCAACTTCTGAACAGATCTCTGGTTGCAGTGAAATCATGGACACATTGCTCCATGTTGTACACAGCCACAAAATGGAGCAATGTGTCCATGATTTCACTGCAACCAGTAAGTTGTTCAGAAGTTGGACACAAGTTGGTGTGTGTAAAGCGGCCCTTAGACGAGGTTAGACGCGCCTAGTTGGAATGTGGCTGGAAGTGAGCAAATCACTTCTTTGCAGTTCGCATGATGGCCTGCACAGTGCGCTGTGGAGAAGACCAGGGTTATCTGAAGTCTGGAGAACGCTTTTAAAGTTGTTGCTGCAAACATTTTTGCACCAAAAAGGTGTTTATTGGTAGGGAAAACGATTTTTTTTTTTGGGGGGGGGGGGGGGGTTCTTTTTCTCTACATGCATTTGAATGGATGAAAAACATTGCAAAAAAGATAATTATCATTCTGCGGATTTGAAACGGCTTCAATTCTTCAAGGAAACTTTTTAGCAATGTCTGTATGAGACTTCAATAGTCTTGATTTAAGCGGCCGTCACACGCTACGATATCGCTAGTGATATTGTTAGCGATCACGTGCACGCGCGATCGCTTACAATATCGCTCACATCGCTGGTGAGCTGTCACACAGACAGACTCACCAGCGATGTGGACAGCGAGATCGCTGGTAACTATGGTACACATCGGGTTACTAGGCGCCGCGCATCGCTTAGTAACCCGACGTGTACCATAGTTACCATTTCCCAGCATAGGCTCTGCCGCTGGGAGATCGTTCATCGTGGTGTCATACACCACGATGAAGCAGATCGTTATAATCGTTCATCGCAAGATGTGAGGTCCGGAGCTCAGATCTCGATCTTGCGATTTGATCATGTATCGTTCGTTGTATCTTGCCGTCACACGCACAGACATCGTTCAAGCGATGTTTAATCTGGCGCGTTCAAGCGATATCTTTCAAGATATCGTAGCGTGTGACGGCCGCTTTACTTAGAAAATGCTTCATTTTTTTGTAAAAAGAAAAAAAAAAAAAAAAAAAAACTGCAATAAGGCCCCTTTCACACTGGCGTTTTTTTCAAAATGCGGCAGATCCGGCAGATTTACTGCATCTGCCACACTTGTGGCAAGCCCCATGCATTGTCTATGGGGCTTGCGGCAAGTGTGTTTTTGCCGGTTGCGGCCGCGGGAAAAAAACGCATTCAGCCGCTGTGTTTTTTCTTTCTGCCGCCGCCAGCACCGCATCTGCCGCAACAGGAGAACTGCACTTGCCACAAGTCCCATAGACAATGCTTGGGGCTTGCCGCAAGTGTGGCCATTATGCGGCAGATGCGGTAAATCTGCCGGATCTGCCGCATTTTCATAAAAACACCAGTATTGCAGGGGCCTTAAAATGACAAAAACGCAGCAAATACTTTATGTGTGTACATACAGTGAAGGTGCGCTCGCACACTGAGTTTGTGTCGCAGATTTTGAACTTCCAAAATCTGCACCTGCTAGCAGAAAAAACGCACCAAAACTATCCATGTCCGCACAGTGTGGATTTGATGCATCTTTGGTGTGGATTTGATGTTGATTTGTGACTGTTTCAATAAAGCTTGGATACTTTGACAAGAACTGACATGCTGCAGATTTTTCCGCAATAAGATATGCAGCGGATCCACGGTGGAAAAAAAAACGCACCATGAGGATAGGACTTGACAAATCCCTTGGACTTTGCTGGGAAAATATGATGCTGTATATTTGGTGCAGATCTGCTGCTTATACACACCAAATAGGCAGTAAAATACGTACCGTGCAAACAGACCCTTAGATTGCTACACATGCAGGCTATTGATAGACAGCCACGGCTTATTTAAATGAATGAATAAAAATAACAGGAACATCTAAAGGAATGAACGAGAACTGCAGCTGGTGGATAATGATTAAGCACATTAGCATTACAAAAATGATATCCACGGAAGATTCTATGAACAAGACAATCAATCTTCAGCTTAATAATGACAACTTAAACACTTCCAAAATGGATTTTGTCTCTGAATAACATAGAAGCCGGTGTTTTTGGTGCCCGCATAACCTCATCAAATGATGTATATTGTACTGTGTGACCTTCTTAAAGTTGCAGTTGTAGTCAGAACAAGTAGAAGATAACAGATATGGACAAAAGTGACAACAGCAGCGCTCACATCACGCTCCCCCTTCCTCCAGCTCCATCTTACTTTGATATATGACAGCTCGGATCAGCAGCACATTAATAATGCTCAATTTAAAAATCATTTCCCAGTGCACTCAGAGGAATAGTAGAAACCTTGCAGCGGGGCTGGAAGTGCATGTTGTGTGCTTTCATCGGCAGCTTAAAGGATTGTTATCCTAAAGGAAACTAACGATCTGTTAATTAAAATGTGCTTGTTTGGTTAAAGTGGTGCTTCACAATGAAACGGGTAAAAAAAATATAAAAATCAAACCTGTCAGAATAAAAAGTTGTAAAGTACGCTCAATTAATTGCTGAAACGAAATACCACAAAACCCATATAAAATGAACACGGTGCACCATCATGCCTTGTTAAATGGAACAAATACAAAAAGGTTGGAAATCGAAGTAAAATTGTGCAACAAAACTGTTTTACAGAGCAAAGAAGAAACAAAAAATTGGTTGTTTACTTGGGATATCTCAAACTTGGTATGAGGCAGTGGACTTTGTCTTTTTACATTGTATGAGAAGGAAAGTATGAGAACATGCACCCTTAAAGGGGTTGTCCAGTTTAAAAAAAAAAAAAAAAAAAAAAACAATTCTGCAGTCACTCTATTTGACCGCAGACGTATAAATTCTCCCAGTGCACTTAGTGTTTGTAAGCCGGAAACTGACCACAATTATGCGTTATTCATGTTCCCGGCAACACCATGACTAGTGGGCGCATCCTTGCTCACTATACGTGTATGGAGTGGGCACGTCCAACTAATGGGAGTGGCCATCTAGAGGGCATAGCCATGCTCCTGAGTCGGGCGACTGGGTAGGGGGTACTTCGATACCGGGACAGGTGGTTACTTCAGTGGGGATCACGGCTGGTCGGTTCCCAGTTCCGTGCCCTGGACCCTCAATGGCAGATGGGGGTGAGGATGATGGGGGATTGTAGCGTGACGTCACCTGTGGTCCCTGGTAACAGGAGTACCAGCGCTGCGGCCGGCCGCTGAGGTGATGGCAATGCAGCTTTGGTAGTACAGCTCCCCACAGGTGGAGCATTACCTCAGGGCAGCGGGGTTGAAGAGGGGAGTCGTAGTCCTTACCTCTGTGATGCTATAGAGGCCCTCCGGCCCGACGGATGAAAGGAGAACAGACACCAATTCAGCTCAAACAGTTCTTTACTTGCACCAGGTGAAATCGGTACATGGTACAGTCTGGGTTAACCGGGGGTCGTAGCCGCAGATTTTGGAGGATTTTCCAGAGTCTGTCAGAGGTGTCCTTAAAATGGCTCTCCTGGTACTTCTTCCCTTCTTTGCCCTGACAGCCTTCTGTACTCCCACTCGTGAGTCTAGTCTCTAGTCCTCGGGGTCTGTTGCCTAAAGTCTCTGTACTTCTCAGCGTCGTGAACCCAGCTGCGGGACTGATGTTGGACTACTTGATGGGTGCTGTGGCTCCCTTATGTCGGGCCCACAGCCTGCCAGTCTGCGGTTAGGGATAAACCGTTAACTAACTGCCTCAGTTCTGGTGTACCGGTGGTGACCTGGGTCTCCAGCTGGCTCCGACCAGTCCTGGAGTGGCCCCCTTCTCCATCTGGGTCATCCCTCTCCTAAGGGTATGTGCACATCAGTCGTTTTGTGGGCTGCTTTTGGACGTTTTCCGTCGGCGTTTTCCGCTCAGTTTTATGTTAATTTATGTTAATCCTACCCTCCGGTTGGATTAACATGCTAGTCAATGGATTTTAGAAAACTCTGTCTACATTACAACGTTTTTCTTCTGGTCGTTTTCAGTCAAAACTGAGTTTTTTCACCGGTTTCCAAAAATAGAGCAAGTGACTTCTTTCCTCCGTTTTTCCACCGGTTTCAGCTGAACAAGTGCACTAAAAACTCAGTTTTAAAACCGCTCAGAAAAACCGCCGACAAAACGCTGTAAAACCGGGCAGAAAACGAGCAAAAAACGAGCAAAAAACGAGGGACACTGCTGAGCACAGAAAACTCAGTTTCTGCCAGTGTCCTCCGGTTCCCGGTCGGTCTGCAGAAATGCAGAACCGACTGATGTGCACATAGCCTAAGAGGTGCCCTCCTGTCACAGTCTCAGGGTTCCCTGTGTCCGTCCTCTCTGCGGTCTCACACCGTCTAACTGACTAGTCTCCTAACGGTCACTCCTCGTCTCCTGCTCATGTAGCGCCCAGGCTTTGGGGTACTCGGGGGTCAGGCGGCAAGGGTTAAATCTCTGGTTGTCATGGGGGATGGCAGCCGCGCCTGACTCCGTGTCCTGGGGTATCTTTTGAAAAGGGGGATTTATATACAAGGGATTATTTACAGTTTGTTGTCGTGACGCCACCTGCAGTTTCTGGTGAGTAGCACCAGCGTCACCACAGTCCACCGGGGGTCGGTGGTATTGAGGCTGAGATGGTGTAGTCCTACGCAGGTTGGACTAAACCTCCAGAGCAGCAATCCTGTGAAAGAATAAGTTCATGCAAAGGAAGATGCAGCAGAGTCGAGCTCACTTCACTCCGGGTACTTTACTGGAAACTTTAGCAGCATTGGTTACAGTTCTCAGTTCAGCAAGATGTTATAACGACAAGTAGCTAACGGGTGGCAGCAAGTGGATCCCAGGTGGTAGGATGGAACCCTCGGTGTGTACCTTTTCTCCCGTCTACTCCTCTCCTGCTTCCCAGTGGTGGTGGTGAAACCTGGTCCCATAAAGCGAACCTGATCGCCTGCTGTCTCTCTCTTCTCGCTCCCATTGGGTTACCTCCTGCTGGCTGCCGAACCATCAAGCGGTGCCTGGTACCCTCTTTTGGTCGCTTAAGAGCCTGGGCAGTATACTCCTGGTCCCTCAGCTGAGAGACCCTCCTTGCTCCCTCAGGCTCACTGCCTGACTCTTTCCCGGTCAAAAACCTGGAAGCCCAACAGGCCTCCGGCAAAAGACCAATGGTCAAAGGACCTCCTTTCTCTCCCTGGAAGTGGTTTTGTTCCCCTCCGCGTACCTCCCACTGTGTGATCTAGTGTGGGATGCTGGTCTATGGATTTCACCCACCATCCTAGAATCTGCTTGCAGCTGGAGTATCTGCATCGCTTTTATGGGTGCAGTACCCCTCTGACGCCTGCGTAACAGGGTGCCACACTCATCTAGGCTCCACCCCCTGGAACCTACTGAATATACGGTGCCTGTACTAAGGTGGCCTACTGTATGGGTGCTGGGGTGCAGATTCTGTAGGGTCCTTCTTATCCACGACTACGGAGGCACTACATCTGCTGTTTGGGGTGCAGTACCTCCCTGTGGCGCCTTGCCATAGGGGCGCCACACTCCATACACTTGTATTGAGCGAGGCCGCACCCACTGTCGGTGGCTCTGGCCAAGACCATGCACATGCGATCCGTTCATTGTTTAGAAACTGCAAATCCTCACAACACACAGTGCGTGTCCTGAGAAGATTGATAAGACTGCAGTCACATAATGCGACTAAAGAATTTAGACCACACAACCCCTTTATGGCTCTCGTCACATGAGTATTGATAACGACCTGCCTGTTCTGTCTGGCGCAGATCTCTGCAGTCATGGAGTGGTCACTTCTGCAGGCGATTCTGTGATTTCCACTGAGGTCATGATGGCAGAGCAGCAGCTTTTCTTATGCTCTTGTGACGGGATCTGACCACCGACGTCATGCAAATTGAGAGCCAGCTCACCATTGACAAACTGCAAGAAGCCAGCTGTCAAGCATGACATCAGCAGTCTCCCCCACACCCCCATGACTTACTGGGCATCTTTCTGTAGTTTTGATAAAATCAATGTTTTATCAGCATTAGATTATCACTAGAGGATACTAGGGCCATGTTGCTGCTCCCCACCGCTTTCTACCTATGCACAGTGCATGCACAAAGCTGCCAATTATATTAACACTGTTGCAGCCAGCCCAGAAAGTGATACTTTACAGGAATCAGGGTCTCTTTCCCAATATTATACTGCTCTCAGGTAGGAAAAACCTGTTCAGATTTCCTATCCTATAATGGCTCATTTTCATAAGCCGACCAAGTTGGTTAAACAACCACTCAATGACTACATAAAGTCGATTGATAGTTGTCTTACTGGCCTGTTTAGACAGGTGGGCTAGAATGCTATGCGCACAGAAAGAACATTAATACAAGCGTTCAGTGCACATTGCATATAATTATTGGTTTACACAGGAGGACATGCTGCTGATCAGCGTGAAACATCACAATCATTGCACCAGACGAATGAGCATTTCACCAATTCATTAGGCGATTGCCTACGTGTTTAGATGGAATGATAATTGGGAATACGTTTTTCTACAGATGATCAATTTCCCATTATTGGCCCTCTTTAGTGTCACACAACAGCTTTAAAATATGCACGGTCAGAAAATATTCAGGTCATAAAAGGAGCCTCTAAGGATGCATTGACACCAGGCGATATTGGAGTATTAAACCATTGCCGATCAGTAACATTTAATATTCTGTTTACACAGGATGATCCTGGTTCAGATGAAAAACCACATGGTCTGTAGAAGATTGTTCAGAGCACAAAGGCACCATCTTCAGTGCAGTGCGAGGACAATATACTGTCAAGAATAATAATCTTTTATGCAGCCAAAAAAAAAGTTGAACAAGTGTTCTACATGGTCATTGGATGAACGCGGACTTCTAAAGCCGGTGTCGCATTTGCGATCCTGCCGCATGCGTCTGAACGCATGTGCACAGAGGCAGAGAGGGACACAGAGAGAGACACAGAGAGAGGACACAGAGAGAGACACAGAGAGAGACACAGAGAGAGACACAGAGAGAGACACAGAGAGAGACACAGAGAGAGACACAGAGAGAGACACAGAGAGAGACACAGAGAGAGAGAGACACAGAGAGAGACACAAGAGAGAACACAGAGAGAACACAGAGAGAGACACAGAGAGAGACACAGAGAGAGACACAGAGAGAGACACAGAGAGAGACACAGAGAGAGACACAGAGAGCAGAGAGACCAGAGAGGACAACTTGTTACACTTGTTTATATGGCTATAAATTTCCACGATGCTTCACAGAAATCAGTGTCCCTATGGGAAATTGAGCTTTGTGAGACCCAATCAGCATGTCTTTGAAGGAACCCAGAGTAAACCCACGAACACACTAGGTGATCATACACACTCCTTGCAGATGTCGTCCATGGTGGGATTTGAACCCAGGACTCCAGTGGCGCAAGCCTGCAGTGCTAGCCACTGACCCGCCGTAGATTACGGATGTCACAACAATTGTGCATGGAGTCTCTTTGTATTCCTAGGAACACTTGTGCACAATAACCGCGCTGTGTAAATGGACCTGAAGCCAGATGCACTTCAAGTGCTCAAACGTGACTTTCCTCATTGGTAAGCACTTGGGTCCAGTCCTATTATTTAAAACAAAGAGGCTTTCATAGATAATTGTTCAAGAACACTCAAACCCTCAAACCATTAAGATAGGTTGTAAATACAGCAAACTGAATCTGAAAAAGACATTTAACAAGTCAGGACTGTATGGTGTTGGCGGGGCTTGAGCTGGTAGAAAGAACATTAACTGAGCTGATTACATACTTTGTCTGATCTATCTTAACATCGGTAGACTGCAGAACAGAACCAAATCAATAGATCTAATAATTTTGAGAACCTAAAACTCTAAAGTGTATAAAATAAAAACAAACATTTACTTTCCAATACTTCATACACATGGTTAAGGCACCCTCTATGAATGTGTGAAAGGGTCACAGGCATTCATTCAACTGGAACTCAATTTTGTTTTATGGGCTCGCCTTCAGAGAATGTGAATACTTCAAGTCCCCTCAACATGCGCATGCTGCAATGTTCGGAAAACTCCCAACGACCACAACCTGGACAATTATGCATTATGTACAAGGTAATGCAGCTTACATGCATATCGCCATACTGGGGATATTTCAACAAATAGTTACATTTGCTATACAATGGTTTGTGTTATGCTTTCCCTCTCAAATTCTTAGCATCTATAGAGAAATATACAGTGTAGAAAAAGTAATATAACACCCTGAACAGGTTGTTCTCGGTCAGGTAGGTTTGGCAGCCTGTAGTGTATATATCAGGTTGGGCGGATAGGAAGAACTCCACTTGTATATGCTCCGAGGCATCAGACTAGGTACCGTACTTGTTATCCATATTTCTTGAGGAACTGCATCAGTTCTACAAAAGGTGCTACTGCGAAAAAGACAAAACCATGACCTCGGACTGAATGCAGGCTCTTCTACATGGTAAAGCATTTACTAACGGATCACGTGTATGTGTTCATAAAAAGCTGGGATATTGTGAGTACAGGTGGTAAGGCATTATACTGTTATTTCATTGCAACCCTAGAATAAAAGCCTTTAACTGTATCTGTAAAACTACAAAACAATGATATTAACAGCCTTTTTCTCCAATGTCTGAGGACAATAGCCGCCAGCCCCTTTTGTATGCTAGCAACATACAAGAAAAGCCAGACAACAGTGGTCTCTGAAAGAGAAAATGCCCTGACAATGAGGCTTCTGAAGGCAAAATATATGAACCTTTGACGACAAAGTAAAAAAACTGCTGGAACTTCCACAGCTTCTAAGCCAGAACGTGCGCAGAAAAAGAGAAACGTGCGACTAGATCGAAGACGCAATATGATGGTGACTGACAGTCATTAGAAAGGTTTGGGTCTCTTCTGCAATTTAGCGGTTATTAAAAGAAAGGTACGAGCTGTTCTAACCTCCTAATCTACAATAATAAATATACAGTATCGCTTATACATATTAACAAGCTCCTTATTCATTAAATAATAAATAGGCAAATACAATTTTAAATTGTGCTCGCACTTCGCAGATCTGTGAGGTCTAGTCCGGTGGGATGTTAATTCTCCTAGACTATTCCTTCCTCCCATCTTGGAAGCAGAAATAGCCCGATTCCAGGCATGCATCACTTACTGGGCTGCTTACAGTAATTTTGAAAAAGAAAAAACAACACACTATTTTATCAGCAAAACATCGCTACAGAATTAGCAAACTACTATGTAGTCATCCATATTCGAGAGCTCTGTATAACTCCACTCCTACCATTGATAGACAGAAATCTGCCTATGTACAATGTATAGAAAGTAAACAAACAGTGGTGTGGGCAGGTATTTATAGAGCTGGGAGACCAATAACAGATATAACTGGGATTTATCAAAACTACAACTAGCAGTCCAGTAAGTGATGCATCACTGGAATCAGGGTCTTTGCCCCTACAGCTTACTGCTCTCAGACGGTTTACAAAAAATCTGCAACAGATTTTTTTTTAAATATATCTTGTTCCAACTACGTAAACCCTTTCAACAACAAAGCCCTTAAAAAAGATAACCTCTTTAATACCTTTATTACGGTGTTTTGAATAGAATGTGGCCAAGAAATTCACCAATTTACTGAAATTGTAGCCCTCTGCATTCTTGTATGACTTCTACACCATCAGCAGTAAGGCTGGCTTCACACCACATTTTTTTGGGATCCTGTTATGTTCGTTTTGAAAAGGACAGAACAGGATCCGTTTTTTCCTCCCATGTATCCCCTATGGTGCCAGATTGTCCATGAATGGCCATCCGATTCTGCCAGTTGATTCCAAGATTCGTTTGTCCTGTTTTTTCCTGGCCCCAAAAATCGGAGACTGCTCTGATTTTAGGTTCCGGTGACAAAAACGGACCAAACCGGACAGGAACTAATCCAGGGCGATCCGGCGCCTACAACATGGGAGTCTATGGGTGCCGGATCCGGGAAAAAAACTGGATCATTTCCCACATCCGGTTTTAGTGTACCGAATATGCTCAGTACACTAAAATTCTGTTCCCGTAATTTCACTACATACACTGCTAAAGTGAAATTAAAGAAAGGAATGGATAAAAATAAAAAAATAAAATGTTCACCTCTTCGCCGAGGGTCCCGCAATGTGAGGCATCCACCTCCGATGGCTGATTAGGGTCCTGCAGCCATTGGAGGTGGATGCCTCGTATGCGGGACCCTCAGCGGAGAGGTTATCATTTAAAGTGCAAGTAACAGAGCTGACAAAACTTGCCTGGCTCAGCTCCTCCCAGTTCTTTCTGTGTCCAGATCCCTCAAATTCACGGATCAGGACACAGAAATGGCATCGGAGTTTACAATCCGGACCTGTCCATTCCTGTCCATGTGGTTCTGCAAAAAGACAGGATCAAAACCATGGTGTGAAGTCAGCCTATGGGTGCATCCTCACGATCAGGAACGCAGAGTTTTGGACGCAGCGTCTTTGCGCTGCGTCCAAAACGCTGCATCGTGCAGTACTAGCATACTGGATGGGATTTCAAGAAATCCCATCCTCACTATGCGTAACCCGCCCGCAGCGTCTTTGGAGCTGCGGTGCGGGTTGCCGGGAGTCCGCGCCTTCGCATGTTCATTTCATGCTGCGGAGTCGGACGCGGCTCCCATCAGGTGACTGCAGGGAGAAGCCGCCCTGCACCCGCCGCACACATTGAATACAAGGCGCCTGTGGTCTCCCGGAGGCCATCCGCAGCTTTCCTCAGGTCCCGAGGAGCTGTGTCCAACACGCAGCTCCTCCGGACCATGTGCACGCACCCCAAGAGGAGTATTCCCAAATGTGATTGTGTGTGGAATTTGTGAATCATTTTGTTGGGGAAAATATAATGCATCTAACTTTCTAGGATCAGAGAAGCAGAATGAGCTGTTTGAACAAGCTAACATTTTACATAGCTGCTTTTAGTGAACAGACCAGTCCATCTCCCCAGGCATGTCTGGCCATAATACAATCAGTATGTGAACTATTCCATTACACACTTTCATCTATTCTTCTAACTTGTAAGCATAGGTAAGGGTTCACACTAGCAGATAATCGTTTAATCGATGAATAATGATAACTCACAAATAGCAAACAAAGTGTTTATACAGGATGAGAATTATGAAATGGTGGAATACCACCGATTGTTATATTGTAATTTTGAACATTGTGATCTGTAATCACACAGATATTCTGAAGTGTAAATGTGTTTGAACCCATAAGTAATATTTATATTAATACATAAATTCATAAAATTATGGTACAAACAATAAGTTGTTTGTATTGTGTATGTTTGTGTGGATCAGGGATGTTGGAAGCCATGTAGTCGGCAATGTATTTTGCCATCAGGGACATCCCAGCTGGACAGGTTTCAACTGAGAATACAAAATAAGCATTCTGCCCAGTGCCAGCATTAGCACCAGGTTGTTGTGTGATAAGGCAGTTTGTATTGATAACATACAACTTTGATTCATTATGGATCCTTCACGGGAGCCATATTACTGTGTAGAAAAAAGGCCTGCCAACCTACTTGTGTATTATGCTAAGAAAACTTGATAAGAGTGCAACTAAAGGAATTTGATACAGTGCAGGAAGATGCACCCCTAGGTCGGAAGGCACTGAGCAAGCTACTTGGGAAGAGTGGATGGTCAACCAAGTCTCAGGACATGCCAGGATCAAAGAAGCAAGGACATCATGGTGTTGATATTGCTTGATCAAAAGCTGCAGTAATAAAGTTCAGAACTTGGAATGTGCGAACCATGAGCAAAGGCAAGCTCAATATCGTCCAAACCAAAATGACAGACCTGGACTTAACTTACTCAGAATTCATGAACTAAGATGGACTCAATCCGGATATTCCAGTCAAACAAGTATTGGGTCTACTATTTTGGCAGTGATAACTGAAGGAGAAACTGTTGCATTTATTCTCAACCAAAAATTGGTTGGCACTATTCTGAGGTATAATGCAGTCAGTGATAGTGATCTCAATATGGCAACAAAAGAAGTGTCAATCCATGTAAGTTATAACAAATCTACTCACCAACAACAGATGCTGAGGAGGAGTATGTTGAGCTGATCTAAAATCAAATTCAAGAAGTAAACAAACAAGATGCCAAACAAGACTTACTGATTATCATGGGAGACTCAAATGCCAAACTGGGCCATGGCCAACATGGAACTATTGTTGGGAACTTTGAACTTGGTTAACGAAATGAGGCTGGAGGAATATTCATTGGATTTTGTACGACAAATCAATTGTCCATTTTGAACACCTTCTTCAAAAAATTACAAATGGAGATTCTATACATGGACATCACCGAATGGGGCCTATGAGAATCAGATTGACTACTTATATGTTTGCCAAAGATGGATATCGTCAATCATTACCAGGAATACCAGAAGCTGATTATGGAATGGATCATGAATTTATGACAGCACAGATTAGAATCAAGTTGCCCGTGCAAATGGACAAGCCAACAAGCCTTACATTTTTTTAAATAGTCTGCACAACAGATATTTATCACTGAATTAAAGAAAGCCTGGGAAATTATGGACACATAAAAGAATATTGTCTTTCTGCCTTCTTCAGTAATAAAATAAACAAGAGGCAGGAGAGACCTGCACAGCCATGGTTAACAGAAGAGACCCTAAAGATAATCAAATAAAGATGAATGGCAAAAGCAAAAGGTAACAAGCAGGACGCAGACAACATCAGTAAAAGAATAAAAGAGCCATTCGAGTAGACAAAGCACTTTATTACCAAAAGATATGCACAGAGATAGAAAATAAACATCTGAAGGTCAAGACCAGGATGGCATACCAAAAGAAATGGGATATAATGAAACTTTAAACTAAAGGTACAGTTACACGCTTCAATGTCGTTAAGATCTCATCAACGATTTCACGGGAGCGCGGTCGTTAATACATCTTTTTGACATCGTTGGTGAGAGGTCACATGTCTAGATATCGTGAACGACGCACCAACAATGTGGTGAGCAGCTATCGTTCGCACAGCCCAGCGAAACAAGCTTGTTCACTGTTGTGAGTATGCGAAGTAGTTAACGACATAGTTATCACGGTGTCACACACAACGATGCAGCAGGTTGGCTGATTGAAGATAGTCTGATTTGAGAATATGTTCTCAAATCTGCGAATAGCGATCCAACGATTTATCGTAGTCATATCTCTGTGTGACACGCAACGAAGTACTAAGAAGTTTGAACAACTGCAAATCCATGACATTTCAGCAATATCGTTCACAATATCGTACCATGTAATGAGGCTTTAAGTGTGGCTTGTTACGATCAAGAAAATAGCAGAAGATACTGGTGGACCCATCTAGGCTCACACAAGATCAGTCTTCCTACAGAACGTTCATCCATCAAGTAGCTATGGCTTGAGGTCAAGCTGAAGGCCATTAAATAATAAAGACATGTCAGTTGATACTGTACAAAAATGTTTTTTATTGAATCAGTGAAACAAAATCTTTCTGGTAACTAAAATTATTTATTCGTTCCACTGCTCCAAGTGCTTCTAACTAATTATTGCCTTGAAAAACTAATCAACCCCAACAAAGGGCTTGAATTTGAAACCTTTCCTTTTTGTTAAGCAAATCAATGTACAAGAAGTGATGAACAAGTGTATTTGTTACTATTCACTACTCGCACGGATAGTACAATATTCGCGATACTCGTTACTCGGTGAGTATTGCTGGTGCTCGTGAGTGATGTGTCGATTGTAATTGATCTGACAAAAATTGAAAGCTCCCTTCAGTGCACAAAGTGAGATGGCACCTCAGGTACAGCAGATTGAATGTAAGGGTATGTGCACACTGGGCGGGTTTTCGGCGGTTTACCTGTGTAAACCGCCGTTTTGCATACATTAGTTTTATTTAAATTTATGTTAATCCAAACCAGCGTTTGGATTAACATTGAAACTAATGTAACCCGCCCACGGCTGTGCAGACACCGGCGGTTACCCAGCGTCATCCGTTGCTAACCCGCAGGTTTCCCAGCGGGTTAGCAAAGAATGACCATGTTCTTAAAACCGGCCGGTTCTGCAGCGGCTGCAAGCAGAATCATGTGCTGCTTCCAGCCGCTGCAGAATCTCCGCCGAGAACCCGCTGGGCAGCCGCCGGATACCGCCCGCACATATCCGCCAGGAAGCCGGTGGACGGCGCCGGAGCTTCCTGGCGGGTCCCGCCCAGCCGCCGACGACCAACCCGCCGGTAAGTGTGAACTTACCCTTAGGGTCTCTCTAGGGGGCACAGCAAGGGGTTTTTGATATTGAAATCGTTGAAAAGCCCCCCTCCTGCCAAGTCCCGGAAAGACTCGTTTTATAGCTGGAAGTCTGTGGACGGAGCCCATCACTAATAGACTAACATTGGACTCTCTATTCGGACGAATATGCAAGCATTAAAAACTACTCGTTAAGAGTTTAGCGAGTGCGAATATTTCGCTACTCACTCATCACTATGTACGAGCGAACAATCTCCACTAACATTACACAATTTTTGTACATTGAAGTAGGATCGCTTATGCAAACAGAAAATTCTAAGCACAACAAGCAACAGTATTTTTTATTATTTATTATTATATTTTATATTATTGTGAGAAATGGGTCATTACTATTGATGAGAGAGTACCGTAATATTTGCACTTGCTATACCCGTAACAAGTTTTTAATACTCACGAACTCGTCCGAAGAGCGAGTACAATAAAAGTCAATGAGTGATAGGCTCTGCCCACACACATTCGGCTATAAAAGAATCTTTCCAGGACAGGACAGGAGGGTGGGCTTTTTCAAATTTTCACAGCATAAAACACCTTGCTGTGCTCCCCAGAGAGAGCCTAACATTCAATCTGCTCTCCCCGAGGAGTCAGATCCTATTGTGTACTGAAGGGAGATGGCAATATGTGTCAGATCTAGAACAATCAACACATCACTCATGAGCATCAGAGATACTCGTCGTGTAACGAGTAACACAAATACCATACTATTCGTAACTCGCTAATCACTAGTCATTACCATCAGAATCAAGCAATTTATCCACCAGTGAAAAAAGGCCATAAATTTGGGGACTGGCCAAACAAGTCACAAATGGGCCAATTAAAAAATGTGGGTCGTCCAGTCATTTTTTTTTTTTTTTTTTTTTTTGATTTGCAGAAAAAAACAGCCACTGACCATTTTTTACATTCTAACAGCCTGCACTAATTCACATAATGCACTGCTTCCCCACATCATTCACCCTAAACCAGGGTTGGGGAACTCCAGGTCTCAAGAGACGCCAACGGTGCAGGTTTTCTGGATTTAATTAGTATTGCACAGGTTATAATTGAATCACCTGCACAAGTAATGATTGGTTTCAATCCCTGTGCAATACTAAAGGCCCTGTTACACATAGCGATATCGTCACAGGTTTTGTGACGTTGCGGCGACCTCGCCAGCGATATCGCTGCGTGGGACTCGTAGCAGCAAGCAGCCCCCTGCTGTGAGATTGCTGATCGTTATGGAATGGCCTGGACCATTTTTTCATTGTCAGTCTCCCACTGGCTATGCTGCATCGGTGTGTATGACAGGGGAAACTACCAACGATCTCCATGTGACACCCGTGACAGTGACAGATCCCAACAACCGTCGGGGGTCGCCGCATTGGTAAGTAGATCTGCCTGTGTGGCATCTCACCAGCAACCACTTAGCGACATTCCAGCCATCCCTGCCAGGTCATATCGTTGTCGGGATCGCTGGAATGTCGCTTGGTGTAACGGGGCCTTTAGCAAATCCTGAAAACATGACCTGTGTGAGGTCCTCGAGGTCTGCCCTAAACACTCACTTGACCAGGGACAATAGTACCCAACAGAGCACACAGGCAGGCTTATTCCATTCACACCTCCAAACAGGTACTTAATAAGTAATGCAGTGTCATGCAAAGTTGTCTTGTTTTTTTACTTCTAGTTTAAGTATGGTTTAGGATGTCACTGACATTTTATAATTATTTCACTTGCAAGATAATACTATGTGAAATAATGAACATGTTGTTGATTTTTAAAATCTACAATGCGTTAGTCATCATTGTGGATTGTGCACAGCCATGTCAAAGACCTGGACAACATGCATTGGGCCTACAGAGAATCAAGAGTCTCAGGTTCTCATCTTTCTATATTCAGCTACAGTTGTGGCCAAAAGTATTGATACCCCTGCAATTCTGTCAGATAATACTCAGTTTCTTCCTGAAAATGATTGCAATCACAAATTCTTTGGTGTTATCATCTTCATTTAATTTGTCTTCAATGAAAAAACACAAAAGAGAATGAAGCAAAACATTGATCATTTCACACAAAATTTCAAAAATGGGCCAGACAAAAGTATTGGCACCCTCAGCCTAATACTTGGTTGCACAACCTTTAGCCAAAATAACTGCGATCAATCGCTTCCAGTAACCATCAATGAGTTTCTTACAATGCTCTGCTGGAATTTTAGACCATTCTTCTTTGGCAAACTGCTCCAGGTCATGTAAACTCTATGTTGATGCCTTTGCCCAAAAAGCTCTACTTTTGTATCATCTGACCAGAGAACATTCTTCCAAAACGTTTTAGGCTTTCTCAGGTAAATTTTGGCAAACTCCAGCCTGGCTTTTTTATGTCTCGGGATAAGACGTGGGGTCTTCCTGGGTATCCTACCATACAGTCCCTTTTCATTCAGATGCTGACATATAGTACGGGTTGACACTGTTGTACCGTCGGACTGCAGGGCAGCTTGAACTTGTTTGGATGTTAGTCGAGGTTCTTCATCCACCATCCGCACAATCTTGCGTTGAAATCTCTCAATTTTTCTTTTCCGTCCACATCTAGGGAGGTTAGCCACAGTGCCATGGGCTTTAAACTTCTTGATGACACTGCGCACGGTAGACACAGGAACATTCAGGTCTTTGGAGATGGACTTGTAGCCTTGAGATTGCTCATGCTTCCTCACAATTTGGTTTCTCAAGTCCTCACACAGTTCTTTGTTCTCCTTTCTTTTCTCCATGCTCAATGTGGTACACACAAGGACACAGGTTGAGTCAACTTTAATCCATGTCAACTGGCTGCAAGTGTGATTTAGTTATTGCCAACACCTGTTAGCTGCCACAGGTAAGTTACAGGTTCTGTTAATTACACAAATTAGAGAAGCATCACATGATTTTTCTAACAGTGCCAATAGTTTTGTCCACCCCCTTTTTTATGTTTGGTGTGGAATTATATCCCATTTGGCTTTAGGACAATTCTTTTTGTGTTTTTTCATTGAAGACAAAGAATTTGTGATTGCAATCATTTTCAGGAAGAAACTGAGTATTGTCTGACAGAATTGCAGGGGTATCAATACTTTTGCCCACAAGTGTATATTTGCTTCTTTCAGACTTGAGTGTCGGGACTAAGGGTACCGTTACACGTCGCAATATCGCAATGCAACATCGACCAAAAGTCACGTGGTGTGGTAGTTGCAGTTATCGTTTGTGCATTGTGTCATGTAACAGGGCACTGTGACTGCAATAAATCGCAGGGGCGATATCACAAGAAGATTGTGCAAGCTCTTCAATCGTACAATGTTGCATATGCGATCTGGCATGATTGTGCAGTGTGACGGCGCAACTATGATGTTGAACGCAACTTCCCCTATTCACTACAATGTTAATGTTGGGACGCTGAGTTGCTCATACCCAGCGCACAAAGTTTGCGTACAACATCCTAGTTGCGTTGCCTGCCGATATCTCCGTGTGACATCTCCTATGCAATCTTGGACAAGTGCCAAAAACGTGCGTGCTCCCGTGAAATTGCATGCGATATCGGAACAATATTGCGACGTGTAACGGTAACCTAAGGGAGAGGAGCGAGTGCTATACCCAGATCCGCCGTACAGCTGTGACCTCATCACACTGATGCTTTTGCCAACACAGATACAGAGGATGAAGCCAGAAGTAAGCAGTCTAGGAGGAACCGAGGATTATAGAAGGAAGGGGGAGGGGGAAGGTTTGCTAGGAGTACATCTTATGGGGCATGGGGGTATTGTGAAGGGAATAGTACAGCGAGGAGAGAGGAACCCTGTGGGACATATTATGCAACAGTGAGAGTGCAGGGGGCATTATGGAGTGGGCAATGTGGGGGATATTATAGAGGCAGTGTGGGGGGGATATTTTGTGCAGGGCACTCTGTGAGGGCCACATTACTTAGGGGAGCAGCATGGGAGATATATTTTAATTTATGTGCTAGAAGAACAATATTTTTATTTTGAAGGGTACCATGTGAGAATGTGCTGCAGAAGACCAGAGAAAAGAGGGAAGTCCGTAGAGAAGAGATTTGGATGTGAAAACTCATTGTGGTATCAACACTAAACAGATTGGGAACAACTCCAGTCATGGAAAAAGGCATTTACAGCACATCCAGGTATCTTTTATAGATAATCATTTTGTGATACTGGACTACGTCTAATCGGTACTGTGATTCCTGTATGGTCACAGTCTGATGATGACAGTACTCTCGCAACCCTTACCATTTTAGAATACTGGGAGTTGCAGGTTTATATGATACAAGTGTATATGGGGGGGTTGACCTGGAACTGCAATTGATCACTGTACTAACCTTGGCGATGTATTCCTGTACGGACAGTAGTTCTGAGCATCAAGCAATCCATGTGCTTCTTGTTAAAACTGAAAAACCCGCAACACTTAGCTCTGAGATTGTGAGGAGGATGTAGTTGTGTTTCTGCTATAAAAACTCAGTGTAAGGATTTTTCCTCCCCTCTGTGACATCACCGGAGAAGTAGCCCCGTAAAAACATGCGGTGTGTGAATGCGCCGTGGTTTTTTAACGGGGCTTTTTTTGCGTGGGTGCAAAACGCTGGTAAAAGCATCCACGCAAAAAAGCGCTATGTGTGAACATAGCCTTAATCCTTCTCAAATACTCAAAATTTTGTTTTGCTGATGTATAAATGCAATACATAAGCATTAATTGTGGCTGTCCAGATTTGTCCAGTACGACAATGTGGCCCTTGGACCAAAATATGGTTCGTTTACTGCGCTAGCCCAGCGATTTGCTGCAGCAGTCACACAGGTGCACTGCATCTCATCATGGCCGCCAAGTAAACAATGGCCGTTTGGGAGCACTGGAGCGTGTGCTGCCTTCACCAGGCAAGTACTGGTTATCCTAAACCATTACATCCTTTATAATCTCAGAAAATCCTTTGGACAAATACTGTAATAAAAAGGCTGCAGCATATTTCATCCTCGGCTTCTTGCCGGAGAAACCATTTGAAGAGCTCTAGAACAAGCATTCATTAGTGATTCAGGCTTGTCTGTTAGACTGGCACATGTAAAAATGAGAATAGGACTTTAGAGATGTGTCTAGATGATGTATATTACAGTAACTCTGCAATCTCTGGAAAAAAATGAAATGAATCAGAGAAGCCAGTGGCTTGTTCAATGCACAATGAACTTCAGCAACAGTTCTTAGTGAATAGAAAATGTTCTGAGTCATGTGTAATTATAATATGACAAGGTCTCTGTAGGGCCATGTACGCTGGCAAATTTCCCAGCACTTGTCACATCGCGGAAACACATACACACCAAGTAGAAGAAACGACAAAGCACAAATAGTAGAGGTCTACAAGCTGCGTTAGAAACTATTTTTTGAAGAGAAAGGAAAGCTCTTGGGACTTGCTGAACAGAAATCTAAAAGCTATATTTGCCTCATCATGAGCAAAGCTAGTCTCCGTGAAAGTCGCTTATTCTCCCCACCTACCAACAATTTCTAAGCCTGACTGGCAATCCCTTCCCTAAGGACAAAACAATGAAATCACAATGGGAATGTTAACCAAGCAACAGTTTTGAGCTCTGCCAAGTTATATATGTATATCAAAAAATGGAAACACACAAAAAAAATACTTTTCAAATAATACAAATATTTATAACAGCACACAAAGCTTAAAGGGGTTGTCCGCCTTACAAATTTATTTCCATCGTAAATCCTTATATTTTTAGTGCCATAATCTAAAGTAATTTTTAATATACACTGCTCAAAAAAATAAAGGGAACACTTATAAACAACAATATAAGTCCAAGTCATTCACACTTCAGTGAAATCAACCCGTCCAGTTATGAATCAATTTCTCCTGCTGTTGTGCAAATTGAACACACAACAGGTAGAAATGATAGCGAGTCATCCCCCATAAAAAAGTGGTCCTGCAGGTGGTGACCACACACCATTTCTCTGTTCTCATCCTTTTTAGCGGTTTTGGTCTTTTGCATTTTGTCATTGCTCTCACCCACGAAGTAGCAGGAGGTGTTGACTACAACCCACAGAAGTGGCTCAGGTAGATCAACTCATCCAGGAGATCACAGCAATACGAACTGTCTGCCAACAGTGTCCACAACAAGAAACGTGGAGGGGGCCGTAAGAGGATAACAACCCAGCAGCAGGATCACTACCTCCCAAACAGTTCAATTCTAGCTTCATCAGACCACAGGGTATGCCTCTAAAATGTAGGTCTTTGTTCCTGTGCACATTTGTAACAAATAATCTGGCTTTTTTAATGTTCCTTATGGAGTAATGGATTCTTCCTGGCAGAACAATTACCGAAAAAATTATAAAGATATTGTGGAGTAGTTCAGGGCTCTAGAGTCACAGTAATTGAATAAATACTAAAAATCGGGCAATACAGTAGAGAGGTTCTCACCTCTCATCTCTCGCCTTTCTAGAGGTTTTCTTCCTAATATAGCCGTCAGGAGTACTTGGTGGGATTTTAAATTAGAGACCATGCCAGAACGGGTGGATACGGACGTTGCAGATGCTTAAAATTTTCGAGACTCCACCCACAAAGAGAGTATATGTTATCTAGAGACACTTTTGTAAATGAAACACCCACTCGAGGCTAACAATTCATATACAGCTACAGCATTCACTACCTCCTCAGAGAAAAATTAACTGAGATGGTCTATATCAAAAGAAAGCATTGCTAATGATCCCTCGAGAAGACTGTATCCTTAAATGTTCTTATTCTGTAGAATGTATCCTTAAAAATATCTTGTAAAAGATTAAGACTGTAACAATATGTGTGACCCCTGATAACCACATGATTTACCTGCAGTATAAATGTTTGATACTGTATGACATCTTGTGAACTCAGTGACTCCGGACTAGAGAAACAGATAAACTCTACTAGGACTTATTAGGTCTGTTGGGGACTCAGATGAACCTCTTAAAAAAAAAAAAAAATTAAAACGTCAGGTTTTTTCAGAACCAATTTTTGCACATTTTTGACAACTGAATTCTTGTATTATGGTCACACTATTACTATCCCAACAGTGGTGACCAGTGCTACCTTTATAAAGGATTATGAATTATGAAGGTACTTGAGCCTAACTATTGCATAGAGTACATAATGACTTATTGCTGTACCAAATGTCATTGCAGTATGGATAAAACTATTGCATAACTTAATTTATGTCTTTTGCCCATTGGTTATGCATTTGCTCTTTGAATGGATTTAAAGATTTGTATTGTGTACCAAATATTACCTCTGATCAGAAGAGGTGTTCTACGGGCTAGTGAGACTTGTTTTTTCTGAGCCTTTTTGTTTTGTACATTAAGGCTGCCTTCAGATTTGCAGATGCCTCCGCAGCGTTTGCGGAGGCATCTGCAAGCATCTGCATGCAGACGGCAGCCCTATGTTTATAATGGAGCGCACGGCGGTCTGCAGATGCTTGCAGACCGCCGTGCGCACCCATTCACTCCTATATGTGATCTGTGCGCAGGCGGATGCCTGCGTACAGATCACACACTCTCGTCCGCACCAGGGACGCAACATGTTGCGTCCCTGGGTGCTGGCGAGAGTGTGTGATTTGTGGGCAGGCATCCGCCTGCGCACAGATCACATATAGGAGTGAATGGGTGCGCACGGCGGTCTGCAAGCATCTGCAGACCGCGTGCGCTCCATTATAAACATAGGGGCTGCCGTCTGCATGCAGATGCTTGCAGATGCCTCCGCAAAACGGTGTGGAGGCATCTGCAAATCTGAAGGCAGCCTAAGTCAGTGTGTGATTTGTTTGATACCTTTCCAGGAAGATGGACATTTTAGACCGGTTATTTTAAATTTGCCTATTGAGAGCAGACCCCTCAGACCTTTTTAGGAGTCATTTACATGCAGAGCGGGAGAGAATAAAAAGTTAATTTCTGAGGTATGCAGGGGGACATCTGGGCATATAGAGGGGTTACAGGAACTCCAATTACATCATGTTACAGCTGGTGGGCACAGTTAACACCCAAGGGGGGTGACAGATTCACTTTAAATACACCCTAATCTCTGTAAGAGGGTCTAGGGTGGTGGTGTCAGGGTGGGATGTCACCAGGTGTACACAGAGTGTACACACTCTGTGTAGATATGATGGCAACACAAAACAGCACATTGTGGAGCCCACTGGGATGGGGTACTCAGTACCGGACCGGGGTATCACGGGGATTATCACGGTGGTCTTGGTCCGGACCGTGTCCCGGACCGTGTCCCGAGCCCACAAGTAAAGGGGGTTATTTACAGGGGATAAAGTCATGATGCCACCCGTGGAATGTGGTCAGGGTGACCACCACTGCTGCAGAACCTCCGGGGATGATTGATGGCAGCCTGTGATGTGACGGCTCTCCACGGGCAGAGCCTGGGCCCCGGGGCAGTGGTGATGAAAACGGTTTGTGAGGAAGAACAGGGTTTGCAAGGATTTGTAGTTTTCCAAGTCTTTACTGAAGCAGATGGTATACAGCTGAGTACTGTCCACTGAGTCTGTACAGGGGCCGGGTTGCTCCCACCCTGGCCGGGTCCTTTGGCTCCCTGCTTCTGCGCTGTGTGTGTGTGGCCCTGCTGCCACTTTAACTAAGCTGCTGGCCCTGTCTCCCCTCACAGGTACCAACTTGCTAGGCAACTTGAGTCTTAGTCCGTGTTCCGCAGTGTTGCTTCGCTGTGGTACAGTGAAGATGTGGGACCTTCACTAATCCGGTGTTCACTGTGCTGCTTGCGTCAGGCACAGCATCGGATCCGGTATCCGGTCTATACACTTCTCTGGGTTCAGTCTCAGGGGACTCTGTCTCCCAGGTGTGTTTCTCTCTGTTCCTTCTCCTTTCCTCAGACCTTGGCCAGCCTGGAACTGGATAGTGGACCGTGGGGTGAGCCTAACGCAGCCCTTTTACACCCAGGTCTTTCTTCCTTAGAGCTACCCCGCACTGAAATAACTGCCACTTCCTCTCCACACCAGAATATATAGGGAAGCAGCTTTAGCTCCCCCTTCTGGCCTGGAGGCGCTAGTGTAGTGTTTTGGGTGGTGTGGGGACCCTCTGTGGTGTTACTGTGGCACAAGAACCCTGGGGTGCCACAACATTAACCCTTCATACTCTGGCTTTTATTAGCCACGTCTGCAGGCTCTGTGCGGACATGCAGCACAGAGCTTGCAGAGGGGGTTAAAATGATTAATAAGCCTTAGAACTTATCTTTTTTTTTTTAACACCAGAGTATTTAACAGTGATGTGCCACCGCTGCTGTGACAGCACTGACACATTACTGATTACTGTACCGGGAAACCGGCAAATTCAAACTTGGCGGCTTTAAGAGCCGCTAAGTTTGAAGCGATTTTGACAGCACACTCGTGCGACTATTGCACGGTGTGCTGTATGGGTGCAAGTTTGACTCTGCACCAATATACTTTTAATGGCCAATCGCGTGTAATCGCAGCATGCTGCGACTGTACTTGCATTTGCATCGTAATGAGAGTGTAATGCGAGAAAAATCGCATTGATGTGACCTGTATCATTTAAAGATACAGGTTCGAGTGCAATGCGATTTTTTCTCGCATTACACTCACGTGAGTCTCACGCCAGTGTGTTTCTAGCCATAAGAATAGTCACACACAGACACATTCCCACATGTACCACTGTATGTACACACACTACACTAACACTAGAGACACAATCACCACACACACACACACACTATACACAGCACACAAAGACTGTATATACATCTGCAGATTATAATGAGGGCAATAATCTGTCTGGCCATTGGGCAGTAGCCCTGTTTGCGCTCAATATAATCTGCCCCTGGCTCTAATATACTTCAATTAAAAATTTCCTCACCTTCTTTAAACTACACTGCTTTTTTTTTTTTTTTTTTTTTAAATACCTCTTTTTTGGTGATGCTTTGTTTGAGAATCCCAATGCATAAGCAATGCATAACAAGCAATGCATACTAATAATAAGAAAACAAGTTCGCCAAGCTGTGGTTCTCCAGCTGTTGGGAGAATTACAATCGCCATAAGCCGCAGGCTGTTGAGATTTGATGGTAGTTAGAGAGCCACAGCTTGGTAAGGCCTGCGTACAGATCACTCATGGCGGGCAATGGGAGCGCACGGCGGTCTGCAAGCATCTGCAGACCGCCGTGCGCTCCATTATAAACATAGGGGCTGCGGTCTGCATGCAGATGCTTGCAGCTGCCTCCGCAAAACGCTGCGGAAGCATCTGCAAATCTGAAGGCAGCTTAAGCATGTTATTAAAACAATAAACACTGAAAAACCATTGCCAAGTAAACTATACAAAGCAAGAATTCTTAAAAAAAAAAAAAAGCCATGAAGGGATGATGCTACAGCTAGTGATATAATATGGACATACAACAACCACAGATTAAATTCCCAAAAATAGATTATGAAATATGTAGAGTCCATGAAACGTACTCTCTAAGCTTACAGATTGTACAATTATTTTGTCATCCAAATTCTAATATTTCTAAGGTGAGGGCAAGAAAAGGAATTGCACTGGAAATCCATTAAGGTACCATTACACGTCGCGATATCGCTCGCAACATCGCCCAAAAGTCACATGGTGATCGCAGCTGCAGTTGATATTGCTAGTGCGTCGTGTAACAGGGCGATGCGACTGTAATAAGTCATTTGAAAGATATCACCAGGTTTTACTGCACGCACTTAACCCTGGCGATGTTGCTCAAACGATGTGGTAGAACCGTGCTGTGTGATACCGCAATAACAATGTTGAAAGCAACTTCCCCCTATTCACTACATTGATAAGTATCGCTCGCTGGGTTGATCAAAACCCAGCGAATGAAAGTTGCTTTCAACATCATAGTTGAAACATCCTATTGGGATCCAGTAGGGAACATCCTATTGCATCCGGTGGATTATCCATTTCAGCTGGATCCGATGACAAAATGACACGCCCCTAGGGGCATGTCTTTTAGAACTGCGATCTGGGCATGCGCAGTTCAAAAACCAGGATCAAGTGTCTGGATCCAGTGGGATCTGTGGCACCCCTGCTGGGGATTGCCACGGGACCCATCTGGTGCAAAAAGGGATTTACACTTTGGTACTCACAGCACACAACACCTTCCACCCCAGACCTGGAGGGGGAGCTCTACTTGCTGTTTTAAGCAAGTTCCCTTATAAGGATCCAGGCCTGAAGGGAGGAGTCAGTTAGTCTGCTCTGAGCAGTGAAGAGAGCAGTTAGTCCACTGAGACAGCCTAGAGGTGGTGCTGGAAGTCCTGGTTGCTGGGCAAAGCAAGGCCTAGAACCAAGGGACACTGACCTACTGTGGAGCACACCAGAGAGAGGGACGGAGGCCAGTGGAGGAGTAAGGAAAAAGGACAAGGGACCGTATAAAGGATCCCTTTAGCTCACCCTGCAGGAGAAACACTGAAGTAGGAAAAGCCCGGAGAAACCAGGAGGATCTATTCCCCTGAGGTACTACTTAATAGAGACACTCAAACCTGACCAAGCACAGGACCAGGGGCCCAAGAGGAGTATAGGGACCCCACAGAAGGCCCTCATTGTTGGTTAAAGAGTCAAGCTCTGAGTGGGAAGAAAGGCGCGAGTTCAGTTATAGGCAAGACTTACCCCAAACCACCGTACACAGTAGCAGAGGAGGTCTCACAACTCTCAAGGGGAAAATCCCAAATTGCACCGAGAATTTGGTAACCCTCTTGGACTGTACCTGTTACCGGACATCAGTAAAAAGGTACCGAAACAAAGACTATTGTGTGTGCGGGAGTCTGCTTCCCCGTCGCTGCCCTCAGCGTCCCCTGCAAGCAGCTAATACGACTCCCCTCATCCACCCTCGCTGCCCTGAGGTAAAGCTCCACCTGTGGTGAGCTGTACTACACTAAACTGCACCACCATCACCTCAGCGGCCGGCCGCAGCGCTGGTATCCATTGTTACCAGGTACCACAGGTGGCGACACGACACTACTACCCCAATCCTCATCACCATTTCCCCTAATCCCCGCCACTGAGGGTCCAGGGCACGGAACCGGGAACTGACCAGCCGTGATCCCCCATCAAAGCAGTCGTCCTGTCCCGGGATCCAAGTACCCCTTACCCTGTCGACCGCCTCAGTTCCGGAGTCCGCTACATCCTGGTTCCAATCTGCACATTCGGATTTAATGGGTGCTTCCGGGTTGCGTCACGGAAACCAAAAATGCGCCAAATGCATTTTTGGTCTCCATGACAAAACTGGTGACCCCCCAAAATCATGGAAAAAGTAAAGAACTGGATGCACCTGCAAGTGCCTGCAGTCCCATTGACAGTCAAAGGGGTCAACAAATGATGCAGGTGCATTCAGTTTAAACTGGGTACACACAGATGGTAAAAAACGCCAGTGTGAAACCAACCTAAGGATTGGCTTAACTATACCTTTGCCCGGATCAATGTGTGCGACTCCAGAAGGGATCAATTTACCCAGAAATTTTGATAGGGCCCATGGTTCCAACCCTATAAGCCAGGGGACCCCAACCAGTAGTTCAGGAGCCACATGTGCCTCGCAGGCCCATAATATGTAGTTCGCGGCTATCTGCCAGCTTAGTGCATTAGCACCAGGTGTACCAAACAGCTATGAAGAGCAGGTCTCCAGATAGGGACATTTGTGAATAGCCCCACATAGATGAGGAGATCTGGATAGAGCTATGGTAGGAATCCCTAGATCTTGGTTCACTGCCTCAGTTTGTTTTCTCTGGAAAAGCTTTAGCTGTCATTATATTGGGGCTCTGAGAGTCACTACTGTGAGGAAGGTGAGAGATGAATATGGCTTGTGACCCTCTCCCTGAGCTGGATGTAGCTCTCGAGGTCAAAAAGGTTGGAGACCTCTGCTATAAGCTGTTTATTGCTAGCCCTCCTTCCGAGAGTAGCTGCACCACCTTCTCCCATTTTCTCTACTCTGTACTTGCCAGGTGAAGGATAGTCGCTGGTCCTACTGCTCCTCTTTCAGCCTGCCCTGTAGTATAGGCACAGGCCCAGTCCCCTTTTTGTTCTACATCTTGGCTCTTTCCACTTTTTGCTATGAATGGAAACTCTCAAACCTCTTTCTTCTCTCTTGCTCTGCGCACACCACTCTTAAGGTACCGTTACATGAGGCAACGTTGCTGCGAAGTTGCCGGCAACTTCACGGGAGCGTGCACGTTTTTGGCACTTTTCCAAGATTGCCTTGGAGATGTCACACGCAGAGATATCGTAGACAACTCAACTAAGATGTTGAAATAACCTTTTGTTCGCTGGGTAATAGCAACCCAGCGAGTGATCATCAATGTAATGAATAGGGGAAGTTGCTTTCAACATCACTATTGCAGTGTCACGCAGAGCGATATAGCAGATCGCCTGAGCAACATTGCCAGGTTTCAGAACATGTTCATAATCCTGGCAACTCCGTTCAAGCAACTTATCGCCGTTGAATTGCCCTGTCACACTGTTGCAACGCACTAGCGATTTCAACGGCAACAGCAATGACTACGTCACTTTTGGGCGATGTTGCCGGCAACGTTGCCTCGTGTAACAGTACCTTTAGAATCCCAAAGCATGAAAACCCCTACATTTTAGCTCTCCTTCTAGTGGGCCGGCTCAACCTTAATCCCTTTTGCACTATGGGCCAAGCCCTAGTTTCCCCCTGTACTGAAGCACGACTCCTAGAGGTGGCTAGCAATACTGCACCCGTTTTCAGGAAATAATACATTATCTGAACCACTTACATAAATATGATATATATATAAAAAAAAAAAAAAAAAAAAACAAAAAAAAAAAAACAAACTATAAAAGTCATGTAAAGTCATACATGCCATTTAACAGTCTTCAAGGGCAGGAATCGCTCTCTGGCATTAGCCAACTCTTACCCTGACTGGCCGGTTGCCTAGGAGCCCAAGCAGCTAGCAATCTTTGTAATTTGTAGCCTGCCAGGGTTGCTCTGAAGCTAGCCAGATCGCGGAATTCAACTGCCCTCAATGCCCGCTCACAACTCCCATGCTGCAGTGACAAAGCTGCCTCTGTCAGCATAATGCAGGCTAGCAGGGAAACGAGTCCTCAAAAATGCACTGCTCCCAGAAATTTGGAAGACTGGAAACTGAGGAACAATGTTCTCATGATGATTTCAGAAGATTAATAATCTTCAGGATACACCACTCGTTTACAAAACACACATACTAAGGGCAGGTTCACATGTGGTGGATATGCTGGGTTTCTCAGACTAGATTTGCAGGTGCAACATTCATAGTGAATTAGAGTAGTAACCCAATTTGGTTTTTGCCCTTAAACCAGATGTAACCAGACTGATATTATACTGGATCCATATGCCGAATCCGTTATAATACCAATACGATTTCATCCGGCATCATTTGGAACACCTGAGTGTTCGGCACAGACCCCAAACAGGAACTTTACCATTATTAAAATATTATACTCACCTGTCTTGCTGTTGCAGTCACTTTCGGGTCCGCTCTGCAGTGCCTGCTGAACAGCTAACCACAGACGCCCGTCCTGTGACTACCTGCTGAACAGCCAATCACAAACACACAGTCTCTGTGTCAGAGTCTGTGACTGGGTGTTATGCCCAACCCATTGCATCTGTAATTGCTTGCTGGTGCAGTGGGTGGGGCGCAACAGCAAATCACAGACGCTGTCACAGGCAATGTGCGTCTGTGATTGGCTGTTCAGCAGCCAATATAGTGAATATTACATGAGGCTGTAAATTGAGAGAGGAATCTTGCAACCCGGTGAGTGCCGCCCCCTGCTTTTTCTATTTGTATAGACTGTGGTTATTACATGAGGCTAATGAGCGGGACCCGAAGTGATCGCAGCAGCGAGACATGAGAGTATTATGCTTTAATAATGTTAAGTCTCTGTTCGGGGTCATGGTTCGTACTCAGTCAGTACGGACTTGAACTTTACAAGTATGTTACCACACATGCTCAGTAGACATACAGTATCCAGATTTTATCGGAATGATCTGGTAGAACTGGACCCAGCACCCATTAACACATATTATAAAATCATGCCACAGTAAAACTCATCTGGTTGGAAGTATTTTACCGAGCCCAAAATATGCTACATGTTTCACTTTTTTGCGGGGGTCTTGGTAGAGAAAAAAAAAAAAATAACTGCTTTTGGCCCCATCCGGCAGCAACCAGATACGACCAAAAGTTCCGGAGCGCCTATTGAAACTACATGGGCATAAACCGGATCCAGTTTGCATTCTGGTTTTCCATAAGGAAAAAGAGAAAAAAAAAAAAAAAAAAAAAGGGACAAAGGGTCTAATTTCTGCCGGATTGGAATAAAAATAATGCATATGTGAAGGCGCCTTTACATTTTGTCAGACTTGTAGCAATTATTCAAAATTCCAAGCAAATCTTGAATGGATAAAAATATAGATGGGAGAGATATTTTTAAAATGTGCAAAAAATGTGGTGACAAAATCTGTAGAGCACAACCCGCTGTAGAAACTGATGTGAGACTGAGACATTCTACAGGAGCCAGGGGGTTTCTCCAGGTAACTTCCCTCTAAAACCTTGAGCTTCAGCTATACAAGTAGTTCCTCTAGAACTAGTAAAGAGGCATTTCAGCGCTTATTGTTGAGTGTTAAGGACTGAGCTTTACCCTAATGGAAATGAGAGAGTCAGGAGCCATCCTTATAGAATCACATTAAAGAGCAATAAAGAACAAACAAAGCAGCGAGTGCCCATAATACAGAGATGAAATACATAATAGGATCCTTGACATGATAATCCCACAGGGGTTTTCCTCTGTTCTATTAAACTATACACTGCTGCCTAAACAATTATTATCACTCAAGTTTCTTACTGCCCTGCAGCTACATATAAAGTGAAGTACAGAAAACCTAAAATGTACCTATTGTATACACTTTACCATAAAACTAAGGAAAAAATAGCACACAATACAACTTTGAATAACCTACATTATATAAAAATATTAGAATCGAGAGTCCTACATACATTTATGCAAAATTCTAGTGTATTTCTAAAAATAAAAAAAAAAAAAAAAAAAAAAAAAAAACACACATAACACAGTTGGGAAATAACCAGTGATGTTGAAGTGTCATTTGGAGAAACTTAGATCAGTGGCCCGAAGATTACTCAGCGGTATTTTACATTATAGCTAACAGCAGAAGCACTTTCCCATAGAGCTGTTCTAAATAACTACATAAGTGAGAGATGCCAATAAAGATTATGAATCTACAGGAGACAGTAGGCAGGACCATTTGTACTGAGCAACCATCTCCCCAATAATGAAATGTTTACAGCAAGTCTTATCGAGCCGCTCTGAAGACTTAATACGAGACCCAAAGCCAAAAAAAAAAGTTTCTTATACTGCACATAAATTAAAATGTAAATGTATTAAATCAGCCAAACAAATACTTTTTTAAAGGGATCCTGTCACCCCCAAAACGCCTCATAAGCTATTAAAACATGTCCCTAGAGCATACTATCACTTATTCTACACTCCTTATTGCTCAGAAATGCATCTAGTGAAAATGTATAAAAACGTTATTTAACTCACTCATTAGCCATGTTAATGAGTGGTGGCTATATTCGTAGTCACCCAGGCGGGCTCTCCTCCTCATAATATCACGCCTTAATAGGCGTGATCTTGAATGCTGATTCTAATCAGCGCCTCCCCACGCTCCTCTGTGCTGCCTGGGCTGCAGTGCGGCTGTAATGATGCGAATCGCGTCATTTCCGGCATGGGTGAAGTGTGTACACCCGCGCGGCTCTGTTATGCCTCCAGCACGCATGGGCAATGCGGTGCTGGAGGCAAAACAGAGTCCCCTCCTTCCTGGGGGCTATTCCCACCCCCTGCTTCTCTGTTGCTCCCTGTCCTTGCCGCCTCCTTGATGCTTGTCATTTCTCCTCACTCTGCACCTGTGTCTCCTTGTGCTACCTCATGCAGGCACAGATCGAGGTGTTGCTACTGTGGGCCCCTCGCTCCTGACCCACTTCCCGCCCTGATGTCAGTGCTTGTTCCCGCCCTGCTCCGTGCTATATATGGAGCAGGGCAGGAATAATTGCTGCTCTCAGGGCGGGGGTGGGAGGGGGAAGCAGGAGCGCGGGGTGTCAGCATTTGTTCCCGCCCTGCTCCGTGTTATACATGGGGCAGGTCGGGAACAGGAGCGAGGGGCACACAGTAGCAACACCTAGCTCTGCGCCTGCGTGAGCTAGTACAAGGAGACGCAGGCGCTGAGCGAGGAGAAATGACAGGCATTAAGAAGGAGGCAAGGACAGGGAGGAGGGAGTAACGGAGAAGCAGGGGGCGGCAATAGCCCCCGGAGAAGGAGCTGACCCATGGATCTGGTAATGCCCGCCTGACTTTGTTTTACACATTTTAAAAGGCTGTATTTAATGATTTCTACATCAGAAACACATGGGGGACCCCTTGCCTGAATGCAGCATATATGCTGCATTCAGTGCTGCCTTTAGATTGATATCTTTGGGGGGGGGAAGGGTGGGGGGTGTGGAAGCGACAGGTCCTCTTTGGAAAAAAAATTCCCTGCCCAGTCTTATATTTACCTGCCGCTGTCTTCATCTGTTTCCAGCGCTGCTTCAGTCGGTCGCTGGCAATTTGTGACCTGCAGGCAGCTCCAGCTTTTCACGGAGCGAAGAAATAAATACATCTCTAGGAGAGCTTCGTCCTGGCCTCGTTCTGCTTCTTAGAGGTACATTAGGGAGCTTGTGACGTAACTAATGACTTCCAGACAGTCAGAAGTGAAAGAGAACCTATCAGCTCATTTATGCACCCCATCTATCACCATCTGTACCTGAAGCTTCATAGTGTTATTCTAATCATCCCTGTCTGAGCTAAAAGTGTAATGTTATAGGTGTAAAAAAAAAAAAAAAAACAAACATTGATACACTTACATTTTCTTATGTGAATGATGCAGTGACTAGGACGACGTAGTCACTCTGGCAGGTTAACAAGCTAACTCACTGCAAACCTCTCTGTATACAAGGACCTGTAAGGACCTGTGTGATGTAACAATCATGTAACCATAGTGGGCGGGGATAAGCAAGCAAAATCATTATGGACTATGGAGACTTAATATAGTCACATGATCGTGACAACACACAGGTCCCGTAGCATCCTCTGACATTCGGCAGAAATGTTACCCATTAACCGTCCAGAGTGACTACATCCTCCAAGGTGACTACAGACTGCCTCTTTATTTAAATATAAATGTAAGGGTATAAATGTCTTTTCTCACCACACCACGCTATTAGCTTAGACAGAGCTGGTTAGAATAGTACTATGAAGCTGCAGGTACAGATAGTGATAGTTAGGGGGCATAGATGACCCGATAGGTTCCCTTTAACGGACTCAACATGGCCCCGCGGACAGGAGCAGCATCAGTAAAAAGGTGAAGACTCCGGAAGGGGAGTGTATGACAGTTTAGGATTAAAGCGCCACTCCAGATGTGAAAAAAAGCCAAAATGTGGTGCTTTAAAGACACTTGATATGATCATTTATTACTTTGTGAGAATAACACAAGGCTAAATTTTAGCAATGCATGCTCATTAACAAAGCAAAATTTAGTATAAGAAAATCCATCACTTAACAGTGATTGTCTGCACCCAAAGTTACCATGGGGAAACAAAGCATCCTCATATATATCATTGATTCACCAGGAAAAGAGGATTTAATTGCATATATTTTTTATTTATTCATGAAATGGACTTACAACAGGATAAACACATACAGGACACAAAGCATTGCACAGCCCCGGATTCTCACATAATCATTTAGGTCATATACTTTATAGCCAGCACATAAATTATTGCACAACCCGAAGTCTCAGCAGTAAAACCACCTATCACAACAGGTGACAGCCCAAATCAAGGGTATATACAAGTGTATAGTGGTTCAGAGGACCAGGAAAAGATGCAAAGTAAAAGTGCAGATGCATTCATTACCTGCCTAGAGAGGAGACCGGGACCGCTGTGGGATGGACCCCAACAGCCGTTTCGCAGGCTACACTGCCTGCTTCTTCGGGGGGGGGGGGGGGGGGGGGGAAGAAGCAGGCAGTGTAGCCTGCGAAACGGCTGTTGGGGTCCATCCCACAGCGGTCCCGGTCTCCTCTCTAGGCAGGTAATGAATGCATCTGCACTTTTACTTTGCATCTTTTCCTGGTCCTCTGAACCACTATACACTTGTATATACCCTTGATTTGGGCTGTCACCTGTTGTGATAGGTGGTTTTACTGCTGAGACTTCGGGTTGTGCAATAATTTATGTGCTGGCTATAAAGTATATGACCTAAATGATTATGTGAGAATCCGGGGCTGTGCAATGCTTTGTGTCCAGTATGTGTTTATCCTGTTGTAAGTCCATTTCATGAATAAATAAAAATATATGCAATTAAATCCTCTTTTCCTGGTGAATCAAAGCAAAATTTAGGCCTCAAGTCCAGGGTTTTTCACAGATACAACAAATACCTATTATTTGTTTTTAGAGTTATGTCAGTGTTGTCTGCAAAAAAATCAAGACATGTCCTTTGTTTTTTTTAATCAATATGTGCACACGGTCCTACATATACTGAGGTAAAAACTCGCCAAATAATCATTATGTGCACACGGTCTTACATATACTGAGGTAAAACACACCAAATAATCAATATGTGCACATGGCCTTACATATCCTGAGGTAAAAACTCACCAAATAATCATTATGTGCACACGGCCTTACATATACTGAGGTAAAACACACCAAGTAATCATTATGTGCACATGGCCTTACATATCCTGAGGTAAAAACTCACCAAATAATCAATGTGTGAATGTGCAGAATGAGGAACAGGAAACTACCGTTTATTACGTCATAAATCCCTAAAGTGATTTGGGAACAACCTCTGCAAAAGTACTACCAAAAAATTTACCACATGGCTGGAGCTTTTTTCATATTTAGTAATTAACATTTCTTTCACAATTAGACTTGGCACTGCACTATGATCGACTTCATTATATTCAACCATTTAAGGCGCATACACAGATCTCCCATAAATCAATACAGGCAAACATAGCCAGTGAAGAGATTAGCACCGAGTAGCCGAAACATATACAGACCACCGAAGGACTAATGCATTTCCTGAAGAGTCACACAAATGGGGGCTTAGTGATATCTATTTACACAGAGACTCAAATCAAAGGGTGAAATATGCAATGTATACATTAAAATCAAGACAGGAGGTCTGTCTTTTTAAACTGTGGAAAGTAAACATTGGGCAGCTCCGACGTTCCATATGCGAGCTGTAAATGTCTTCATCAGGCTCATTCAGTGAGGACAGCCAAGCCAATGATCTAACAGCAAGATCATTCAACAGATACGGAATAGGAGAACTCTGGTGAGAAGCCAGGGAGAACAGATTTTATATTTCTACAGCTAACAAATATTACACTTCCCAAATTACTAAACACACTCCCCCATATCACATGGAATTTCCACAGAGAACTACTTTATCAGCATAAATGGATCCACACATGAAGACCGAAGCTGGAAAATCAATCTAGAGTCCAACAATGAAAATATAACAAAATGCGCAAAGTTTTGTAAATGTATCCAAGTGCAGTGCATGGCAGATGTCAAAACCGTAAAGACTCAAGAACGGTTCCTTACCTCGTTTCGGTTTTGGAAAGCTTTCGTGTAAGTGAAAAACAACTTTCTCCACAAAGTGCTGAATGTTACTGTGCTCCGGTCCTCTGACGAATACCATCCAATCGTGGGTGAATCCCTCATGCGTTGGTTTCTTCCTAACCTGGGCTCGATGACCCAGTTCTAGCTTAACTTGTACAGCACACTGCAGAGAACAAAGACATAGCAAATCAGTAGTCAGAGGTTTACAAATTAATAGGACTTTCCATAAACAATTTAAGTGTTTTTCACTTGAACGTCGTGGTCACATTAGCGTATGGCATCCAATGCGAGACAATCGGATGTTATATAGCAATGACACTTGACTCATGAGATAAAGCCACTATCCTGGGAATGATGCTCTTTAAAAGTGACAAACTACAAGAAAAGACCTAAAACCAGAATTGTGTAAATACTACTTTTTATATTACACTATTGACTAACATTTCACCTAGGAAACTAATTTTTAAAAACAACAATTTAAATAATTTTGTGTCAGCTTCACCTAAACAGAAATTTTGTTACCACATAGGTTTAGGTGTATGATGAAAGATAAAATGGTCTCATGTGCCATATGACCAGGGGCATGCTGTGCCACTGAACTGTCATTTACTAAGAAAATCACTTTATCTTTCTTTAAAAGGGATCATTCAGACATCAGTTTCTCATGTACAAGTGCCATCTGTTTTTTTAAGGATACCAACTCATACCCGTGTCAGCCTATGGGGCTGATCACATATCCACAATTCTCTGTGGACCAAGTCTGTGCAAAGTCGGATATTGATCCAGAGTAAACTCGGCAATGATAGTCTGTACGTCCGTGTGTGTGGGGAAGGAGGGGAAGGGGGGAAAGGGGGAACAAAACAAAAAACAAATGATGTAAAAGACATTCATTCTTCATACAAGTAGGAAAGGGTACCGTATTTAAGCATTTTAAGAATTAAAGAACTGAAAATTTTTCACATAAGTCAGTTACCTAAAGCCATGCCAATTTTAAACCAATGACTTGTAAATCATAAAAAAAGTGAATAAGGGCCCTTTCACATCAGCGTTTTTTTCAAATCGCGGCAGATGCGGTGAAAAAACCGCATCTGCCGCGATTACCGCATACCGGCTGCACTTGCGGCACGGTTGCTGTAAACGCTATACAAGGTATAGGCGGACTTGCGGCAGGTGCGGCCGCGAAAAAAAATGCTGTCAGCCGCGTTTTTTTTCGCGGCCGCACTTGCAGCACCTGCCGCAAGTACGCATATACTTTGCATGGCGTTTACCGCAACCGCGCCGCAAGTGCAGCCGGTATGCGGTAATTGCGGCAGATGCGTTTTTTTCACCGCATCTGCCGCAAATTTCAAAAAACGCTGATGTGAAAGGGCCCTAAGGTTGCTTTCACATCAGCGTTTTACGCTGATCACGGCAGTTGCGGTGAAAAAAACCGCACTGCCGCGATTACCGCATAACTGCCGCACTTGCGGTTCACTTGCGGCAAGCCCCATACAAAGTCTATGGGGCTTGTGGCAGGTGCGGCAAGTGCGGTTTCGGCACTTGCGGCAGGTGCGGCCGCGATAAAACCGCGGCATACTGCGTTTTTTTGGTGGCCGCACCTGCCGTAAGTGCCGAAACCGCACTTGCCGCACACTTACCGCAAGCCCCAAGTGTGCCGTGATCGCGGCCGTTATGCGGTAATCGCGGCAGTTGCAGTTTTTTTCACTGCAACTGCCGCGATCAGCGTAAAACGCTGGTGTGAAAGGGGCGTCAGTTAGGGAAAACTGCAGAATACACATAATGCAAAAAAAGTCCACAATCAGACTAGTGCATGTGGCATCTGATGCAAGATTATTGTGATATGCTACTAACATTCTGCTCAGGTTCTGGTGTGACTGCGATCCGACTGTCATTATACTGTGCCCCAATCCTGCGATCAGACCACAGGTGCGGACGAGAGGGAGAGATTAATCTCCCCATATCCTCCATTGCCAGTCCAGGCGTATATCGCACTGCACTCAGATGTCACCCGAGTGCAGTGTGATGTTTCACTCATATCGATAGACTTGTATGTGTGCAAATAATCAGAAACACGCTGACAATCGCTGCATTCTGCGATTTTTTTTCTCATTCCTTTTAGAGCTGAAGATAAAAAAAAAAAAAAAATTAATTGCGGATCTGAGCTGCAGTATTATTTTACATGGGGCTAAGTGCAATGCTGCATTTTTTCTCATTGCACTCATGCGAGTCACACAGTATGTGACTGTCCAAATAGGAATATCAACTGAATGGATGCAATTAAAAGATACTGTGTAACCATACAATGGCTGCTGTATTTTCATAATCTTTACCACTGCGGTTTCCGCCTGCAGTTTACCCTTGGTTTGCAGTTAATTTATTTTATATTGTTACTGCGTTGGGTTTCCCTGCAAAACCAATGTGTTTAAGGATACTGTTACACGCAGAGATATCGCTGGGAGATCTCTAAAGATCTCGGGAGGGTGCGCTCGCTGAGGACATCTGTTGGACATTGTTCTGTTCCCACTTAAAGGCGATAAAGGCATGCTGGTTGTATAATGGGGTGAGAGTTCTTTCTTACCTTTGTACTTCCAATAAGAGGGGCAGACAGGACCCGGAGCAGCGTCTCAGATAAGCGTACACACGTTAGGATGAAAACAATGCTGGTTTATTCCATAGATGAATGATCCAAAACATGGCATTGAAATCTTGTATGAAGCTTGTCTCTGCAGTCGCTACTTGTGGGTCAAAAACTTTGCTTCTCTAGCTCCATGAGGATAGAACTCTCTGCAGTAAAGATGTCTCCTAATGACTGGGCAAAAACAGGACGAGACAAACAGCACGTGCAGGAGCCACACCCCCATAGGCTGGACAAGGAAAGGCAGAAAGAATTGAAAGGTCTGGCCAGCAGGTGGCAGCAGAGACAAGCATCAATATAACAGATTAAACTATAAAAACAAGATTGAAACAGCACAGACATCACTGGTGTGTTGTCACACGTATAGATATCGTGCACGACGCCCCTGCGATGTTGCGAGCAGAGATCGTTTGCACAACCCAGCGATCGGTCCCTGTTCATTGTGGTCAATGGGTGAAATCTTTATCCACATCGTTATCGCGGTGTCACACACAAACATGCAGCAGGTTTGCAGATCGCAGATCGCTTGATTTAAGAAGACGTCCTCGAATCTGCGATCAGCGATCCAAAGATTTATCGTACCCATATCTCGGTTTTACACGCAACGACGTCCTAACAATGTAGTTTGAGCGATGCAAAACCCGTGACATATCAGCGATATCTCTGCATGTAACGATACCCTAAAGGGGGAGTCACACACGTCAATGTCATCAGCGAGATGATCGCTGACGACATTGACGGCTGATTGCTGGTGAGCTGTCACACAGTCAGACTCACCAGCGATCAATTGACCAGAAACATCGTGGAAACGATTTAAATATCGTTTCCACGATGTCTTGCTCCCGCTGCCAGCCTGCTGGAAGCGGGAGCAGCCTGGTCTCCAAGGTAAACTGCGGGTATCTCGGCAGCGCGCGCTGCCTAGATACCCGACGTGTACCTTAGTTACCAGCCTCCTCCGCTCACCGGCTGGTATCTAAGGTACACAGCGGGTAACTAGGGTCCCTAGTTACCCGCTGTGTACCTTAGATACCAGCCGGTGAGCGGAGGAGGCTGGTAACTAAGGTACACGTCGGGTATCTAGGCAGCACGCGCTGCCTAGATACCCGCAGTTTACCTTGGATACCAGCTCCCAGCGCTTGTGAGAGGCGCTGGGAGCTGGAATATCGCTACTCCCGGTGTTACACGCAGCGATGCTGCGTGTCCACCGGGCGACAATCGCCAGGTTTTAGAGCAGGTTCTAAAACCTGGCGATCATCAACCAGCGATTTATCGCTGGTTGATTCAGTATGTCACACGCGTCAATATCGCTGCAACGTCACGTGCAGCCGAGATCGTGCAGGCGATATTGACGCGTGTGACTCCCCCTTAACAGAAACGCCGTGCCCACACATTGGTTTTGCAAGTGTCAAAAAGTGTCAAATCCCTGCGGTTTTGCTGTGGATGGAAAAGAATGATCATGTTCCATTCTCCCTGCGTTTTTGCTGCAGACAATGGCAAAAAACACAGGAAAAACGCAGCATCAACAACAAGTAAAAAAAAAAAAAAAAAAAAAAAAAAAAAAAAAAAAAAAACAACAACACACACACACACACACACACACACACACACACACACACACACACACACACACACAACGCGATAAAAATGCAGGACCTGAATGCAGCAAATCTTCTGTCAAGGACTCTAGAAATCCTTGAAACCAGTACAGGTGTTGCTGCATTCAGGACTGCTGGAAAAACATCCTGTGGGCACATACTTTTAAGCTTGTAGAATACAACACTCAACAATATAAGACCTTGCTACAAAACGTGGTGGTTACCACATGTTACAATGGAGCCATGTGATCAGCCTCAGGTCTCATAAGATAGGCTTACTACATTACATTCGTTTGACTTACAGCCAGAAAATTGTAATATATGTTGTATTAATATTTTTCTATCTGTAAAGGTACCTTTACACGCCGCTACAACAGGGTGGAAACAACCGGGTGCTTCACATGCACGAGCACGCACGAACGGTTACAAACGGTACCCGATATCGCCTTTACACGCCACTACAAGGTGCTCTACAGAAGGTTCAATCTACCTTTGGATGCACCGCCGGTGCCTAAAGTTACCTTCTGTAGAGCACCGTCCCTCATTTACACGCCGCGACAGAAGGTAATATGGGAAGACCTGGTGCAGCAGGGACAACACACAGGCGTGCCAGAATTGTGGATTACGAGACATTCGTACGGTGATTGGACAAAGCAATAGTATCATGATTGGCCAGCCAGAGCAGGAAGGCTGGCTAATACATGATGCTATAGCAAGTGTGTAGCGTGATTGGTCAGCTCCTTAAATATGGCGCCCTATGCAGCGAAAACCAATCGTAACGCAGGAGCTTCCACCAATGATCGCTGAAGGGGGGGTGGTTTCCCGGAGGCTGTGTCACGCCCCGGGGAGTTATCTAGGTGGCGAAATAACCTTACTGTACCTCATTTAGACGCCGCTACCATCGGGTTGAAACCAACCTGTTTTAGAGCACTGCTCTGAAACAGGTGCCGACAGTGACGGGTGGCAACAACCTAGTTTACACGCCGCTACCTCGGGTTGATTTGACGGTGCAAGATACATTTGTCTCCGAAACCCGGTTGTTTCCACCCTGTTGTAGCGGCGTGTAAAAGGTACCTTAACGTATAACAACAGCAAGCCATCCAGTGTTACACAATGCTTTAAAAAATTTGCAAAGTAAAATAGATTTATATGTTAAGAATTGTATCTGTGGGGGGAAAAAAAAAAAAAAAAAAAAAAAAAAAAAAAACAAAACACCACACAGATGCAACACGTATGAGCCTTTAATATGGCTACGTTCCAACAATGAGCTTTTGGATGTTGCAAAATGTCTGCAGCAGTTTTGCACCTACTTACAAGTATTGGTCAAGTGCACTATTATTGTATTTTTGATGCTGCACTTTTTTTTTCCCTCTTGTTGGTATGTTATGCTTTAAATAAAGAGGATTAGTTTTTGATGCTTTTAGTATCTGGCATTTATAAAACTTTATTGATATACTCATGTGGGGATTACTTATGTTTTTGAGGAGTTTCTGCAAAGAAGAATGCATGTGCACTTTTTACGTGCATTTTTTTCTGCATCTAATGGAAGTCTATGAGGAAAACCTGCACACATAACTTAGTGTACCTGGAAGAGGAATTATGGATTTGAAACCCTCATCACAGGGTAGTTTATACTGAGTAAAAAAAAAAAAAAAAAAAAAAAAAAAAAAAAAAAAACACAGTGGCCCCGAGATTACTACAAATCCCATCAACTTTGTTGAAACTTTGGTGCATTTACAGTTGTGGCCAAAAGTATATTGGCACCCTCAGCCTAATACTTGGTTGCACAACCTTTAGCCAAAATAACTGCGATCAACCGCTTCCGGTAACCATCAATGAGTTTCTTACAATGATCTGCTGGCATTTTAGACCATTCTTCTTTGGCAAACTGTTCCAGGTCCCTGATATTTGAAGGGTGCCTTCTCCAAACTGCCATTTTTAGATCTCTCCACAGGTGTTCTATGGGATTCAGGTCTGGACTCATTGCTGGCCACCTTAGAAGTCTCCAGTGCTTTCTCTCAAACCATTTTCTAGTGCTTTTTGAAGTGTGTTTTGGGTCATTGTCCTACTTGAAGACCCATGACCTCTGAGGGAGACCCAGCTTTCTCACACTGGGCCCTACATTATGCTGCAAAATTTGTTGGTAGTCTTCAGACTTCATAATGCCATGCACATGGTCAAGCAGTCCAGTGTCAGAGGCAGCAAAGCAACCCGAAAACATCAGGGAACCTCCTCCATGTTTGACTGTAGAGACAGTGTTTTGGCAAACTCCAGCCTGGCTTTTTTATGTCTCGGGTAAGAAGTGGGGTCTTCCTGGGTATCCTACCATACAGTCCCCTTTCATTCAGACGCCGACGAATAGTACGGGTTGACACTGTTGTACCCTCGGACTGCAGGGCAGCTTGAACTTGTTTGGATGTTAGTCGAGGTTCTTTATCCACCATCCGCACAATCTTGCGTTGAAATCTCTCGTCAATTTTTCTTTTCCGTCCACATCTAGGGAGGTTAGCCACAGTGCCATGGGCTTTAAACTCCTTGATGACACTGCACATGGTAGACACAGGAACATTCAGGCCTTTGGAGATGGACTTGTAGCTTTGAGATTGCTTATGCTTCCTCACAATTTGGTTTCTCAAGTCCTCAGACAGTTCTTTGGTCTTCTTTCTTTTCTCCATGCTCAATGTGGTACACACAAGGACACAAGACAGAGGTTGAGTCAACTTTAATCCATGTCAACTGGCTGCAAGTGTGATTTAGTTATTGCCAACACCTGTCAGGTGCCACAGGTGCTGTTAATTACACATATTAGAGAAGCATCACATGATTTTTCTAACAGTGCCAATACTTTTGTCCACCCCCTTTTTTATGTTTGGTGTGAAACTATATCCAATTTGGCTTTACGACAATTTTTTTTTGTGTTTTTTTCATTGAAGACACATTAAATGAAGATAATAATACCAAAGAATTTGTGATTGCAATCATTTTCAGGAAGAAACTGAGTATTATCTGACAGAATTGCAGGGGTGTCAATACTTTTGGCCACAACTGTATGCTGCGTTTTTTTATGTCACAAAACTGCATGTCTGAGAATTCTGAAGTTTTGTGCCCACAATATTTATTTTTTTCCTTGCAGTTTAGGTGCAGTTTGTGCTCAGGACAAACGAATGAGAATGGATCCACTTGAGAAAGACACCTTTAGTGTCGAAACATGTTGTGGCGAGGAGACCTATAACATCTACTGTTCACAATAAATTTGAAAGGTAATCTATTACCGTATATACTCGTGTATAAGCCGACCCGTCTATAAGCCGACCCCCCTACTTTTGCCCCCAAAACCTGGGAAAACCTATTGACTCGTGTATAAGCCGAGGGTGGACCCCAGCACAGGTATACAGCCCCCAGCAGTGTGGTATATAGGCCCCCCCCAGTGGTAGTATACAGCAGCCTCCCCAGTGGTATGCAGGCCCCAGCAGTATATACAGCAGCCCCAGAGGTAGTACACAGCAGCCCCAGGGGTAGTACACAGCAGCCCCAGGGGTAGTACACCGCAGCCCCAGGGGTATATACAGCAGCCCCAGGGGTAATACACAGCAGCCCCAGGGGTAATACACAGCAGCCCCAGGGGTAGTACACAGCAGCCCCAGGGTAGTACACAGCAGCCCCAGGGGTAGTACACAGCAGCCCCAGGGGTAGTACACAGCAGCCCCAGGGGTAGTACACAGCAGCCCCAGGGGTAGTACACAGCAGCCCCAGGGGTAGTACACAGCAGCCCCAGGGGTAGTACACAGCAGCCCCAGGGGTAGTACACAGCAGCCCCAGGGGTAGTACACAGCAGCCCCAGGGGTAGTACACAGCAGCCCCAGGGGTAGTACACAGCAGCCCCAGGGGTAGTACACAGCAGCCCCAGGGGTAGTACACAGCAGCCCCAGGGGTATATACAGCAGCCCCAGGGGTAATACACAGCAGCCCCAGGGGTAGTACACAGCAGCCCCAGGGGTAGTACACAGCAGCCCCAGGGGTAGTACACAGCAGCCCCAGGGGTAGTACACAGCAGCCCCAGGGGTAGTACACAGCAGCCCCAGGGGTAGTACACAGCAGCCCCAGGGGTAGTATACAGCAGCCCCAGGGGTAATACACAGCAGCCCCAGGGGTAGTACACAGCAGCCCCAGGGGTAGTACACAGCAGCCCCAGGCCCCCCTCACTGTTTGGCGCCCCCACCTCAGCATGGCCCCCCCCCCCGCACGCAGCGTTGCGCTCATACATTACCAGCCTGTCAGCTGTCATCCTCCGGTGGCGGATCGCGGCTCCCGGCTTCCATCTTCATCTGTGTCTTCCTGCATTGTGACCGGGGCTCATCGCGATGACGTCATCGCGACGCCGGCCGGTCATGTGACATGCAGGAAGACACAGATGAAGATGGAAGCCGGAGCCGGGAGCCGTGATCCACCACCGGAGGATGACAGCTGACAGGCTGGTAATGTATGAGCGCAGCGCTGCGTGCGGGGGGGGGGCCATGCTGAGGTGGGGGCGCCAAACAGTGAGGGGGTCCCGTATATACTCGCGTATAAGCCGAGGGGAGACTTTTCAGCCCAATTTTTGGGCTGAAAAACTCGGCTTATACGCGAGTATATACGGTATATAATTGCGAATGGGTTTTTTGCCCCTTCTGAGTCCACTCTCGCTGCGAGTCAGTGTCGTCGTGTGGATACGCCCGAAGCATTGGCCGCGCAGCGGCCATTGCGAGCAGTTCTAAGGCGACTCGCTATGCCCGCGCAGCGGGCATGGCGAGTCTCCTTAGCAGCGCGAAGCATTGGCCGCGAAGCGGCCATTGCGAGTCAGAGACTCGCTCTTCTAGAATCCCGATGCATGTGCATCGGGCACCCAGCTAGTATTCGATAAGAGCCCAGTGCCTGTTTCTGTCCCTAGTGCTCATTTTATCATACCTTTTTACTTCATATCGTAATGTCAATTGTTGGGCATTTTGTAGCCCTCCAAGCCATTGACAACAGTGAAAAAAAAAAAACACTACCAAAATCTGCACCAAAGCTACAAGGAAAAAAAAATAAGTATTGTGGGCGCAGCACTTCACAATTCTCATAGACTTTACTGGGGGAAGGATACAAATGCAGTTTTGTGACAAAAAAAAAAATAATAAAAAAAATAAAAAAAAACAACAACAACAACAAAAAAACGCACCGTGGAAAATCACGGATCCAGACAAAGAAATGACATCCGGAGACCACATTCGATCCTGCCTTTCCTGTCTGTGGGGATCCTGCAAAAAAATAGGATAACCACAGACAGGAAAATATCGCAATGCGAAAACAGCCTAATCCAAAAATGCAGAGTGCGATGCCTAGTGACTTCAGTCAGTCGACCCTTTCTATAACAGGTCATCAACATTAAATTCCCAGAAAACCCCTGTAAATATGCAGCTGAAAGAAATGGTACACTGGTTCATGTCTTAGGTCTAAGGGTGGCTTCACACCACGGTTTTGGTGTATGAGGTTCTGTCCAGTGTTTTGCTGGAAGCACGGGACAGATCCCGACAGCCCCGGACATAACAGAACTGGAGGGCAAATATGCCCTCCGGTCCTGTTTTCTGCCGGAATCAGCAGATCGCAGCTTTCAGGAGCTGTCCCTGCTGAAATTTCAAAATCACGGTCCTGCAGTCTCATCAGGGAGCTCTCCATGGTGCTGAAGTTCAGCGCCGGCCGGCACTGAGCCTGACCGATATTACGTCGGATCCAGCACCATAGACTTCCATGTTAGGGGGCACCACGTTTGGGAGGATCCGATTTGTGCAGATTTTTGTCCCGGACACAAAAATGCTGCAAGCTGCGGTTTGTGTCCAGGAGAAAAATCTGAATTCTCCCAGATCCCCCCAAACAGATGGAAACCAGATGGCAAATAGTTGCCATCCGGCACTATAGGAATACTATGGGGCCGAAATCTGATCCGGGGCTGACCGGTTCATTTCGGACAGCCCCGGATCAGGAAAACCGTGGTGTGAAGCCGACCTAATTCACACAGTTTTTTCTCATCAGTGTTTTTATATCAAGGCCAAGAGTGAAAATAACAGAAAAAAAACTAATTGAAAGATTGACACCTGTTCTGGAGACATTCCTTGTTTTGGCGTACAAATACTGATGAAAAATACTGATGTGTATGGTAGGGAAAACAGGCAGGTTCCCTTTAAAGAATCAGCTATGATCCTGTGCTGAAATTACTTGTGTCCTCCCCTGACCAGGAGATGTGGTATGATTAGTGATGAGCGAGTGTATTCGTTACTATTCGCACGAATAGTATGGCATTTGCGATACTCATTACACGATGAGTATCTCTGATGCTCATGAGTGATGTGCTGTCGATTGTTATGGATCTGACACATATTACCGGCTCTCTTCAGTACACAATAGGAGCCGGCACCTCAGTGAGAGCAGATTGAATGTTAGGCTCTCTCTGGGGAATGGGGGGGGGGGGGGGGAGGCACAGCAAGGTGTTTTATTCTGTGAAAATTTGAAAAAGCCCACCCTCCTGCCCTGTCCCAGAAAGGCTTGTTTCATTGCCGAATGTGTGTGTGGGCGGAGCCCACCACACATTGTACTCGCTATTCGGACAAGTACACAAGTATTAAAAACTTCTTGTTACGAGTATAGGCAGTGAGAATATTACGCCACTCGCTCATCACTAGGTATGATCAGACCATATCCTTGTATGGTCAGACACAGCTATTACACAGTATATAGTAAGTACACATTGATAAGATTATCTCACCCCAGGAGATGTGGTATTAGACTATGTCCCTGCAATGTCAGACACGGTCATTACACAGTACATAGCAGGGACACATATATAAGATTATCTCAGCCCAGGAGATGTGGTATGATCAGACCATGTCCCTGTACAGTCAGACACGGTCATTACACTGTACATAGGAGGGACACATATATAAGATTATCTCAGCCCAGGAGATGTGGTATGATCAGACCATGTCCCTGTACAGTCAGACACGGTCATTACACAGTACATAGCAGGGGCACATATATAAGATTATCTCAGCCCAGGAGATGTGGTATGATCAGACCATGTCCCTGTACAGTCAGACACATCCATTACACAGTACATAGCAGGGACACATATATAAAGATTATCTCAGCAAAGGAACATTTTATTTTTTCTTTTAAACACTTGGAATTGTGGAACTTATTATTATTCCAAGATCTACTGACTTAATTTAACTGTGGGGAAACCCCTTTAAGCAATAAACTCTCTTCATGCATCATGTAAATCATTCCAAAAGCAAACCAATAGCATAATGTCAGATGTGCCCAAGTCTGTGTCTAGGGCAAACACAGACCTCAAGGCCATGGCGAGTGTCTTCTCAATAGACCTTAATGCATCAACTGTGTGTTATCCTAATTGTGATCATGTTTGATTAAAGGCCCCAGGGCTTTAAGCAATTGTTTATTCACCCTATTATCACCACTTTCCACACTTCATGGAAAAAGGCTTTGTTCTTAAGTGAAGACTAACAAAACAAAAAGGACATCAGTTACAACATGGATATGTAAGCTAAATGTGACCTGACAAGCACTGGCAACCCAAGAGCAAACAAGCCATTAATACACAAACAAACAAGAAGCATGCTGTAATGGCCATAGGAAGAAAAAGAACAAGGCTCAGACAAGAACCCTGCCAAGAAGCCAGACACACAAACCCTTGGAGTGTGGCCATCCAGGTACATTAGAAGAATGATGCCTACTCCAGAGCTGGGATAAATCTTGGCCATAGACCTAAGGTTTATGGCTAAAATGATTGTTAAAATGTAACCCAGTGTCTCGTAAAAAAAGATGAGGTGTAACTATGTAGTCTGCAAGTTTGGTGAGAGTTTCAAGTACCCTGACCATAAATTATTAACCATCATCCAAATTGCATATCCTCTCCAACCAATCTAAACAAATGTAAAACCATTTCCCATGAATTGTCCTGATCGCTGGAAGGATTGATGGACCATACACACACAACGTTGTGTATAAGAATGTAATGGTCAGCTTCTGTTAGGCTAATATTTATAGGATGTGGAAATTCAGAGAACATGTAGACTAACATTGTACTGGTCTCTATGGGGGAAATGTGTGCAAACAGACAGATCCTTCTGACATGTTTGATAGATTTACAGCTTGACACATAAAAGGCAAAATATTTGTAAAAATAAATATGTAAAACTGTATTACAGCACTCAAAGGCTGATGGATCCAAATATATGGCATATGTTTAATACTGAAGAAAAAAAAATCATCATTATTGTGCTCCTCAACCAAATATGGCACAGGGATAGGGAATATATCCATAGGGCATCCTTATGAGACTGTACGGAATAGTTTATGAGATTACACTAAAACACAGAATGACTCACTTAACATAACAGGTTTAAAAAGGCAATGGCACTCTATTGGCCACGTATGTCCTTTATGGCCATGGTGGCATACTTGTCAAGCAGATTCCATTAAAGCCATATGCCAAAGAATATTTGTACCAGACCCCTATGGAAGTCTCTTGCATGATGTAAGCAGAGTCTACCTTACAATAAGGCTACATTCACACAACCATAATTTCCCATTAAGTGTGGTCTATGAAAAAAAAGCAGCACTTGGACGTCCATAGGACTATTCAGATGAGTTTTTCCAGTCGACAAAAAATAGAATTAAATTGTAGCACATGCTAGTCTTCCATATCCATATGAAGCTCATCTAGTCATGTCCATAGGTGTGCAGATGGATAGATGGAATCAGATCCCATGAGAATCAACTGTAGCATCGATTTGTACTGATACATTGCAATTCTTCACCATAGGAAACGGTCTTTGTATATTTGCACATTTTATTCACTGCTGATATACAAACCATGTGAGATCTGTTTATATATAGGAGAAAAATCTGACAATTTTATTATGTGCTAGTGTAAACGAAGCCTGTGTGAAAGTTAGAATAAGTCACAATTGTGACCATCAGAATGTGATGAGGAGAAGCTGGGTCACAATGAGAGTTGGAAATGAGCAGCATGGAAACAAAGATCCTGAAATAAGTGTACATGGGTATGAACTAACAAAGAGCAGAGGAAGGGATCAGATAGGATCCTGAGGAAAGGTCTGTAGATGGGGGCAACGTGTAAACCTACATAATATACATTGTACACCCTATACACATATACATTGATTTGGCAAGTCTATACTGTGTAATCTGTACATTGTACACCATACAGAATATACATATATAGATTGATTGGGGCAGTCTCCCATGGGCCATGTGGATATGATACATAGTATACCATACAATGGATCTTGTATGTACAAAACATTCTGATAGGATATTTAGACTGTGAACCTCAATGAGGACAGCACTACTGATGTATGTAAAATGCTATGGAATTAATAGCGCTATATAAATTAATAAATATTATAATATTACCATACACCATATACATTGATTGGGGCAGTCTATACTGTACAGTCTGTAGATTGTACACCATACAGAATATACATATATAGATTGATTGGGGCAGTCTATACTGTACAGTCTGTAGATTGTACACCATACAGAATATTATACATATATAGATTGATTGGGGCAGTCTATACTGTACAGTCTGTAGATTGTACACCATACAGAATATACATATATAGATTGATTGGGGCAGTCTATACTGTACAGTCTGTAGATTGTACACCATACAGAATATTATACATATATAGATTGATTGGGGCAGTCTATACTGTACAGTCTGTAGATTGTACACCATACAGAATATTATACATATATAGATTGATTGGGGCAGTCTATACTGTACAGTCTGTAGATTGTACACCATACAGAATATTATACATATATAGATTGATTGGGGCAGTCTATACTGTACAGTCTGTAGATTGTACACCATACAGAATATACATATATAGATTGATTGGGGCAGTCTATACTGTACAGTCTGTAGATTGTACACCATACAGAATATTATACATATATAGATTGATTGGGGCAGTCTATACTGTACAGTCTGTAGATTGTACACCATACAGAATATTATACATATATAGATTGATTGGGGCAGTCTATACTGTACAGTCTGTAGATTGTACACCATACAGAATATTATACATATATAGATTGATTGGGGCAGTTTCCCATAGCCATGTGGATAGAATACATTGTATTATACCATCTACATACATAGATTGGGGCAGTCCATACCATTGCACAACATGCATCTACGGTATATAGATTGATTGGGGCAGTATCCCATGGCCATGTGGATATGATACTTTGTATACCATACACCATCTACATATATAGATTGGGGCAGTCCATACCATTGCACAACATGCATCTACGGTATATAGATTGATTGGGGCAGTTTCCCATAGCCATGTGGATAGAATACATTGTATTATACCATCTACATACATAGATTGGGCAGTCCATACCATTGCACAACATGCACCTACGGTATATAGATTGATTGGGGCAGTATCCCATAGCAACCAGCCCGGTGCTAGCAGTAGGGTTAACACAAGAGCTGGCTCAGCTGTTCCCCAGCATCATCCCCCTTGTGTATGGGTATGTAGGTGTATGGGGGATACTGTGCAGATGTAATAATGGTGGGTGGCTGTCACTGGCAGCGTTAACCCCTTCAGAGCCGCACACACTGCAGACACACAGCACGCACCATGCTAGCGGCGCCTCCTGCAGCTGCTCCGGAGAACAGGCAGCCTGTAGATCCACTGCTGATCGCTCCAGATCCCGATCTACCTCCTGCAGGTGCTTGGCTCCGATCCCCCGCTCGCCCGGCACTCCTTGTAGAATCCCAGAGATCCAGCTGTCGGTACCGATCCACTCCTCATAAGGGCTAATCCAGCTCCATGATTGTGCCCGGCACACACCGGCCCAGGTGCTGCCGATCCACTCTCAGATCATGCCAGTGCACATCATGCTGCCCCTCCTATGGGCTCCGTGCTCAATCCAGGCTGCCTGCTGGCACTTGGCAATGCCGGTCCATATGCCCATCTACTTTCCGATCGGCTCCAGCGCATGCCCCCTTAGATCGCAGGGCAGCTTGTATCAGCAAAGGGGTATAAGAATGTCAGGACAAGAATAGCAAGAGCTGAGAAATGGTGGGATAATCCAGGTGGATGCTGGCATAGATGGCAGTACTGTGGCTGCAGGCTGAGCCGGTCTGCAGAGGGCTGCATTAAGGGTATGATCCACCCCCTGTACTCACCGAGCTGGCCATGCCTAGGGGCTGGGGCAGCCTCTTATTCCTCCTCCTTGAAGTTTTATTTGTGCTGGGAGGGAGGATCAGGAGGAGGTGGAGGGTAGATGGCAGCCAGCACCGCTCTCCTGCCGCCGGATCCGTCTGCCTCTCTCCCCTTGTCTATACACTGAGCCGGCGGCAGGCAGGACCCAGGCGCATGCGTACTGGAACCCCTGCCAGACAGAACACGGAGGAGCAGGAGGGAGGGTTTGGTACAGAAGAAAGAACAAAATGAGAACAAAAATCAGGGGGTGGAAAAATATGTTCAAGTCAGTATGGTGGTACTGGCGCAAGTGGAAAGTCCGCCCTAGCTGTAACTAAAGTGTTTCCAGAAACAGGGGGAAGGAGAAATGGGGTAAGAAAATGGTGAGGTGCTGTCACTGGAGAAATGGGGTGAAGGAAAAGGTAAGGAGCTGTCACTGGAGAAATGGGGTGAAGGAAAAGGTAAGGAGCTGTCACTGGAGAAATGGGGTAAGGAAATGGTGAGGTGCTGTCACTGGAGAAATGGGGTAAGGAATGGTGAGGAGCTGTCACTGGAGAAATGGGGTAAGAAAATGGTGAGGAACTGTCACTGGAGAAATGGGTGAAGGAAAAGGTAAGGAGCTGTCACTGGAGAAATGGGGTGAAGGATAAGGTAAGGAGCTGTCACTGGAGAAATGGGGTAAGGACATGGTGAGGAGCTGTCACTGGAGAAATGGGGTAAGGACATGGTGAGGAGCTGTCACTGGAGAAATGGGTAAGAAAATGGTGAGGAACTGTCACTGGAGAAATGGGGTGAAGGAAAAGGTAAGGAGCTGTCACTGGAGAAATGGGGTAAGGAAATGGTAAGGTAGCTGTCACTGGGAAGGAAATGGGGTGTAAGGAAAATGGTAAGGAGCTGTCACTGGAGAAATGGGGTGAAGGAAAAGGTAAGGAGCTGTCACTGGAGAAATGGGGTAAGGAAATGGTGAGGACTGTCACTGGAGAAATGGGGTAAGGAAATGGTGAGGAGCTGTCACTGGAGAAATGGGGTAAGGAAATGGTGAGGAGCTGTCACTGGAGAAATGGGGTAAGGAAATGGTGAGGAGCTGTCACTGGAGAAATGGGGTAAGGAAAGGTAGGAGCTGTCACTGGAGAAATGGGGTAAGGAAATGGTAGGAGCTGTCACTGGAGAAATGGGGTAAGGAAATGGTGAGGAGCTTACTGGAGAAATGGGGTAAGGAAATGGTGAGGAGCTGTCACTGGAGAAATGGGTAAGGAAATGGTGAGGAGCTGTCACTGGAGAAATGGGGTAAGGAAATGGTAAGGAGCTGTCACTGGAGAAATGGGGTAAGGAAATGGTGAGGAGCTGTCACTGGAGAAATGGGGTAAGGAAATGGTAAGGAGCTGTCACTGGAGAAATGGGGTAAGGAAATGGTGAGGAGCTGTCACTGGAGAAATAGGGTAAGGAATTGGTGAGGAGCTGTTACTGGAGAAATGGGGTAAGGAAATGGTGAGGAGCTGTCATTGAATAAATGGGGTAAGAAGCTGTCACTGAATAAATAGGGTAATGGAAAAGGTGAGGAGCTGTCACTGGAGAAATGGGGTACGGGAATGGTGAGGAACTATCACTGGAGAAATAGGGTAAAGTAAAAGGTAAGGAGATGTCACTGGAGACATGGGATAAGGACATGGTGAGGAGCTGTCACTGGAGAAATGGGGTAAAGTAAAAGGTAAGGAGCTGTCACTGGAGAAATGGGATAAGGACATGGTGAGGAGCTGTCACTGGAGAAATGGGATAAGGACATGGTGAGGAGCTGTCACTGGAGAAATGGGATAATGACATGGTGAGGAGCTGTCACTGGAGAAATAGGTAAGGTAAAAGCTAAAGAGCTGCCACTGGAGAAATTGGGTAAAGAAATGGTGAGGAGCTGTCACTGGAGAAATGGGGTAAGGACATGGTGAGGAACTATCACTGGAGAAATGGGATAAGGACATGGTGAGGAGCTGTCACTGGAGAAATGGTGTAAGGAAAAGCTAAGGAGCTGTCACTGGAGAAATGAGGTAAGGAAATGGTGAGGAGCTGTCACTGGAGAAATGGGGTAAGGACATGGTGAGGAGCTGTCACTGCAGAAATGGGGTAAGGACATGGTGAGGAGCTGTCACTGCAGAAATAGGGTAAGGAATTGGTGAGGAGCTGTTACTGCAGAAATGGGGTAAGGAAATGGTGAGGAGCTGTCATTGAATAAATGGGGTAAGGAGCTGTCACTGAATAAATAGGGTAATGGAAAAGGTGAGGAGCTGTCACTGGAGAAATGGGGTACGGGAATGGTGAGGAACTATCACTGGAGAAATAGGGTAAAGTAAAAGGTAAGGAGCTGTCACTGGAGAAATGGGATAAGGACATGGTGAGGAGCTGTCACTGGAGAAATGGGATAAGGACATGGTGAGGAGCTGTCACTGGAGAAATGGGATAATGACATGGTGAGGAGCTGTCACTGGAGAAATAGGGTAAGGTAAAAGCTAAAGAGCTGTCACTGGAGAAATTGGGTAAAGAAATGGTGAGGAGCTGTCACTGGAGAAATGGGGTAAGGACATGGTGAGGAACTATCACTGGAGAAATGGGATAAGGACATGGTGAGGAGCTGTCACTGGAGAAATGGTGTAAGGAAAAGCTAAGGAGCTGTCACTGGAGAAATGAGGTAAGGAAATGGTGAGGAGCTGTCACTGGAGAAATGGGGTAAGGACATGGTGAGGAGCTGTTACTGGAGAAATGGGGTAAGGAAATGGTGAGGAGCTGTCATTGAATAAATGGGGTAAGGAGCTGTCACTGAATAAATAGGGTAATGGAAAAGGTGAGGAGCTGTCACTGGAGAAATGGGGTACGGAAATGGTGAGGAGGCTGTCACTGGAGAAATGGGGTAAGGACATGGTGAGGAGCTGTCACTGGAGAAATGGGATAAGGACATGGTGAGGAGCTGTCACTGGGAGAAATGGGGTAAAGGAAAAGGTGAGGAGCTGTCACTGGAGAAATGGGGTAGGAAAAGCTAAGGAGCTGTCACTGGAGAAATGGGGTAAGGACATGGTGAGGAGCTGTCACTGGCAGAAATAGGGTAAGGAATTGGTGAGGAGCTATTACTGGAGAAATGGGGTAAGGAAATGGTGAGGAGCTGTTACTGGAGAAATGGGGTAAGGAAATGGTGAGGAGCTGTCATTGAATAAATGGGGTAAGGAGCTGTCACTGAATAAATAGGGTAATGGAAAAGGTGAGGAGCTGTCACTGGAGAAATGGGGTATGGAAATGGTGAAGAGCTGTCACTGGAGAAATGGGTAAGGACATGGTGAGGAGCTGTCACTGGAGAAATGGGATAAGGACATGGTGAGGAGCTGTCACTGGAGAAATGGGATAAGGACATGGTGAGGAGCTGTCACTGGAGAAATGGGGTAAAGGAAAAGGTGAGGAGCTGTCACTGGAGAAATGGGGTAGGAAAAGCTAAGGAGCTGTCACTGGAGAAATGGGGTAAGGACATGGTGAGGAGCTGTCACTGGAGAAATAGGGTAAGGAATTGGTGAGGAGCTATTACTGGAGAAATGGGGTAAGGAAATGGTGAGGAGCTGTTACTGGAGAAATGGGGTAAGGAAATGGTGAGGAGCTGTCATTGAATAAATGGGGTAAGGAGCTGTCACTGAATAAATAGGGTAATGGAAAAGGTGAGGAGCTGTCACTGGAGAAATGGGGTACGGAAATGGTGAGGAGCTGTCACTGGAGAAATGGGGTAAGGACATGGTGAGGAGCTGTCACTGGAGAAATGGGATAAGGACATGGTGAGGAGCTGTCACTGGAGAAATAGGGTAAGGTAAAAGCTAAGGAGCTGTCACTGGAGAAATTGGGTAAAGAAATGGTGAGGCGCTGTCACTGGAGAAATAGGGTAAGGAAATGGTGAGGAATTGTCACTGGAGAAATGGGGTAAAAGAAAAGGTAAGGAACTGTCACTGAAGAAATAAGGTAAACGAAAAGGTGAGGAGTTGTTTCTTAGGAAATGGTGAGGAGCGATCACTGAAGAAATGGGTGAATTATGAGGAGCTGTCACTGAAGGCCGATTTCATACCACGGTTGTGGTGTATCAGTTGGTTGCGGTGTACACACTAGCAGGTTTTTAACACATTAGATAGAGACTGTCTCGATCAGGGTTACCGTGTCGTGGTGAGGCAGCTTAAATTACCTTTTTTGCAAAAAACGTATGAACCAAAATCCCTGTTTTTTGTCACTTTTTTATTGCACTTGCTATTTATTGTCATTTTTTATTATAACAGTGTGTTTTTATGTGTGACGCTCATGCAGATTTTTGCACCAGTTTCTAATACAGTTTTTTGGTGGGCATTGGACGCAGGTTTACGTAAGCACCCAATCTATGCATGACCCATATTTGTCTGGTTCTGGTTTTACTGCTGTTAGTAATAGCAGGAACTGGAGGTTACCTGCCCTTCCTTTATGAGGTCTGCATATTTAAGTCTGCTACACGGACGCCCATATTAGAAGAGATTTTTCCTGTGTCCTGCTTAGAAGTATGTACACACTAGCAGGTTTAAACACATTAAATAGGGACTGTCTCGATCAGGGTTACCGTGTTGAGGTGAGGCAGCTTAAATGACCTTTTTTGCAAAAAACGTATCAACCAAAAACCCTGTTTTTTGTCACTTTTTTATTGCACTTGCTATTTATTGTCATTTTTTATTATAACAGTGTGTTTTTATGTGTGACGCTCATGCAGATTTTTGCACCAGTTTCTAATACAGTTTTTTGGTGGGCATTGGACGCAGGTTTACGTAAGCACCCAATCTATGCATGACCCATATTTGTCTGGTTCTGGTTTTACTCCTGTTAGTAATAGCAGGAACTGGAGGTTACCTGCCCTTCCTTTATGAGGTCTGCATATTTAAGTCTGCTACACGGACGCCCATATTAGAAGAGATTTTTCCTGTGTCCTGCTTAGAGGTATGTACACACTAGCAGGTTTAAACACATTAAATAGGGACTGTCTCGATCAGGGTTACCGTGTTGAGGTGAGGCAGCTTAAATGACCTTTTTTGCAAAAAACGTATCAACCAAAAACCCTGTTTTTTGTCACTTTTTTATTGCACTTGCTATTTATTGTCATTTTTTATTATAACAGTGTGTTTTTATGTGTGACGCTCATGCAGATTTTTGCACCAGTTTCTAATACAGTTTTTTGGTGGGCATTGGACGCAGGTTTACGTAAGCACCCAATCTATGCATGACCCATATTTGTCTGGTTCTGGTTTTACTCCTGTTAGTAATAGCAGGAACTGGAGGTTACCTGCCCTTCCTTTATGAGGTCTGCATATTTAAGTCTGCTACACGGACGCCCATATTAGAAGAGATTTTTCCTGTGTCCTGCTTAGAGGTATGTACACACTAGCAGGTTTAAACACATTAAATAGGGACTGTCTCGATCAGGGTTACCGTGTTGAGGTGAGACAGCTTAAATGACCTTTTTTGCAAAAAACGTATCAACCAAAAACCCTGTTTTTTGTCACTTTTTATTTTGCACTTGCTATTTATTGTCATTTTTTATTATAACAGTGTGTTTTTATGTGTGACGCTCATGCAGATTTTTGCATCAGTTTCTAATACAGTTTTTTGGTGGGCATTGGACGCAGGTTTACGTAAGCGCCCAATCTATGCATGACCCATATTTGTCTGGTTCTGGTTTTACTCCTGTTAGTAATAGCAGGAACTGGAGGTTACCTGCCCTTCCTTTATGAGGTCTGCATATTTAAGTCTGCTACACGGACGCCCATATTAAGAAGAGATTTTTCCTGTGTCCTGCTTAGAGGTATGTACACACTAGCAGGTTTTAACACATTAAATAGGGACTGTCTCTATCAGGGTTACCGTGTTGAGGTGAGGCAGCTTAAATTACCTTTTTTGCAAAAAATGTATCAACCAAAAACCCTGTTTTTTGTCACTTTTTTATTGCACTTGCTATTTATTGTCATTTTTTCATTATAACAGTGTGTTTTTATGTGTGACGTTCATGCAGATTTTTGCACCAGTTTCTAATTCTGTCCAGTGTTTTGCAGGAAACACCAGACAGAACCTGATAGCCCTGGATAGAACAGAACCAGAGGGCACATATGCCCTCCGGTCCTGTTTTCTGCCGGAATCTGCTGATCGCAGGGTTCAGGAGCTGTCCCTGCTGAAATGTCAGGATTGCGGCTTGCGGGGAGGTAGCCGCGGTCCTGAAATCTCAGGAGGGGACAGCTCCAGGTGCTGAAGTTCAGCGACGCCGGTGCAGAGCTTCAGCACCCGCCGTTTGGGAACCTGACAGATTCTCTGTCGGGTCCGGCGCCCCATAGACTCCCATGTTAGGAGGCGCCGGATCGCACTGGATCCAGTTTTGCTAAACTTTTTGCCATGGACAAAAAAACTCTGCAAGCTGCGTTTTTGTGTCCGGTGCAAAAACCAAATGCGCAAATAGCTGCCATCTGGCCCTGTCCGGCAACATAGGCATACATTAGTGCAAAATTGGGTCCGGGGCTGTCACGTTCACACCGGACAGCCCCGACCTGATCACACTGTGGTGAGAAACTGGCCGAAGAAATAGGGTAAAGGAAATGGTTAGGAGCCATCACTAAAGAACTGGGTAGAGGAATTGGTGAGCAGCTGTCACTGAAGAATTGGGTAAAGGAAATGGTGAGGAGCTGTTACCGGAGAAATAGGGTAAATTAATGGGGACGAGAAATTACTGAAGAAATGGAAATGAACTGTCACTTAAGAAATGGGATCAACGAAATAGAGTTAAGCTGTCACTGAAGAAATATAGTAGAGGAGATGGTGAGGAACTGTCACTGTAGAAAAGGGTAAAGGAAACAGTGTGGAGCACTCGCTTGAAATATGGAGTAAAGGAGCTTATGAGAAACTATTGCTGAAAAAAATGGGGTAAAGGAAATGTAAAAGAGCAGTCACAGAATAAGTGGTGTAAAGGAAAGAACGAGGCGTCGTCACTGAAGAAATGGAGAAGAGCTGATGTTGAAGAAATTGGGTAAAGAAAATGATGAGCAGCTGTCACAGAGAAATGTAGTAAAGGAAATGGAGAAGAGCTGTCACTGAAAAAATAGGGTCAATTAAATGTTGAGGAGCTATCACAGAAAAGATGGAATAAAGGATGTGGTGAGTATTTGTCACTGAAGAAATGGGATAAAGTAAATGATGCCTAGCTGTCAGAGAGGAGTGGGGTAAAGAAAATGGTGAGGGGCTCTCACTGGAGAAATGTAAAGGAAATGGAGACATGTTGTCACTGAAGGAATGTTGTAAAGGAAAAGGAGACATGTTGTCACTGAAGGAATGGGGTAAAGGAAAAGGAAAAGGAGAGCTGTTGTCACTGAAGGAAAGGGGTAAAGAAAATTGAGATGAGTTGTCACTGGAGAAATAGGGTAAAGAAAATGGTGAGGAGCTGTCACTGGAAAAATGGAGTAAAGGAAATGGTAAGGAGTGATTACTGAAGAAATGCAGTAATGGAAATGGTGAGGACAGAGCTATCACTGAAGAAATGTGGTTAAGGATATGGTGAAGAAGAGCTTTCACTGAAGAAAAGGGGTAAAGGAAATGGTAAAGAGCAGTCACTGGGGAAATGGTTTCAATTAAAGAATGAGGAGCTGTTACTGAAGAAATGGGCAAAAAGAAATTTAGGTGAGCCAATACTGAAGCAATTGAATAAATAAAACGGTGAGAAGCTGTTAGAGAGAAAGAATGTGAAAGAAATAGAGAAGAGCTGTCACTAAAGAAATGGGCTAAAGGAAATGGTGGAGAGCTTCAGAAAGACATGGGGTAAATGAAAATGTTGAGGAGCTGTCAGAGAGAAATATGGAAAAGGAAATGGAGATGAGCCATCACTGGAGAAATGGGGTAAAGGAAATGGTGAAGAGCTGTCGCTGTAGAAATAAGGAAAGGAAAAGGAGTTGAACTCTCACTGAAGAAATAGGGTGAAGAAAATGGAGTTGAGCCATCATTGAAGAAATGGGGTAGATGAAAAGAGATGAGCTGTCATTGAAGAAATAGGGTAAATGAAATTGTGAGGAGCAGTCACTGGGGAAATGGTGAACAGGAAAGAATAAGGAGCTGTCACAAAAGGAATGGGGAAAAAGAAATGGAGAAGAGCCAATTGTTACAATCCTTCTGCATAGCGCTGTTGGGACACTATTGTAGTTAAACTGTTACTAGTACCTGGGTGTCACAGGTGTATCTGGAGGCACGGATGAGGCTGTTGAGGACACTCACAAAAGGTCGCAGTGTTTGGCCAAACAGTCAAAATCCTAAATAATGTCTCTGTCCCTTTAAGTGGCATCTCTGTCCTAGTGATTAGCTGGAGGTCACTAGGACCCAGTGGATCTTCTATTCAATTGACTACTTATACTCTTGGCTCTCAGGATGATAACAACACTGTTCTTAATGTCATAGCTGGTCATAGCTGTTCAGTTGTTTCTGGTTGCATCCCAGCTCAAAGCAGTGTTTCCTGGAGTCGGTTGGTTTGCTGCTGGGATGTGCTCCAGCTAAGTGTATCTCTTCCCTCTTTGTTTGTTTCCCTTGTGTGTTTCTTTAGTTGCTAGCGGGCTGACTAGTGATCACCCCCTCTGATCCTTGCATAGTTGTAGTCCAGGGACAGCTAGGGCAGGTATCCTGTTCGGCAACAGTTGCGGAAACTGTATAGGGATGTAGGGGAGCCAGGTGTTAGCGCTAGTTTATCTAGGGGTCACCATCTCCCCTTTTGGCCTTAGCATCAGAGATTCCTTCCCCCCCCTCCCTCTCGTCTTCTTGCGCTGGGTGTCTCCCTACACCCAGCGTGACATTGGGGGTGTGCTGAGCTGTCTATATGTTGATCTTCAGAGAACTCTTCTGTTCTGGGTGGGGGTTGGGTTGCTCACGTGTTCCAACTTCGAGTTATTACTCTGTTACTTAGCTGAGCAGCCTCCCCCAGAATGCTGTCTCCATGCTGTCTGAAATGCTGTGTGTACTGCATTCCTGTGTCTACTCTGACCCTGTTAGCTGACTTGGACTGTTGCTTGATTACACTTTTGCCAGCTCCCCTTTATTTGTTATTATTTCTTCTGGTATTTTGACCCCTGGACTGTGACCTGGGTACACCTATGTTTTATCTCTGTATCCTCTCCTTGATCCCTTGATCCCCTGGACCATTACATGAATATGCCTTTATCTACTCATTGCATACTGTGAACTCTCCTGGAACTGACCCCAGATTTTCTGACCTTCCTCTTGTCTCCTTTCTTGTAAATAGTTACTGTGTCACAACTTAGTTTTTGTAGTGACTTGCGTTGCACCAATACAGAGTGAATTGAAGAAATGGTGAGGAGCTGTCAGAGAGAAATGGATTAAAGGAAATAGTGAGGAGGCGTGGCCTGATCATGGTGGCGTGAGGAAGCTCCTTGCAGCAGCTCTGCAGACCCGGGGCTCTAAAGCAGCTTTTACTCACATCTGCAGCAGTACAATGTCCAGAAGGAAGACGCTGGACACAACCCTGTGCAGCACACCATCAGCTGGGAGAGCGGGAGGAGACACCGACATTGTGAAGCTGTTTGGCGGGAAGACCGCGCTCTCTCCAGCAATGGCGCCGGCGGTGCGTAGAAGCAACCCCCTCTGGCTTCTCTCCTGCAGCAGAGGAGCCCGCGCCGACAGGAGCATGTGAAGCCGGCCGATCAAAAGCACTGCCATAGAGGGGAAAAAGCAGCAGAGACTGCTCAGTCGCCTAAAAAGCAAGCCACACAAGAGACCGGAGCGATGGATATCGGTAGATGTGGTGAGTCATTGGAGGGTAATCCCTCAAATTCAGTTAATATGAGGGCGCCCTCCCCTACACAGTCCTGCAGCCCTCAGACAGACCTGCAAGCCATTAGGGACATGATAGAAGCCCTACCGTCTAAACAGGTCATTGATATTATTCAAGGATGGAAGCCTCACAGGAAAGGGCATTAAGTACGATTAAAGAGGACATTGACTCCCTTAAGACTAAAGTGATTGCTATTGAAGGGGCCATGTCCGTTATAGGGCGAAACCAAGACCAGGGCATAACATTACTACGAGCATGGCAACAAAGCAGGCAAATCCTTAGCTAGAGCATCGCGTATACAGAGAGCAGCCACATATGTTCCAGAAATTGTTTCCTCAACAGGGTCACGTCAAACGACACTCCCCCTGACATAGCAGGCATTTCAAAAGTATTATGCCTCCCTATCCAATACAGACAAGATACAGTCTGCAGCTGCCTCTACGTGTTTTAAATCTCGTATACGAATGTATATTAACTCTTTGGGTTTAAATACCCTGCCGGAGTCGACAATACAATCCCTAGAAACCCCGATATCGGATCAAGAAATTGGGAAGGCTATCTCTTCTTCTAAATCTGGCAAAGCATCGGGCCCAGATGGGTTTACGGTCCAATATTATAAGAAACTACATGAAAGATTACTCCCTTATTTAAGAGCCTCTTTCAATGCTATGGCGGAAATGACAACACCCCTGAAAGATGCGTTGCAGGCAACTATTGCTGTAATTCACTAGTCTGGGAAGGGTCCATTACAATGCTCCAGTTACCATCCAAACTCGTTGCTAAATGTTGACATTAAATTATTTGCTAAGATTCTTGTGAGCAGACTATCCCCTTTGATGAATGGAGTCGTTCACCCGGATCAGGTGGGTTTTGTAGTGGGGCGGTAGGCTAGGGACAACACTACCAAAGTAATAAATTTAATATATAAAGCCAAACTCTCTAGCACTCCGTTGATGCTTTTGTCGATAGATGCGGAAAAGGTGTTTGATCGCGTAAACTCGTCATTCCTGGAAGAGACCCTGGTCCATATTGGCTTGGGGACAAAGATGCTTCGGTGGCAGTTGTCCCTATACTCGGTACCATCGGCTAGAGTTTGGGTGAATGGCGTCCTATCTGAGTCATTTCATATTGCAAATGGCACCCGTCAGGGATGTCCACTCTCTCCACTAATTTTTATTCTGATTCTTGAACCATTGCTGAGACATATCGGGGCGAGTCTGGACATTACTGGTGTACAGGTGAAATCGTGTATGCATAAAATCGCTGCGTACACTGATGTCTGTTGTTCTTTGTGATGAACCCTGAGATCTCCCTTCCTAAGCTTCTGAAGGAACTGGAGGTTTATTCCAATCTCTCTAATTTTAAAATTAATAGATCTAAATCTGAAGCCCTAAACATCACTCTCCCTCCCAGGCTTGTGGATCACCTAAGAGATGCTTTGGGGTTTCGCTGGTTGTCCCGAACCATACGCTATTTGGGACTACAGATCTCGGCAGATGTCCAATACCTCTATATGGCTAATTTTCCTACCCTTGTAAGCTCAATTCGTGCAGATTGTAAGAGATGGACGAAATCGACTTTTACAAGGACGGGCAGGTGTCCGCTTTTTAAAATGACCATTCTACCTAAGATTTTGTATTATTTACAGGCGCTACTCATTAAACTTCCTTCGTCTTTTTTTAAGACTATTTCCCAAATTCAGACAAGTTTTATTTGGAATAATACAAGAGCCCGACTGGAAAAATCGGTATTATGTAGATTAAAAAGAGAGGGGGGAGTGGGTCTGTGAGATATTAAAGGGAACCAACCACCCCAAATGACCCCCCCGGACTGTTAATATGTGTCCCTACACCCAGCACACACATTTGGGGCAATCGTTTTTGCTAAAAAAACTGTTTAGTAGAAGCTAAGATATAGCTTTATGAAGTTTAATAAATCAAGCCGAATGGGTGTTACCTAGCTTTGTCCTCCGTGCCTGTCAGCCTCCTCTCCCCTCCTCCCTTCAGTGAAGCCCTTCTGTGTTGCCGAAAATGCCCCTCCTGTCTGCTGCTGCCTGATAATTATGCACGCCATCTTGCACTAAGAGCCTGGCCGGTCTAAAGGGGGTGGGGCTAGATTGCGTCATGAAAGGGGGCGGGGCTCCGGCATGACGCGATCTAGCCCCGCCCCCTTCATGACACGGCCAGGCTCTTAAGTGCAGAGATGGGCGTGCATAATTTATCAGGCAGCAGTAGACAGGCGGGGCATTTTCGGCAACACAGAAGGGCTTCACTGAAGGGAGGAGGGGAGAGGAGGCTGACAGGCACGAAGAAATGCATGAGGACAAAGCTAGGTAACACCCATTCGGCTTGATTTATTAAACTTCATAAAGCTATATCTTAGCTTCTACTAAACAGTTTTTTTAGCAAAAACGATTGCCCCAAATGTGTGTGCTGGGTGTAGGGACACATATTAACAGTCCGGGGGGTCATTTGGGGTGGTTGGTTCCCTTTAAGCTATATCATTTGGTGAGTCACCTCGCTCGGGTCATAGATTGGTGCAGACATAAAGACAATAAAATCTGGGTCCAGATCGAACAGAGCTTTACTCCATTCCAGCTCCATACACTGCCATGGGTGACGATGGAGACGAGAGAGACCCTGTCTGACCATGCAACTATTGGTGTCACGCTTTCTACATGTAACCACAGGCTGGTCTGCTCTACAATGATCCCTACTGACTTGACCTTATTCCCGATTCTTAGTCATCTGAAATTTAAGCCAAGTGTTGAAGACCCGGTTTTTGGCCAGTGGATTGCGGCGGGTATAGATAGAGTGGAGAGCTGGGGAGACGTGGCCATCTCTGGAACAACTGGACTCCATAATAACTCCGAGTCCTCTAGGATTCTGGAGATGCCTACAACTTACACATCATTTTCGGAGTTTGCCTCCCAGAGTAACATGTTGTAGACCTAAAACGATTTTTGAGACCTTGTGTCGGGGCTCTGGTTCTTGCAGACATGCCCCTTTCCAGAAACTATGCATTGTTGGTCTCGCCCCCGGATTTACCAATACCTCAATTTATGTTGCAATGGGAGGCTGACTTAGTATGAATCTAACCCCAGAGCAAAAAATGAAAATATATACATTAGCACACACTACCTCGATTAGCTCAAGATTTCAAGAAGCTAATTACAAACTGCTTACAAGATGGTATAGAGTCTCCCAGCGACTACACAAAATGTTCCCCTCTATTAACCCGATGTGCTGGAGATGTGGCGAGTCTGAGGGTACTTTGATTCATATCTTTTGGGACTGCAAAACTCTTCACCCCTTTTGGTCCAAAGTGAGAGAAATCATCAGAATTGTCACAGATTAAGGAGGAGGTTTAGGCCATGATCTGTTTATGCTTCATCACTGCGGATCCCCATGCACAGATATAAACACTCCTTGCTGAAATGTTTGATTATGACGGCTAGAGCATGCATCCCAATCTTATGGAAGAAGGCGGCATGCCCTTCGATCTCTATGTGGATCGAGAAGGTAAACGACCTCTTTTTGAAGGACTTAACATCCTCAATTCATGATTCGTATACAAAGTTTAGAGATACATGGTATAGCTGGTTGGAGTTTCAACAAACGGATGTATATAGAGAGTGCCGAAAGGTAGGTGACGAGTAAAAACATAAACATGCATAGACATTTGGTTGTCCTGGCAGGGACGTTTTCTTCCCCCTCTATCCCTTCTTTTCTATCTTTTCTTCCTTATGTCTTCGTTGTCAGATTTTTCTCAGTCCACTTGTTTACTACCACCCAATTGTCTTGGTCAAGATAGACAGAGTGTATATTATAGTTATCCCATTTGGACATATGGAAAATCTATTAGTGATATACAGGGGTTGGACAAAATAATGGAAACACCTAACGTTTGGCATCATAATCTTTGAACATGTTATAAACATGCAAACCGTGACATATGTTAATGTTTTGTAGTTGATTTATTTTTGTTAAGTGATATGTGTATGTAAATTAACTGTTTGTTTTGCCGAATTGTAAAAACATTGATGAGAACCTGATACCAATGGCAGACCTTTCGGATTTTCAAAAAGGCCACATTGTTGGTGCTCGTATGGCAGGCGCTAGTGTAACAAAGTGCCTGAATACTTGGCGTGTCAAGAGGTACTGTCTCCAAAGTAATGACGGCGTTTGAAATAGAAGGAAAGACGTCCGCAGCAAAGTACAGGTCCGGCCGAAAATCGAAGTTGACTGACAGAGACCGTCAGACTCTAAAGCGAATTGTGAGAGAGGATCGCAAGACCACGGCTCCGAAAATCACTGCTGGGATCAACGAACACCTACAGAACCCAGTTTCCATGAAAACTGTTCGTCGGGGGCTGCACAAATCTAGATTCCACAGAAGAGCTGCAATTAGAAAACCACTGCGATCAATGACATATGTTTCCAAGCGTTTAGAGTGGTGTAGAAACCTCCAGAATTGGTACCTCGAGCAGTGGAAACATGTGATATTCACAGATGAATCGTTTACCCCATTTTCCGACCTCCGGCTGAGTGTACGTTTAGAGACAGCCGAAATGAAGCATTCATTCCAGACTGCCTGCTCCCAACCGTAAAACATGGCGGAGGTTCTGTGATGATCTGGGGGTGCTATGATATCACCTTGTATGAATCCATACCTTGGAGAATTGAGGCTGTAATCGCCGCAAAAGGTGGACCTACACCATATTAAAGGGAACCTGACCCCACAAACTGACCCCCCCCGCATCTTCATACCTGTCCCTGCACCCTCTCTTATCATTTCTAGCCATCCCTTTTTCAGAAACAATCGATTTTGTAAAGTAGAGAAGAGGTTATATTCATCTCTTCCTGTGCGAGTTCTCTGTTTCTGAATTAGTCTCAAAGGCGTGCCTGTCTGCTGCTCCCTTGTAATTGGGCACGCCCCCTCTCAGCTTGCTGCCTTGCATAGAGCCTGGCCGTGTCATGAAAGGGGCAGGGCTAAAATAGCGGCATACCTGTAGCCACGCCCCCTTTCATGACACGGCCAGGATCTCCGCACTGCAGCAAGCTGAGAGGGGCGTACATAATTATAAGGGAGCAGCAGACAGGCACGCCTATTGAGACTAATTCAGAAACAGAGAACTCACACAGGACGAGGTAAATATAACCTCTTCTCTACTTTACAAAATCTATTTTTCCTGCAAAAGGGATGGCTAGAAATGATAAGAGGGGGTGCAGGGACAGGTATAAAGATGCGGGGGGGGTCAATTTGTGGGGTCAGGTTCCCTTCAAACTAGCTTTTGTTGATTTTTCCAGGTGTTTCCATTATTTTGTCCAAACCCTGTAGACTATATATCCTTGTTACTAGTTTGCATATGTTTACCATGGTGTCTATCCTATTATATACCAGAGTGGGCGTTCAAGTGTTGTATTACGACAAATGGTTGTCTGATTTGTTATCCTATGTTCCGATGTAAAATATTTCATAAATAAAGAAAAAAAAAAAAGGAAATGGTGAGAAGTCATTATTGGATAGATGCAGTAAAGGAATGGAGAGGAGCTGTCATTGAAGAAATTGGGTAGAGGAAATGGAGATGAGCCATCATGGGAAAAATGGGCTAAAGGAAATGAAGATGAGTCATCACTGAAGAAATGGGGTAAAGGAAATGCTGAGTAGCTGTCACTGGAAAGATGAGGTAAAGAAAATGGTGAAGAGCCATCACTGGATTAATGAAGTAAAGCAGAGGCGGACCTACTGTGGTGCAGCTGGTTCAGCTACACCAGGGCCCCGACTGGGTAGGGGGCCCCTCAAGCACCTGTAGGGGGCCCCCCGTGACCCTGTGTAAGAGGAGAGGAGGTTAACTGAGGGAAGCTTCCTGCTTCCCTTGGCTGTTCCCGCCCCTCCTCTCCTCTGCAGCCCCGGCTCCCAAACCAATGCGCAGGGAGGTGTGGCACCCTGTTGGGCACCACAGAACCCTTGGTACGCAAATGGAGTGAAAACAGCAAGCAACACTCACCACTAACAACACCTTAAGACAGGGGTCCCCAACCTTTTTTGCTCCGGGGACCGGCGTCAAGCATGATAATTTCTCTGAGGCCTGGCGGGGGGTGTTATAGGGGGTGGGGTTTGACCATATGGGGTGGGGCCATGTAGAAGGGGTGGGGTTTAGTATCCTGTTTCCTCGAAAGATGCATTACATCTTATTTGTGGGGAATCTCTTATTTCTCTATCCCCTTGCAGCCCCAGCCTCCTTTTGCAGCCCCCAGCCTCCTTCTGCAGCCCAGCCTCCTTTTCCAGCTCCCAGCCTCCTTTTCCAGACCCCAGCCTCCTCTTCCAGCCACAACCTGCTTTTTCAGCCCGCAGTCTTCTTTTTCAGCCCCCAGCCTCCTCTTCCAGCCATAACCTGCTTTTCCATCCCCCAGCCTCCTCTTTCAGCCTCCAGCATCCTCTTTAATCCCCCAGCCTCCTCTTCCAGCCATAACCTGCTTTTCCATCCCCCAGCCTCCTCTTTAACCCCCCAGTCTCCTCTTTAACTCCCCAGGCTTCTCTTTAACCCCCAGCCTCCTATTTAACGCCCCAGTTTCCTCTTTATCCCCCCAGTCTCCTCTTTAACCCTCAGTCTCTCCTCTTTAACCCCAGTCTCTCTTTTAATCCCCAGTCTCCTCTTTAACGCCCAGCTTTCTCTTTAACCCCCAGGCTCCTCTTTAACCCCCAGCCTCCTCTTTAACCCCAGTCTCTCTTTAATCCCAGTCTCCTCTTTAACGCCCAGCCTCCTCTTTAACCCCCCAGGCTCCTCTTTAACCCCCAGCCTCCTCTTTAACCTCCAGTCTCTCCTCTTTAACCCCCCAGTTGCCTCATTAACCCCCCAGTCTCCTCTTTATCCCCCAGTCTCCTCTTTAACCCCCAGTTTCCTCTTTAACCCCCCAGTCTCTGCTTTAACCTTCAGCCTCCTCTGTAACCCCAGTCTCTCCTCTTTAACCCCCCAGTCTCCTCTTTAACCCCCAGTCTCCTCTTTAACCCCCAGTACCCTCTTTAACCCCCAGTCTCCTCTTTATCCCCCAGTCTCCTCTTTAACCCCCAGTTTTCCCTCTTAACCCCCCCAGTCTCTGCTTTAACCCCCCAGTCTCCTCTTTATCCCCCCAGTCTCCTCTTTATCCCCCCAGTCTCCTCTTTATCCCCCAGTCTCCTCTTTAACCCCCCAGTCTCTGCTTTAACCCCCCCAGTCTCTGCTTTAACCCCCAGCCTCCTCTTTAACCCCCAGTCTCTCTTTAACCCCCAGTCTCTCCTCTTTAACCCCCCAGTCTCCTCTTTCAGCCTCCCCTTCCAGGCAGCCACAATCTCACACACACACAGACACACTTCGTTCACCGCCCTCCCCCCCAGCACCTGCTGCATCTCGGCCTCTCTCTTCTTTTCCTCAGAAAACCATCAGCCAATCACAGTGCAAAAGCCACTAGCCAATCAGGGCCCGGCTGCTGCACCGTGATTGGCTGATGGCTTCTCCTGTAGTTCTTTTCCTCAGCTAGTGAATAGAAGAGAGAGGGAACGTAATGAATGATGCAGGGGGTGGTGACATCACTCCGGGAGCCGCCGCAGAGCACACAATGTGGAGTGCTGGTCTGCGGCGGCGCGGACCGGCACCCAGACCCCCGCGGCCCGATACTGGGCCGCGGCCCGGTGGTTGGGGACCCCTGCCTTAAGACACCCTGTTTCACCCTAGGCCTCTAGGGGGAGCTCCACTGGTTACCTTAAGCCAGTTCCCCCTATAAATAGGGTCCTGGAGGGAGAACCAGCAGAGTGTGCAGACGCTAGGAGAGCTGCAGGAAGGTGCAGTACTGGTTCTGGAACTATATAGGCCCAAACCAGTACACCTAGCACGTGAGAGACCCTTGCAACTGGGGTCAGAGGAAAGGAGAAGAGCACCTCTCGGGAACAATAGAGTTATCCTAACTCTCCCTAACAATCCGGTTACTGGGACCGAGCTGTGGGAATCACCATATAGACCAGAGAGACCAGCACCCCAACCAGGGAGTTTAGCACCCTGTACACCTGAAAGCACCCACGGATGAGAGCCCAGGGAAGAAGCTTGGCCCAGCTGACCCCTTTTACAGTGCCCTCAGTGCAGTTAACCCAGGTGAAACACGTTACACCGAACGTACGACCCGGTCCGGCAGGATTCCATATCCACCCAACCCAACCAGAGCATTAGAGAATGGAAGCCTACACACTGCTTGCTGTGGAAACTCCAGGAGCGACAACCTCATCACCCGGTCCGAGTGTACCTGTTGCCACCAGTAAAGGTACCCAAAAGACTTTGGTGTGTCCGCGCATTATTCCTGGACCTGACAGCAGTACTACGAGCTGCCATACACCATGACATGCAGCTCCAGGCCCCAGGGACTCACGCTCATCCTGTGGGGAGCGTCCCATCTTGCTGCTATACATCCCCCGGAGGCCAAGCAGCGCCGGTGAGATCACCGGAACACCTGCAGGTGGCATCACGACAAGAATACTAAACCCCCTACTGTTCAGCCATCCCCTATTGATCTGGACCACCGGGCCCCACGGCCTCGGGCCGGAACCGTGACAGGGAGAAGCGACAGCCCGAGACGTGTACACCCCGGCTACGGTGAGTCAGAATTTGGCATCACAAACAGGATTCGAGCAGACCCGTTCCTAACGGGTATTGTGTGCTATTTTTTAAAGACTGTGATAATTGAACTGTACATTTGAACCGCCATTGCTGCGCAAAAGGCGGGAAAAGAAGGGGCGTTACTGTGCAAAGGGTGCAAAGATAGGCCCGCCCCACGCTCTGACGACTACCGCCGGATGCAGTAGGAACCGGAAACTCCCGTGGTGCCTCAGTCCTCACTGCGAGGCCGACAACTTCCGTTTGATGCGAAATGGCTGGCCGCGCTTAACTAAGGGGGAGCGAGGATGAGTGCTCCGGATCCTGACAACGCGGTGCTCCCGCAAGCAAACCAACCGGTTGCACCACCGGTACAGCCAAATGTACCCCTGGATGGACAACCACCCGCTGGCATCATGCCGCAGCAACCCGCTCCGATTATGCCGATATCTCTGCCATACGTCCCGAATGCGGCCTGGCTACCAAAGTACAGCGGAAAACCCAGCACCTTGGAAACGTTTCAAAGGAAGATATGCCAAGCGCTGGATATGTACGCCATGACCGATAAGCAGAGAGCTTCAGTTATAATGGGACAGCTAACAGACGCAGCCGAGCTGCAGAGCCGAAATTGGTCTATAGAAGCTCAGTAGTCTGTGGAACAGATATTAGTTAAGTTAAACCGGGTTTTTGAGCATCATACCGAAGCAGAATTAAGACTGTTGTTTTATCACTGTAAAGGGGCAGAGGAGAGTGTCCTGGACTATTCACTGCGCTCACAAGAAGCACTGAGACTGTTAAAACAAGTTGATCCTGATAGTGTTAGAGATAAAAACAAAGCGTTAATTGGACAATTTGTTGTGGGACTTAAACTACCTGATGATAGAAAACAGGCAAGCTGGTAGTCCCTGCAGAATCCTGGCGCAGAGTTTGACACTTTGAGAGACTTAACAGTGCGGGGACAGCAGCTCCCTGCAGTGCCCGATCTAACCTTACAGCCGCAGTATACCAACACCCCTTCCGTGCCGGCAGCAGCATCTCCAATTCCCATGGCTCAGTCCAGCACACAAACCTTAACACCCGACCGGTTCGAACAGCTGTGTGCCAATGTAGAGCAGCTGATGAAGGACATGGCCAAGCTCCAAAGTGGGAGAAGACCCAAGACAGAAGCAAGGTCATCAGACAAGATTCAGCTCGCTGACAGCCCCGATGACGTCCCGTGGATGAAGAGAAAGACACAGCCGCCGCGAGGAAAACCTGCAGATCGCTGCAGCCCTGACAGACGTCGCGTCAGTCAAAAGAGTGATAAAGAAGGACGCACCTATCAATCAAGTCCTTTAAACGAGCAACCCATGAGCGAGAAGGGCCAACCCCAGGAGTAGACTATCCAGGCCCGACCAACTGGGAATATAAGTACGTAGGAGACTGTCCGTACTTACCAATCGTCATTGATGGCATTGCTACCTCCGCCCTGATAGACACTGGATCCCAGGTGACGACCATCCCGAGTATCCTTTACGAGCGGTTCTGGCCAGATGTTAAGCTAGAGCCCCCACACCCTGATCTGAACATTGAAGCCACTAATGGTTTGATAGTTCCACTAAAGGGACAATGGGAAGCTACAGTAAAGGTGGGGAGGGTGCAACTGAAGAACCAGGGTATCATAGTTTTTCAGGATAGACCAAACGAAAGGGACCTGCATGTATTACTGGGTACTAATGTGATGGTTAAATGTATCGATGAGGTGTTGTTCTTACTCCAACAGAGTGCTGATGCTGGTAAGCCAAGAGAAAAGAGAGCTATCCAAAAGCAGATCCGAGCTCTGGTGTATCAACAACAGGTAACAATGTCAAATGGTGAAATTGGCAGAGTACGGGTAACAGATCCCATTCCAATTATGGTACCACCCAGAAGTGAAATGATGATCTGGTGTCGAGCAGCCATAGGCCTCAGAGGGCAGGACTACCAAGCTGTAGTAGAACCTGTAATGTCTCATATTAGTTCTGCGCTCTTGACAGCCAGAGGGTTGGTCGACGTGAGAAAAGGGAGAGTCCCCGTACGCATATTAAATTATGGTGATGACGAAGTCAAACTGCCAAGATATGCAACTGTCGCAAAATTGTACCAGGTTGAAAACAATGCTGTAATTGATGTTTAATCCTTTTCCCAAACAGTAACTGACGAACCCCCTCACTCCAACGATCAGTTAGAGAAATGGTGTCAGGAACTCAGTGTAGGAACTGACAACACACCCTCTCATCAGAAAAATGGAGTTTACCGGGTAGTTCGGGAGTATGAGCAAGTGTTCAGCAAACTCGACTTTGGGAGGATTAAAGGGGTACAACATCATATCCCCACAGGGAACCATGCACCTATCAAAGAAAGGTACAGGCCTATACCACCCACACACTACCAAAAAGCAAAAGAGATGCTTCAGGACATGAAAAATGCAGGAGTCATTAGGGATAGCTGTAGTCCCTGGGCAGCACCACTGGTCCTGGTTAAAAAGAAAGATGGTAGTATGAGGATGTGCGTAGACTACAGACAAATTAATAAAGTCACACACAAGGATGCATACCCGTTACCCCGCATAGAAGAGTCACTAGCTGCACTTAAGTCTGCCAACTACTTCTCCACATTAGATCTTACTAGTGGGTACTGGCAGGTTGCCGTTGCAGAGGAAGATCGTGAGAAGACAGCCTTCACGAGACCTATGGGGCTATGCGAGTTCAACAGTATGCCATTCGGGTTGTGCAATGCCCCAGGAACATTTCAGAGACTGATGGAATGTTGTTTGGGCCACAAGAACTTTGAGACTGTGCTGTTATATCTTGATGATGTCATTGTATACTCCCAGACCTATGAAGACCACCTGCAACATCTGACTGAAGTGTTCGAGTCGCTGTCCAAGTACGGGATGAAGCTGAAACCGTCCAAGTGTCACCTGCTGAAACCCAAGGTCCAATACCTAGGACATGTGGTTATTGCCGAAGGCGTAGCACCTGACCCAGACAAGGTAACCGTCATCAAGGACTGGCCAGCACCAACTACTCACAAAGAGGTACGTCAATTTCTAGGACTGGTCGGGTACTACCGGCGATTCATCAAAGGCTATACCAAGATAGCAGCACCCATGCAAGATCTCTTAGTAGGTCAATCCAAAAACGGCAAGATCAGGGGACCCCCGTTCCACTGGGGACCAGAACAGGAACAATCCTTCCAAAAGTTAAAAGATGCTTTAACAGGAGAAGAGATCCTGACCTACCCTGATTACAATCTCCCGTTTTTACTGTACACTGATGCAAGCAATGAAGGCTTAGGAGCAGTCCTATCTCAGCGTCAACAAGGGAAGGAAAAGGCGATAGCCTACGCCAGCAGAAAGCTCCGTCCCACGGAAAGGAACCCGGAGAACTACAGCTCGCTCAAACTGGAATTCCTGGCCCTGGTCTGGGCAATCACAGAGCGTTTCAAGCATTACCTGGCATCCGCCCCATTCACAGCTTTCACTGACAACACTTAGAGACTGCAAAGCTGGGAGCCCTGGAACAGCGCTGGGTAGCAAGACTCTCAAACTATGATTTCACTGTAAAATACCGGGCAGGTCACAAAAATAGCAACGCTGATGCCCTGTCCAGAATGCCTAATCTTCCCGAAGAGGGAGAAGACATAGATGACCTGGAGGAGATTGAACTACCTGCTTTTCACCGTACGGGTACAGCAATGTGTCACCAGGCGAACCAGAGACGCGCAGAGACGACCGTGAACCCTTTACCTCACCATGACTGGAAGGAGGTTCAAGCTAACAATTCAGATGTCAGCTTGGTAAGAGAGCTGATAACTCAAGAGCACGCCAACATGGACCCTGATGCCTCTCAAAATGCTAAACGCCTATGGAAAGAGAAGGGGAAGTTGTTTGTCTACCAAGGTAAATTATGCAGAAGGTATCTGAATCCCAGAACACATGAGCTTATCTGGCAGATTGTAGTTCCCAAGACTGAAGTCCAAATGATCCTTGAAGCATACCATGATGATGCAGGACACTTTGGATGGAAGAAGCTGGAGAGACTCCTGAAGGATCGGTTCTACTGGGTCGGTATGCGAGGTTCAATTGATAAGTGGTGTAAAAATTGTGGACCATGTCACCTTTGAAGGAAAGACCATCTAACTCAGAAAGCTCTGTTGCAGCCAATTGTTACCAAGAAACCCCTTGAAATAGTTGCTCTTGACCACGTAAAGTTAACCCCAAGTCGCACCGGTTACACTTACGCACTCACCATAGTTGATCACTATTCAAGGTTCCTGGTAGTAGTTCCAGTTAAGGACTTAACTGCAGAGGTAGCAGCCAAAGCATTCCAGAGTTACTTCTGTCGCCCTCATGGGTATCCAGACCAAGTCTTGACTGACCAAGGACCAGCTTTCGAATCAGCTCTGTTCCAAGAATTCCTAGGGCTATATGGGTGTAAAAAGATCAGGACCACGCCTTATCATCCCCAAACCAACGGTTTATGTGAGAAAATGAACCACATTGTAATTGACATGCTCAAAACCTTGCCAATCGAGGAAAGAAATCAATGGCCTGAAAAACTTCCAGACCTTGTGGACATCTACAACCACATACCTGTTAGTTCAACTAATTACACACCTGCTTACCTGATGCGAGCAAGACCAGGTAAATTACCTATTGATTTACAGATGGGAACCATCGAACCCACACAAGATTCTTCTGATGAAGATTGGATAAACCAACGCCAAGAACAGTACCATAAAGTACAAGAGAGTGTTGAAAAGAACTTGAATGTTAGCAGAGCTAACCAAGAGCACGACTTTTAACAAGCACGCCTCAGCAGAACCTCTTGCAACAGGTGAATTAGTGCTAAAAAGAAAGAGAAAAATAAACAAATTGGATGACAATGGGGAATCAGAACCCTACACAATCATGCCATCGCAATATGACAATTCAAAAACTTGCGTTATCAGCAAAGACCAAGGAATTACCTCTACAACTGTATCAAGAAACCATTTGAAGAAATGGCCAACACAGTTAATACCTCAAGTAACCAGTTACTCTACAGTAACTACAAGTGGAAAACCAAAAGAAAATCTCGTCCATACGGAAATTGGAGACTTACCAGCCGACTGGCCACAACACAATGGTGCTTTCATCATACCAGTTATTTCATTCTACCAGCCTGTAGAAGATCAACAACCATTACCTATCCAACCAGTTCAACAATAACAAGCTCAAGTGCAAGAGATGCAGCCTGTTATTTTGGAACCTGAGATTCCTGTAATCAGTGAACCTGCTAGTCTCACAGTAAGACAAAGTCAGCATAGACAATTACCTACACTACCACCTTTAACAGAGGATAGTCCAGTAGATAGACAACGTAGTTACTATGGTATTACAGAAATACGTAGGAGCAACAGACCAACTACCAGTATGTACACTACACCAACAGCTTTTGAAACACCCACACTACGCAGATCCACACGTAGTACATTAGGACAACCCCCAAGCAAATATGGAGAATGGGTTTAAAATGTAGTGGAACCATATTACCTGTTAGTAAATGTAAATAGTGCCCGTGTTCAAAAACTGTAAAAAGTAGTGTACAGAAGGGTGGAGGAACTGGGCTCTGTCCCAAGTAGATTAAGTTGGGGACAGAAAGTGCCTGGTAGGGTGAAAAAGGTTAGACCCTGCCTCCCAAGCAGAGACACCCATAGGGAATGTATAAAGTTTAAAAATGTATACCCGTGTATGTGTTTAAGCCATCAGAGACTTTGCTGCTGGACTTTACCCTTTTTCCCGTTTCATAAACTTGGACAATTGTCACAGGACTTGTGTGACCGAAACTTACTTTTTTCAGCCTGCGGCAGATGGACTAGTGCCGTATGGACTGCTTGTCCTATTTTTCTCATTTTTCCCTTTCTTTTCAGTGATTTTTGTATTTTTCATTAAGACTTTGTAAATACCGGTTATTAAATGTTTATAAAATGTTTAGTGTTAAGTTGTAAAGAAAACTTTTTGCTCAGTCCGGCAGAACTGAAGTTAACTAAGGGGGAATGTGGCACCCTGGCACCCTGCTGGGCACCACAGAACCCTTGGTACGCAAATGGAGTGAAAACAGCAAGCAACACTCACCACTAACAACACCTTAGACACCCTGTTTCACCCCAGGCCTCTAGGGGGAGCTCCACTGGTTACCTTAAGCCAGTTCCCCCTATAAATAGGGTCCTGGAGGGAGAACCAGCAGAGTGTGCAGACGCTAGGAGAGCTGCAGGAAGGTGCAGTACTGGTTCTGGAACTATATAGGCCCAAACCGTACACCTAGCACGTGAGAGACCCTTGCAACTGGGGTCAGAGGAAAGGAAAAGAGCACCTCTCGGGAACAATAGAGTTATCCTGACTCTCCCTAACAATCCGGTTACTGGGACCGAGCTGTGGGAATCACCATATAGACCACAGAGACCCCACCACTGGGGTATATAGCCCCCTACCACTGGGGTATATAGCCCCCACCGCTGGAGTATATAGCCCCCCACCACTGGGGTATATAGCCCCCTCCATGATCAATATATGTTCCCATGCTGCCGCACACCATAAAACAATAAATCAGTTATTCTTACCCTCTGTCGCTCTGTCACTGCTGCGTCCTCTGGTCTTCTTCCTGCTTTTGCCGGCGTCATGTGACTGGCACAGAAGCGATGATGTCATCGCTTCTGCGCCGGTCATATGACGCTGGCAGAAGCAGGAAGAAGACCAGAGGACCAAAGGACGCAGTGGTGACAGAGCAATGGAGGGTAAGAATGACTGATTTATTGTTTTATGGTGTGCGGCAGCATGGGGGCATATATTGATCATGGAGGGGGGAGCATACACAGTGCAATGTAATATGCACCGCTCCTCCTGCCGCTGATGGACAGGGGGATGCAGTGCATATTGCATTGCACTAATGAGCGGACCCAAGTGACTGCCCGCTCCTACTACAGCCTCCCCCCGCCTCCTCCAGATTCCAGACACGCCCCCCCACTCACCCTGTACACTGTGACTCGAGAATAAGCCCAGGGGGGCATTTTTCAGCACAAAAATTGTGCTGAAAAACTCAGCTTATACTCGAGTATATACGGTAGGCACAATCCGGCGCCATAGGGATACATGGGGGGCAAAATTGCATCCGGGGCTGTCTGCTTCACACCGAACAGCCCTGGATCCAATAAACCGTGGTGTGAAGCCAGCCTAAGAGTCACATGGCCAGGTTCTGTAACCACTATACCCAGAAGTAACTCATCATTGGACCTTGGGGAAGGTAATAAAGTGTGTGTCTCTGTCTGTGTGTCTGTGTGTGTCCCCTATGCCTCTGCTTATGGAATAGTACTGTGTTTCTGCTTTGAAAAAGCAAAAACGCAGCACTGACAAAGAAGAGCAAAGAGGGAACACAAAAGGATGATGCGATTGTAATTCTTTTTGCAGCAAAAAAATAAAAGAGGATCTGTTTTGGCTGCAGAAAATGCACCAAAAATTGATCTACTTAATGGAGCACAAACACAATGTGGTCAAAATATGAGGAGTGGAGTGAAACTACCTGGCGAAAATGCCCCAGTACACTATGTGCACTTCTATCTGGATATTTTGCTCACATCTTGCATTTACTGTATATCCATTACATACATGATTAATAGTTAAATATCCAGATAGAGGGGCACACAGTGTGCTGGGGCATTTCATATTATGTGACTATCCAAGATGGAGGGGCACTTTATGCAGCAGTATTTATGATTTGCCCCATGTAGTTTCAGACAGTCCTGCACTCCTTAAATACAATGCTTTAATTATCAAAGTTCCACATACAGTGCTGCCTGCAGCTTACTGCAGTGCAACAGAAGAACTAGCATAGATCAGGCGGGCACCTTCTCTCCTCAGCCTTCAGGAATCAGGTGGTGTGATGAGAGCAGGCCAGGCCTGCAGACACTGAGCAGCTCTTCTTCGGCAGAGACAGGTAAGCGTGTCTCCTCCAGCCACTGCACGTTCATGACGTCCATCAAGCATGTGGGTGGGTGTCAGCTTCAGCAACTTTGATATCAGTAGTCATGCAGATTATAATGGGGCAATTTACTTTTTGAACCCTGGGCCCCCTCGGAGCCTTGGGTGGTAGCCCAGATTGCCCTCATTACAATCCGCCACCGACTACTGTGGTACAACCTGCTCTTTCTTGCTCTCTCGTCTTGATTCCAAACCCCTCTTCCCTCCTCCTTCTTCCTAGGCCCACCCGTTCATGGGAATTGCTGGTTGGGAATCCTGCTTACCAAGGACTACTGTTTGCTGTATAGCATAAACTTTTATTGTATTATTCACTGTAAACTTTTTTCAATAAAAATTAATTGGATTTAAAAAATATAATGATTATATAATGAGTGTAATCTTGGTGGTTGGCTATGCAGGGCAGAAGGCAATTACAAACTGACCTTAACTACTGCCCTCTTCACAGGCAGAGACGTAGATGCTGGGATAGCTGTTTAAAAATTAGAAAAGTGTCCATGTGTAGAAACCCCCCCACTAATGTTATAATAAAGTGTTTGATGCTTTTTCTACCATAACTAGTCTAATACATACAAAACAAAGAATTCAGCAGTGAAGTGTTTTTATCTCTTCATCTTTATTCCATTACGAGATGGTGGCCCGCATCGGGTATTCTAGAATACCTTGTAAACAGGGGTGAAATGTGTCACACTGACTGAGAGCCTTGTAGACAGGAGTAAAGTTCGTGACACTGAATGACAGCCTTGTAGACAGGAGTGAAGTGCGTCACACTGACTGATAGCCTTATATACAGGAGTGAAGTTCGTCACACTGACTGACAGCCTTCTAGACAGGAGTGAACTTCGTCACACTGACTGACAGCCTTGTAGACAGGAGTAAAGTTTGAGACACTGACTGACAGCCTTAAAGACAGGAGTTAACTGCGTCACACTGACTGACAGCCTTGTAGACAGGAGTAAAGTTCGTGACACTGACTGACAGCCTTATAGACAGGAGTGAAGTGCGTCACACTGACTGACAGCCTTGTAGACAGGAGTGAAGTTCGTCACACTGACTGATAGCCTTATATACAGGAGTGAAGTGCGTCACACTGACTGACAGCCTTGTAGACAGGAGTGAACTTCGTCACACTGACTGACAGCCTTGTAGACAGGAGTAAAGTTTGAGACACTGACTGACAGCCTTATAGACAGGAGTAAAGTTTGAGACACTGACTGACAGCCTTATAGACAGGAGTTAACTACGTCACACTGACAGCCTTGTAGACAGGAGTGAAGTGCGTCACACTGACTGACAGCCTTGTAGACAGGAGTGAAGTTCGTCACACTGACTGATAGCCTTGTAGACAGGAGTGAAGTGCGTCACCCTGACTGACAGCCTTATAGACAGAAGTAAAGTTCGTCACACTGATTGACAGCCTTGTAGACAGGAGTAAAGTTCGTGACACTGACTGACAGCCGTGTAAACAGGAGTGACGTTTGTGACACTGACAGCCTTGTAGACAGGAGGTGAACTGTATCACACTGACTGAGTACAGTGTATTTGAAATATGGCGCCATGGCGCGCGCCGCTATTCTGATTGGTCGGCGCTGAATGCGGCCAGTCATCTTCCGGCTAGCTCGCCGCTGACCAGAGTTTAGACCGGAGCTCAGCCGCAGCTACTGCGGCACAGAGGTCACCGTTTCGCCAGCCGGGAAATTACCGGGTGACGCCGGGCATCTCCCCGCAGGCTCGCCGCGGCTGAGCTCCGGTCAGCGGCTCACCAGCCGGGAGATGACCGGCTGACGCCAGTTCCTTCAATAAAATTTTAGCAGCAGCCACAGCACTCACTTCATTTTAAGTACTGCTGTGTCCGAAGGCAGGGAAACGAAAGCCAGTGCTGATTGGTCGTGGGGCTCATGTGTCATAACAATGTCACTAGCACCCCGACAACGTGAATTTCGACAACAATGGTACTGTGTTGGTACTGGGGATGAGTATAGGCTCTTTTTTATCTTTATGGGGTGAACCTGGAGAATGAGAAGGGGTAGATAAAAGTAGGAATACAAATATATCGAAAAATATAAATAGGCAGGAAATCTAGGCTAACACAAGGAAAAGGGGGTGGTTTGAAGTATCTTTACATAATGACAGAGAGTACAATACAGGGTAAACTATCATCACATTTGTATTTTCTCAAAATACCTGAGATGGAGTGATAAGTGGTTTAATACTGAACTAATGGAAGGGACTCAGAGAGTATTATTTAGTTTTATGGTTCTATGGCTTGAGGGGTACAAAGTTCTTGCATTGCCCTGTTTGCTGGCAACTCACACTTTCATCAAAAAGTCGAGCACCTCTTAAAAATAGACCTTTATTAGAAAATTATGAAATTATTGTAATAATTTTCTAATAAAAGTCTGTTGTTAAGAGGTGCAGGACTTTTTTCAATTTTTGATGATTACCCTCTAGAACTTGTGTCCGAAGTTCTCTTCTCAGGACAGATGAGCTCGATTTTCTTTTTCAATTTCTTCAACTCACACTTTACCGTTGCAACCATGATATCCCAAGGTGGAGACAGTTTTCTTAATTTAAGCTTATTAATAAATTTAATAGGTTTCTGTTCTTCACACATTCAAACAACTGTTTTCAAGTTGTGTAAGGCCGGGTTCACACCACGGCACAATCCGATCTGGGGCTGTCCGTTGTGAACCGGACAGCCCCGGACCGGATTTCGACCCCATAGTATGCTATGGAGCCGGATGGCAGCTATCTGCCATCTGGCTTCCATCTGTTCGGGACAATCCGGGAGGATTCGTATTTTTCTCCTGGACACAAAAATGCTGCATGCAGCATTTTTGTGTCCAGGGGAAAAAAGCTGATCCTCCTGGATGCTCCCGAATCCTCCCATTCCGGTGTGATCCAGCGCCCCCTAACATGGGGGGTCTATGGCGCCGGATCGCACCAGAGCCGCACCCGGGAGCTGGATGCCGGGTGCTGAAGCTCAGTGCCGCTCAGCACTGAACTTCAGCACCACGGAGCTGTCCCCTGCTGATAGTTCAGGAGCTTCGGCTCCCTCCCTGCGAGCCACGGTCCTGAATTATCAGCAGCTGCGGCTGCAAATGAGCAGTCCGGCTGCACACCAGACTGGAGGGCATATTAGCCCTCCGGTTCTGTGTCCAGATCCATTCCAGGGCAGTCAGGTTCACCCCTGACAGCCCCGGATCAGATCTGGCCGTGGTGAAAACCCGGCCTTACCCAGTCGAGACAACTGAGAAGTGGCCTTGATCAGCCCTAGGATACTTTCAGACAGCAATATATCAAATTTGTAATTTGTAAGCTCCAAAAAGAAAAAAACAGTAATGGAACACTCCCATGCGACAGTAACATTGGAGTCACACAAGATTCTTAGGTTCATATTAAAAGGAACCTGTTACCTATTTTATGCCCTAAACCTATCACTACGGGTACCTTTACACGCCGCTACGGCAGGATGGATGCATCCCGCTACAGGCTACAATTGTAGCTTGTAGCGCCAATATAGCCCGTCGTAGCGGCGTCTGAAGACGTGACGATACAGCCGGCAACAGATACATCTGTTTACGACCTCTGCTCAAAAACAGAGAGCTATAAAGCCGATGGTAGCAAGATGCATCGGCGTGTAAAGACGTTACGGAAGGGAACTCTGGACACCCTGCGATGTAGCTGCAATGTAGCTAAGGCGTGACCCTGGCTCCGTGTTACCGCGCCCCATGTGCGATCATTGGTGGAAGCTGCTGCATGACGATTGGTAGTCGCTGCATAGGGAGGCATATTTAAGGAGCTGACGAGTCACACTACACAATCGCTCGAGCGTGCTGTATTAACCAGCCTCCTGCGTTGCCTGCCCAATCAGGATGTTATTGCTTTGTCCTATCAGCGTACGGACGGCTCGTAATCCACAATTGTGGCACGCCTATGTGCTGGCCCTGCTGCACCAGGTACGCCCATAGTAGCTGGTTATAGAGGTGTGTAAATGAGCTACAGATGGCTACTTGAGACAACCGGCGATGTATCTAGCTATAGATGTCACGTAGCGTAGCGCACCTTATGGCGGCGTGTAAAGGTGATGCGTGGAGCGTTTGTAACCGTTTGAGAGTGCTCGTGCACGTGAAGTAGCGGGATGCATCCATCCTGCCGTAGCGGCGTGTAAAGGTACCCTACCTGTCCCTGTAGCTTCCTACTACATCTCTAAGCATTCCTGTCTGACCTAAATGTGTCCTGTAATTGCTGTGAAAAATGCTTTTATTACTTACATTGTACTATGGTAATAAGTAGGGTGTCATCAATACAGTAGACACGGTGGGCATTCTGTAAGGCTCCATGTTCTCCAGTGGGTGTGATAATTAATGAAGAAGTGTGGTCACGAGTTTGAAATCTGTAGATCTTCTTCCGGGTATGACGCGTCGGCCGTGCGTCATTTCCAGTCCTGTGCAGTGTGGGGGATTAGTGGGTGTACTGGACCGCATCCAAACGCGCACTGTGCATGCTCCAGAGCCATCGAGTACACCCAATAATCCCACACACTGCAAAGGACTGGAAATGACGCAACTGCATTAAAAGCATTTTCTACAGCGATTACAGGACACATTTAGGTCAGACAGGAATGATTATGAATGTTGTAGAAGGCTACAGGGACAGATAGTGATAGGTTTGGAGGCATAAAGTAGGTGACATGTTCTCTTTAGGTATTTGTGTTATCAGTAATAATGAGCGAGCATTGTCGCCACTGCTCAATGATTGAGCATCAAAGTCCATGGGTACACTCAGTACTCGGCCAAGTGTCGTGGGTGCTTCGATGTGTTAGGCTGTCTTCACATCACGATTTTTAGGCATCCAAGTGTATCCGTGTCAAATCGGATACACTGGGATGCGACTGTGGCTTCCATGTATCCCTATGGTGCTACGGATTGTGCTTAAACTGGATGGCAAAAAGGACACATCCGAGCACAATCCAAGCCCCTAAAGGTAGCTTTACACACCGCCACTGAGGTGTAGCAACTGCCTGGCAATCGGGATTTTTGTCACGGTTGCCTTGAAATTACTACGAATTAGCGGCGTGTAATTGGGGAGAGTGATCGGGATTTTTGCAGTTGCTCCGGGTAGCGGTTACTGAGCCGTGTTCTAAAATCCGAGGCAACCCAAAGGGTGAATTGCCCTGGTATTGGCGTGTAAACGGGCGATAGGGATGGAATCTGTGTCGCCTAGTGATTTCCCAGGGGCGTGCCACAGCGTGATGGATACCGCGCCCCATCAGCGATGATTGGTGGTGGCTACTGTGTTTCTATTGGCTGTCCCTTCACAGGGCTCCATATTTAAAGAGCTGTCCATTCACACTACACAATTGGAATGGCGTCATGTATTAGCCAGCCTTCCTGCGCAGGCTGGCCAATCATGACGCTATACAGAATCCTGGACAAAGTGCCTCAGTGTCCGCGCTGCTGCTCCGAGACCAAAGACACACAGACACAGGAATGTCTGGATCAGCGATAGCCTTTATCGCTATCGCTGATCCAGACATTCCTGTGTCTGTGTGTTCTTGGTCTCGGAGCAGCAGCGCGGACACTGAGGCACTTTGTCCAGGATTCTGTATTACAACCACGGTCACCGTTGGGAGTGTGGTCCCTGCAGCAGCTGCCTGTACGCTATTCTACCAGTTGTGGGTTTCACAACTGACAAAGGTGAGCAATTCCACATCGATAAGCGACAGTGTATCATTGAGATAAGACCCTATTGCGCATTCTTTCGTTCACACAATCATGACGCTATGGCATTGTCCAATCAGCGTGTTAGCATCACGGAATACACGAGTCTGTCACGCTTATGTTTTAGTGCCGCAGAACATGTACGCCCACATTCCCTTAGTGGTTGCGGCGTCTGAAGCGGCATCGGGATTCAACCGGATGTTTCCCGCAGGATCTGTTGGAACTTCTGGGGAATCATGTTCCCTTAGGTTGAGGGCGCAATTGCAGCGTGTACATGCGGAATCGGCGATCATTAGCAACTGTTAAAAACGTGCACGCGCACGTACGGTTGATACCGATTGCCAGGGATAGTTGCTGCGTGTAAAGGTACCTATAGGGATACATGGGAGCCACAATCGCATCTGAGTGTATCCGATTTGACATGGATACACTCGGATGCCTTATTCGTGAACAATCCGACACAAAGAGCCAGCTCCCTTCAGTGAACAATTGAAGCCAGCATCCCAGTGAGAACCGCTTGCAGTCTCTGAGTGGCTCCCACTGGATGTAATATAAACATGTGCAAATGCTGTGTGTGTAAAAAAAAAAAAAATACCTGCCCACCCTTGCCTGAATATACTCTGTTTTTGTTTGGCTGTATGTGGGCAAAAAGCCGGACTTCCAATTACTAATTGACTTCCATTATACTCGTTAGTCGAGTCAAGCCCGTCAGAGTTTCCGACCTGCTCGACTTGAGTAAAGAGCACTTGAGCACTTTAGTGCTTGTTCATCATTAGTTTCAGTCCTCACACTGTGGTGTGATGTTTAGATAAGGCCGGTGTCACATCACGATTTCAAGGCATCCGAGTGTATCAGTTTCAACACGAATACACTCGGATCCAAAATCGGATCTCATGTATCCCTATGGGGCTCGGATAGGATCGGATGTGTATCTTTTGCCATCCGATTTTGGCACCATTGGATGCTGTCCGATTTAAGAGGATGAAATCGGACAGCATCGGATCCGAGCCGATCTGAGCCCTGATGACATGGGAGCCTATGGACATTGGATCCGAGTTGAACTCGGATCCGATGTCGGCTCCGTGTCCTCCTTGCTCCTGCCTCCCTGCATCTTCCTCCTCCTCCTCACTTCTCTATCCTGTCTCCCGCTATTCTATGCTGTGACCCCGCTATTCTAACCTCTTCCCTGTCTTATTCCCTATCCTTTTCCCTATTCTATTCCCTCTGTTTAAAAAAAAAAAAAATCCCTCCCTAAGGATACATTACCTTCCGGCGTCTTCAGGGACTGTCACCATCTGTGCAGAAGATACTGTGGTGATGTCAGAGAGTCGGTCAGCTGACGTGTCAAGTGACCGGCTCTGTGACATCATCACAGGTCCTTCAGCCACCTGATGGAGACTGTCGAAGGTAATGTATCCTCAGGCAGGATTTTTTTTACTTTTTACATACTGGAGGGGGAGAGGACAGGGGGGAGGATAGAGGATAGGGAGAGCAGAAATAGAAGAGGGACAGGGAGAGATAGAGCAGAAGCAGGGACAGGCAGGGAGAACAGGATCCACACGGATCCTGCATAGAATCGGATCGGATGGCTATTTGCCATCCAATTGCAGGGATCCGTGTGGATCTGTGCCTGTCCGTGAGATCCTCCTTCAAACTCGGATCCCACGGACAGGCACTAAATCGTGATGTGAAACCGGCCTAAGACAAAGTATTTTTCCCTATAAACAATGCTATAGGGAGGAAAACACCTCTATTGCTATGGAATGGATTAGTGGTGTAAATTGCACTTTACTTGTTGAGTAAAACTAAAATTTCAGTTTACATGAATCTTGAGGCCAAAAAAGACATGCAATTAAAAAAATAAATCACAGAACAAAGCAGCTATATTTACCAGCATCAAGATACAATATTAGTTACACCTAGCTGTGTTACTGGTGCCCTACACAAGCCTTATCCGTGTGCGTATATAATTTTAGGCAACCGCCCCCTCCATGAAAGGTAGACGTGAGTGATTGTTTCATCAGTATTTCTGCACTTGTTCTGCCTCATCCTTTATCATGGGAGCCTGCTGCATCTTAGGCGGCCGTCACACGCTACGATATCTCTTGCGATATTGTAAGCGATCACGTGCACGCGCGATCGCTTACAATATCCCTCACATCGCTGGTGAGATGTCACACAGACAGACTCACCAGCGATGTGGACCAGCGAGATCGCTGGTAACTATGGTACACATCGGGTTACTAGGCGCCGCGCATCGCTTAGTAACCCGACGTGTACCATAGTTACCATCTCCCAGCATAGGCTCTGCCGCTGGGAGATCGTTCATCGTGGTGTTATACACCACGATGAAGCTGTTTGTAAAATCGTTCATCGCAAGATGTGAGGTCCGGAGCTCAGATCTCGATCTTGCGATTTGAACACTTCTCGCTCGTCGTGTCTTGCCGTCACACGCAGAGACATCGTTCATGCGATTTTTAATCAGGCGCGTTCAAGCGATATCTTTCAAGATATCGTAGCGTGTGACGGCCGCCTTAGGGTGCATTCACATGCTGTGTATTTGCTGTATTTTTTTACGTGCGAGCTCATCACAAACCTGCAGTGTGTGATTAAATCCAGAAGTGGAGCATTTGTTTCTATTATACTTTTCCTCTGATTGTTCCACTCCTGGTTTGTAATGAGCTTGCACGTAAAAAAATGCAGCAAATATGCAGCGTGTAAAAGCACCCTTATAATGCATTCAATATTGTCTCTTGTACAGCTTACTGCCTTTTTTTTGTGGTGATGGTCACGGGGTAAAACATTTTATGTTTAAGCACCAGGGGGCGCACAAGGCCTTTTACTGATGTCCTTACTTGACCTTTAAAAAAATGCTTTTGTAAACCCTTTATAGACTTTTCACTTTCTTGCAGTTTATCATTAATAAAATAGACACTTGCAAAATAGAAATGCAAGCCTTACCATTAGCGACACTACTATTAAATTACATATGAGAAAAATGTAATTTAATACACTTGGTATGGAGTGAATGGAAATTATTAAATATTGGCTCTTGTACAGTATATATCTACACATTTTTCTTTTACTTCAAAGGTATAGAAAGAATTGGGATCAACTGTTTGGTAAATGCATAATTATGTAAGGAAGGTGCACATGCCAAAACCTGTTTCCAAGAGCTCAATGAGGTTCTGGCAAAGATGTGTTAAACAACATAGAGTGATAAGAGATGTATGAGGGTAGTTTATACTATTTCCAATAAAATATTGGCATCACTAGCCATCATGACACTGAACACCTGACCTAACATGGAAATTTAGAAAAGGAAATGACGGGTATTGATTGATTATTTGCTGTTGGTTAATTGTGGTAATATTATTTCCTTACTTTCTTTACAACCAGCTTTGTTTGGAGTCATCCCTCTACTCAGTAAGTACTCAGTAAGTATGAGAAGCAATATATTTTAGCACAAATCCAGGACCCCTATAGTTTTGATGTGAACTTCAGAGAGCTCAGAAATGTCATCCTGGGTAGCTCTAAATACCAAACTTCAGCAAGAAAAAGTAAAGGCACACTTGCATAGAAGCACACAGCAAGAAGCATAGCCCTTTATGCTAACTGAACTCTTTCAACAAGAATTTCACAGCATGAAAAGCACGGTTATTGTGCTAGTTTCTAGTAATTTTCACTCAGAAGAACAGCCCTCTTTGCCTTTCCAGAAATCATTAAGTGGAAAGGGTTCTACAATTTCATGTTTTATAAAGGAGTTACTATTAAGGTACCGTTATACGGCATGACATCGTGCCTGACATCGCTCAAAAGTGACGTGTTCAACGATGTTGAAACAACAGTTAGTGCGTTGTTGCGTGTAACCGAACAATTCAACTACGATGATTATAACTAGTCAAGTTGCAGTTGCCAGGTTTATGAACATGTTCAAAAAGCTGACAATGTCGTTGAAGCAATCTGCTTGCATCGTACTGTGTGACATCGCGATAACGATGTCGTGGACGGCTTTGCCCATCCACAACAGTGAGCAGGGATCGTTCGCAGGTTAGCGAACGAAACCTGCTCCCAACATCGTTGGTGAGTTGTCCACGATATCTAGACGTGTGACATCTCACCAGCAATGTTGAAATAATGTAAAAAAAGACCGCGCGCCCACGAGATCGTTGCCGACATCGTTTCAGCGTTGTGCCGTGTAACGGGGCCTTGAATGACCAATCTGTCAGAAAGCATTTCTATTTTTTTTTTTAACCTTAAATTTTGGGTATGCATTGTAAGATCATCCTAATTTAGCACAATCACATTATTTCTATCCTTATTTACATTACTGCTAGTTTTTACCAGGATAGCAGGTATCTTTTTTTATTACATAGATCTACAAAAGAATATTTTTTGTAATCATCATAGGTGACTTTGAACTTTTTGGCATCATCTTTTTCTCCTGATTTAAAAAATGTATATAGTTTTACTGTAGCACGTATAGCTTTCATGGAGTAGCATCATTATTATAAGGTACTAGCTGTGAGCCCGATGCAAATGCATCGGGATTCTAGAACGTGCATTCATTTGATTATAGTAGTTATAGCTGTTAGCCTGATGCAAATGCATCGGGTATCTAAAATATGTTTATTGTTTTTTTAAAGATTTTTAAATAATAATCGCATCATCAATAGCAATAATATAAGCCATAGCATTATTATTAGCAGTAATAGCAGTATTAATAGCATTATTAGCAGTATTATGAGCATTAATAACAGTATTAATAGCATTAATAGCATTATTATTAGCATTAATAGCATTATTAATAGCATTATTAGCATTAATAATAGCATTAATAACATTATTAATAGCATTAATAGCATTATTATTAGCATTAATAGCATTAATAATAGCATTAATAACATTATTAATAGCATTAATAGCATTATTATTAGCATTAATAGCATTATTAATAGCATTAATAGGATAAATATTAGCATTAATAGCATTAATAGCATAATTAATAGCATTAATAGCATTATTAATAGCATTAATCGCATTATTATTAGCATTAATAGCATTAATAATAGCATATAATATTAGCATTAATAAATAATAGCATTAATAACATTATTAATAGCATTAATAGCATTATTATTAGCATTAATATAATTTAATAGCATAATACTTATTAGCATTAATAGCATTATAATAATAGCATGAATTAAGGATAATATTTATTAGCATTAATAGCATTAATAAGCATAATATAATAGCATTAATAGCATTATTAATAGCATTAATAGCATTATTATTAGCATTAATAGCATAATATAATAGAAATATTAGCATTAATAGCATAAATTAATAGCATTAATACATTATTAGATTAATAGCATTAATAGCATTAATATAGCATTATATAGCATTAATAATAGCATAATAGATAAATTATTAATAGCAATAATAGCATTAATATAATAGCATTAATAGCTATTATATATAGCATTATTATTAGCATTAATAGCATTATTAATATATAATGCATTAATAGGATAAATATTAGCATTAATAGCAATAATAGCATTAATAATAGCATTAATAGCATTATTATTAGCATTAATAGCATTAATAGATAAATATTAGCATTAATAGCATTATTAATAGTATTAATAGCATTAATAGGATAAATATTAGCATTAATAGCAAATTAATAGCATTAATAGCATTATTAATAGCATTAATAGCATTATTATTAGCATTAATAGCATTAATAGGATAAATATTAGCATTAATAGCCTAATTAATAGCATTAATAGCATTATTAATAGCATTAATAACATTATTATTAGCATTAATAGCATTAATAATAGCATTATTAGCATTAATAATAGCATTAATAACATTATTAATAGCATTAATAGCATTATTATTAGCATTAATAGCATTAATAGCATTATTATTAGCATTAATAGCATTAATAATACCATGAATAGGATAAATATTTAATTTTTTTTATTATTATTTTTATTGAATTATTTATTATTTTTAATTTATTTTTTTATTATTTTTTTATTATTTTTTTATTATTTTTTTTATTATTAAATTTATTATTTAGGCTGAGACCCAGTTCTCTTTCAGGTCCGCTGAAAGGGCTGATATAATTAGCATATATTTAATTTTTTTATTATTATTTTTATTGAATTATTTATTATTTTTAATTTATTTTTTTATTATTTTTTAAATATTATTTAATAATTTTTTTTATTATTAAATTTATTCTTTTTTTTAAGTGAGGCGGAGACACAGTTCTCCTTCAGGTCCGCTTATTTATTTTTGTATTATTTTTAATTTAATTATTTATTATTTTTTTATTATTTTTTTATTTTTTTTTTATTATTTTTTAAATATTATTTAATTATTTTTTTTATTATTAAATTTATTCTTTTTTTTAAGTGAGGCGGAGACACAGTTCTCCTTCAGGTCCGCTTATTTATTTTTGTATTATTTTTAATTTAATTATTTATTATTTTTTTATTATTTTTTAATGATTTTTTTATTATTTTTTAAATTTATTTAATTATTTTTTTTATTATTAAATTTATTCTTTTTTTTAAGTGAGGCGGAGACACAGTTCTCCTTCAGGTCCGCTTATTTATTTTTGTAAAATCCGCCATTGTACCTCAATGAGATGTGAGCTGCTCTTCTGATTGGTCGCTCTCTAATGCCCTCAGCCAATCAGAAGAGCACCTCAGATCCCATTGAAATACATTAGCGGTGTGTCGGCGATTGTATGGCCGCCGACCTGGTTCTATTTGTGGGCCCTAAAATCGCGGACACACCGCTAATGCATGTGTATGGGCAGTGAGCTCGAATTCTGATTGGTCTGCGTCCAATCCGAAATCGGGCGGACTGGCCATAGACATGCATTAGCGCTATGTCGGCGATTTTAGGGCCGACAAATAGAACCAGGTGGGCGGCCATAAAATCGGCGAGACACCGCTAATGTATTCCAATGGGATCTGAGGTGCTCTTCTGATTGGCTGAGGGCATTAGAGGACGACCAATCAGAAGAGCAGCTCACATCTCATTGAGGTACAATGGCGGATTTTGCGTCCATTGTATCTTAATGAGAAGTGAAGAGGACATCGAAGATGGAAGTTGGCGGAAAGAAGACAGAAGAGCCCGGGGGCCGGACGAAGAGCCGGAGATGGGGGAAAGAAGAGAGAAGAGCGGCGGGGCCGGAGGAAGAGGACGACTGGCCGGATGAAGGGATTGTGGATCGGACGGACGATCAGATGAGTAAGAAGGCATGTAAGTAATCGTAAGTAATCGACGGGGGCGTTAGGTTAGGGGACGGCGGGGGCTTCGGGTGTAGGGCCTTAGGTGTTAGCGGCGGGAGCTTAGGAGGCGGCGGGGCTTAGGGGGCAGGGGGGGGGTAGGGGTTTAGGTGCGGATTCGGGGGTAGGGGGTTAGGTGCGGCTTAGGGGGTAGGGGCTTGCGGTAGAGGGTGGCTGCGGCGGGGTAGTGGGTTAGGGCGGCAGGGGGTAGGGACTTGCGGCAGAGGGTAGTGGGTGCGCCGGGGTGGGGTAGTGGGTTAGGGCGGCTTACGGCGGCAGGGGGTAGGGGCTTCGGCAGCGGTAGGGGCTTGCGGTAGAGGGTGGCTGTGGCGGGGGAGTGGGTTAGGGCGGCAGGGGGTAGGGGCTTGCGGCAGAGGGTAGTGGGTGCGCCGGGGTGGGGTAGTGGGTTAGGGCGGCTTACGGCGGCAGGGGGTAGGGGCTTCGGCGGCGGGGTAGTGGCTTAGGGGTTAGGGCGGCAGGGGGTAGGGGCTGCGGCGGGGTAGTGGGTTAGGGCGGCAGGGGGTAGGGGCTTCGGCGGCGGGGTAGGTTAGGGCGGCAGGGGGTAGGGGCTTGCGGCAGAGGGTAGTGGCTGCGGCGGAGTAGTGGCTTAGGGGAGTAGGGGCTTCGGCGGCGGGGTAGGGGCTGCGGCGGGGTAGTGGGTTAGGGCGGCAGGGGGTAGGGGCTTCGGCGGCGGGGTAGGTTAGGGCGGCAGGGGGTAGGGGCTTCGGCGGCAGGGTAAGCGGCGAGGTAGTGGCTTAGGGGTTAGCTTAGGGCGGCAGGGGGTAGGGTCTTCGGCGGCGGGGTAGGCGGCGGGGTAGTGGCTTAGGGGTTAGGTGCGGCGGGGTAGTAGCTTAGGGCGGCAGGGGGTAGGGGCTTCGGCGGCGGGGTAGTGGCTTAGGGGTTAGGTAGTGGCTGCGGCGGGGTAGTGGGTTAGGGCGGTAGGGGGTAGGGGCTTGAGGTAGAGGGTGGCTGCGGCGGGGTAGTGGGTTAGGACGGCAGGGGGTAGGGGCTTGAGGTAGAGGGTAGTGGGTGCGGCGGGGTGGGGTAGTGGGTTAGGGCGGCAGGGGGTAGGGGCTTCGGCGGCGGGGTAGTGGCTTAGGGGTTAGGGCGGCAGGGGGTAGGGGCTGCGGCGGGGTAGTGGGTTAGGGCGGCAGGGGGTAGGGGCTTCGGCGGCGGGGTAAATTAGGGCGGCAGGGGGTAGGGGCTTCGGCGGCAGGGTAAGCGGCGAGGTAAGGGCGGCAGGGGGTAGGGGCTTCGGCGGCAGGGTAAGCGGCGAGGTAGTGGCTTAGGGGTTAGCTTAGGGCGGCAGGGGGTAGGGTCTTCGGCGGCGGGGTAGGCGGCGGGTAGTGGCTTAGGGGTTAGGTGCGGCGGGGTGTAGGGTTAGGGCGGCAGGGGGTAGGGGCTTCGGCGGCGGGGTAGTGGCTTAGGGGTTAGGTAGTGGGTGCGTCGGGGTAGTGGGTTAGGGCAGCAGGGGGTAGGGGCTTGTGGCAGAGGGTAGTGGGACTTCGGCGGCGGTGTACAGCGCGATGGTATACTACAGTCCCATGGGCATACGCGTGTCGGCCCTTAAGCGCCAGCGAACATTGGGAGTAGTTGGCGCTTGGCGCATGGGACTGTAGTATACTATAGCGGTGTACACTACAGTCGTATGCGCTTCTGTGTGGCTTGGTTAGCGGTGGCAGCGACTCGTAATGCCCGGAAGCGGGCATTGCTTCGCGAGGCTGCAACGACTCGCAATGCCCGCGTTGCGGGCATTGCTTCAGGAGTCGCCGTGGCCGCTTCGCGGCCACGGACAGAGTCCAGGAGAAAGAAACAGCTCGCTAACCAAGCCACTGGAAGTTGCGCCGCTCCGACGGAAGTCAGCTACGGCAATTATATAATAGACTAGCTGTGAGCCCGATGCAAATGCATCGGGATTCTAGAACGTGCATTCATTTGATTATAGTAGTTATAGCTGTTAGCCTGATGCAAATGCATCGGGTATCTAAAATATGTTTATTGTTTTTTTAAAGATTTTTAAATAATAATCGCATCATCAATAGCAATAATATAAGCCATAGCATTATTATTAGCAGTAATAGCAGTATTAATAGCATTATTAGCAGTATTATGAGCATTAATAAAAGTATTAATAGCATTAATAGCATTATTATTAGCATTAATAGCATTATTAATAGCATTATTAGCATTAATAGCATTAATAATGCCATTAATAGGATAAATATTAGCATTGATAGCATTAATAGCATAATTAATAGCATTAATAGCATTATTAATAGCATTAATAGCATTATTATTAGCATTAATAGGATAAATATTAGCATTAATAGCATTAATAGCATTATTATTAGCATTATTATTGGCATTATTAGCATTAATAATAGCATTAATAACATTATTAATAGCATTAATAGCATTATTATTAGCATTAATAGCATTAATAGCATAATTAATAGCATTAATAGCATTAATAGCATTATTATTAGCATTAATAGAATTATTATTAGCATTAATAGCATTAATAGGATAAATATTAGCATTAATAGCATTAATAGCATAATTAATAGCATTAATAGCATTATTAATAGCATTAATAGCATTATTATTAGCATTAATAGCATTAATAATAGCATTATTAGTATTAATAATAGCATTAATAACATTATTAATAGCATTAATAGCATTATTATTAGCATTAATAGCATTAATAGCATTATTATTAGCATTAATAGCATTAATAATACCATTAATAGGATAAACATTAGCATTAATAGCATTAATAGCATAAATAAGAGCATTAATAGCATTATTAATAGCATTAATAGCATTATTATTAGCATAAATAGCATTATTAGCATTAATAATAGCATTAATAACATTATTAATAGCATTAATAGCATTATTATTAAAATTAATAGAATTAATAATTAGCATTATTAGCATAAATAATAGCATTAATAACATTATTAATAGCATTAATAGCATTATTATTAGCATTAATAGCATTAATAGTATTATTAATAGCATGAATAGCATTATTAATACCATTAATAGGATTATTATTAGCATTAATAGCATTAATAATAGCATTATTAGCATTATTAATAGCATTAATAACATTATTAATAGCATTAATAGCATTATTATTAGCATTAATAGCATTAATAATAGCATTATTAGCATTATTAATAGCATTAATAACATTATTAATAGCATAAATAGCATTATTATTAGCATAAATAGCATTAATAATAGGATTATTAGCATTAATAATAGCATTAATAACATTATTATAGCATTAATAGCATTATTATTAGCATTAATAGAATTAATAATAGCATTATTAGCATTAATAATAGCATTAATAACATTATTAATAGCATTAATAGCATTATTATTAGCATTAATAGCATTATTATTAGCATTAACAGCATTAATAATACCATTAATAGGATAAATATTAGCATTAATAGCATTAATAGCATAAATAATAGGATTAATAGCATTATTAATAGCATTAATAGCATTATTAATAGCATTAATAGCATTATTATTAGCATAAATAGCATTAATAATAGGATTATTAGCATTAATTAATAGCATTAATAACATTATTAATAGCATTAATAGCATTATTATTAGCATTAATAGAATTAATAATAGCATTATTAGCATTAATAATAGCATTAATAACATTATTAATAGCATTAATAGCATTATTATTAGCATTAATAGCATTATTATTAGCATTAATAGCATTAATAATATCATCAATAGGATAAATATTAGCATTAATAGCATTAATAGCATAAATAATAGGATTAATAGCATTATTAATAGCATTAATAGCATTATTAATAGCATTAATAGCATTATTATTAGCATAAATAGCATTAATAATAGCATTATTAGCATTAATAATAGCATTAATAACATTATTAATAGCATTAATAGCATTATTATTAGCATTTAATAGCATTAATAGCATTATTATTAGCATTAATAGCATTAATAATACCATTAATAGGATAAATATTGACATTAATAGCATTAATAATAGCATTTATTAGCATTAATAATTAGCATTAATAACATTATTAATAGCATTAATAGCATTATTATTAGCATTAATAGAATTAATAATAGCATTATTAGCATTAATAATAGCATTAATAACATTATTAATAGCATTAATAGCATTATTATTAGCATTAATAGCATTAATAATAGCATTATTAGCATTATTAATAGCATTAATAACATTATTAATAGCATTAATAGCATTATTATTAGCATAAATAGCATTAATAATAGGATTATTAGCATTATTAATAGTATTAATAACATTATTAATAGCATTAATAGCATTATTATTAAAATTAATAGAATTAATAATAGCATTATTAGCATTAATAATAGCATTAATAACATTATTAATAGCATTAATAGCATTATTATTAGCATTAATAGCATTAATAGTATTATTAATAGCATGAATAGCATTATTAATAGCATTAATAGGATTATTATTAGCATTAATAGCATTAATAATAGCATTATTAGCATTATTAATAGCATTAATAACATTATTAATAGCATTAATAGCATTATTATGAGCATTAATAGCATTAATAATAGCATTATTAGCATTATTAATAGCATTAATAACATTATTAATAGCATTAATATCATTATTATTAGCATAAATAGCATTAATAATAGGATTATTAGCATTAATAATAGCATTAATAACATTATTAATAGCATTAATAGCATTATTATTAGCATTAATAGAATTAATAATAGCATTATTAGCATTAATAATAGCATTAATAACATAATTATTAGCATTAATAGCATTATTATTAGCAGTAATATTATTATTAGCATTTTTTTTTTAATTATTATTTATTATTTGTTATTTATTTTTTAATTATGTTTTATTTATTTTTTTATAATTTTTTAATTATTTTTTAATTATTTTTTTATTATTAAATTTATTATTTAGGCTGAGAGGCAGTTGTCATTCAGGTGCGCTAAAGGGCTGATCTTATGAGCATATATTTTTTTTTTTTATTATTATTTTTATTGAATTTTTTATTATTTTTAATTAATTTTTTTATTATTTTTTAATTCTTTTTTAATTATTTTTTTTATTATTTAATTTATTATTTAGGCTGAGAGGCAGTTCTCATTCAGGTCCGCAAAGGGCTGATCTTATTAGCATATATTTTATTTTTATATTATTATTTTTATTGAATTTTTTATTTTTAATTATTTTTTTTTATTATTTTTTAATTCTTTTTTAATTATTTTTTTTATTATTTAATTTATTATTTAGGCTGAGACGCAGTTCTCATTCAGGTCCGCAAAGGGCTGATCTTATTAGCATATATTTTATTTTTTTATTATTATTTTTATTGAATTTTTTATTATTTTTAATTATTTTTTTTTATGATTTTTTTAATTCTTTTTTAATTATTTTTTTTATTATTTAATTTATTATTTAGGCTGAGACGCAGTTCTCATTCAGGTCCGCAAAGGGCTGATCTTATTAGCATATATTTTATTTTTTTATTATTATTTTTATTGAATTTTTTATTATTTTTAATTATTTTTTTTTATTATTTTTTAATTCTTTTTTAATTATTTTTTTTTTATTTAATTTATTATTTAGGCTGAGAGGCAGTTCTCATTCAGGTCCGCAAAGGGCTGATCTTATTAGCATATATTTTATTTTTTTATTATTATTTTTATTGAATTTTTTATTATTTTTAATTATTTTTTTTTATTATTTTTTAATTCTTTTTTAATTATTTTTTTTATTATTTAATTTATTATTTAGGCTGAGACGCAGTTCTCATTCAGGTCCGCAAAGGGCTGATCTTATTAGCATATATTTTATTTTTTTATTATTATTTTTATTGAATTTTTTATTATTTTTAATTATTTTTTTTTATTATTTTTTAATTCTTTTTTAATTATTTTTTTTATTATTTAATTTATTATTTAGGCTGAGAGGCAGTTCTCATTCAGGTCCGCAAAGGGCTGATCTTATTAGCATATATTTTATTTTTTTATTATTATTTTTATTGAATTTTTAATATTTTTAATTAATTTTTTTTATTATTTTTTCATTCTTTTTTAATTATTTTTTTTATTATTTAATTTATTATTTAGGCTGAGACGCAGTTCTCATTCAGGTCCGCAAAGGGCTGATCTTATTAGCATATATTTTATTTTTTATTATTATTTTTATTGAATTTTTTATTATTTTTAATTATTTTTTTTTATTATTTTTTAATTCTTTTTTAATTATTTTTTTTATTATTTAATTTATTATTTAGGCTGAGAGGCAGTTCTCATTCAGGTCCGCAAAGGGCTGATCTTATTAGCATATATTTTATTTTTTTATTATTATTTTTATTGAATTTTTAATTATTTTTAATTAATTTTTTTAATTATTTTTTAATTCTTTTTTAATTATTTTTTTTATTATTTAATTTATTATTTAGGCTGAGACGCAGTTCTCATTGAGGTCCGCAAAGGGCTGATCTTATTAGCATATATTTTATTTTTTTATTATTATTTTTATTGAATTGTTTATTATTTTTATTTAATATTTTTATTATTTTTTAATTCTTTTTTAATTATTTTTTTTATTATTTAATTTATTTATTTTTTTAAGTTTGACTGAGACGCAGTTCTCATTGAGGTCCGCCTTTTTTTTGCCCATTGACATACATTACCGGTGTGTCAGCGATTTTATGGCCGCCCACCTGGTTCTATTTGTCGGCCCTAAAATCGCGGACACACCGCTAATGCATCTCTATGGGCAGTCAGCCCGATTTCGGATTGAACGGCAACCAATCAGAAGTCGAGCTGACTGCCCATAGAGATGCATTAGCGGTGTGTCCGCGATTTTAGGGCCGACAAATAGAACCAGGGGGGCGGCCATAAAATCGCCGACACACCGGTAATGTATGTCAATGGGGAAAAAAGGCGGACCTGAATGAAAACTGAATGAGGAGCTCTTCTGATTGGCTGAGGGCATTATCCAGCAACCAATCAGAAGACGGCGTGAGATTTCATTGAGGTAGAATGGGGGATTTTTCCTCCATTCTATCTTAATGAGAAGGAAGAGGACGTCGGAGGTGGAATTTTCGGAAAAGAAGACAGAAGATCCCCGGGGCCGGACGAAGAGGCGGAGATGGCGGAAAGAAGAGAGAAGACCCCGGGGCCGGAGGAAGAGGACGCCTGGCCGGACGGAGGATCGGACGGACGATCGGACGGACGATCAGATGACTTGAAGACATGTAAGTGATGGACGGGGGCTTCGGGTGTAGGGCCTTAGGTGAGAGCGGCGTTAGGTTAGGGGACGGCGGGGGGTTAGGGTGTAGGGCTTTAGCGACAGGGGCAGGGGACAGCGGCGGGAGCTTAGGGGGTATCGGCGGGGGCCTAGGGGGTAGGAGCTTAGGTAGGGGCGGCGATGGCTTAGGGGGTAGACGGCGGGGCTTAGGGGGTATCGGCGGCGGCTTTGGATGGTGTGAGTCGGGGGTTAGGTAGTCGGGGCTTAGGGGGTATCGGCGGCGGGTTTGGATGCGAGTCGGGGGTTAGGTGGTCGGGGCTGCTGCGGGGTTTCGGCGGCGGGTTTGGATGGTGGGAGTCGGGGGTTAGGTGGTCGGGGCTGCTGCGGGGTTTAGGGGGTTAGGGGCGGCGGTGCCTTAGGGGGTAGGCGGCATGGCTTAGGGGGTATCGTCGGGGGTCTAGGGGGTAGGGGGTTAGGGGCGGCGGTGCCTTAATCGTCGGGGGTCTAGGGGGTAGGGGTTTAGGGGCGGCGGTGCCTTAGGGGGTAGGCGGCATGGCTTAGGGGGTATCGGCGGGGGCCTAGGGGGTAGGGGCGGCGATGGCTTAGGGGGTAGACGGCGGGGCTTAGGGGGTATCGGGGGCGGGTTTGGATGCTGCGGGTCGGGGGTTAGGTGGTCGGGGCTGCTGCGGTGCTTAGGGGGTAGGGGCTTAGGTAGGGGCGGCGATGGCTTAGGGGGTAGACGGCGGGGCTTAGGGGGTATCGGCGGCGGCTTTGGATGGTGCGGGTCGGGGGTTAGGTGGTCGGGGCTGCTGCGGGGCTTAGGGGGTAGGGGGTTAGGGGCGGCGGTGCCTTAGGGGGTAGGCTTAGAGCGGCAGGGGGCTGTAGTGTACAGCGCGATGGTATACTACAGTCCCATGGCGCTTATGGGCATGGGACTGTAGTATACTATAGCGGTGTACAGTACAGCAGCGCGTAGTGGCTTAGAGCGGCAGGGGGCTGTAGTGTAGAGCGCGATGGTATACTACAGTCCCATGGCGCTTATGGGCATGGGACTGTAGTATACTATAGCGGTGTACAGTACAGCAGCGCGTAGTGGCTTAGAGCGGCAGGGGGCTGTAGTGTACAGCGCGATGGTATACTACAGTCCCATGGCGCTTATGGGCATGGGACTGTAGTATACTATAGCGGTGTACAGTACAGCAGCGCGTAGTGGCTTAGAGCGGCAGGGGGCTGTAGTGTACAGCGCGATGGTATACTACAGTCCCATGGCGCTTATGGGCATGGGACTGTAGTATAGTATAGCGGTGTACACTACAGGAGTATGGGCTTCGGTGGCTTGGTTAGCGGTGTAGCGACTCGCAATGCCCGCTTCGCGGGCATTGCTTCGCTAGGCTGCAACGACTCGCAATGCCCGCTTTGCGGGCATTGCTTCGTGAGTCGCCTTGGCCGCTACGCGGCCACGGACAGAGTCCAGGAGAAGCAGCTCGGACTCGCTAACCAAGCGACTGGAAGCAGCGCCGCTCCGACGGAAGTCGCTACGGCAATTATATAATAGATAGGAAATATATTGGTGACATTAAGAAAATAGCAATCTACATATCAGAAAAAATGTGATGAGCAGACCGACTATATGTAGATATTTCCCCAGAGATGACAGAGGCAGCTTGTATTTAGAAATTATTTTACTGGAGGTAATCTGGTAGATAACCCTATACAGTTGTGAGTAAATGGGTCAGCCTTTTCCTTACAGACAGGCAGTTTCTCAGTGTGATATTGGCTGCTTTCAGATTCTCTCTCTGTGGAGACCATCACTCAGTTATACCTCAGTGGCTGAGCTGGTTTCTACCCTCTGAGGCGCCCTGCCCTGCCAGAAATGCAGTGAAATCCTCTGACGATGGCGGCTGTCCGCTACCTTCCCATCTATCTCCCTGTGGCAGGGCTCAGATCCCTGTAGAGGCCTGTCTCCTGTCAGTCTCACATCCCAGTCCTTGCTGCCATCACCATCCTTTTTTGACTGACTCTAATCTTACCGTCTCATAACAGATAGCTCCTCCCCATAACATGTGACTTTCCGAGAAGCAGTCATTGGTTGACTGCACTGTCAATACTACTTCCCATAAAACTCAGGAGATGTGGTATGATCAGACCATGTCCCTGTACAGTAAGACACATCCATTATACAGTACATAGCAGGGACACACATATAAGATTATTTCAGCCCAGGAGATGTATGATCAGTCCATGTCCCTGTACAGTCAGACACAGCCATTACACAGTACATAGCAGGGATACATATGTCGAGCTCCAGGCTTTGGGGTACTCGGGTATCAGGCACCAAGGGGTTAACGCTCCTGTGTCACGGGGAGTGGTGGCCGTGCCTGATCCCGTGTCCTGGGGGACTTCTTTGAAAAAGGGGAATTATTTACAGGGGATTATGTTTACAGTTGTTGTGACGCCACCTGTAGTTTCTGGTGATGGGTCAAAAGCGCCGCCACCGTCCGCCAGAGGTAGATGGTAATGCGGCTAGTTGGCAAAGTCCTCAACAGGTAGGGCTGGACCTCCGGGGCAGCGTAGTGTTAAGGGGCAGCTTGTAGTGGAGCTGTAGATGGGATGGGGAGTGTTGGAGCAGTCTATGAGGGGCACCGGGAACAGAGAGGAATGACACACGCACACTGCAGAAGTCTCTTTTACCTTTTTACTGGTGGTACGCAGGTAAAGATGTCCAGGGCACTGACAGGTGACCAGGTTGCACAGTGGGTCCCCACAGCAAGTGGGTATAAGGCCTCCTCTGTTCCTCTTTGATAATTGAAGCCCAGCCAGCATGCAACCAGACTGGCCTCTCTCTTCCTGACTCTGATATCTGTCCTCTCCTCCTGTGCGATCCACGGGTTACCCTCTCTGATCACTGCGGTGGAACACTGCTGTGTCTGGCTCCCTCTCTTTGACCCACAGTGGGTCTGGTGGCTGAAGCCTCCACGTTATAACGGGGTTTTCTGTAGTTCTGGAGTATCCTACATGTGCGGATCCCTGATGTCCGGTACGTCTTTGGGCGAACTCCCACTAGTTCCTCACTCCCTTTAGGTTGTCTGCTCATTGCCTTCTGTCCCCACTTAGGCTTGCGGGACGTCAGAGGGGCCACTCCGGGTCACTGGTTCGGGCCTAACCGCGGCACCGACCACCAGGACATCTTCGCACAGCCATTACCCAGTACATGCAAATTGAGTCCGTGGAGCCTCGATTAAGACTCTTAATCGAGGCTCCACGGACTCCATTTCCATATTCAAATTCCCAGAGCGCAATGCATCATGGATTTCACTGTGTTTGAGTGCTTTAGCCGGCTGCCCGCAGTGTTTTCCTTGACTGGTCTCCCTGCGATCAATGAATACTTTGTGATATTACACAGTACATAGCAGGGATACATATATAAGATTATCTCAGCACAGGAAATGTGTTATGACTAGACCATGTCCTTTACAGTCAGACACAGCTATTACACAGTACATAGCAGGAACACAAATATAAGATTATCTCAGCCCAGGAGATGTGGTATGATCAGACCATGTCCCTGCATAGTCAGACATGGCCATTATGCAGTACATAGCAGTGACACATATATAAGATTATCTCAGCACAGTAAATGTAGTATGATTAGATCATGTTCCTGTATGGTCAGACACAGCCATTACACAGTACATAGCAGGGACACATATACAAGACTACCTCAGCCCAGGAATATTTCAATTATGGAACTTATTAGTATTTCAAGTGCTATTAATTAAAATGTTCCTTTAAGGCTACCTTCACATTACGATTTGAAGGGAGCCGATGCTGTCCGATATAAATCGGACAGCATCGGCTCCCTTCTGATGCCTGGAATCGGGTGCCAAATAGGCACCCGATTCCGGCATAAAATCGGCGCATCCGGGCTGAAAAAAATGAAAAAAAATAAAGGTTATTCTCACCTCCCCCCGAGCCCCCGCCGTCTTCCGCCATCTTCTTGGAGGCTCCCGGTGGCTCCCGCAGGCTGCCGGTGTCAGCAGAGCGCTCCCTCTGCTGTTCAGGACCTGCGGTGATGTCACAGTCACGTGACCGCGGGTTCACCATGGTAACCCGCGGTCACATGACTGTGACATCACCGCAGGTCCTATACAGCAGAGGGAGCCCTCTGCTGACACCGGCAGCCTGCGGGAGCCACCGGAAACCTAGAGGAAGATGGCAGAAGATGGCGGAAGACGGCGGGGGCTCGGGGGGAGGTGAGAATAACCTTTATTTTTTTTTTTAACCCTTGTGCTCCTAGTTAGGAGCAGTTTTACTGTACTGAGCATGCTCAGTACAGTAAAACGGGGTCCGAAGAGACATAGATGTTTCCTCGGACCCTTCTCCATAGGGCCCCATGTTATAGGGATCGGGTCAGATCAGATGTGCACTAAATGCCATCCGATTTGGTCCGATCCGATTCTGTCAGATTTTATTATCGGTGCAAAAATCGGTGCAGGCTCCGATTTTAGCACCGATAATAAAATCGGACAGAATCGGATCGGACCAAATCGGATGGCATTTAGTGCACATCCGATTCGGTCCGATCCCCATAGGGATGCATGGGGTCCGAAAATCGGTCCGATGCTGTCCGATTTTTTTCGGACAGCATCGGAAATCCAAAAATCGTTATGTGAAAGCAGCCTAAGTTGTATCCGTAGTTCCTAAAGGTGTTACCTCTGAGGCAATGTCATACCCTGGCTGAAATTTATTAAAAACAACAATCTGTGCTGAACTCATCCTCCCTGGGTCCACTGGTGAGTATCCATCACTGCTCCTGGCATTGGCTGTGGTTCTGTCACATTGACAGCTCATCAGCCAATGATCGAGCTCAACAGTTCTGCCTGTGTAGAAGGAACTAATCCTTGAGAATCACTGACCCTTTTGACTGGCTGCTGTGCTGTCGACGTGGACAGAACCGTGACTGAAAGGGGACAACTCCTTTAAGAAGGTTTTCCGCATTTTTTTTACTAATTGGTTGAGGCAGTGATAAAATAATAACAAAATCAACTGGTACTCAATATTCCTGTATCACTGCTCTGGTGATTGTGTATAGTATAGGGTGCAGTGTTGATGTCACATCAACAGAGCTGCAGGCAGTCAGTGAAGTCATAATTGGTTGCTTTTTATCACTGTTGCTTGCAGCATTGGACTCTCCGTTCTTCTGCGCATTGGGTCACTATGGTAACTACTTGGAAAGCTCAGGTGACATCCCATCTGGACATCACTTGCCACCCACCCATCTACTTTAAACAGTTTCGGCTCTGGACATCTTGGTTTAGAGTTTCCTGTTAAACCCAGCTGTGCTCCAGATGTTGGGCCTTACTGTGGCGCCCCACCATGTAGGTGCCACAAAAGGGGAACTACACCCATAAAAGCGGTGTAGTCACCCCGCTGCAAGTAGACTTGTGGATGGTAGGCAGGACCCAAAACCCCACACTAGTCATACAGTGGTAGGGACCCCGGGGGAATATATATTAGCCCCACCGGGAGCAAGGAGGGTCTTTGGCCGGTCTGTCTTTGACAGTCGGTCTCGGCCTCCAAGGGTTGGAGCGTTAGAGAAGTTCAGGATGGGAACCTGAGGCATGAAAGACGTAGGGAGACAGAAGTATAGATCCCAGAAGAGAGAGAGAAAGGAGCAAGGAACTCGACCAGGGGAGTTCGTTCTAAGGAAGTAACTGGGTACCGGAGCCCGCACCTGCGTGAACCTTCACAGCCTGCAGAAAATCCGTTGAATCGGGGTATCTCTAAATATGGCCCTGACTCCTAAAGCACCCAATAGAGGGGAATCAGAAACTGCAGACCAGCCTGTAGTGCCCTAACAGTAGGTTCACCCGACGGGAGCACGGGAGGTAAAGAGGAACAGCAGGAGGTCAGACTGAATCTTCAGGAGGTCAGGCTTCACACCGCCACTGGGAGGCAAGGGAACAAGTGGAATAAGAAAGGCACATACGAGGGTCCCGTCTACCTACCATAGGACCTACTTGCAGCCACCAGTAGCCATTTGTCTGACAACATCATACTGCACTGTAGACTGTAATGATTGCAAAGTTCCAGTAAAGTACCCGGTGAAGTGACTTCTCGACTCTGCTGCATTTTTCCTTGCAAAAAACTGATTCTTTCCACAGAATTGCTGCCCCGGCGGTCCAGTCCTGCCTGCGGAGGACTACACCATCATTGTTCCAATACCACCGACCACCGGAGGACTGTAGAGGCGCTAGTGAGCATCACCAGGTACTGCAGGTGGCGTCATGAACAAACTTTGATTTATTACTCATTTTATTCATTGACCATGAAGGCCACAGTCTCAGGCAGCCACCTGTGACCACCAGACAGAACCTGGGATCTGAGTACCCTGCCCTGGGTGCGTCAAAACTGGCGTCTACGAACAGGATACCGTGCCCGGTATTACCGGGTACTGTGCACCTTTGAACTCTGACTTAAATTTGACTTTGACTTTACCCTGCCCTGGGTGCGTCATTACTACATATTGATTGTGAGCTTTCTGATCAACCAAGCTTCACTGCTTCACACTTTATAAGCTGGGCTCTGTTTTACTTTAAAGGGGTTTTCCTATGAACAAAGTTGATTTTAATCAATAGATCTTGGAATAATATATATAATATTTATTCACTTATATAACGCTATTAATTCCACAGCGCTTTACGTATATCAGCAACTCTGTCCTCATTGGGGCAACCAATCTAAATTCCCAAAAAGTATGTCTTTGGAGTGCGGGAGGAAACCCACACAAACACGAAGAGAACATACAAATTCCTTGCAGATGTCCTTAGTTGGATTTAAACCCAGGACCCCAGCGCGGCAAGACTACACAGGAACAAAGAAAATGTTCCTGTGCTGAGATTATTTTATAACTGTATTCCTGCTATATACTATACAATGGACGTGTCTGACCGTACAGGGACATGGTCTGATCATACTACAGCTTCCGGGCCAGGGAAGACATAAACGAATATACTGATAGCACAGCACAGGTTCACAGTGGACTCTTTTATTAAGGTAAAACATTTCCCTGTCTGTTTTTAAAAAATGTTTTACCTTAAAAAAAGAATAATTTGAAATCCCGTGCTGTAATGTCTGAATATTCCCTTTTGCGTCCTCCCCTGCCCAGGAGATGTGGTATATCTGACCATGCCCCTGTACAGTTAGACACAGTCATTATACAGTAAACAGCAAGGACATATATGAGATTATCTCAGCACATGAAAAACTTTTGTAAAACACATCCAATTGTGGAATGTATTTATATTCCAAGATCTGTTGATTAAAATGAGTTTTGTTTGTGGGAAAACCCCTTTAATTGTGAGCCTCTTGGCCGACCTGATTCTGCCACCTCACTGGGATTTGCTACATTGCTCTTTTCTTCTGGGCCTTCAAAATACTCTTCTTTGCCCCAATCTCAAATCTGCCTGATGTGTTTCACTGCCCCAAGTCTCTGTCTTAGGGCCACTTTACACACACCAACTTATCTGTCCAACTTCTGACCAACTTACTGGTTGCAGTGAAATCATGGACACATTGCTCCATTTTGTGGCTGTGTACAATGGAACAATGTGTCCATGATTTCACTGCAACCAGTAAGTTGGTCAGAAGTTGGACAGATAAGTTGGTGTGTGTAAAGTGGCCATTAGGGTGGAGGCACACTGGCGTCAAACTTGCTCGAGTGCAATGAGAGAAAGGCCATGTTCACACATCTCCACTGCTAGTATTTAGCGGGTCTCCGCTAAATACTTAGCTTTTTTCAGTGAAGCAGAGATGCGTGAGCGCCGCCGCTTCCTGGTGACCCAGTCCCTGGTTACCCGATGTTGAACGTGGTAACCAGGGACTGGGTCACCAGGAAGCGGCTGCGCTCACGCTGCTACTTCCAGGGCCGCCTATTAAACTAATTGCATATTCACTGCACTGTGAGGCAAAACAGCCAATCACAGACGCTCACACTCTGTGAGAGCCTCTGTGATAAGCTGTTGTAGTCAGACAAGGTTTCCTCAATCTGGATGGTGATTCTTCTTGGTTGCCATACACATTAGTGTGTGGCAACCTGCCATAATAGGTTTTAAATAAATAAATAATTACAAAAAAAACGCATGGGGATTTGCAGTATATTTAAGTCTATCCCGATGAAAGTGGGCAGTTGCAAGCAGGCACACTCAGTTGCCTACTATTACCTTGAAAAAACAACCTGAAAACAAAAAAAGTACTTAAGCTATCCGACCGCGGCAAAATGACCCTCTTCGGGACAGCCCCTACACTAACTGTATTATAACTTGCTGCTGTGCTTATTGACCTCACAAGTAGCAGAGTGTTGTGTGTGAACTGGCTACAAAGGGATCACAGATGGGATGTGGTGGGATGGCTTAATTACGTTTTTGCAAAAAAGGTATGAACCAAGTACCCTGTGTTTTTATAGCACTAGCTTTTATTTATTGCAAGGTATTTGGAGACAATGCCAATACCGTATACACTCGCGTATAAGCCGAGTTTTTCAGCCAAAAATTGGCTGAAAGTCCCCCCCTCGGCTTATACCGAGTCAATACGGCCCCTATAATTTGGCGCCCCCACCCACTTGCTGGCCCCCCGCATGCAGCGCTGCTCATATACATTACTGTCTAGCAGCTGTCACCTCCGATGGCGGATCGCGCTCCGCTCGGCTTCCATCTCCTCTGTGTCTTCCTTCCATGTTCACACTACTCTGTTCTGTCTCAGCTTTGTTTGCTACTTTTCCCTTGGCTGGCCAAAAAAAAATGCATGGGCTCCGCTCTATTTTTAATTGCCGGCCAAGGTAAAACTAACCAGCTGAGGGTATTCTCAGCGGGGTGAAGGCCCATTGTTTAGGCCTCCCCCATGCTAAAGAATAGCTGCCCTCAGCCACCCTGAAAATGGCACATTTATAAGAAGTGCCATTTCCAGGCTCTTTACCAGGCTCTTCCAACCCTGGTGCTGGGTGGCATGCTGGGTAATAAGGGTTTAATGCCAGGTTTGTTTTACCAGCTGGTATTAAGACCTGAGATTCTTAATGTCAGGCCAAGTTAGACCCAGCCATTAAGAATCTCCAATAAGAGTTAAAAAGACACCACACAGAGAACAAAAAAAATATAATAAATCACAGACACACTAATGGTGGGTTTACACACACCAATCATTGTATCAATCTCTGAACCAATCTCTGGTTGCAGTGAAATCATGGACACATAGTTCCATTTTGTGGCTGTGTACAACATGGAGCAATCTGTCCATGATTTCACTGCAACCAGAGATTGGTCAGAGATTGGATACAATGATTGGTGTGTGTAAACCCACCATTAGAGACGCCATCTTTATTACTCCCTCCCCACCCACACACCCATACAATGTGTACTGTCAAGTATCAAGCTACAAGCGCAGGCAGAGCAGCACTGCCATGATCTCCCCTCCCTATGGCAATTTGGTAGATTCCTGTCCCCTGAAACTATCTACGGAACCAGATTCCTCACAGTCTCTTCAGTTACACGAAAGCATCCAGACATCTGTTCCGCATCTGTTATACATGGTATGAACCCCAAGGTTTTTTCATGCCTTTGTCTGCTCCTTATACTGTGCACCAAACATGTATGAGCTTAAAAATATCTATGCATGTATCTGTCACTCAGATGTCTGTGTTTTTATCTATGGGGGCCGTTACACGCTACGATATCTGTAATTATATTGCTGAAACGTCACTGATTTTCAGCCGCTCCAACGATGTGTTAACGACATCGTTGCATGTGACAGCTCGATCTGACTAGCGATAAGTGGTCAGATCGTTAATCGCAGATATGAGACCCAGACCCCGAATCAGACGATGTTGGTCAAGCAATCTGCTTGCATCGTTCAGTGTGACACAGCGATAATGATCTCCTTAACGATTTTGCCTATTACTAACACTGGCTGGCCTTGATCTCTGGGTTGTGCGCTGGATCGCTGGCGCTGGCGCTCTGCCAATTGAAAAATCGTTAATGATATCTATGCTTGTGACACCGCACAAGGGATATCAATAAATTGTTGCAGCGATCTCAATCACGTGACTTTCCAGCTGACATCGTTTAATATATTGTAGCGTGTAACGGCCCCCTATCATCTATCTATAAATCTGTCTATCATATATCTTATGCATTCATTCATCTATCCATCCATTCATCCATCTGTCCTATGTAGTCATCCATCCATCTATATCTATCTATCTATCTGGTTGTCTGAATCCCATTTTAGACAAACTAAGGTGGAACTCTTGAATTCAATACAGAAATGCTGTATGACTGATGTTATTGAATGAGTAAGAGCTGATCAGTGTTTGTCCTCAGCTCTTTTGGGCCTGAACAAAAAAATCACAACACAACACACTATGTATATGCTGTTACCATGTCGTGGTGCCCACGCCCCCTGCCATGCCCACGACACACCCCCTACCCATGCAGAAATGTGAGTGGACAGGAATATAAGATGATCCTGGAGCCCCAGAGTCCACATCCCCGACACATCACCTGCTCTCACTAGCAGCATAAGGTCGATTTTGTATGTCCCCTAAGAGAGGGGTGTGTGCTGAAGAGCAGATATGATTTTATTGGTTTTGTGAGGCACGGCCAGCATGGTGCCCCATGGCCAGGGTGCATCACATGGGCTTTGTGAGGTATGGCCTGGCATGGTAGCTCATGGTTGGCATAAAGCACAATAGCCTGTTCACATGAGCCTGTTTTTACTCTGATTGATTGCTGTTAGACCTGACCGGCGCACAGTGGGTTAATGGCACCTAGGTCTGAGAATGTGTTACTTGTTCACCTGACCAGTCACCAAAGGGTTAACTGCAGCCAGGTCTGTGGCTGAGAGTGAATGCTGATTGAAAGCACTACCTTGCAGGTGTGGGTGTGGTAGCCACGATAAGCAACTGTCTAGTGCTCAGTCAGTCAGTCAGGGAGAAACATCCAGCAAGTGAGGATGTGAACATCAGAGGATTCCCGTCCCCGTTGGGACCTAGGGGGAAGCCTGCCATCTCCATGCGGGAGGCACCTGTCCCTCTGATGGATGTGTGTGAGTCTGTGGCCAGACGCAGGGGTTAAGAAGGTGCTTAGAATTGGGGAACCTTGCCTGAACCTGGAGGGTGCTTGCTCAGACAATGGGAAGCGATAGCCGTGGTCCTGGATACCTGCCTGGTATGGAGGTTTGGAGGTGACTGGCGTCCTGAAACACGTGCTGGAGGAGACCTTGGGGACGCCTGGTTCTACCCAATAACTCAGGTTTGCCAATCCCTGTTCTGGACCCAGAAGGGCAGCAGTCCATGGATGTATTAGGATGGACTGTTTGCCAGTATGTGCATGTACAGTGCCTACAAGTAGTATTCAACCCCCTGCAGATTTAGGTGGTTTGATAAGATGCCAATAAGTTAGAGCCTTCAAACTGCAAACGAGAGTAGGATTTATTAACAGAAGCATAAATCTTACAAACCAAAAAGTTATGTTGCTCAGTTGAATTTTAATAAATTTTAAACATAAAAGTGTGGGTCAATTATTATTCAACCCCTAGGTTTAATATTTTGTGGAATAGCCCTTGTTTGCAATTACAGCTAATAATCGTCTTTTATAAGACCTGATCAGGCCGGCACAGGTCTCTGGAGTTATCTTGGCCCACTCCTCCATGCAGATCTTCTCCAAGTTATCTAGGTTCTTTGGGTGTCTCATGTGGACTTTAATCTTGAGCTCCTTCCACAAGTTTTCAATTGGGTTAAGGTCAGGAGACTGACTAGGCCACTCCATCACCTTGATATTTTCCCTCTTGAACCAGGCCTTGGTTCTCTTGGCTGTGTGCTTTGGGTCGTTGTCTTGTTGGAAGATGAAATTACGACCCATCTTAAGATCCTTGATGGAGGAGCGGAGGTTCTTGGCCAAAATCTCCAGGTAGGCCGTGCTATCCATCTTCCCATGGATGCGGACCAGATGGCCAGGCCCCTTGGCTGAGAAACAGCCCCACAGCATGATGCTGCCACCACCATGCTTGACTGTAGGGATGGTATTCTTGGGGTCGTATGCAGTGCCATCCAGTCTCCAAACGTCACGTGTGTGGTTGGCACCAAAGATCTCGATCTTGGTCTCATCAGACCATAGAACCTTGAACCAGTCTGTCTCAGAGTCCTCCAAGTGATCATGAGCAAACTGTAGACGAGCCTTGACATGATGCTTTGAAAGTAAAGGTACCTTACGGGCTCGTCTGGAATGGAGACCATTGCGGTGGAGTACGTTACTTATGGTATTGACTGAAACCAATGTCCCCACTGCCATGAGGTCTTCTCGGAGCTCCTTCCTTGTTGTCCTTGGGTTAGCCTTGACTCTTTGGACAATCCTGGCCTCGGCACAGGAGGAAACTTTCAAAGGCTGTCCAGGCCGTGGAAGGCTAACAGTGGTTCCATAAGCCTTCCACTTCCGGATGATGCTCCCAACAGTGGAGACAGGTAGGCCCAACTCCTTGGAAAGGGTTTTGTACCCCTTGCCAGCCTTGTGACCCTCCACGATCTTGTCTCTGATGGCCTTGGAATTCTCCTTTGTCTTTCCCATGTTGACCATGTATGAGTGCTGTTCACAAGTTTGGGGAGGGTCTTAAATAGTCAGAAAAGGCTGGCAAAAGAGATAATTAATCCACACATGTGAAGCTCATTGTTATTTGTGCCTGAACTACTTCTTAATACTTTAGGGGACCAAACAGAATGCTGGTGGTTTGAGGGGTTGAATAATAATTGACCCACACTTTTATGTTTAAAATTTATTAAAATTCAACTGAGCAACATAACTTTTTGGTTTGTAAGATTTATGCTTCTGTTAATAAATCCTACTCTCGTTTGCAGTTTGAAGGCTCTAACTTATTGGCATCTTATCAAACCACCTAAATCAGCAGGGGTTGAATACTACTTGTAGGCACTGTATGTGGTCCGTGGATGTAGTATGATGGACTGCATGCGGTGTGTGTAGGAGCCTGGTCAGGCCGGAGCCTGTATGGATGCTATATAACATCGGAGAGACAGAGTACGGCTCAAGGGCCAGGCGGTCATAACTGCCATTGGGACTGACTGTAATGTCATGATATGGTCGTGTTGACCTTGTGTGAATGTGAGGGCTGTCTGCAGTATAGCAGTCTGTATGAGACCTGTGTGAACAGGGCTGTACCCGGATCCCAGTGGGTCTGTGTGTCTCTGGTGTTCCATAAGCCGGGGACACGTACCATGCATTGAGACTACAAATGTCTCATATGCGGATTCCGGGTTATGTAATATGTAAATAGGAAATGTAAATAGTGCCGGGTGGGCACAGCCACCTTTGGGACCCACAGGGCCCGTTGATAACTGTGTGATAAAATGTTATGTATTATGTGTGAAATAAGGCTAGGCGACCACAACCGCCATAGGGAGCCATGATTGGTGCTCTTTGTGCTCAATGGAGCGGTAATCCGTGTTCCCGGGTATATAAGCCTTACAAAGAGTTATATGTGCAATATCATGTACTGTTATTTGTAATGTCATGTCAAGCACTGTTCATATGTGTACGTGTTATATGTGATGTGAGCAGTTTATAGACATTTAATAAACTGCTATTTCATGGTTACGGTTAAACGCAGTGGTTTTGGTGTCATTGTCCGTTGCCAAGCGAGCCCCTAGGCGCGCGCTTCCTCACAGTTTATAAGCAAACCATAAATCCTTGAACTGTAGTGGACAGCTCAGCTTCATCATGTAGGAGGGGAGGGAGGGACAGTACTAAAAAGTTGTTTCTCCTGTGAGGCATGCCGGCGCTATGGCACGTGGCCGACATTACTCACATGGGCCCTGAGTCATATGCACAGGGTTAACGGTATCTGGACCTGTGTGAATGAATGAGTGCTGTGGTAGACCTGACCAGTATACAGTGGGTTAACAGCTAAAGGGCTTGATGAGACCAATGAGCGGCCTCTAAAAGAGCAGTGCGTGCTATGGCTGACAGTTCCCAGGTGTGGGTGTGTCAGGTAAGTGTGGCAAGCAAGATAATAGCTGCCTAGGCCTGTGTTTGGGAGAGAGATCAGACATGATCCTCTGAGGGAGAGGATGTGTATCAGAGGGGTCCCGTCCCCTTTGGGGGGAATGAGGCAGGACGCCTAGCTCTCCATGCCGGAGACGCCAGTCCCTCTGACCCATATGGAGCCTGTGGCCAGACTAAGAGGTTAGTGGAGCACCTGAGTGTATGGGGGTCCTGGCTGAACTTGCAGGGGGCTCACTCTGACCATGTTGGTGAGGCTGCCATCCGGGATCTCTGCCTGTGTTAGTAAGGCTTGGAGGTAGCTGGGCATCATGGGCAGGGTGAGGAGAACTTGGGGAACGCTTTGACTGCCCTGGAGCTCAGGTGGCTCACAACCTGGTCTGGGCCTAGAGGGCTGAAGTCCATGCCGGACTGTGCTGGTGTGTGTGGTCTGGGCCTGACATGGCTGATGTCCATAGAAGTCCATGAGTGACTGTGGATGTATGTGTGTGTGGGTCCTGTGATGAGTTGGAGGCCAGGCAGCCGTAACTGCTATGGGGACCGACTGTCAGGTCATGAGGGTCCCGTTAACCTCGTGTGAGATGAGTGGAGTCCATGTGTGTGTGGCACCCCTGCGGGGGATTACCACAGGACCCATCGGTGCAGGGAGGGATACACACCTTGGTACACACAGCATGCAACACCTTCCACCCCAGACCTAAAGGGGGAGCTCCACTGGCTGTCCTTATGCCAGATTCCCTATAAAAGATCCAGGCCTGAGGGGAGGAGTCAAGTTAGTTCCAGTCAGATAGAGAAGAGAGCAGTTGTGAAGAACTGGTTGCTGGGACCAAGCAGGCCTAGAACCAGGGACACTGACTCAGCTGTGCTGAGCCCTAGGGAGAGGGACAGAGGCCAGTGGGAGAAGCAAGAAGAAGGGAACAGACTTGTGAACCATTTAGTTACCCGCAACTGCTGATAAGATATAGTAGCAGGAATAGTCCGGACAGATCAGGAGGATCCAGTCCCCCTGAATCGACAAATAGAAGAGGAATCCAAACTTGACCAAGTAAAGGACGAGGGACCTAGCCGAGGATAGGAATCCCACAGAGAAGTCCTCATTGTCAGTTGTGGAACAGCAACCTGAGAGGGAGAAGTAGCGGCAGGTTCAGCTAAAGGCAGAGCTTACCCCAAAAAGACGCACACACTAACAGAGAAGGCCTCACAACTCTCCAAGGTGAATGCTCCAAGCTGCACTGACACCTGGTTACCCTCCTGGACTGTGCCTGTTACCGGACAACAGTAAAAAGGTACTGAAACCAAAGACTATTGTGTGTGTGTGCCTGCTTCCCCACCGCCGCCTGCAGAGTTCACAGCAGGATCGCTAGTACTACTCCCCTCATCCGCCCCGCTGCCCTGAGGCAAAGCTCTACCTGTGGGGAGCTGTACTACCCAACGCTGCCTCCCATCACCTCAGCGGCCGGCCGCAGCGCTGATAACCCTATTACCAGGTACCACAGGTGGCGTCACGATACCAATTCCCCATCATCATGACCCCCATCCCCTACCTCTGAGGGTCCAGGGCACGGAACAAGAACCGACCAGCCGTGATTCCCCCACCGAAGCAACCCCCTGTCCCAGTATCCGAGTACCCCCTACCCTGTCGACCGACTCAGTTCTGGCATCACGAACAGGATCCCGGTAAATCCAGGTAAAACCGGGTACTGTGTGCTTAAAATAGACTTTATTGACTGCTTCGTGAATTGTAAAATCGGACCGTCATTACTGCGCCACAGAGCGGGAAGAGCATCGAGGCTACACGGCAAAAAGAGCGTGAAGATAAGCCCCGCCCTTCCACCCTGCCGGAGATCACCGAAGTCCGGCGTCTAGTTCCGGAAAGACCCGAGGTGCTCTACTCCCCCTGCAAAGCCAACGACTACCGAAAAAGTTAACTGCACCGGCTGGCAGCAATTAGCTAGGGGGGCACCACCATGAGTGAAGCGGACGACGCAGAGGTTCCTGACAGAAGGGATGTCCGTAACGGAACACTGGCCGGTTCTGCAGCCAGTGTGGGAGCCGCAGCACCCGGAGCAGGGGCCCCAATAATGCCGTTAGCCTTGCCGTACATACCGGGCGCAAAATGGTTGTCAACCTATGAAGGTAAGCCCGGTACCTTAGCAGCCTTAAAACAAAAGATGTGTGCAGTGCTGGACATGTATGCTATGACAGAAAAGCAGTGAGCCACCGTTGTGCTGGGACAATTAACAGGCGCATAGGAGCTGGAGGTCGAGTCTTGGAGCGATGCTTACAGAGAATCCACAGCAAAAGTATTTGACAAGCTCAAGGCTGCTTTTGAAAAACGCACAGTCTGAACTAAGGATGATATTCTACCAATGCAAACAGAGACCGCAAGATACCATCAGAGACTTTGCCTTACGTTTACAAGGGGCACTCCGGTCCTTAAAACAGGTAGACCCGGCAAGTGTTCTAGAAGAAAATAAAATGCTTGCAGAACAGTTTATGGAAGGATTGAGATCAGACTACCACCGCCAACAGGTACACATGTGGGTCTTAGATCATCCAAATGTGAACTTTAATGATTTAAAAGACAGAGCTATAACAGTGCTATGGGACCCAGTGCCTGCAGAACCTGCAACCAAATCCTGGCAGGTTAACACCTCTCCCATAGACTTTAAACCTGCTTCCAAAGACCCTGCAAAAGTGGAAGGACAAGCTGTAGCAAACAACACTGATGATGACTTATGTAACCAGGTGCTGTAGCTAACTAAGAATATGGACTATGTACTAAAACTCTTGAAGCCATGCCTGGGGCACCACCACCAAGCAAAATCCAACTAGCTGATTGCCCTGAGGATGTCCCGTGGATGAGGAGGTAAGAACAAGTCGCCCGTTCAGGGGACCAACGCACCATTCCAACGCAGAGCAGCGACTACACAGATTCTTCAGGAAAACCATCTGCCTTCGTTGCAACAAACCAAGCCACTTCGCAAGAGGATGTCCTTTAAACCCGAGATTCCTGGGCCCAAGAGCCAACCCCCAGGAGTAGGACGACGGGCCCCTATGATTGGGTAATCGGTACATGGGAGGCCGTCCGTACCTTAACATACGCTAGATGGAATCCCCACATCGGCCCTACTGGACACCGGGTCAAAGGTTACAACCATCCCACATATCCTTTACAAACAATTTTGGTCTGACACTGATCTTAGACCCCCAGACCCTAACTTTGTCATTCTTGCAGCTAATGGACAACCACAGAATCAGGTGGGGTTCAGAGAAGTGACAATAAAGTTGGGGAGGGTGGAGTTAAAAGGCCAAGGGTTATGTGTGGTAGAAGATAATCCTGATGATGAGAAATACCCTTACATGGTAATTGGTACCAATATGATTGAAAACTGCCTTGGAGAAGTGTTGTTTTTACTCCGACAGATTGCTGTGACTGCTGGTTATGGGCGGACAAGAGTCCTCCAAAGAGAAATTCAAGCCCTGATCCACAAGCAACAGGTAAATCTATCTAGGGGAGATGTTTCAATAGAAGAAGCGGCACTCACGGATCTGGTTCCAAGCTATTTATTTATCCAAATTGCAGGATACATCCATCAGAGGGTGCGAGCGAAGGGAGACGGAATCGTTCGAGGGCTCTTCTAGGCTGTAGAGAGGAATTGTCTGAACGGATCGTTCTCACTTCCTCCTGCACACCCCTGAGGATGTATCCTGCAATTGATAATAAATAGCTTGAACCAATCTGGTGCCGCTTCTTCTATTGAAAATCCTGGGACTTGTCCTTTACAAGCTGGAGCACCGGGATCATTAACACCATCATCCACGGGAACTAACAGCTGCATCAACACACGTCAGTGCCCTTTTCTACTCCTACATATGCACAACTATCTAGGGGAGAGATTGGCAGTGTGCAGGTAGCAGACACGTTTCCCATTGTGCTACCACCGAAAAGTGAAATGATGATATGGTGTCGAAGCACTATAGGTCTCAGAGGAAAAGAATACCAGGCAGTTGTAGAGCCGGTGTATTCGGAGCATAGGCCTATACTTCTGACAGCCAGAGGGGTGGTGGATCTACGCAAGGGAAGAGTACCAATCAGTGTATTAACTTGTGGGGAAGAGGAAGCCAAACTACCCCGGTATGCTACTGTAGCAAAACTGTATACTGTCTGTAACAACAACATACAGGCAGTAGAACCCTTTTCCCCGTCAAACCAAACGGAGGATAACAACTCCAAGGGACAGCTATAGGAGTGGTGCCAGCAGTTGCACGTAGGAACTGATGCCACCCCTTCCCACCAGAAGCACGGAGTCTACCGGGTAGCACAAGAGTTCGAACAGATATTCAGTAAGCATCCATTAGATTTTGGGAGGATTAAAGGGGTACACCATCGCATACCCACAGGAGATCATCCCCCAATTAAATTGAGACACAGACCCATTCCATCAAATCACTACCAGTATGCCAAAGAGATGCTGCGGGACATGAAGGGAGCCGGGGTTATAAGAGATAGCTGTAGTCCCTGGGCAGCCCCCTTAGTAGTAGTCAGAAAGTAGGATGTCACGATGAGGATGTGTGTGGATTACAGGGAAGTCAATAGGATCACTCACAAAGATGCTTACCCGTTGCCCCGAATAGAGGAGTCTCTTGCTGCATTAAAGATTGCTAATTATTTTTCTACCGTGGAAAAAACTAGAGGAAAGAAACAGCACAAATAGGGTCTTAACTGATTAAACAAAGATATAGATATATTAGCAAGTGAGCTCACCTTGTGTGGTTGTGTGTGACACAACCACTACACACGCCTTAGCTGCAGCGAACCACCCGTGGGTCAGGTAAAAATAGGTTATAAAGATGGATGGAGATATCGCGCCGCCAATCAAAACCTGATGTCAGTCCGAGTAGAAGAGCCTTTATTCCTACGCGTTTCGTGTGGCACACCACACTTCCTCAGGGCGAAGCTTACAGATAATACAGGCTTTCGCCATTTTATAATGGCAGGAAATGATGTGGAAACACCGTCATCAGTGATAGTAAACAGATAACGTCATTAATGTTGATAAACAAACCACCGTCATTGTTAGAATTAAACCGATCGGCATCAGCCTCATGAATTCATTAGAATGTAAAAAGCTAGAATCTTACAAAGTTATTAAAAGTTGACATGGCAAACTATGAGATGTCTAAAATCATATAAAAAGCTTTTCAAAGTGTGCCAAGATATAGAGATCTTGCAAAACGCTCTAAAATGCACCATATTTTATTAGAAAAAGTATTACCGTATATACTCGTGTATAAGCCCAGTTTCAGCACAAAAAATGTGCTGAAAAGTCCCCCCTCGGCTTATACACGGGTCATATACGGTACTTAGTGGTATACAGCCCCCCCCCCCCCCCCCGTGGTATACAGGGCCCTCCCTTGCTTGTGGCAACCTGTAAAAGAAGATATCATCATACTTATCGTGTCGCCGCCGCCGCCGCTCTGTCACCGTCACCGCGCTATTCCGGGTCTTCATACTTCCTTCACCGACGCACAGGAAATGACGTCATTGTCTGTGCGCCGGAGAAGGAAGCTTGAAGACCCGGAATAGCGCGGTGACGGTGACAGAGCGGCGGCGGCGGCGACACGATAAGTATAATGATATCTTCTTTTACAGGTTGCCACAAGCAAGGGGGGGGCCCTGTATGCTACGGGGGGGGGGGGCTGTATACCACTAGGTACCGCTGTATACAGCTGGGGCTGCTGTATACCTCTCTGGGGCTGCTGTATACCCCTCTGGGGCTGCTGTATACCTCTCTGGGGCTGCTGTAAACCTATGGGGCTGCTGTATACCTCTGGGGCTGCTGTATACCTCTGGGGCTGCTGTATACCCCTCTGGGGCTGCTGTATACCTCTGGGGCTGCTGTATACCCCTCTGGGGCTGCTGTATACCTCTCTGGGGCTGCTGTATACCTATGGGGCTGCTGTATACCTCTGGGGCTGCTATATACCTCTGGGGCTGATTGTATACCCCTCTGGGGCTGCTGTATACCCCTCTGGGGCTGCTGTATACCTATGGGGCTGCTATATACCTATGGGACTGCTGTATACCTCTGGGGCTGCTGTATACCCCTCTGGGGCTGCTGTATACCTCTCTGGGGCTGCTGTATACCTATGGGGCTGCTGTATACCTATGGGGCTGCTGTATACCTCTGGGGCTGCTGTATACCCCTCTGGGGCTGCTGTATACCTCTGGGGCTGCTGTAAACAGCTCTGGGGCTGCTGTAAACAGCTCTGGGGCTGCTGTATACAGCTCTGGGGCTGCTGTATGTGTGGCGCCCCTGCGGGTATGCGCCACAGAGTGGTATTGCATCTAACATCTATATGTAATATATTGTAAGTTGCTAGGTTAGGATTTAATGCTTATGGAGTCTATTTTTAGCACTCACTTAGGACCGCACCACTTAGAGTAGGGGGAACTGTAATATAGTAGGTTCCACAGGTGGTGGGCGGAGCTTAGGATAGAGTTAGAGTGACAGTTAAGAATTTACCTCAGACGGCTTGGGAAGGCAGACAGTGTGGTCACGCCTGGCGGCTCAGCTGAGTGGAGGGTACCCCATCTTTATGAGGGGGCCCAGGACAGATGGCAACGGACCAAGACTGGTAGGAGCCAGCTGGTCATGTTGAGGGTACACAGGTGACACGGACAACCGAGGCAGCCAGGAGTTCAGCCCTGACTGCGAAGCCGACGAGCTGCAGGCCCAACAGGACCGGGTTGCTGACAGCCCCACAAAGGTACCTCACCCCTCATGCCCAAAAGACGGTCCTACACTAGTGAGGAAAGACTTAAACCCGGTGTCAGGTGGGAAACTTGTGCGTTCCTGCTGTTCCCATTTGGACCGGTAATAGTCAAATTAAGCCTACTAGACACAGACTGCAGGACTGGCGGGTGAGCTCTTCAAAGGTGGGAAAGACAGAAAGATCTAGAAAGAGAATAGAAACCCTGAAAGACAGAGAAAGAACATCTAATGACTCCTTAAGAGAAATCCTGAGTTGGTAACAACACCCTAAACCAAACTGTACCGTGTATTGTTATGCCATCAGCCGGTACCGAGTAAAGCAAAGTTAAAATGGAAATGGTTTCTGTTATTCTTCCTGCCGCAGCTCAAACGACGTAACATCATCAACATCAACAGCAGAGGGGTAAGAACTGCACCACCATTACATCACTGTCCTCCCTCACCGTCTCACCACAGCTGCCCTGAGGTAAAGCTCCACCTGTGGGGAGCTGTACCACACACTGCTGCCCCCTCCATCACCTCAGCGGCCGGCTGGCAGCGCCGGTACCACCTTACCGGACTCTACAGGTGGCATCACGTTCCCCTGTAAATAACCCCTTTTAACCCCCACCGTTTACCATCAACACCTGGTATAATTGTTCGCCAGGGCACGGCACCGGGATACCGACCACCCGTGACATCCCACACAGAAGCCCCGGTGACCGAGTGCACCCCAGCTCTGGTCGAAACATATACAGCTCTGGGGCTGCTGTATACCGCTCTGGGGCTGCTGTATATACCACTGGGGAGGCTGCTGTATACTACCACTGGGGAGGCTGCTGTATACCACTGAGGGGGCCTGTTTCCACACTGCTGGGGGCTGTATACCTGTGCTGGGGTCCACCCTCGGCTTATACACGAGTCAATAGGTTTTCCCAGGTTTTGGGGGCAAAAGTAGGGGGGTCGGCTTATACACGGGTCGGCTTATACACGAGTATATACGGTATATATAATAAAATCCATAAAAATAATTACTTGCATTAAAATATTCTCAAAAAAGGGAGTTTCTAATCATTCATTCAAAAATGTTTGTGTGTGGAAGGGGGATCAAACTCGCCCTGTTATAGTTGATTTCTTGATACATGTGGTGTGATTAGCACTAACCCAATCCTGCAATGGTTAAAGTCAAATAAAATAAAATGGCGACAGCCTGTATTATCTGTAATCTTCTCCCTGAGGAAGTGTGGGGTGCCACACGAAACACGTAGGAATAAAGGCTCTTTCTTCTACTCGGACTGACATCAGGTTTTGATTGGCGGCGCGATATCTCCATCCATCTTTATAACCTAATTATTTCTCTACGTTAGATCTCACTAGTGGGTATTGGCAGGTCTCCGTTGCAGAAGACCGGGAGAAAACAGCATTCACAACACCAATGAGCCTATGTGAATTCAACAGCATAAGTATTGTTTATGACTCACCGTTGCCGGATGCTCACATCTCAGGCGATGATTCCCTCGTCACGGTTCCGCGCCTGAGGCTGTGGGGCATGGTGGTCAGATCAAAGGGGATTATTAAAGGATGGGATGATTCCTGTTTGTTGTGACGCCACCTGTGGGAGTCCGGTGAATGCACCGGCGCTGCTTGGGCCTCCGGGGGATGTGCGGCAGCTTGATGGAATGCTCCCCACAGGATGAGCAGGAGTCCCCGGGGCCAGGAGCTGTGCTAGATGGAATACGGCAGCTCGGGTAGTTTGCTGGACAGAGTTAATAACAGTTCTGAAGAAAGGCACGGACACCAGATTCCTCTGTAACGGGTCTTTACTGTAACGGTTAGTGTGGTACACGGTATTCAGTCTTAGGTAACGGACCGGGTGGTCTCAGCGGTGACTGGTTTTAGTCCAGAGCTCCACGGTGTCCCTCCTTTATCTAACCTTTCTATGCTGGTTGCCGGTGTCGCCTTACTGCGCCAGGTCGAGGTACGGGGCAGACTTCTGAAGAATTCCCTACCGGGTGCAAACCGGTTGTCAGGGGCCTGTTTCCCTATGGTGAGTATCTCGCTGGCAAGACGGCTTGGTTGCGGCTGTAGTGAGGTGCTCCTAAGAAGCGGTTTCTTCACTCCGGAGTCTGCAGAACAGTGGTAGACATCTGTTCGCCTCGGTCCCGGTGTCCGGTGAGGTTGGGCACGGGTATGGTTTAACACGCTCAGTAGCTGCCCATGTTCCTGTCTGGGTCACCGCTTAATGGTGCCCAGCCGGTAAGTTTTGGTTTCAGGGCTGCACGGCACTGTGCAGGTCCCAGCTCCTTCTCCTTTCCCTCCAACACTTCTTCTACGTTCCTAACTTTTCCCCCACACTACACCTTTCACTCCTCCCACCAGAACCTGATTGGCCCTCTACCTCTAGCGTGTTGTGTGGTGTATGGAGCTCTGGGTTTAACCACTTTATAACTGAGACGGAAGATATTACATCTTCTGTCAGGGATGCAATACCTTCCTGTGACGCACTCGTTGCGGGGCGTCACAGTCCCCCTTGGGAAATTACACTTGTCCCCAAGTGTCACGAAACCCGAACAGTACGGAGAAATTTTTATATACTTGCAACATAAAATAAAATAAACATTTTTATTAACAACACTCAAGCTTGCTTAATTTTCTTCCCGTCCGGGAGGCACATTGACTTAGAACGTTTCAAAACATTTTTATTCAAACGAAACCGGTTAACCATTGCGGACCCAACGGGTAGGGTCACTGTCTTTTAGTAACGTCCAGGGTTTTACCGCCGGGCCGCTCTACTAGCACACAATTTAACGGGAAATGTTCATGACAGTCATTTTCAAAGTTCAAAATAAAGTTATAAAGCAAGGTTGCTTTTTAAGGGTGTGATTCACACCTACGGACCCGGAGAGCAAACCACCCCCTGTAGCCAGCATGGCGCTCGTAGGTAATGGCCTCTCCCCGATACAGGTCGTGATCGGGGTGTCCCTTGGGGAGATGGGACTCAACGTCCCGGCGGGATACAAAAATTTCTTCATATACCCCCTCCTCCCGGCGAAACCCCAACTGTTGTCCAAATTAAAGGTGATGATTTTACCTTTCTTACGGAGTTCTTCCGGTATTGGTGGCTGGCGGCGAGCTTCAGCACGAGAACACAGGTTTGCCTGCTCCTGTGCCCACCACTCAGCTCTGCAGCGTTGACGGATAACATCATCGGAACGGTATGAAGTGCGCACGTATTCCCACTGACTTGCGGCGTTGTTTGGGACTTGGGTTTGGCTGTAGCCCTGCATCAGTACACGGACGTTAGAGATGGACGTTGCGGGTGGCGCCAGACCACTCGACCCGAGCCGCTTGTAGCTGCTTGGTGGGAACTTCCGCCTCTTCCTCCTCCTCGGAAACCGGTGTGCGTCGAGTCCTCAGGCTCACTGGGACTCTCGTCGTCTTCCTCCTCGACGACCACATCAGGCTCCTCGGCTGGTTGGGGTTCTGGGTCGGGATCATCCTGTCGATCAGGTTCTGGAACCACGGGGTCCTCTTCCATCTCGTCCTGCGGGACTTCTGGGCTGCCCACCTCTCCTTCCTCTTTCTCCCCGCACCCGTTAGCAGTGGTGCGTCTTCTCCGGTAACAGGGTAGGCCTCAATGGGTTCGGGGCCGGTCTCCGGTTCTGGAGTGGGACAGGTAGTAAGTCTCTATTGCACAGCCCAGTGTAGATGGCTGGCTAGGCTTGCACTCCAACTCCTGATGGTCCACTCTGTGGCCTCCATCAACCGCACCCGATCTTGGAGCGCGGTCTCCCTAAACTCGGGGTCCCCGTCGATGGTGAGGACGGGACCCGGGCCGAGGGTTGCCGATGGTGGCTCGAGCTTCCTCCTCCACCTCTCTCATCAGCTCGCGGAGCCTCAGGTTTGCCATTTCGCTTCTTCCAGGAACTGCACCCGTAACAACTGGTAACTGTTCCTGAAGCGGAGCTTGCTGGACTGCCTTGCCACATCTGCTTTCTTTTCATTTTTGTAGTCCATGGGTGGGCTGAAGTCTCTGGCCCGCCCCCTTTGTTGTTTCCAGCAATCGGGGCGGACAAGAATTTTGGCGCCTTTGCCATGGCCCTTCCACGACGAGGGGCGAGGCACGCCCCTGGGCCAGCACATAGTCTCTCACATGGCGGGATCCGCCATGTTGGTCGCCATTTTGGCCCAGTAGAAAGGGCGGGAAAAGTTCTTTTTGGCCGAATAAAGTTCTGTAGGCACACAATTCCCGTTGGGAAACGGGCCTGTTCGTATCCTGTTCGTGACGCCAAATTCTGACTCACCGTTGCCGGATGCTCACGTCTCAGGCGATGATTCCCTCATCACGGTTCCGCGCCTGAGGCTGTGGGGCCCGGTGGTCAGATCAAAGGGGATTATTAAAGGATGGGATGATTCCTGTTTGTCATGACGCCACCTGAGGGAGTCCGGTGAATGCACCGGCGCTGCTTGGGCCTCCGGGGGATGTGCGGCAGCTTGATGGAATGCTCCCCACAGGATGAGCAGGAGTCCCTGGGGCCAGGAGCTGTGCTAGATGGAATACGGCAGCTCGGGTAGTTTGCTGGACAGAGTAAATAACAGTTCTGAAGAAAGGCACGGACACCAGATTCCTCTGTAACGGGTCTGTACTGTAACGGTTGATGTGGTACACGGTATTCAGTCTTAGGTAACGGACCGTGTGGTCTCAGCGGTGACTGGTTTTAGTCCAGAGCTCCACGGTGTCCCTCCTTTATCTAACCTTTCTATGCTGGTTGCCGGTGTCGCCTTACTGCGCCAGTTCGAGGTACGGGGAAGACTTCTGAAGGATTCCCTACCGGGTGCAAACCGGTTGTCAGGGGCCTGTTTCCCTATGGTGAGTATCTCGCTGGCAAGACAGCTTGGTTGCGGCTGTAGTGAGGTGCTCCTAAGAAGCGGTTCCTTCATTCCGGAGTCTGCAGAACAGTGGTAGACATCGGTGTCCGGTGAGGTTGGGCACGGTATGGTTTAACACGCTCAGTAGCTGCCAGTGTTCCGGTCTGGGTCACCGCTTAATGGTGCCCAGCCGGTAAGTTTTGGTTTCAGGGCTGCACGGCACTGTGCAGGTCCCAGCTCCTTCTCCTTTCCCTCCAACACTTCTTCTATGTTCCTAACTTTTCCCCCACATACACCTTTCACTCCTCCCACCAGGACGTGATTGGCCCTCTACCTCTCGTGTGTTGTGTGGTGTATGGAGCTCTGGGTTTAACCACTTCATCACTGAGACAGAAGATATTACATTTTCTGTCATGGATGCAATACCTTCCTGTGACGCACTCGTTGCGGGGCACCACATTTACACACTGGAGCTAGTCATTTAAGGGGAGACTATGCCCTCTCGCTAGGATTGGGCAAAGTCAATTGTGATGTTCGTTGCAGCTGCCAGTAAGCCTTGGGGGGACTGCCGTGTATTATCCCCCCTAAAATGTCTTTATAATATGTTTGACATGGGCCCAGCACTAACATAAACCCTTAAACAATGGCTATACAATAACCAAAAACAGATTACGCTGATTAACCGTTAGTCCGGATGTTTATTCAATTGGTATTTCAACATAAAATCGCATAAAACTATATAAAATTCACTTTAATATAAAATTGCGAAAATTTAAAACCATAGGTTTGGATGCCGGTTAATTACACATCCCGCAGTTATTTAAGTTCTTGTGATTGAATATTTAGATGTTTGGAAAGTACACGATCTGTAGTGGTCTTGTGTCTCCCGTGGGCCGTCTGTGGAGTCCTAAAATCATAGAATTTATTAGTGTCTATGTATAATCCTACGGGTCTCAATTGGCACCTATATTAACATATTATGGCCATTTTACCTTTTTAGATGTAATTAATACTTGTGCTGTTTTCTTGATTTGAGTTGGGGTTCTTCTCTCTTCTACCTGCCAAGGATATACTATATCAATTACCTCTCCATACTTATATAACTACTCAATACTTATTTGAGATATGTAATTATGGCTACCTGTGTCATAAAAAGTGTCTCTTCTTGGTTTCGGTCTTTTCTCTTTAAGTGTCTGTAGTTACTCCACTTCCTTCTTTCAAATAAAACAACTATATCAGTATAATCTCCTCAGTATTATGTACATCAAAATATTAATAATATTAGGTGATAATACCTTATTTACCGTATTTATTCACCAGGATACAGAATGTACTGTCTCTTTAAATGGAATATTGGATACTTTGGTTCTGTGGATTGTATAACACAGGTTATACCTCTTTTAATACAACTATAAACTTCAAACTATATATCCTCTAGGTAAATAGTTCTTTCATGGTGTCTGTCTATTATGTCTCATTATTGTGCTCTGCTATAAGTAAATTTGTGCTATCAAATTATTGCTTTTTGTATTTTATAGTGTAAAACTACTGTGCTCATTAAATAATGATTGTTTTTGTGTGTCTAAATTGTGCTATCTTGTCCCTGTGTAGCGTGATTATGATATAAACCTCTTAAAAAGGACCTGTCACCAAACCAGGCATGTTGATCTAATTACAGCACTGGATGCAGCATGTCTGCAGCATGCAGACAAGGGGTCCCCCAGCACTTGAGCAGCCCTGTACCCCGAGATAATGCACTTAGAAAACTTACATGCTCCAGTCAAATAGGAGGTGGCTAGGGGCTGCAGCCTAAGGGCAGATTCACACCCCCTGCATGTTTAATCTGCCCACTGCTGCCAATCATTTTCTCCCTCTTCAGCAGCATTTAAACAGAGTTTTTTTCTCTCCCTGAGGGGCGGGGCTAAACGGACTTTCTGGGAGAGGAAAAAAAAAACTATGTTTAAATGCTGCTGAAGAGGGAGAGAATGATTGGCAGCGGTGCGCAGATTCATGCAGGGGGTGTGAATCTGCCCTTGGCTGCAGCCCCTAGCCACCTCCTTAATGGCTGGAGCATGTAAATTTTCTAAGTGTATTATCTCGGGGTACAGGGCTGTTCAAGTGCTGGGTGACCCCTTGCCTGCATGCTGCAGACATGCTGCATCCAGTGCTGTAATTAGATCACCATGCCTGGTTTGGTGACAGGTCCTCTTTAAGGTACCTTTACACGCCGCCACTGTGCCTAGCAACAGGTATCCACCGCACGTGCACACGCACGTTTTTGACGGTGGATACCGATCGCTGATGCCGTATATACACGCCGCCATTGCGTTGTCAACTGAAGGTATCTTTGTTCACCGGAAGTTCCGACAGATCCTGCGGCTTACTTCCTGTTGAATACCTTCCCCGCTTTACACGCCGCTACCACAAAGGAATAGGGGCGTACATCTTTCGCTCCGCAGTACATAGGCGTGACAGAGTTGTGTATTCCGTGACGCAAAAGCGTTGATTGGACAACGCAATAGCGTCATGATTGGCCAGCCTGCGCAGGAAGGCTGGTTATTACATGACGCCATTCCAATTGTGGACTGTGAATGGATAGCTCTTTAAATATGGCGCCCTGTGAAGGGACAGCCAATGGTTACACAGTAGCCCCCACCAATGATCGCTGATGGGGCGTGGTATCCATGACGCTGTGGCACGCCCCTGGGAGTTCACTAGGCGACGCACATCCATGCCCGTGCCCCGTTTAGACGCCACTACCATAGCAATTGTGCCTTTGTGTTGCCTTCGGTTTTTGAGCACGGCTCAGCAACAGGTATCTGAGTCAACTGCAGGACACCGGGAGGAATTTCCCTATTTACACGCCGCCATTTTGTAGCAATTTCATGGCAACAGGCACAATTATCCCCAGGCAGTTGCTACCTTGCAGTGGTGGCGTGTAAAGGGACCATAAGAGGTTTATATCATAATCACGCTACACAGGGACAAGATAGCACAATTTAGACACACAAAAACAAAATCATTATTTAATGAGCAAAGTAGTTTTTTCACTATAAAATACAAAAAGCGATAATTTGACAGCACAAATTTACTTATAGCAGAGCACAATAATGAGACATAATAGACAGACACCATGAAAGAACCATTAACCTAGATGAATAGATGATATACTGTATATAGTTTGAAGTTTATAGTTGTATTAAAAGAGGTATAACCTGTGTTATACAATCCACAGAACCAAAGTATCCAATATTCCATTTAAAGAGACAGTACATTCTATACCCTGATGAATAAATAAGGTATTATCACCTAATATTATTAATATTTTGATGTACATAATACTGAGGAGATTATACTGATATAGTTGTTTTATTTGAAAGAAGGAAGTGGAGTAACTACAGACACTTAAAGAGAAAAGACCAAAACCAAGAAGAGACACTTTTTATGACACAGGTAGCCATAGTTACATATCTCAAATGAGTATTGAGTAGTTATATAAGTACTAGATGGTGGCCTGATTCTAACACATCGGGTATTCTAGAATATCTATGTAGTTGACATACTGTGACTGACAGAACTTGTTCAGTCAACGTGAGTTAACCATTTATAGCAGCGCTATGGTTTATGGCGGTACATTACATGTATAGCAGCGCATATGGTATATGGCGGTACATTACAGCACATGTATAGCAGCGCTATAGTATATGGCGGTACATTACAGCACATGTAGAGCAGCACTATAGTATAGGGCGGTACATTACAGTACATGTATAGCAGCGCTATGGTATATGGTGGTACATTACAGCACATGTAGAGCAGCACTATAGTATATGGCGGTACATCACATTACATGTATAGCAGCGCTATGGTATATGGCGGTACATTACATTACATGTATAGCAGCGCTATGGTATATGGCGGTACATTACAGTACATGTATAGCAGCACTATAGTATTTGGCGGTACATTACAGTACATGTATAGCAGCACTATAGTATAGGGCGGTACATTACAGTACATGTATAGCAGCGCTATGGTATATGGTGGTACATTACAGCACATGTAGAGCAGCACTATAGTATATGGCGGTACATCACATTACATGTATAGCAGCGCTATGGTATATGGCGGTACATTACATTACATGTATAGCAGCGCTATGGTATATGGCGGTACATTACAGTACATGTATAGCAGCACTATAGTATTTGGCGGTACATTACAGTACATGTATAGCAGCACTATAGTATAGGGCGGTACATTACATGTATAAGCAGCACTATGGTATAGGGCGGTACATTACAGTACATGTATAGCAGCGCTATAGTATATGGCGATACATTACAGTACATGTATAGCAGCACTATAGTATAGGGCGGTACATTACAGTACATGTATAGCAGCGCTATGGTATATGGTGGTACATTACAGCACATGTAGAGCAGCACTATAGTATATGGCGGTACATCACATTACATGTATAGCAGCGCTATGGTATATGGCGGTACATTACATTACATGTATAGCAGCGCTATGGTATATGGCGGTACATTACAGTACATGTATAGCAGCACTATAGTATTTGGCGGTACATTACAGTACATGTATAGCAGCACTATAGTATAGGGCGGTACATTACAGTACATGTATAGCAGTGCTATAGTATATGGCGATACATTACAGTACATGTATAGCAGCACTATAGTATAGGGCGGTACATTACAGTACATGTATAGCAGCGCTATGGTATATGGTGGTACATTACAGCACATGTAGAGCAGCACTATAGTATATGGCGGTACATCACATTACATGTATAGCAGCGCTATGGTATATGGCGGTACATTACATTACATGTATAGCAGCGCTATGGTATATGGCGGTACATTACAGTACATGTATAGCAGCACTATAGTATTTGGCGGTACATTACAGTACATGTATAGCAGCACTATAGTATAGGGTGGTACATTACAATACATGTATAGCAGCACTATAGTATAGGGCGGTACATTACAGTACATGTATAGCAGCACTATAGTATAGGGCGGTACATTACAGTACATGTATAGCAGCGCTACGGTATATGGTGGTACATTACGGAACATGTATAGCAGCGCTATGGTACATGCCAGTACATTATAGTACATGTATAGCAGCACTATGGTATATGGTGATACTCCGCTCCTTGCGGCCCCCCACTCCTCCTGGCCCCCGCTCCTCCACAGTAAAAGTAAAAAAAGTGAGGATACTCACCTGTCTGCCGGCTCGCTCCACCTTCATCTTCTAGGTCCTACAGGCCTTTAGGACCTGTCGTTGCCTGGGAAACCGATCAGCTGAGGGGGGAGGGGGGGCAGGATTGTGTCGGGGGGGGGCAGGATGGAGCGAGCGGGGCAGGATGGAGCCGGGGGGGGCAGGATGGAGGCGGGGGGGCAGGATGGAGGTGGGGGGCAGGATGGAGCGAGCGGGGCAGGATGGAGCCGTGGGGGGGCAGGATGGAGCCGTGGGAGCAAGAACAGCAGGAGGCAGGATGGAGCGAGCGGGGCAGGATGGAGCGAGCAGGGCAGGATGGAGCGAGCAGGACAGGATGGAGCGAGCGGGGCAGGATGGAGCTAGCGGGGCAGTATGGAGCAAGCGGGCAGGATGGAGCTGGAAGAGCAGGATGGTGAAAGGGGGCAGGATGGAGCGAGCGGGACAGGATGCAGCGAGCAGGGCAGGATGGAGCCGGAGGAGCAGGATGGAGCCGGAGGAGCAGGATGGAGCGTTCAGCGTGGCGACCAATTAGAATAGCGACGCGCGCTTTGCCGCCATATTTCAAATACACTGTACTCAGTGTATTTGAAATATGATGACATAGCGTGCGCCGCTATTCTGATTGGTCGCCGCGTTCAGCGGAGGGGGGAGCAGGAGAATGCAGCAGGCATAGATGCACCACTTACAGAGCGAAGTATGCAGAGACTTCTATCCTCATTTAGGGTGACAATGCATGAAGATCTCCAAAATATACTAGGAGATATTAAGAAGGAGGTAGCAGACCTCGGGGAGCGTACTGGCCATCTGGAGAAGAAGATGGCTCAGTTTGCCTCAGCCCACAATTCCCTGGCTGACAGCTTCGATTCTATGGAGAGGAAGTTTGAGGCTCATCAGGCTAAACTCTGGGAGATGGAGGACAGGAGCAGGAGGGCTAACGTTAAGCTGAGGGGGATTCCTGAGGATGTGGCTGATTCTGCATTGCCTGATCTCCTCTCCAGGCTCATTCTACATGTCCTCCCTGGCACTGCTCCTGCTCTGGTGAAACCGGATCGCATACACAGGATCCCCAAACCATCCCATGTGAACCCTGCGCTGCCGAGAGATGTCCTGGCGTGCCTGCCCTCGGTCAGACTCAGAGAAGATCTCATGCTTGCCCTGCGAGGTAATCCGGAGCTGCCCAGCACCCTAACCAACGTCTCAGCCTACCCTGACCTCTCTGTGGGCACTCTGGCGAAACGGAAGGAATTCGGTCCTATGTGCAGGACCCTGCGGGCTGCTGGGATCCCGTACAGCTGGGGCACTCCAGTGCGAGTCCGATTTGCGTACAAGGGGGATCGCCATATCTTCACTTCCCCCAAGCTGCTGGATAAAGCTCTGAAAGCCTGGGTTCTTGCTGGTTCCACTGATTCACAGGCCAAGAGGAAACCTGCTTCCCCGGCTGAGCAAAGGATGGATCCGGAGTGGGATACTGCTCGCTGACACATGATGTGACACTTGAGTCGTATACGTGACTGGGATGTCGCACCCCGCCCTGTTGGGTTTCGTGAGTAATGTTATCCTGTTGGTTGCTCTGGTAAGATGGGGGCCCCCAGGTGCTCATCCGTGGGGCCTCTGCCTCCCCCACAGCAGACTCCGGTCTGCCCCTACAGTTTACATGGATGTTTTGTTGTTATTATCCCGTCTCGACCCCTTGGGTCTCCCTCTTCCTGTCCTGGATTTTTCCCTGGTGAGATTCGAGACTATCTGGGCTCCCCCTACAATCCACCATGAGCCTTAAACTATTTTCAATGAACGTGAACGGTCTGAACTCTCCTGTGAAACGTTCTCTCTTCTGGTCTGAAGCCCGCAGGAGCGGAGCGGACGTTATATGTGTTCAAGAAACTCACCTGCTACAGGCAGATAACTTTAGAGTCCACCACCGCCTCTACAGCAAATCCTACTTTGCTAACAGCGTTGGGAAGAAGGCGGGGGTGGGGATCTTTATTAGATCATCCATTCCTTTTCAGCTTCTGGAGTCTGTGGCAGACATGGTGTTTACTCTAGTGACCCTATACGCGCCAAATGCTTTTCAGATCAAGTTTTTCCGCTCTCTTATGAAACTGGTAAAGAAACATTCTAGGGGTATGCTGGTAATGGCTGGGGATTTTAATGCTGTAATGTCCCGCCACTCAGATTTCTCGGCGGGTCGGGCTGTTGCCTAGTTGGGAATTGGGTTGCCTGTGCAGGTCTCTACACCTGCATGACATCTGGAGGTTCCTACTCGCACATCGATTTTTTCTTGGTGGATAGTGGGACCCTGCCTGTCTGTACCAAAGCGGACGTGGGACTCATTACGTGGTCCGACCACGCTCCTACCTCCCTGTCCCTCTCCCTGGCGGGCAGACCTCAGGCACCCTACTCCTGGAGGCTCAACCCAGACCTCTTATCATGTCAGCAGATGGTTACAGATATAGAACGTGCGCTCTCTGACTATTTTCTCCATAATGATAACGGGGAGGTCTCTGACGAGACGATGTGGCTGGCCCATAAGGCGTATGTTTTTTTTTTAAATCAGATATATTTTTTATTAAGCAAATTCAAACATTACAAAGATCCACAAATATGCATAAAAGTTTTACATGTTAATGCACCCCAACTAATCCCCCCCTCCCCCCTCCCTTCAACATCCCCTCCCTTCCCAACCCTTTCTGTAGACAGCTGTTAGTTATCTATAGTGATTATTTAAATAGACAATATCTAGCAACAATATCACAGCTCGAGTAACAGCAACTTATAGATATAAGGAATAAACCCCTCTCCTAACCCTTAGACTTCCCTGTCCAACCTTCCTTAACTCTACCCATCACCGATTAAGCCAGGTTCCCACAATTGATTAAACAGTTTCTCCACACTCCGTCTCCTGTATATCTTCCCCTCCAGTTTAATAATATATTCTACTCCCTTAATATATTCTGTCCTCGAGGGCGGCTCGGCCCTGATCCAATGCCTTGCTATTAGCTTACGGACAATGAACAGCAGTCTAGCCACAGCCACTTTACGCACATTCAGAACCTTAATAAGCTCTACGTAACCCAACACACATACAAGGGGTTCTCTGGGTATCACGCATTCATACCTGCCCTCTATCAGGGTCAACACTGTCAACCAAAATGCTTGTAAACTGGGGCAGTTCCACATCATATGTAGAAGTCAGGCATTCTCACTATGACATCTCGGACACTCTGATGATCCCCGTACTCCAATTTTGAACAAAAAAGCAGGTGTTCTGTATGATCTGTGGACCAGGTATAACTGCGACAGTCTCCCCGGTTCGCTCAGTGACAACTTTGGCCCATATTCCAGAATTGATTCCCAGGCTTCATTTTCTATCTCCCCTATGTCCTCCTCCCACTTATCCCGTGCCTTTATGGGGTATCGCAGCAGAACTGTATGCATAATGTCTCTATAAAGTGTAGATATGACCCCTTTCGTGACACTTGCCATACATATGTTGTCCAATACCACATCCACCTGCAACCGAAGATCAGTCAGTTTAGCCTGCTGCCTGAAGGCATGTCGGACCCTGTAATATAGAAATTTGTCAGACTCTCTCAAATGAAATTCGTTCCTCAGGTCCTCAAATGCCTTCAATCTTCCTCCTGATAGAATCTGAGTCACCCAAGTTATGCCCCTGCGCCTCCACACCTTCTGCTCCCCCAATTTATGAAAATTCCTGCAGATTCATATTTAACCATAGAGGGGTATACTTCAAAACCCTGTAATCCCTCTCACCGCCATAACCTTGCTCCAGACCTTATGGACCAGGCACAGGGTGGGAAACCGACCCCCAATCCTACCGAAGTCTCCAGCCTCCAGCCCCCCCACCAATGGTTTCTGAGAAATAAAATGTTCAAGAATTAATTGAGTAGAAGAACCCACACCCCATTCTGCCCAGCCTCTAAAGTGTTGGCTCTGTGCAGCCAGAAAATAAATCCATGGATCTGGCATAGCCAGCCCTCCTTCATCTTTTGGCCTCTGTAATGTTTCCAGCTTTAGCCTTGGCTGACCCGTACCCCATGCTAGTTTCCTAATAATGATCTCAGTTTCTGAAACAGTCCCCTCTGAATCCAGACAGGCGAGTTATGGAGCACATAGAGGAGTTTTGGCATGAGAACCATCTTTGCCAAGTTGATTCTACCTACCACCGAGAGGCGCAGACCACACCAACGCCCGTATCTTATCTCTCAGGGACTCAATCAAGGGCAAAACATTCCACTTAACGTAGTCCAGGACAGGCAAGGAAATCTGGATCCCCAGGTATTTAAACTTATCGACCAATTTCAAATCAGCACACCCCCGTCTACCAGTCCCACCTCTCCATCCTCATCCACCTTCATGATGCTAGATTTTTCCCAATTGATCCTAAGCCAGACATGTCCCCAAATTCCTTAACCACCCCTACCGCCTGACAAGAGAGTCCCCCGAGTCTCGTAGGAATAACAGAACATCATCTGCATATAGAGCCACTTTCTCTTCAACCAAACCGAATCAAAACCCCTGCACCCCAGCCGTTTGCCTGACATATGTAGCTAAGGGTTCTATGGCTATAGCAAAAAGCAAGAGCGACAGCGGGCAACCCTGGCGAGTGCCCCTAAACAATTGAAACTTACTCGACCGCCAACCATTCACCCTCACACTAGCCACAGGATCCCGATACAATATCTTCACCCACGAGACAAACCGCTGGTTAAACCTATCCTCTCCAATACCAACCACAAGTAGTCCCATTCCACACTATCAAAGGCTTTATGAGAGAGACCACCACTCTACTTCCTCCATTATCCGCAGGAAGCTGAATGTTCAAGAAGAGGCGTCGCAGATTGACAGCTGTGGATTTATGAGGCATAAATTCAGTTTGGTCAGGGTGAATCACATCAGTAATCACCTCTCCTAGCCTACGTGCCAGGACCTTGGCCAGCAGCTTCACATCTACGGATAGTAATGAAATGGGCCTATATGATTCTGGTTTGCTCCTATCCTTGCCTTCTTTAGGTATGACCACCACAACTGCTTCCCTCATGGACTCAGGCAGACAACCCATCTGCAAAGCCTCCTGAAAGACTATCAGCAGTCTGGGTAACAGAATCTCTTTAAGTTGTTTATAAACCTCAGCTGGGAGGCCGTTTGCCCCAGGGGCCCTATCATTCGACATTGAGGCCAATGCATCCTCCAGTTCATCTATTGTCAATGGCGCCCCCAGCCTTTCACCACACTCCTCTCCCACCCGTGTTAACCCAGCTCGTTCAACATAAGCAGCTAGCTCATCTCTCGGATTGTTAGACCAGAGGAGTACAGTTTTTCATAAAAGCATTTAAAGACATCTAGTATACCCTCAGTGTCATCAACTATCCCGCCCTCATCATTCGCAATAGAATATACATATGAAGATTCCCTCTGGGCAGCCGCTACTACAGACAAAAGGTGGCCAATCTTCTCCCCGTCTTCAAAAAAGGATGCCTTGTAGAACTCTTGCCTCCTCTGCGTTGCCCTGATATATAGATCATCCACAACCTTTTGGGTCTCCCTGAGGTGGGCCTGCACCTCCATCGACGGTCTGTCAACGGCAGCAGCCTCCGCCATTCTCAGTACATCCATCGCCCTCTGTTCATCAGCCCTAGTTTCAGATTTACACCTAGAGATCTCTCTAATAAACAAACCTCTTAGGAACGCTTTCATGGTATCCCATACCACTCCCTTGGGGGCGCTACCCTCATTATCCAGAAAAAAACCTTCAAGTTCTGTACCAATTTTTAGCATATCCAATGTCCACAACCACGAGGGGTGAACCTTCCACTCCCCCCTGCATCCCCCCCTCCCCATCCCAGTTCCAAGAGTTATCATAATTGGTTTGTGATCTGACACCACCCTCGGCAAGTATTCTACCTTGGTGACCATATTATCAGGTGACGATTACCCAGCGCCATATCAATCCTGGACATTGAGCCATGTGAAGTGGAGAAACATGAGTAGCAGCGGCACCCCTCATTTCTCACCCTCCACAAGTCAATCATTCCCAGTTCCCTAATGTATTTTGCAAATGGAGTTAACCCATGTCCTCCAACAGACCTTTGACCTCTCCCCCCCGGTCCAAGCCCTGCTCCAACACCGTATTAAAGTCTCCCACAAGTAGTAGAGGTATTCCCACCCTGTGCCTGGTGTGGTCCATAATCTCATTTAACATGACCTCAGAAAACGGCGGTGGAAAATAAACTGCCACGAAGCAAAACATACATCCATACACACGACATCACCATGACATACCGACCATCCTTATCCAAGCGCACTTCCATCTCTTCATATGGCACCGAGGCATGGACCAGGACCGAGACCCCCCCTCGCATAGTTTGAGTATGCGGCGTGGTACGCATGACTTTGCCATCTCCTGGCCAAACCATTTTTCTTCTCATTGGTCAGATGCGTCTCCAGCAAGCATATGATGGCTGGCCTGAAGGAGAGAGCATGCCGCAACACCGTTGCCCTCTTAGTCCTATCAGCTAGCCCCCGTATATTCCAGCATAGTAATCTTATTTGATTCGCCATATTACCATAAGGCGTATGTTAGAGGACTGTTTATCCAACAGGCCTCCCGTCTCAAAAGGGAAAGAGAAAGGCGCAGAGAGGAACTTTTGGCCCGCCTCCAAGACTTGGAGAGATCCACAAAACGAGCCCCCTCTCCCGGAGTGAGTCAGCAGTTATATGCTGTTAGGACACAGTTGCGGGCATTTCTGCTGTCGCAGCATGATAAATGCCTCCGCAGGTCCAAGCTGTCCTTCTACTCCGCAGGAGATTGGGCCGGGGCCCTACTGGCCAAGCGTATTAAGAAAAGGGAGCTTATATCCTCTATCTCGGTCTTGAAAGACCACTCCGGTGTGCTTCGCTCTAACCCCATCGAGATCGCAGATGCTTTTGCACACTACTACTCTCAACTCTATAACATTAAAGATGACCCTTCGGCACCGGCCCCGACCCCGGAGGACTTCCAGAGGTTCCTGGGCGACTTGCGGCTTTCCCGCTTGTCGCCGGAGCAACTGGACGACCTGAACTCCCCTATAATGGATGCTGAAATCTTACGGGTTATCTCTTCACTAAACGCCACTCCGCCCGGGCCCGGACGGTCTCCCCAACGATTATTACCGTACATTGGCCCGCTTGTTGGCTCCCTTCCTCACGAGGGCGTGCAAATTCTGGCAGGGAGCGGGTACCATCTCCCCCTGTGCCCTCGCGGCGACTATTGTCACTATTCCAAAGCAAGGGAAACCCTGGACGACCCTGGTAGCTACCGTCTGATTTCACTGCTCAACTGCAAACGTGAAGGTATTCTCAAAACTCCTGGCATGCCGACTCCAGAGAGTCACCCCGTCACTGCTGCATGTGGATCAGGTGGGCTTTGTGAGCGGGAGGCAGACGAAGGACGGCACAAGGCGCTTTATTGATTTGATTAGTGTGGCTGAAAGGGCTGGGATCCCCAGTGCCCTCCTGTCACTTGACACTGAAAAGGCGTTTGATAGGGTGCACTGGGGTTACCTGGCCTCTGTCCTAGATAAATTTGGGTTTCGGGGCCAAGTTCTCTCGCCATTTTGGCCTTGTACTCCAACCCGAACGCCAGAGTGCTCTCCTCCGGATTTCTCTCCTCAGCCTTTTCTCTGACCAACGGTACCCGCCAGGGTTGTCCCCTGTCTCCTATTATCTTTTCCTTGATAATCGAACCGCTGGCGGAATCTATTAGATCAAACCCGGCTATAACTGGGTTTTCCGTCGGTGAGATATCCATAAAATTGGGCTCTACGCCGATGATATTATTATAGCTTGCACTGACTTAGAGACTCCCTGTCGGTGGTGATGGACGCCCTGGCACTGTTCACCAAATTATCATATTATAAATTGAACACGACTAAATCGTTGATTTTCCCTATCGGTGTGCCGGGCCCGCTTGCTGCCAGACTGCGTCATAAGTTTCCCTTCGTTTGGAGGGAGGAGGGTGTTCCGTACCTCGGGATCACCCTAACAAACACTCACCGGATAGTGTCAGTTAATGTGGATGCTCTCCTGGCCTCCCTGCGCAGAGAAACAAACACTCCCCCCTGCCAGCCCTGTCGTGGGTGGCGGCATTCATGCTTTTAAAATGTTCCTCCTCCCGAAAGTTCTATATCTCTTTCGCAATCTGCCTCTGTCTATTCCCTCCAACCTACTAACGCGCTTGCAACGAGCCGTGCATGCATACATCTGGGCAGGCCGAAGAGCCAGAGTATCGGGGAATATCATGTATCTGACTTACAGTCAAGGGGGAATGGGAGTTCCTAATTTGTCGGCGTACTACAGAGCTACACTGCTTCAAGAGGCCAAGCTTTGGTGGATGGCGAGGGGCACTGGGGGCTGGGTTCTTGAGTCCGCTCTCCTTGGGACTGGTTCTCTGCGCCATCTTTTGGAGGCGGAGTGCTTGGCCCCTACGAGAGTGTCCCTGCTGCTCCCCACGATGGTCTCACTCTTGTGAACCTAAGGATAGAATTAGGGGCATGCAGATTTCATTATCCCTATATAGACATTGGTGCCTTTAACTCCGACATTGGTCGGGGGATCGCAACTGTGCGGACCTCCTTGAGTCGGGTTGTCTCAGCCCCTTTTCGAGCCTTTGTGCGAGATTTCCGGGTATAGAGAGGACTTTCTACCAATATGCGCAGATCTCACATTTCTTTAGCTCTCTTGGGGGGACGTGGGGGGCCTGCCCTCCCCTGAGGTCTCCCATTTTCAAAAGTTCCTTTTTTCCCCCACTAAACAAAAAGCTTGTCGGGAGTGTATAGACATTTGACTGCGGCCTTGTTCCCCAATAAACCAAGCTACATGAGGAGATGGGAGGAAGACCTGGGGTTCACGGCCCCGGAGGAAGACTGGTATAGGGGACTGAGGGTCTTACAGGCAGCTTCCAGGTGTGTTAATCACCTGGAAATCTTGAAGAAAATTCATATGAGGTGGTATTACCCTCCGGTGACCCTGGCACCCTTCTCCCAGGATCGATCCCCTCTATGCTGGAGGGTTGTGGAGAAAGAGGTACACTGGCCCACATGTGGTGGTCCTGCCCCAGACTGGCCCCCTTTTGGGCAGTCATCTCTGGCTTGATTGGGTCGGTAACGGGCATGCGTGTCCAGGTGTCGCCGCAGCTGGCAATCTTACATGTAGGGATCGATCTCTTTCCCAGGGACTCCAGAACGCTGATTTCTAATGTTTTAACTGCTGACAAGGTTGAGCATCGCAGCTAAATAGGCGGGCGGACGCCCCCCCTTCTATTGCAGAGGTCACTGATCGTCTGAATGTGATATTCCACAATGAATACCACCTAGCTTTAGATAATGCCACCAGAAACAGGGTGATAGACGACTGGGCACGATGGGCGGCCCACCCGTCTGCAGTTCCGATTGTGTGAGACTTAGACTTTTGATGCTGGCCGTTCACGAGTTATTCATGTTGCTATTTCTACCTTTGTTCACAATGTATGTGGTATCTGCGTTTAGGTCCCTGGTGGTCCTTGTCTCATCCAAACCTCCCCCCCTCTACTTCCCTTGGCTGTTTTGTCTTCTTGTTTATGTATTCTTGTCTATGTTTATGTCATTGTATTTGCTTTGCATAACCTCAATAAAAATTATTGGAACAAAAAAAATAGCGTCAATGGGTCATTCCATATCAAGTGATCTAAATATGAATATTTTTTTTTACCTGACGTCTTTAGATTTTTTTATTTTTTTTCTATTTGAAGTACTACTTTAGTTAATTACAAATTAAAAGTTTTGAATTTTTTTCCTTAATCAGTTAATTTGTTACAGATATTTAAAGTTTTTAAAAAAAGTGTGAATTTTGGCCTGGTATGGCTTTACATTTTTTTATCTCGGGCTAGAAATAAGATAAGAAATGTGAGAGGCATCATTTTACTCAGAACGGTAACAGCTTTCATTTGATATGTCGCAAGACTATGCTTTTTTATATTTTGTTTGGGAAAAATCACATTCAAAATTTTGATGCGCAATTGTGAAATAAATGTTAGTTTGAAAATTGTGAAAAAATGCCTGTGTGTTACTTGTGTTCTTGGTTATATTTGTGCAGAGATTCAACTTGGGACCTGTCAAATTTATATATTTTTTATTTTATGGTTGTATGAGTTTTTACAACTTATTGAATAAAACATTTATATGCAACAAAAAAGAAACACAAAACACAAATCCTGTAAGTGCCAGGATAAATATATCTTAATCATCAGAACACAACGCTCAGCATTTTCAACCTGAATGCATTGAACAAACCAAAAGAAAAAAGGTGATCATAACCTCAAGTGTGATTGAACAAGATTAAAAGAACCAAAAATGTTAACCCTACTTATACATGTAAATTTGTTTTCTATTATATCACTAAACATGTAATTTATGAAGTGTTAAATAAGAATAGTACAGTAGTTAAATCATCGTTCTATAAAATATGAATTAATCAAATAATTAATAGTACGTTTTTAAAGTGGCTTTTTATCATCAATTTGTCCCTTTTAATGGTACCTTTACAAGCCACTACAGAAGGTTAGAAACAACCGGGTGTCTCACGTGCAGGAGCACGTTCCAACGGTTGCAAACGGTACCCGATACCGCCTTTACACGCCGCTACAAAGTGCTCTACAGAAGCTTTAATCTATTTCTGGAGGCACGCCGGGTGCCGCAGGTTACCTTCTGTAGAGCACCTTCCTTCATTTACATGCCGCTACAGAAGGTAATATGGGAGGACCTGGGGCAGCAGGGACAACACATAGGCGTGCCAGAGTTGTGGATTACGAGACGCTCGTACGGTTATTGGACAATGCAATAACATCATGATTTGCCAGGCAGCGCAGGAAGGCTGGCTAATACATGATGCTATTGCAATTGTATAGTGTGACTGGTCAGCTCCTTAAATATGCTGCCCTATGCAGCGACAACCAATCTAATGCAGGAGCTTCAACCAATGATCACTGAAGGGGGGAGGTTTCCCGGAGGCTGTGTCACGCCCCAGGGAGTTAACTAGGTGACGAAAACATCTTCCTGTACCTCATTTAGACGCCACTACCATCGGGTTGAAACCAACCTGTTTTAGAGCAGTGCTCAAAAACAGGTGTCGACAGTGACGGGTGGCAACAACCTGATTTACACGCCGCTACCTCGGGTTGTTTTGACGGTGCAAGATACATTTGTCTCCGACACCCGGTTGTTTCTGACCTTCAGTAGCGGCGTGTAAAGGTACCATAAGTGGGTGAAATGTTATCTTGTCCATAAGCGCTTACTAGCAATCGCCATTACCTTTTGTGTCAGAGTATGTACGGCCTGTCACTGTGTTATTATCTGACTTTTTCACAATCTTTGGAGAGTACAGTAGCCGCCACCAGCACCAATCATATTCCCAGTTCACATAGCCAGTTATGTCATCCATTGCCAATCTTGTGCCGCCTTCTACCACTTCATGGACTTCACTGTCTTTGCTGAATGAAAAAATCCTTGTTTTTATTTCTGTTTCACTACATGGAATGAGTGTGGGATTGCCGAGTCCCTTTGATGGGTTCTGCTTCCTGTAACCGATGTTTTAACAAACTCTCCTCCTCTTCGTAGTCCTGGTTTGTACAATATTCAATACAATATTGTTCATTCTCAGGTTGAGCCCTAACAAAGCTTTCTCCTATATGTCCTCTCCAGCTTCTAAGCTGTAACATATCAAAATAATACAGTAATGTCTAAAAATCATGGATTATTTGGTAAATATAGACCCCACATTTTTAGACCACAGGCTGAACAGATCTGAATTCAAGATTTTCGAATTGACACTATAATAGTTAAATATTTTAAAATATGATCCAAACTTGAAATTTGGTACAGATGTGGCTAAGAGCACAGCAGACACCTGTGCAGTTTTTGAAATATTTAAATTATGACGATTTTTCGGAAATGCGTTTTAAAATTTTGCTTTTGCGTTCGCATGGGTAAAAAAAAGATACTCTTGTGACATATCTGGTGAAAGCCTGGACAGTTTTGAGTAGAATGGTGTTTATTTTGTTTCTCTATCTCATTTATAGTCCGAGATAAAAAAAATGTAAAGCCATACCAGGCCAAAATTTGCGCTTTTTTTAAAACTTTAAAAATCTGTAAAAAATTAACTGATAAAGAAAAAAATTCAAAACTATTTATTTGTAATTAACTAAGGTAGTACTTCATATAGAAAAAAAAAAAAAAAAAATCTAAAGACATCAGGTAAAAAAATATATTCATATTTAGATCACTTGATATGGAATGACACATTGACGCTATTAATAGTAAAATATTTTAAAATATGATCCCATCGCGATCCCAACTTGAAATTTGGTACAGATGTGGCTACGAGCAAAGCAGACACATGTGCAGTTTTTGAAATATTTAAATTATGCCAATTTTCCGGAAATGTGTTTTAAAATTTTGTGTTTGCTTTTGCATGGGTAAAATATTAACAAAGATCCTCTTGTGACATATCTGGTGAAAGACCTGTACAGTTCTGAGTTAATGGTGTTTATTTTGTCTCTCTATCTTATTTCTAGCACGAGTTATGAGGAGAAACGTAAAGGCAGGAACACCGAAATTCGCACTTTTTTCAAACTTTGAAAATCATTTAAAAAAAATAAATAATTTTTTTAAAAAAATTTTCTCTTCATATTTTGCATTATCTGACATGCTATTATCAAATAACAAAATCTCAATAGAATTAAAAATATAGAGGTAATAATCATTGGTTCACTTGACATGGAATGGCCCATAAGTGGCAAAAAAAAATTATAGAAATGTGGTATCTCTGTAACCGTACTGACCCAAAGAATACAAATATCTTATCACTTTTATCACATGGACAATGGCATTAAAAACCTCCAAAAAATCTATTTCTGAATTTGTTTTGGTCACTCTACATCCCAAAAATTGGAATAAAAACAATGATAAAATATTACGTGCCCAAAAATGTACCAATAAAACATCAACTCATCCCGCAAAAAACAAGCCCTCATTTTTATCAGAAATATAGAAAAATTATAGCTCTCAAAATATGGTGAAGCAAAGTGTCTTTTATTGTGTGATAGTAGTCAAACATAAAAAAAAATATAAATCTGCTATTTCTGTAATCGCACTGACCTGAAGAATAAAGCCATCTATTTACTTATACAGTATGGTGAATGTCGTTTAAAGATTAAAGAAATCCTTGACCTGCTGTTGATTTGTTCATTCTTCCAAAAATTGTAGTAAGACGCGACTCACATTTAACCTGTGCACTACTCTGAACGCTTACATATGAGTTTCTATGTAAATCTCTGAAATACATGATTCAGATGGCACTCCTGATGGAAGATTCCCTATAATGAGGCAAGTAGCGTCACATTGTACTCTGGCCTATGATCCGGTTGTGCCTGTCTTTTTAGGAGTACATAATGGTGGGTTTACACGCTTCAATATCGTTGCGATATCGCAACTCAATGGCGCGGGAGCGCGCAATTAGTGCACGTTTCTCCCGCATCGCATCGGATGTTTACACGCTGCGATATCGGAATACAACGTCCGTGCGATGTCTACGCCCCCCAACCCAGGAACGATCCTTTAACATGGGAGTGAATGGGTGACGTTTCAAATCGCATCGTAGTTGTGCGTTTACACAGCACGATCCGACTCCAATCTCCCTTCAATATCGGGGCATTGAATAGCACGCTCATTCAATCCCGATATCGCATTGACATCGTTCCTGCATCGTATTGGACGTTCACACCATACAACGCAGAGAACGATCTCGGGTCCAAAGATCGAACCACGTGACTTTTCATTGAAATCGTACTACGATATCGCAACGTGTAAACCCGCCATAAAAGTGTGGTCAAACCCCTCCTTTGTGCACATCGTTAAAGCCAGACAACGCCAAACAGAAGCCACACAGAGTCCAGAGTATCTCTCCTGCCTCATTAGTAAATGGATCGGTTTCATCTGAATCACGTGTTTTGTAGATTTAGGGCTCGGACACACTCATCAGAGTTTCACTGAGGAGACTCTGAAAGGGCTGGAGCAGTGACCCTGAACGGCTTCTCCCTATCTGGACGTGGCTGCTAGCTGATTGTGCTTTTGTGCAGCTCCAGACTCCCCATCCAGAGAGGGAGAGGCCTTTCAGGGTCACTGCTCCAGCCCTTTCAGAGTCTCCTCAGTGAAACTCTGATGTAACTAGGAAAGTGTGTCCAAGCCCTTAGGCCACGTGCACACGCTGAGTATTTGATGAGTTTTTCACCTCAGGATTTGTAGCGAAAACCAGGAGTGGACAATTAAATACTGAAGAGCTGCAGGTGTTTCTATTAGACTTTTCCTCTGATTGTTCCACTCCTGGTTTTGTCTACAAATCCTGAGGTAAAAAACTCATCAAATACTGAACGTGTGCACGTGGCCTTAGATGCAAACCCTTATGTAAGTGCTCAGTGTAGAGCACAGGATAAATGTGAACTGTTTCAAGATGTTCTGTACCCCAAAATGCCACCAATAAGAGCTTCTACTCAATGTACAAGAAACAAATCCCACTCAGGCACGTCATCTATTAACAGAAATATAAGGGGCATTCACATTACTTGAAGCCAAAGGCATAAAAAAGCACTATGGCTCTTTGCTCCCCAAAAGAAATTCAGTGATATCTGCGCTTCCAAATCCAAATGCTCCCCTCTCTTCTGAGCTCCACAGTGTGCCTAAACAAGTTAGTATCCACGTTTGGCATTTGTGTAGCAAGGAGAGTCTGCTAAATTTACGGGTGCAGGTCTCAAGAAGATCAAGCTGAAAACAATATATGGGTACAACACATGCGAGTGTCGGACTTTGGGTCAGCTATGAGAAACTGACACCCGCCTCATAAGAAAGGCTAGTGCCCTATCTTATTCTGTGAAAAGGATAATAAAAATGTACGTGCACATGCTTATACTGTGGGGGACCTGGTGAGGGGCAGCATGAATGGTTTAAAATCACAACTTTATTATAATTGATGATTAAAGTCGACTTTTAATGGAGCGGTTCATATGCTCCTGAAGTAGAGAACTTTTAGAACTGGCATAACAGCCTCATCCAGTAGCTACAGGAGATACGCAACCTCTCGCTCCTGACGTAGAGAACTGTCAGAACTAGCATATGTCCCGTCAGTGCGGAAAGGTTGCATACCTCTGTAGGTGCTGAATAAGGCTATGACGGCAGTCTGACACTTCTTTATGTCAGTGTGATGTTGCTAAAGTCCTGTAGCCGCTGGATGAGGCTATTATGCCAGTTCTGAAAGTTCTCTGCGTCAGTGCGGAGAGGTTGCGTACCTCCTGTAGCTGCTGGATGAACTATTATGTCTGTTTTGAAAATTTCTTATGTCAGTAATGAGAGGTTATATACGTCTTATAGACTTGGATGAGGCTATTACGCCAGTACTCAAAATTCCTTACGTCACGAGCGAGAGGTTGCGTATCTCCAGTAGCCGCTGGATGAGGCTATTAGGCCAGTTCTGACAATTCTCTAAATCAGGAGTGAGAGGTTGCATGTCTCCTGTACCCGCTGGATGAGGCTATTACGCCAGTTCTCTAAATCAAGAGCGAGAGGTTGCATATCTCCTGTAGCCACTTGATGAGGTTATTACATTAGTTTTGACAAATCTCCACATTGGAGCGAGAGGTTGCGTATCTCCTGTAGCTGCTCGATGAGGCTATTACATCAGTTCTAACAATTCTCTACGTAAGGTGCAAGAGGTTGTGTATCTCTGTAGCCGCTGGATGAGGCTATTATGCCAGTTCTTACAGTTCTCCACATCAGGAGCAAGAGTTTGCGTATCTCGGTAGCCCTGGATGAGGCTATTATGCCAGTTCTGACAGTTCTCTAAATCAGGAGCGAGAGGTTGCGTATCTCCAGTAGCCGCTGGATGAGGCTATTAGGCCAGTTCTGACAATTCTCTAAATCAGGAGTGAGAGGTTGCATATCTCCTGTAGCCGCTGGATGAGGCTATTACGTCAGTTCTAACAATTCTCTACGTAAGGTGCAAGAGGTTGTGTATCTCCTGTAGCCGCTGGATGAGGCTATTATGCCAGTTCTTACAGTTCTCCACATCAGGAGCAAGAGTTTGCGTATCTCCGGTAGCCCCTGGATGAGGCTATTATGCCAGTTCTGACAGTTCTCTAAATCAGGAGCGAGAGGTTGCGTATCTCCTGTAGCCACTGGATGAGGCTGTTACGCCAGTTCTCTAAATTAGGAGCAAGAGGTTGCGCATCTCCTGTAGCCGCTGAATGAGGCTATTACACAGTACTCACAGTTCTCCACATCAGGAGCGAGAGTTTGAGTATCTCCTGTAGCCGCTGGATGAGGCTATTATGCCAATTCTGACAGTTCTCTAAATCGAGAGCGAGAGGTTGCGTATCTCCTGCAGCCGCTGGATGAGGCAATTATGCCAGTTCTTTACATCAGGAGAGAGAGGATGCGTATCTCCTGTAGCTGCTGGATGAGGCCATTACGCCAGTTCTGATAATTCTCTACGTCAGGAGCAAGAGGTTGCGTATCTCCTGTAGCTGCTGGATGAGAATATTACACCAGTTCTGACAGTTCTCTACGTCAGGAGTGAGAGGCTGCGTATCTCCTGTAGGTTCTGGATGAGGCTACTATGCCTGTTCTGACAGTTCTTTACGTTAGGAGTGAGAGGTTGCGTATCTCACTGGATGAGGCTATTACGCAGTTCTCTAATCAGGAGTGAGAGGTTGCATATCTCCTGTAGCTGATAGATAAGGCTATTACACCAGTTCTCTAAATCAGGAGCAAGAGGCTGCGTATCTCCAGTAGCCACTGGATGAAGCTATTATGTCAGTTCTGACAGTTCTCTACGTCAGGAGCATAAGAACCGCACCAGCAACAGCTGATGGGGACTTTAAAGGGAACCTGTCAGCTCATTTTACCCCCCTGTCACATCACTAACTATCCCTGCACCTTGCTAGCTCATCCTAACCATCCATCTCTGAGCTAAAACTACACTATAAAGCTTTAGAAAAACGATTTAATAACTTACATATTCCTATGATAATGAGGACTCCAGTCTACATCCTTACACTGAGATGTATCAATAAAAAATGGGGGAACAAGAGGTGCAATAGTGCCCTATCAAAAGTGACACTGACAGTATGGGTAGTGTATATAGATTCCACTCACCTATTCCACAACTGGTTTGAAGGCATGAAAGTAATATTAGCTGCTGCAGGACCTCCACCGACCACTCGCACGTGGAAAAACCGTCACAAAATTTTGGGAAGCAAGGTGTGTAACAGTCCGCGCTGCAGAGTCCACAGGAAACACAAGGAATGCAAGATATATCTTGTAGCAGTATTCTTCTTTATTTCCTACACGTTCCATGCACCTTCCTCAGGGATATTACATACAGTATCATAGCAGGGTTTTTATAGCCCTAGCCAGCAGTAATTAGGGGTGTGTTTTGTTTACAAAATGACATCATCACTGGGGAGGGGCTATGTTTTGGCTCCATTTCTATAAAAAATCTTAAATATACACATATTTAACAACCAACTATATTCAAAACATTCATAAAAATCATAACAACAAAGTGATGAAAGAAACAAAACACACCTCTAATTACGGCTGGCTAGGGCTATAAAAACCCTGCTATGATACTGTATGTAATATCTCTGAGGAAGGTGCATGGAACTGCACCAAAACGCGTAGGAAATAAAGAAGACTACTGCTACAAGATATATCTTGCATTCCTTGTGTTTCCTGTGGACTTAGCAGCGCGGACTGTTACACACCTTGCTTCCCAAAATTTTGTACACTGAGATGGGCGGTCAACATTCTCCACCCATCGCAGGCTCTTATCACGCCCCGCTAGGTATCATCATTCCTTCTCTTCTCCTGTTTTGAAATTCTCGCCTCCTCCTCATAGTATGACACACAGCCAGACGTCAGTCCGGTGCATTGTGGGAGTTTATCAGGTGTTTAGCCCGGCTTCAATATGTGCACTGCGCATGCGCCAGACCGTACAGCCCATACATCCGCAAACTGTGCAGGACCGGAACTGATGTTCGGCTCCACATCATACTATTGTCTCGCCACATGGGGGCCGTGGGGTACTCGGAGCTGGATCAGTGGACGTTGCTGGGGATGTCACGGTGGTGTGAGCCAGTCTGTGGCCCTGGAGCGGTCAATCAATAGGGGAAGGTGATTCTCTTTTGCAAAATGATGATGAGGGAAGGTGGCTTCCGGGACAGGGGTACAAGACTTGTGGAAGCTTGTTCATGTGATGCCACCGGCGGGTTGCGGCTAGTAATGGCAGCCGCTTGACACGCTGGGTGTAGGGAGACACCCAGCGCTGGATGACGACAGGGGAGGGGAAAGGAGTCCCTGATGCTAAGGGCAAAAAGGGGGGATGGTGATCCCTAGAATAACCCGCGCTGACACCTGGCTCCCCTAACGTCCCTATACAGTTTCCGCAACTGTCGCCGCCAGGATACCTATTATCTGACTGTCCCTGGACTACCACTACACAGGGCTCAGAGCAGGTGATCACTAGTCAACCCGGCTAGCTACTAGAAAATACACAAGGGAAACATACAAAGTGGGAAGAGATACACTTAGCTTTAGCAGATCCAAGCAGCAAACCAGCAGGCTCCAAGAAACACTGCTTTGATACAAGAATCAATCAGGAACACCTGAGGCTATCACCAGCAGTACATCCTGGGATTCAATGGAAATATAAAGACAGCTCCAAGGTAAGGAATCAGCTGGGTCCTAGTGACCTCCAGCTTTAACTAAAAGGGAAATGCCTCTTAAAGTGACAGAGACATTTTTTCTTTAGGATGTGGACTGTTTGGCCAAACGCTGGGACCTTCTGTGAGTGACCTTTACAGTCTCATCCATGTCTCCTGACACACACGTGACGCCGCTGCTACACTTTTCCACCGGGATTGGTGACAAGGCAGCTTAGTTGGTAAGCCCTCCACGGGTATGGCTGACCCCAGGACAGCAGATGTTACTTAATGAGTTGATGCTCATGTTACAGCGCAGGGGCGCAGCAGGAAAGCGGGGTGCCATCTCAAGATGTTTGCTCACAACTTTGTCATTCCTGCTTACAGCAGTGGCCACCGTTGCAACAGTCCGCGGAGTGCTGAGTACTTGGAGGTGGAGAAGGGGACTAACTCCCGAGTAATGTGATAGTTCTTAACCGGTACCCCTTTCTGTCACTATCCTTTCACTGTCAACTCTTCTTCTGCGCTTGCTTTGCCCTCCTACCCTGGGCCTCGCTCACACCATGCCCCGAGCCAGTGGCCTCAGGTCTTTGTGGGGTTTCTCAGGTGCCAGTCCCCTGACCCTATGTGGCCACCTTTTCGGCGGATGTGTGCGGTTTCGGCTGCGACACTTGGAGATAACGCAGCCTCCGGGTTGCTAGCTGAGCTTCGTCTTCTCCACTGGTCTTGGGCCCAGTCACAGTGTGGATGCGGGCGTCCCCGGGTGTATTGCTCACTACCTGGCCCCCTGGGACCCCTTCTGTCTTCTGTCCGTGCGCACAGGGGCGCAGCAAGAAAGTCACAGACACAGCAAGGTGCAGTCCAAGATGTTTACTCACTGCTTTGTCGTTTCCAGTTACAGCAGTGGCCACCGTTACAATAGCCCGCGGAGCGCTGAGTCCTTGGAGGTGCAGTCCCGCCCTCTCACTTCCGGATTTGCGGCTGCAACCCGGGATTGACTCGCAGGTGGGCTTACTCACTCTTTTACTCCACACTATATAAACTTATCTACAACAGGTAATTAACAGGCTCTCCCCCATAGGAAGCCGTCTGTTAGGCGGCGACACGTGTCGGGTGTCGAGCGTGCCATGTGCCTTGTTTAAAGGATGATGATATCTCTGGTAACTATATTTGGACACAGTGACACTGATTGGTGCACGTGAAGTCCTACTATTTATTCTTTATTCTTTATTTTTTCTTTCCTTTTAGGGACTGTTGGTTCAATACAACACTATAATAAGATAGGTTGACTTTGTCCCTCCCTATTGTCAGGGGAGCTTTCATCCTAGTTACAGCATTCTCTGAACATACAGTGAAAGAGGACTTCATGTAAAATCTATGTCCTCCTTTTTTAGGAACTCTAAGGCTCGGTTAGTCTGGTTTTCCATTCTATTTATTTTACAGGTGTTTATATCTGATCCTGTTTTATGTGTGATTACTATTAGTACATTTGTCTCTGTACTGCATATTCTTTTGATGGGTTGATTGATTTTTCTGTGACATTGTTTGCCAATTGATTACCCGAGTTTTTTTTCATCATCCTTTCATATTAAGTAGTTTATACTGCTGTGTTACCATTTTTTTGGTTGATCATAATACATACTACAAGGCCATAGCTTGTTGGTGATTTTCACCTTTTAATGGTTTTTAATTGTTCGTTAGTTCCTGTTTTTTGTATAAATGTATAATAAATGAATCTTTTGGCTACTTATATGAGTCTTTTTCTATATTTCCCTGATCCCGGTCCACATACATGCTTCCTATTCTTTCTTCACATACTAGTCCTTTAAGCATGTGACTGGTGGATCACGTGTACTGTGCCTCCCAATTACGCTTTTTCACTTCGAGTCCTTGGAGGTGGAGGAGGGGATCGAGCTAACTCCCAGGTAACGTGGTAGTCCTTAAATGGTACCCCTTTCTGTCACTGTCCTTTCACCTCTGGCTGGGGTGCATTACCTTTGTAGCAACTTGATCCGCTGGGGCGCCACACTATCAGAAGGAGGCAGGAATTTCAAAACAGGGAGCGGGAAGAGAAGGAAAGATGATGCCCAACGGGGTGTGATAAGAGCTTGCGATGGGTGGAGAATGGAGACCCATAGACCGTGTAGTGCCCTTGGGGACCGGTCGCCACTAGACGGCACAGCAGCTGGTATATCGGTCACCCCTCACAAACACCCAACACACTCCCGATCCCAAGGCTAGGTACTCTATGTCCAGCAAACGGATAGTGGGAGGAGCCAGGTGGAGGGTGGAGAGTTAGGCCAGAAGCCGGTTTGGGGTGGGAGCACAAAAACAAAAAGGAACGCACAACACTAAGTTGAAGTGAGTAAGTCAGTAAGGAGAGGTGGTTAGTCAGTAGTCAGTGAAGAGGAGAGTTGAAGTGAAACCAGTCAGCCAAGTAGTCAGAGAGACCAGACTGAGAGAACCCGGACCCGGCGGCCTGTGCCACCGTATGGCTTGCCGGGTGCCAGGCTGAGGACCAAAGAAAGACAGAGGGGGTCCAAGGTGTGTGCGAGTCAGCGGAGACACTAAGGGACCGGGCCAGAACCAGAGTGGCGGCTCTGCAGAAGTGGCCAGGAAGCTTTATGCCCCAACCACGAATGCCGGCGGGATGCAGGGTCTTTATGTCTCGAGACCCAACCTCCGGTGCAGTGAAAGGAAGGTCGTATTAGGGCTAGGGGACCTGAGATATCACCCACTGAAAGCCCGTGACCGCTGGACTGTAGCTAACATGCGGAACAGGCTGAAAAGGCCCGAAAGGAACACGAAAGGGGGTGCCGCAGACAAACCATCTGCAACCAGTTGCTAGACAACAACGAACTCCGGAGCCGCTGTTTTCACTGTGTTGTAACCATCTGCCCAGCAGGAAAGTAAACCTGGTTAAAGCTTGGCACTGTGTGAGACTCTGATTGGCGCGACTAAGGAGACAGACTGATTGCGCGAGATGGCAGCAGGAGGCTGCCTAACGGTAAAAATAACCCTGCAATCCCTGCACTACACTTCCTACATGGTTGTCCTGGGGACCAGCCCTACCCGTGGAGGGCTCAACATCCCTGCTGCAAATCCCCATCATCCCCAGAGGTCCCGACTGCAGCGGTGGCTACCCATAGCCGCAAACCATGGGAGGCGTCACGATAATTCTTAAATGTTTTTCCCCCTTTTATTGACCGTCCGGGACCACGGAGTTGGGTCACGACAGCGTGAAATCCTGCTGCCACAGATGACGCGTGGGCCCTGTTTTTTGTACCCCACGGCCCCAGGAGGCGGCTCAACTGTCCATCTTTGTCTATGCCGTAGACTGGAGCCCTCATTATCATAGGAATATGTAAGTTAAATCGTTTTTCTCAAGCAATATAGTGCAGTTTTAACTCAGACAGTGATGGTTAGGGATGTGCTAACAAGGTGCAAGGACAGGTAGTGATAGGATATGGAGGGGGGAGCTGACTGATTCCCTTTAATCATTGATTATAATAAGGTTGTGTTTCAAAGCACTTGTGCTGCCCCTCACCAGGTCCCCCCACACTATAGGCATGTGCACATACATTATTATCCTTTTCACAGAATAAGAGAGGGCACAAGTGGGTGTCACTTTCTCGCAATCCAACACTCCATTCTTGCCCTGCAGTCTGAGGGCTGGAAATAGGTTTAAGTACCCGCAGGAATAATGGACATACTGCACATGTCCCCACAGGACAGACGTAAGCCACAGAATGGGCACATATCCAAAAGCCCATACGTGACACAAGCCTGCAGTGTGGGCATGGGGTCTAAGGGGTTAAAAAACCAAACCAAACCCTTTAAAAATTAATGGTGGAATTTTTTTTACCCATTTTACCTCATAATTATTTTTTTCTACTGTTTCTATTACTTTATATGGTAAAACGGACTGTCTCACTAATAACTTATATAACTAATCACTAAGGGCCGCTTTACACACACCAACTTCTGAACAACTTACTGGTTGCAGTGAAATCATGGACATATTGTTCCATTTGTACACAGCCACAAAATGGAGCAATGTGTCCATGATTTCACTGCAACCAGTAAGTTGTTCAGAAGTTGGTGTGTGTAAAGCGGCAGACCTACAACTCATTCAGCATAATAACAAGACAAACCCTGTACATCTGTGACGAAAGAAGAAAGGTAGTATGGCTCTCCGGGTTGGAAGACAAAAAACGAAAAAATTGTCTAGTCATCAAGGGGTTAATGCACACGGCACAGCCAATAGTCCAGTTCAAGTATTACAGCGCATTACTACAACGCAAGATTCGTGAATAAGAAGAACACGGCCGGTGGAGCGTACACTGCGCCGGCGCTGAAGGAGGATTGTCAGTGCTGATTGGCTGTATCCGGTCACATGGTGTCAGGCACCACTGAAAGGTCCTGCAGCTACACTGTGCGATGTCCCGCTTTCAAATGCTGATTTGCTAGAACTAGTCACGTGGTACAGGAAGGACAGGTCCTTTAGGTAAAAAACGGGATTAGTTCTGTACGGAAAGGTCCTTTTGCTTCTTCAAATGAAGAAAGTCGGACAAGTCATGGTGTAAGACTGGCGCAGGGTATGTGCACTGACAGTGCGGCTAGGAGAGTGGCGATAGAGCGGCTATGATATGTGAGGGAATGATGGGGTGGAGAGTGTGTGTGCATACCACGTGTACAGCGGTGTGTGTAGGTTTACTGAATGACAAGTATTGGGGACAGCTAGGATTCATTACTTATCTTATTTACTGAATGACAAGTATTGGGGACAGCTAGGATTCATTACTTATCTTATTTACTGAATGACAAGTATTGGGGACAGCTAGGATTCATTACTTATTTACTGAATGACAAGTATTGGGGACAGCTAGGATCCATTACTTATTTACTGAATGACAAGTATTGTGAGCAGCAGTGTTGTAACTTGAAGCTCATGGGCCCCAATGCGAAAGCTCCAACGGGGCCCCACATTATTGCAAAAGTTTAATAGCATTAGTGTTTTTCTAGAGGACAAAGGTTCCGACCCTGCATTCATCTACTGATGGTGGTTCTGGCCCTGCATTTCTCTACAGATGTTGATTCTGGCCCCGCATTCCTCTACTGATGGTGGTTCTGGCCCCTCATTCCTCTACTGATGGTGGCTCTGGCCCCGCATTCCTCTACTGATGGTGGCTCTGGCCCCGCATTCCTCTACTGATGGTGGCTCTGGCCCTGCATTCCTCTACTGATGGTGGTTCTGGCCCCTCATTCCTCTACTGATGGTGGCTCTGGCCCCTCATTCCTCTACTGATGGTGGCTCTGGCCCTGCATTCCTCTACTGATGGTGGCTCTGGCCCCGCATTCCTCTACTGATGGTGGCTCTGGCCCTGCATTCCTCTACTGATGGTGGTTCTGGCCCCTCATTCCTCTACTGATGGTGGTTCTGGCCCCTCATTCCTCTACTGATGGTGGTTCTGGCCCCGCATTCCTCTACTGATGGTGGTTCTGGCCCTGCATTCCTCTACTGATGGTAGTTCCGGCCCTGCATTCATCTACTGATGGTGGTTCTGGCCCTGCATTTCTCTACAGATGTTGATTCTGGCCCCGCATTCCTCTACTGATGGTGGCTCTGGCCCTGCATTCCTCTACTGATGGTGGCTCTGGTCCCGCATTCCTCTACTGATGGTGGCTGTGGCCCCGCATTCCTCTACTGATGGTGGCTGTGGCCCCGCATTCCTCTACTGATGGTGGCTGTGGCCCCGCATTCCTCTACTGATGGTGGCTGTGGCCCCGCATTCCTCTACTGATGGTGGTTCTGGCCCTCATTCCTCTACTGATGGTGGCTGTGGCCCCGCATTCCTCTACTGATGGTGGCTCTGGCCCCTCATTCCTCTACTGATGGTGGCTCTGGCCCCGCATTCCTCTACTGATGGTGGCTCTGGCCCCGCATTCCTCTACTGATGGTGGCTCTGGCCCTGCATTCCTCTACTGATGGTGGTTCTGGCCCCTCATTCCTCTACTGATGGTGGCTCTGGCCCCTCATTCCTCTACTGATGGTGGCTCTGGCCCCTCATTCCTCTACTGATGGTGGCTCTGGCCCCTCATTCCTCTACTGATGGTGGCTCTGGCCCTGCATTCCTCTACTGATGGTGGTTCCAATCTTGTACACATGTAGCAAACCATAATGTACACATAATGTACACACGTGTATGGGTGCAAGAAAAAAATCAGATGCCACACTACAGCATTCGCTTTTCACAGACACAATGCTATTCTGTAACATAGAAACTGTAAAGGGTTAATAACTGCTCCTGTAAACAGATTATACACAGACAAAGCATTGAATCCAGCAATGCTCATTAGCTCAGCTGGCGGCCAAGGAGCTCGTTGGATTCAAATCCCCTGCCACCATACTGTGCTAACCACTTAGCCACCATACAATGCTAACCACTGAGCCACCATATACTGTGATAACCACAGAGCCACCATATACAGTGCCAACCACTGAGCCACCATATACAGTGCTAACCACTGAGCCACCGTATACAGCGCTAACCACTGAGCCACCGTATACAGTGCTAACCACTGAGCCACCGTATACACTGCTAACCACTGAGCCACTGTATACAGTGCTAACCACTGAGCCACCGTATACAGTGCTAACCACTGAGCCACCGTATACAGTGCTAACCACTGAGCCACCGTATACAGTGCTAACCTCTGAGCCACCATACAGTGCTAACCTCTGAGCCACCATACAGTGCTAACCACTGAACAACCATATACTGTGCTAACCTCTGAGCCACCATACAGTGCTAAACACTGAGCCACCATACAGTGCTAACCTCTGAGCCACCATACAGTGCTAACCTCTGAGCCACCATACAGTGCTAACCTCTGAGCCACCATACAGTGCTAACCTCTGAGCCACCATACAGTGCTAACCACTGAGCCACCATATACAGTGCTAACCACTGAGCCACCATATACAGTGCTAACCACTGAGCCACCATATACAGTGCTAACCACTGAGCCACCATATACAGTGCTAACCACTGAACAACCATATACTGTGCTAACCATGGAGCCACCATATACTGTGCTAACCACTGAGCCGCCATATACAATGCAAACCACTGAGCCACCATACAGTGCTAACCTCTGACCCACCATACAGTGCTAACCTCTGACCCACCATACAGTGCTAACCACTGAGCCACCAAATACACCATATATAAAATGGATACAAAGGCGCAGAAAATCAAACAGTACCGCGAAATTCAAATCAAAATAGCCCACTGTGATGATTCATAGCTTTATATATTATTATTATAATAATTATTTATTTATAGAGCGCCATTGATTCCATGGTTTGTACATGAGATAGGGTTACATATAAACAAGTTATAAATACAATCAGCAAATTAACAATGACAGACTGGTACAGAGGGTAGAGGACCCTGCCATTGCGGGGTTACATTTGATAGGGTGGTGGGGAGAGACAGTGTGTCACCCAGGGTATGGGGTACTCGGTATCCGTGGCTAGTTGTAGTTGGGATGTCAATGGCGGCCTGCCCTGACCAGTGGCCCTGGTGATCAACTAAAAAGGTGAAAAAATAATATGGTTCACGTGACGTCACCTGCAGATTCTGGTGATTGGGCACAAGGGCCGCTTCAGACCTCCGGATGGCGATGGTAGTGCAGCTAAGATGGAACAGCTCCCTGCAGGTGGAGCTGGACTTCCGGGGCAGTGATTTGTTTTGGAGCAGGGATTTGGCCGGTTGTTATTTAAAGGGAACTTGTCACCTGATTTTAAGTCCCTACACTATCTCTAGCTGTCCCTAAACCTTCCTAGCAGCTCCCTATCTATCCCTTTCTTATCTAAAGTGTCCCTTGTAAACATGTGTAAAAGAAGTATAAATTTACTGCAGTCCCCGTGGTTGGGGGACTGGGTAGGCGTGGCCACGCTGCCTTAATCACTCCTCCATGTTGTAATGCACGCCCCGCTGGTCGGCATTATTCTGGGTCCTCTCTGCCCCATGTCTTTGGAATCTCCAGCCCTCTTTGTAGTTCTATGCACCGGCCGTATGTCACATCCGGCGCGGTGCATTATGGGGCCGGTCACGTGGTCGGCCCAAGTGCATTATGGGACCGATGCATTATGGGCTTGATCACGTGATCGGCTCGGCTCCGTGCATGCGCAATGCGCTTATTGAAGCCGGGGCCGATCACGTGATCAAGCCCATAATGCACTAGGGCCGATCATATGACCGGCCCCATAATGCACCGCGCCGGATGTGACGTCCAGCCGGTGCATAGAACTACAAAGAGGGCGGGAGATTCAAAAGACATGGGGCAGAGAGGACACAGAATAATGCCGCCCAGCGGGGCGTGCATTACAACACGGAGGTGTGCTCATGGAAGCGTGGGCACGCCTACCAAGTACCCCAACCACGGGGACTGCAGTAAGTTTATACTTGTTTTACACAGGTTTACTAGGAACACTTTAGATAAGAAAGGGATAGATAGGGAGCTGCTAGGAAGGTGTAAGGACAGCTAGAGATAGTGTAGGGACTTAAAATCAGGTGACAGGTTCCCTTTAAAAGGACAGTCTCTGTGTTTGACAGGGTCAGGGATGGAGGAATCGACACACACCAGTTGCTTTTTTACCTTTTACTGATGGTATTTCAAGTAAATGTCCAGTGCACTGCTGGGTGTTGAGAAGCACTTCTGGATCTCCACAGTGAGTGAGAATAAGGCCTACTGTCTCTTTTCCCCTGTGTGTGTGAAGCCCCTGCCGTGTGTGAAACTTGGCTGGCCTCCTCTGCTCTCCTATCACCTGTGCTGTGGCTGGGCAACCCTCTATTGGTCTGCCGCTCTTCCTCTCTCCGCGTTGCCTGGCTCCCTTGTACTGACCCCAGACATCATACCGACACCTCAGTGTTACCATATAGTACTGACCCCAGACATCATACCAACACCTCAGTGTTACCATATAGTACTGACCCCAGACATCACACCGACACCTCAGTGATACCATATAGTACTGAGTCCAGACATCGTACCGACATGTCAGTGTTACCATATAGTACTGACCCCAACATCATACTGACACCAGTGTTACCATATAGTACTGACCCCAGACATCATACCGACACCTCAGTGTTACCATATAGTACTGACCCCAGACATCATACCGACACGTCAGTGTTACCATATAGTACTGACCCCAGACATCATACCGACACCTCAGTGTTACCATATAGTACCGACCCGAGACATCATACCGACATGTCAGTGTTACCATAGAGTACTGACCCCAGTCATCATACCGACACCTCAGTGTTACCATATAGTACTGACCCCAGTCATCGTACCGACATGTCAGTGTTACCATATAGTACTGACCCCAGTCATCATCATACCGACACGTCAGTGTTACCATATAGTACTGACCCCAGACATCATACCGACACCTCAGTGTTACCATATAGTACAGACCCCAGACATCATACCGACACCTCAGTGTTACCATATAGTACTGACCCAAGACATCATACCAACATGTTAGTGCTACCATATAGTACTGAGCCCAGACATCGTACCGACATGTCATTGTTACCATATAGTACCGACCCGAGACATCATACCGACATGTCAGTGTTACCATAGAGTACTGACCCCAGTCATCATACCGACACTTCAGTGTTACCATATAGTACTGACCCCAGTCATCATACCGACACCTCAGTGTTACCATATAGTACTGACCCCAGTCATCATACCGACACCTCAGTGTTACCATATAGTACTGACCCCAGTCATCATACCGACACGTCAGTGTTACCATATAGTACTGACTCCAGACATCATACCGACATCTGTGTTACCATATAGTACTGACCCCAGATATCGTACCGACACGTCAGTGTTACCATATAGTACTGACCCAAGACATCGTACCGACACGTCAGTGTTACCATATAGTACTGACCCCAGACATCATACCGACACCTCAGTGTTACCATATAGTACTGACCCCAGACATCATACCGACACCTCAGTGTTACCATATAGTACTGACCCCAGATATTGTACCGACACGTCAGTGTTACCATATAGTACTGACCCAAGACATCATACCAACACTTCAGTGTCACCATATAGTGAACATGGTGAATAAAAAACCCAAAAGAAAAATGTATAATTGCACTGTTTTTTTTGCAATTTTTAAATAAATGTCGTCATTCAAAAGTTCAACTCGTCCTGCAAAAAACAAGAAGCAGCTTCATATGTCTGTATTGATGGAAAAATAGAAAAGTTATGGAAGAAGAGGAAGGAAAACAGGAAATCACCCAGGGGTGAAGGGAAAATACAGGCTTGAGGGGAAGAACGGATGGACGGATGGAAAGACTGAAGGATGGACGGATGGATGGACGGAAAGAATGAAGGACGGACGGACGGAAAGAATAAAGGACGGACGGAAAGAAGGAAGGACGAACGGGAAGAAGGAAGGACAGACGGATGGAAAGAAGGAAGACGGAAAGAAGAAAGTACGGAAAGAAGAAAGGACGGAAGGACGGACAAAAAGAAGGAAGGACAGAAAGTAGGAACGACTGATGGACAGACGGAAAGAAGGAAGGACAGAAAGAAGGAAGAACGGCACGGACGGTCGGAAAGAAGGAAGGACGGTCGGAAATAAGGAAGGATGGAAAGAAGGAAGGATGGACAGAAAGAAGGACGCAAGGACCAACGGAAGGAAGGAGGGATGGATGGATGGACAGAAGGAAGGATGGAAAGAAGGATGGAAGGAAGGACAGACGGACTGATGGGGCGACGGACGGATGGAAGGAAGGACGGAAAGAAGGAAGGACGGATGGAAAGAAGGAAGGACGGAAAGAAGGAGGGACGGAAAGGACAGACGGATAGATGGATGGAAAGAAGGAAGGACAGATGGAAAGAAAGGACGACGGAAAGAAGGACAGATGGAAGGATGGAAAGAAGGAAGGACAGAAAGAAGGACGGACGGAAAAAAGGAAGGAGGGAAGGACGGCTGGAAAGAAGGAAGGACGGTCAGATGGACGGAAAGAAAGGACGAAAGACGGACTGAAAGAAGGACGGAAGGATGAACGGAAGGAAGGATGGATGGAAGGAAAGAAGGAAGGACGGGCGGACTGATGGGGCGACGGAAGGAAGGACTCCTCAACAATATCAAAATCCTTAGTATCATATATCTCTCCATACATACACCCCCCAACACTTCACACTGCTGCAGTTACTGAGTGGACAGGCTGCTTCAATCAGTAATCATTAGAGACACAGTGCTGACCATCCTTCAGCCTGATACAATGCACCAGCTCATCTGCTGTGTGAAGACATCAGTGACACAGAGATGTCATTCACACAGCAGAGGCTTTGTTACAGTGTGTCACAGAAGCTGCAGCCCCCCATCACTGGGCTCACACAGTCCATTCTCCTTCCCTGCTCCTGATCACAGCCCGGGACAGTACGGGAAGGAATCACTGATGAGAGGGAGCTATTCACTGTAATCACGGAGCGGCCCTGACTCTGAATACAGCACACTGTCCCTTCTCTGCAGACTTTCCAGACATCACTGGGCTCACACTGTACATTCTCCTTCCCTGCTCCTGATCACAACCCGGGACAGTGACTGATAAGATGGAGCTATTCACTGTAATCACGGAGCGGCCCTGACTCTGAATACAGCACATTGTCCCTTCTCTGCAGACTTTCCAGACATCACTGGGCTCACACTGTACATTCTCCTTCCCTGCTCCTGATCACAGCCCGGGACAGTGCGGGAAGGAATCACTGATGAGAGGGAGCTATTCACTGTAATCACGGAGCGGCCCTGACTCTGAATACAGCACACTGTCCCTTCTCTGCAGACTTTCCAGACATCACTGGGCTCACACTGTACATTCTCCTTCCCTGCTCCTGATCACAGCCCGGGACAGTGCGGGAAGGAATCACTGATAAGAGGGAGCTATTCACTGTAATCACGGAGCGGCCCTGACTCTGAATACAGCACACTGTCCCTTCTCTGCAGACTTTCCAGACATCACTGGGCTCACACTGTACATTCTCCTTCCCTGCTCCTGATCACAGCCCGGGACAGTGCGGGAAGGAATCACAGATGAGAGGGAGCTATTCACTGTAATCACGGAGCGGCCCCCCCTGAATACAGCACATTGTCCCTCCAGTGCAGACTTTCCATACATCACTGTGCTCTGCACACAGTACATGCTCCAGATCACTGACAGCCCGGGACAGTGCGGGAAGGAATCACTGATGAGAGGGAGTTATTCACTGTAATCACGGAGGGGCCCTGACTCTGAATACAGCACACTGTCCCTTCTCTGCAGACTTTCCAGACATCACTGGGCTCACACAGTCCATTCTCCTTCCCTGCTCCTGATGACAGTACGGGAAGGAATCACTGATGAGAGGGAGCTATTCACTGTAATCACGGAGCGGCCCTGACTCTGAATACAGCACACTGTCCCTTCTCTGCAGACTTTCCAGACATCACTGGGCTCACACTGTACATTCTCCTTCCCTGCTCCTGATCACAGCCCGGGACAGTGCGGGAAGGAATCACTGATGAGAGGGAGCTATTCACTGTAATGACGGAGCGGCCCTGACTCTGAATACAGCACATTGTCCCTTCTCTGCAGACTTTCCAGACATCACTGGGCTCACACTGTACATTCTCCTTCCCTGCTCCTGATCACAGCCCGGGACAGTGCGGGAAGGAATCACTGATGAGAGGGAGCTATTCACTGTAATCACGGAGCGGCCCTGACTCTGAATACAGCACACTGTCCCTTCTCTGCAGACTTTCCAGACATCACTGGGCTCACACTGTACATTCTCCTTCCCTGCTCCTGATCACAGCCCGGGACAGTGCGGGAAGGAATCACTGATAAGAGGGAGCTATTCACTGTAATCACGGAGCGGCCCCCCCTGAATACAGCACATTGTCCCTCCAGTGCAGACTTTCCATACATCACTGTGCTCTGCACACAGTACATGCTCCAGATCACTGACAGCCCGGGACAGTGCGGGAAGGAATCACTGATGAGAGGGAGTTATTCACTGTAATCACGGAGCGGCCCCCCCTGAATACAGCACATTGTCCCTCCAGTGCAGACTTTCCATACATCACTGTGTCTGGCCGGGGGAGGAGCAGCTAATCCGGGCAGGTCTGCTCACAGCAATGGCTGCAGCCGAGGATTTCTTCCTGTGGAGAGGCTGAGTCATGTAGATGGGGAGGGCGGGGATGTTGCTATGGGGGAGGGGTTGGGGTAGAGGAGGTGGAAACGACCAGTGTTCATTATCATGCCAGGACACCCCCCCTGGTTGTTCTGTTCAGACACAAAACAAGTGTTACCTAGGAAACCCTGCAGAAAGCTGACACTAAGTACATTACAGATTGTCAGCATTAGGCAGCCTGGATATGCACTGAGATTATGTGACGAGCCCGGACAACCCCTTTAAATATTATTTGTTACAAATAATTTCTACTACTTCCTTATACATGGTGACTTCATGGGTGAACACGATGCTTGACCTGACCCTAAGGCTATGTGCACAACTACGGTAGCAGATTATTTCTGCATCTCCTGGCAAGAAAAACGATTCAGAAAAAAGGTTGCGTTTTTAGCATTTTTGTAGGTGCGTTGTTTGGTGCATTTATGCCATGTGTTTCTATAATATGGTGTATGAGAAAAGTGCATAAAGAAGGAGCACGTTGCTTCTTTTTTCTACACCAACATCTGCAAGGAATCAAAACCTGAAGATGTGCACAGCACTTCAGAATGACTTTGCTTAAAAGGAAAAACACATAAAATAACACTAGGTGGGCCCAGCTAGACTGGGATTAGCTGCCGTAGAGCCAACTCGCGCATGCGCAATGTCCTGTGATATGGATATGACGCGATTTGCGTCATACAGGTTGTACTGCCCCTGGATGGGGGCGAGGGAGGTCACCATACATTAGCACGCCCATCTGGCTGTGAATAATTGATCTGCATGCGGCGCTGAGAAGCCACAGGGAACGCCCTATGTGACTTCTCAAGCACTGAGAAGCCGCAGAAATGAAGGTAATAAAAGCACTTTTACATGCTTTACAAATACCCTTTTTTTACACAAAGGGATGCCTACAATGCATTCCTGGAGGTGCAGGGACAGGTATAAATGGTCTGGGGGCTGATTTTTAGGGGTCAGGTTCCCTTTAAGCCTGATGAAGAGACCATAGAATCTCGAAAGCTTGCTTGTTCTCACCATCTTTTCAGTTTAGCCAGTAAAAGGTATCAACCACTGAGGACTCTCCCATTCTAATATTTTTCTATCTACAAGCTAACACATTACAAACATTTTTGACATTTCCTATTGAACTATAATAATGGTTACACACTCTGTCACCCAACTTTCCAAGAAACTGATATAACTAGGAGTTAGCATTGTACATTTTGACAGAAGAGAATACCGTAACTGTTTGTATTATTAATAATTTTTGTTTATGGAAAAAAAATCTTTAACCAGATGCATGTGGGCCAACGCTTGATATGTTAATAGAAAAGTAGCATGAAATGCAGCAGTTAGTTTATCTGTGTGCAACTCCTGTTCAAACCTAAATCCCAGTTCTCTGTTGTAATAATGGATGCATGAACCTCTAAGGCTATGTGCACACCTAGCAGAATATTTCTGCGTCAAATGCTCATCTCCTGGCAGGAAAACCGCTGCAGAAATAAAAGCTTATTTAGAATCTTGCATGCATTTTTTGGTGCGTTTTCCCCATGTGTTTCTATCATGTATTCTATGAGAAAAACGCACAATGAATGAGCATGTTGCTTCTTTTTTTTCTCCATCAAATCTGCAGCTACAAAAACCTGAAGGTGTGCACAGCACTTCAGAAATCCCATAGACTTTAATGGAAGTGTTTCCCCTTGCAGATTTAAAAAAAATCTGCAAGTAAAAATGCATATGTGCACATAGCCTTAGACCAGGGGTCTCAAACTCCAGGCCTCGAGGGCCGCACACATTGCAGGTTTTCAGGATTCCCATAGCATTTGACAGTTGGTAATCAAATGACCAACTGTCAAATTCTGAGGAAATCCTGAAAACCTGCACTGTGTGCGGCCCTCGAGGCCTGGAGTTTGAGACCCCTGCCTTAGACTCTGGTGTTGCCATGCAGTCTAGTCATCCATATTTACTTTGGTTACTGAGCTGGCATGAAGATTTTTTTTACTATTTCACAGCAGATTTTTGTAAGGACCGATATTGGTAATAGTAAAAAATTACTCACGGTGGATACAATTTCTCTGAAATTCTCCAGCAGCTGTTGTTCTTCAAAGTCGGACATACAAGTCAATGAGTGGCTTCCTCTTAAACAGTGCAGACAGGAGGTTGGTGTTGCCTAATTAACCCTTCTGAAAGGACCTGAAGTAGTGGGTGGCCTGTACATGAAAGTGCAGACACCCCTGCTGCTGCAGTTAGATAAGCATGAGTACAGGGAGGGTGTCATGGCGGCTAACACACCCAACTTACTTTTGATCTAGCTATTTTCCTTACTGTGCATCTGAGAAATGCTTCTTTCAGAGACTTGTCACCACGCTTATGCTTTTAACGAATGGCCTTTTCATCATCCGGACTACGAAACATAAAGTTGTCCTTTTATTGTGTTGTTTTAGTGATTCAGAAAATGTCAGAAGATTTGAAGAAAAGATTAGAATTTCCAAACTCACTTATTCAGACTCAGGTAGGACTTTTTATGATAAGTCTTCTCTAAGGGCAGCTTCACACTTCGGCATGATCCGGTTCTGTCCGGAGGACCCAGACAGCTGCGGACCGGATCAGCACACAGGACTGGGGGGCTATTATGCAGGTCCTGACTTATCAGCAGCGGGAGCTGCACACCGGAGGGCATAAGAGCCCCCCAGTCCTGTGTGCTGATCCGGTCCGCAGCTGTCTGGGTCCTCCCGGACAGAACCAGACCGGATCATGCCGCAGTGTGAAGCAGCCCTAACTTACTGTTGAATAATTGAAGGCAAACTTGGCCAAGTATGCTTCAGTATCTAATTAATTTTTATTTCACTTACACTATCATCAAAAAGAATTCATACCATGCAAACCTTTCCACGTTTTTTCACATTACACCTATAAACTTAAATGTGTTTTATTGGGATTTCATGTCATATACTGAGACTAAGTAATAAGTATTCGTGAATTGTAAAGGAAACGTCACATGGTTTTCTAAATATTTTACAGACATAAATCTGAAAATTGTGATGTACATTTGTATTCAGCCTCCTTGAGCCAATACTTTGTGGGAACACCTTTTACTTCAATTTTTGCTGGATCTCCTTTGGGGTATGTCTCCACAAGCACTTTGCACATCTAGAGGCTGACATTTTTGCCCATTCTTCTTTCCAAATAGCTCCAGCTCAGTGAGATTGGATTGTGAGCGTTGGTGAACAGCAATTGTTTCAGATTCTCAATGGGGTTTAGGACTGGACTGGCCATTCACACACATGAATATGCTTTGATCTAAACCATCCATTGTAGCTCAGGCAGTATGTTTAGTGTAATTGTCCTGCTGAAAGGTAAACCTATGGCCCTGTCTCCAGTCTTTTGCAGCCTCTATCAGGTTTTCCAGCGCTATGTGTGAAGGAAAACGTCTTTGCCACCCACCCTGAAAACACCATCCTCCCCTTCAAACATGGTGGTGGAATCTTCATTTTGTGAGGATGCTTTTGTTCAGCAGGGACAGGGAAGCTTATCAGAGTTAGAAGGAAGATGGATGGAGCTAAATATAGGGTGACACTGAGGCTGCAGACAAGTAGACACTGAGGCAAAGGTTGTCCATCCAGCAGGACAGCGACCAAACACACTACCAGAGACCGCTTCCCTTTCATTTTTTGGGTGTAACGTGGAAAATTTCACTAGGTATGAATACTTATTCAAGGCACTGCATGCATATGTATGTACTTAAATATTTATATATAATATATTTTATTCACACTTCTCAACATTGAAATGTCATCACCAAGAAGTAAAAGTGCTGTAATTATTATTATGAAAATCACTGGATCGATAGACATGTTAGTGATGTGCAAATGATGAAAATATGGAAACAAAACTTTCAAAGCATCTCTATTTATTCATAATTGATTTATGAGCGCCATGTGCAGAAATTCAAACATATCGACATCTTGGCATGTTATTAATTGTTGTCTAAGATAAGATAAACTTTATTGATCACGGAGGAAATTACAGTATTAAAGTATAGTCTAAGGAATGTTCTTCTGTTCTGAATGCATTTGGACATGCAAATCGTCAAGATCTGCTACTGGCAACTCTCTTTGCAACTGCCAAACAATGTCATCTTAGATGTGCTTGATGGGAGACCAGTCCAGAAGCACTACAGGCCATGATCACATTGGTATGCTATGCAGGCTGCTCACAATAGCATGGGCAGCATGTGGCCTGGCATTGTTGTGTTGAAAAATGACTCCTGGACACTTGACATTCTATCATGAAGGCTTCTCCGTGGAGTACCCATGTGGTCTCTCAACCAATATCCAACTATCATTGTAGCATACTGTGGCGCCCCTGCGTCCAGGGTGGCCACAGGAGGAAACTGCAGCCAGGCAGGAGGGTAGACAGTTTGTTTAACAAACACCTTAACACACACATCCACTGTCATGGGGACCTAACCCGGAGTCTGGGAGTCTAGGCAGACAAGGGGTAGTAGGGCTAGATATGAGTGGATAGAGCGTAGTCATGGTAACGGATGGGTATATAAGGGAGGGACAGAAAGCGGTTAGCCAGTAGGCCGGTGGTGCTGAGCAGAACAGATGAAGACCAAGGAGTAGGCTGGAGTAGGCTGAGAGGACCAGTACCATCAGGTCCAGGGAGGATGTGAGGGCCAGCAACTAACTAACAGGAGAGTCTCCCTTATTATGCTAGGAAGTTACACGGGAAGGAAAGGACCCGGTGATCTCTTGAGATATAGGGATACCTGTGGTTTGGCTGAAACCAGAGTGTCGGCTCTGAGGGGGGCTGAAGATTAACCTGGTGCCCCAGACAAACTGACTGGGAACACAGACTCCAGATCTGTATTCCCACCGGAGGATTGGGGGCACAGCAGCGACTGAGAGGTCCCGGCTTACCGCCCATAGATTTAGGGGGAAGCTACTATTGGGGACCGAGCTGCCGCTCCGCAATTCACTTTAAAGAAAAACACCAAGAATAAGCCTGAAAGGACACATAGAAGGACTGAGGAGTCTAGGAGAGATAACCTGGCTGCAGTGGGTTCAGTATACCGATTCAACATAGTAAAAACTGTAAAGAACTGTATTTACCGTGTACTGTCTAACAAGAGAGATGGAGAAGTAAACCCGGGTGAACTCTGCTACGGTGTCTGTGTCTGATTTCAGGTATGAAGAACTGTCAGTCCTCCATTTGACCCTGTCAGGTGCCATCTCCTCATCATCCCCTTAGCCTGCATCAGCTATAACAACCACCACTGACTTTACTATCACTGCCCCGGGGAACCAGCTCTACCTGCGGAGAGTCATTCCATCTAAGCTGCTAAAACATCATCCCCGGAGGTTCTGCAGCAGCGGTGGTCACCCTGACCACAACCCGTGGGTGGCGTCACGACTGCCAAATCCCCTGTAAATACACCCCATTTACTTGTGTGAACCCGGGACACGGTCCGGACAGGACCGCCGTGACATCCCCCAGCAGTCCCCGTTCCGGCATCGAGTACCCCGTCCCAGTGGGCTCCACAATACAAAAGATTCCAACCTTCATGCCATCTTGATCTGCACCATCATAACCTTTCAGAGTTCAATGGAACACCTCTAGCTGCACGTCTGTATTGCAGCCAAATGCTATGTAAGCATCTTCTGATGGTTTATGTAGACGTTGTTTGGTGCCTTAGGCTTCATGGATGGTGTCTGATTTCGCTTGCAGTACAGAATGAATTAGGGCCTTTTTACACGCTGCAACTTTCCAGTGATCACGACCACTTTTTGAACCTGGCTGGGATCCCTGGTGCGTCGCTACGTGGTTGCGGTGAGATGTCAAACAGTCAGATCTCACCAGCGACCCAGTAACAATACAGCGGTCGTTGGGACCCTGTCACTTTTGGGCATAGTATTGAGATCGTTGGTCATTGCCCCTGTCAAACACAGCGATGTACGCTTCCCAGCGTGAGCGCAACGACCTAAAAATGGTCCAGAACGATTTGTAACGATCAGCGATCTCACAGCGGGGGCCTGATCACTGCTACGTGTCACACATAGCAAAGTCGCTGTTACATCATAAAACCTGTGACTTTGCAGCTGATGTCGCTAGCGATATAGTTGTGTGGAAGTATCCCTTACTGCACACATTCATCTGAACTGAGGAGAACACATGAGGATTGTCACAATGGTTCTATTCCTTGAGTAAAGCTTGTAAGGGGGTGGTCGTGTTCCTGCCCTCAAAGACGCTGACCACACTGGCATAATTAATGTTGCATGTAAACTGTTTCTGCATAGTGTAAGGTATCATAATATATAAGATGTTGCATAGTTGAGAATGTTAATATGTAGAGGTGTAGTAGTATTTATAATTAATGTAAGTGTATTGGTATAGGTGTAATGTTATGTAGTATATAATGTAGGATGCTTAATAAGGTAGTATAAGTGTTATAGAACATGAAAGGTTAATTCTGCCCAGCAACAGGTGATGTGGATTAGCCAATAGGGGAGGACCTAGTGAATAAGGGCAGAGATGATTTTTGTAGAAAGGTCAGTTTTTGTGAATAGGTCAGAGACGGACCCTGGGTCTGAGGAGCAGTAGAGCCGCATGCTGTGGGTGACCTGTGACTATGATGCTGGCCTTCCTGAGAGAACATGGGTAAGACTGAGCAGTGCTGGTGAGAACACTAGGTTGTATGTAATACGGAGTCTGACCCATGTGGAATGGGCTATTGCCCCAGCAATGGTTGGGGACACTGAAGCTCTAACAGGGTGGCCAATGGCAGTGAGAGTATCAGCCTATGTCAAAGAGGACAAGTGAGCACTGTGGCAGAAAACGAGAGTATAGACTCCGAGGGTATTGTGGTCCTAGAACTGGGGATCTGGTTACTGAAGTGAACAGTGAGGGCAGTAGTCTAGGAGGAAATGGAAGATTGTCCTGGAGATTATTATACTACCAGATGTGAGAAAGAAAAGTAATTGTGCCTGTTACCTCACTGGTGTAAAGAAGTTCGGTTTGGCTTCTTCATTTACCGTATATACTCGTGTATAAGCCGAGTTTTTCAGCCCAAAAATTGCTGAAAAGTTCCCTGCTTATACACGGGTCAATACGTAGGCTGCGTGTGTGGGGGCTGTGTCCGGGGCTGGGGAGGCTGGAGGAGGCGGGGGGAGGCTGCTGAATGAGCACCCCATCACGTGGGGCCCTCATTATATATGCACTGCTTCCCCCTGTCAATCAGCGGCAGGGGGAAGCAGTGCATATCTAAATATATGTCCCCAAATGCTGGCACTTGCCCCCCTCCTTGTAAGGCCCCCCCCATCCCGGCTGCTTTTATTACCATCCTTGGTATTTTGAATCGCGCAGGTCCCTCCGTGCTCCCTTCCTCCGTAGCATCCGGGGTCATGTAACCGGCCGGTTGCATGACGTCATCGCTACGCGACGGCCGGGGACCCCGGATGCAGCTGACGCTGGCAGCACGGAGGACGGGAGCACGGAGGGACCTGCGCGCGCGATGCAGAATACCAGGGATGGTAAGTTGAGCAGCCGGGGGGGGCTTACAAGCAGGGGGGCAAGTGCCAGCATTTGGGGCTGCTGTATACACCTCTGGGGCTGCCTGTATTACCACCTCTGGGGCTGCCTGTATTACCACCTCTGGGGCTGCCTGTATATACCACCACTGGGGCTGCCTGTATATACCACCACTGGGGCTGCCTGTTATACCACCACTGGGGCTGCCTGTATATACCACCACTGGGGCTGCCTGTATATACCACCACTGGGGCTGCCTGTATATACACCACTGGGGCTGCCTGTATACACCTCTGGGGCTGCCTGTATATACCACCTCTGGGGCTGCTGTATTTCCCCTACTGGGGCTGCCTGTATATACCACCACTGGGGCTGCTGTATAATACCACCCTGGGGAGGCGCTGTATATACACCACTGGGGCTGCCTGTATATACCACCACTGGGGCTGCTGTATATACACCACTGGGGCTGCTGTATATCACCTGGGTGCCTGTATATACCACCACTGGGGCTGCCTGTATATACCACCACTGGGGCTGCCTGTATACACCTCTGGGGCTGCCTGTATATACCACCACTGGGGCTTCCTGTATATACCACCACTGGGGCTTCCTGTATATACCACCACTGGGGCTTCCTGTATATACCACCACTGGGGCTTCCTGTATATACCACCACTGGGGCTTCCTGTATATACCACCACTGGGGCTGCCTGTATACACCTCTGGGGCTGCCTGTATATACCACCACTGGGGCTGCTGTATACACCTCTGGGGCTGCCTGTATATACCACCACTGGGGCTGCCTGTATACACCTTTGGGGCTGCCTGTATATATCACCACTGGGGCTGCTGTATACACCTCTGGGGCTGCCTGTATATACCACCACTGGGGCTGCTGTATATACCTCTGGGGAGGCTGCTGTATACACCATTGGGGAGGCTATTCTAATACTGCTGGGGCCTGTATACACCACTGGGGAGGTTGCTGTATACTACCACTGGGGAGGCCTGTATACCACTGGGGAGGCTGCTGTATACTACCACTGGGGAGGCCTGTATACCTGTGCTGGGGTCCACCCTCGGCTTATACACGAGTGAATAGGTTTTCCCAGGTTTTGGGGACAAAAGTAGGGGGGTCGGCTTATACACGAGTATATACGGTACACAGTCTTTTTTCACATTTTTATTGCATTCTGTTCAATCTTGGCTGTCACTATGATTGAAAAATGACTTTTTGGCATGTTTTGCATTATTTATTTATTTTTACAGTGTTTGCTGCCTGGAATAAATAACATGACAGTTTTATAGATCAGATCGATTTGGATACGGTGATAACAATTATGTGCACATTTCTTTTGTTATTTTTTTATAATTCTTTATTTAAGTAGTTAAACAAACCCAAATATCACAAGACAACAAGAGAATCGTCTATGAAGATAGGCCGGCCGTTATAAGTAACCAAACCAAGTAACAATATTTTCCACGCCGGGTATGCATATATTGTATATGCATATAATCGGTCCACTGGTAGCTTACATGACAAAATCAGAGTAGAACTATAATAAAGTGAAATAATAAAAAAAAAACAGAAGGGCCAGGAAAGGCCCCTTTCACATCAGCGTTTTTGTTGAATTGCGGCAGATCCGATAGATTTACCGCATCTGCTGCGTAACAGTCCCACTTGCGGCAAACCCCATTCATTCTGTGTGGGGCTTGTGGTCAGGTGTAGCAAGTGCTGCTTTGCCAGAACCGGCAGGTACGGCACTTGCGGCGCAGGAAACAAAATGCTGCTAGATGCATTTTTTTCGACTCACTGCAAGTGCCGGATCCAGCTAACCGCACTTACCGCACCTGACTGCAAGTCCATAGAGAATGAATGGGGCTTGCCGCAAGTGCGACCGTTACGCAGCAGATGCAGTAAATCTGCCGGATCTGCCGCAATTCAGCAAAAATGCTGACGTGAAAGGGGCCTTACTCAACTATCTTCATGTAGCTTTATCTGTCAATTGCACCATGAGACGGACGAAAGTGCTTGTTGGAGTGTGTATAGAGGTTTAGGTACTGGAGAGTTTTTAGAGAAGATGGGAAAATGACCGGGCGTGGGGGGGGGGGGGGGGGAAAGGATTGCTCGAGATAGAGGAAAGTAGTAGAGGAATGGAGGATGGGGGGTAGGATGGGTCAGTGGCCAGGGTTCGCATCCTCAACACCACCAAGTGGCAGCTTGTATTTAGCTGTTTGTTGAAAATCCATCCAAGTTGCCCAGGTATACCAGAATTTCCTATTAAGTGTCATGTATAGAGGCAGTCAAGTCCTCCATATACATTAATTCTTTGACTTTACGGAGTCTCAATGTGAGATCACTGGAGGTGAGGCCTTTCCCCAAAATTCGGGGATGCACACCCTTGTGGCAATGTTATTTTTGTTTTAACACAAAAAGCTGAATTGTTAGCGGCGAAACAGTTTTTCTGATATTTGTGCGCTACTTTTTTTTAACACTTTATGTTATGTCAATTATTGTCTATTTGTGAGACTATGCGCTAGCTCTTAAAATAATAAATACCGTACATAAATAAAACTATTCCTTCCACTTTCTTTACCCTTTTAGGGGATATTTATTAAAAATTATCTGCATAATTACAACTTATGTAATTTAGATGCCTACTTATATTTTTATTATTCAATACTAATTATAGCAAAATACTAAAATATCTATAAACAATCAAAGTAAAAACTGATATATCAATAATTAAAAATTTAAAATTAAAACGTAAAAAAACTCTATCATTAATATTCACAGCATTTGTAAATATCTTATTATTCAGTATCCACTACAACATTAGGGTCTATTAATGGATTGGTTCTTCTTCTCCTATTACTGATATTCGACAGCTATCTTTATTTCTTCTCCATTATCCTTTTCAGAGGAGTATCTCTGGATTTTAACTATAGTTGTGGTGTGTGGCTATTATCCTCCGGTTATCTGTGTTTTAATAAAAATAACAAAGTATTGTTACTCTCCCTTTAGGAGTATACAGTTAGGGCCAGAAATATTTGGACAGTGACACAAGTTTTGTTATTTTAGCTGTTTACAAAAACATGTTCAGAAATACAAATATATTATATATATATATATATATATAATATGGGCTGAAAGTGCACACTCCCAGCTGCAATATGAGAGTTTCCACATCCAAATCGGAGAAAGGGTTTAGGAATCATAGCTCTGTAATGCATAGCCTCCTCTTTTTCAAGGGACCAGAAGTAATTGGACAATGGACTCTAAGGGCTGCAATTAACTCTGAAGGCGTCTCCCTCGTTAACCTGTAATCAATGAAGTAGTTAAAAGGTCAGGGGTGGATTCCAGGTGTGTGGTTTTGCATTTGGAAGCTGTTGCTGTGACCAGACAACATGCGGTCAAAGGAACTCTCAATTGAGGTGAAGCAGAACATCCTGAGGTTGAAAAAAAAGAAAAAATCCATCAGAGAGATAGCAGACATGCTTGGAGTAGCAAAATCAACAGTTGGGTACATTCTGAGAAAAAAGGAATTGACTGGTGAGCTTGGGAACTCTAAAAGGCCTGGGCGTCCACGGATGACAACAGTGGTGGGTGATCGCCGCATACTTTATTTGGTGAAGAAGAACCCGTTCACAACATCAACTGAAGTCCAGAACACTCTCAGTGAAGTAGGTGTATCTGTCTCTAAGTCAACAGTAAAGAGAAGACTCCATGACAGTAAATACAAAGGGTTCACATCTAGATGCAAACCATTCATCAATTCCAAAAATAGACAGGCCAGAGTTAAATTTGCTGAAAAACGCCTCAAGAAGCCAGCTCAGTTCTGGAAAAGTATTCTATGGACAGATGAGACAAAGATCAACCTGTACCAGAATGATGGGAAGAAAAAAGTTCGGAGAAGAAAGGGAACGGCACATGATCCAAGGCACACCACATCCTCTGTAAAACATGGTGGAGGCAACGTGATGGCATGGACATGCATGGCTTTCAATGGCACTGGGTCACTTGTGTTTATTGATGACATAACAGCAGACAAGAGTAGCCGGTTGAATTCTGAAGTGTACCGGGAAATACTTTCAGCCCAGATTCAGCCAAATGCTGCAAAGTTGATTGGACGGCGCTTCATTACAGTACAGATGGACAATGACCCCAAGCATACAGCCAAAGCTACCCAGGAGTTCATGAGTGCAAAAAAGTGGAACATTCTGCAATGGCCAAGTCAATCACCAGATCTTAACCCAATTGAGCATGCATTTCACTTGCTGAAATCCAGACTTAAGACGGAAAGACCCACAAACAAGCAAGACCTGAAGGCTGCGGCTGTAAAGGCCTGGCAAAGCATTAAGAAGGAGGAAACCCAGCGTTTGGTGATGTCCATGGGTTCCAGACTTAAGGCAGTGATTGCCTCCAAAGGATTCGCAACAAAATATTGAAAATAAAAATATTTTGTCTGGGTTATGTTTATTTGTCCAATTACTTTTGACCTCCTAAAATGTGGAGTGTTTGTAAAGAAATGTGTACAATTCCTACATTTTCTATCAGATATTTTTGTTCAACCCTTCAAATTAAACGTTACAATCTGCACTTGAATTCTGTTGTAGAGGTTTAATTTCAAATCCAATGTGGTGGCATGCAGAGCCCAACTCGCGAAAATTGTGTCACTGTCCAAATATTTCTGGCCCTAACTGTATATCTTTCTTCTCTGCTAAATACTATTTTCATTCTTACCTCTAAATATTGAAGTGCTTGTTATCTGTTCCTCCTAATGATGATGGTTATGGGTGGCAGACTTCCAGTTGGGGTATCTATTAACGCAATATAATTAGAAAAATGTAGTCTTTATGGTCTATTATGGGTTCTAGTCCTGTATCCTAATATATATCTTCAAATAGTGCATATGACTTACTTGTTCCCTTTGGTGTATATAAAAAGGATGGTTGGTTATAAAGCTTGTATTTCATCCACAGGAAAATGCCTGTCTATTTTGGTATCTGCTGGTGTAATCAACATATATTAGGTAATAAATTGGGGCCCTCAAACTTCATGTTGAAAGAGAGGAGAGAAGAAAAAAAAGGGAATGAACTATTCACTTACCCGTATTTTCCGGCGTATAAGACGACTGGGCGTATAAGACGACCCCCAACTTTTCCAGTTAAAATATAGAGTTTGGAATATACTCGCCGTATAAGACTGCCCCTCTTCTATGGTATGATCCCCACTGCGACCCCCACACAACCCTACATACAGTATAATAGACCCACATATAGAATAATGGCCCCTACATCTCTTCACACTGTATTATGACCCCCACACAGCCCTCCATAAAGTATAAAGGGATCCTCATACCCCTTCAAGTATTATCATCCTCCCACAGAGCCCTCCATATATTATAATAGCTTCCATATGGTATAATTGTCTCCATATATTATAATGCATCATCCATAGTCACCCATTATAATGCACCATCATAGTGCTCCATATAGCATAATGCACCCCCATAGTCGTCCTCATATAATGCAACCCCATAGGCCTCCATATAGTATAATGCAACCTCCATATAGTATAATGTTCCCCCATACCCCTCTGTATATTAAAATTTACCCCCATAGCCCTCTATATATTATAATTCACACCGTAGTCCTCCATATATTATAATGCACTCCTCATAGTCCTCCATATAGTATAATGCTCCCCCATAGTCCTCCATATTCTATAAACACAGAGAGAATAATGTACAAGTGCTGGGGTGGGTGGAAAGTGTATGTGACATGGAGAGGGGGACATGCCAACTTCTTGGGGAACTGTGGCTGTGCCAGCGTAGTAAGGAAAGTGGTAGGTGACATGGCTGGGGTGGATATGCCAGCATCGTGGTGAGGGGAATAGGTGACATGGAGAGAGGTGGACGTTCCAGCGTCATGGTAAGGGGGGTAGGTGACATGGAGAGAGGGTCGTGTCAATGGTGGTGGGGTACATGGGATGAACTTTCCTGTCAATATCACCCAGAGGAAATAATAACAGAGCAACTAACTACAGGAGAATCTCATTTCAACTATTTCCAGGAGCTCTGCCAGCTGTCAATGAATGGAAACCTGCTCTGGCGTGGGGAGTATCACAGCAGAAGGTGTGTAACAATGTGTCAGTCTGGAGATCACAGAGAGTTGGCCATACTGACACACTGTAACAAACACTCAGCACTCAGTAGTGAAAGGAGACAGTCTGAGCAGAATCTGGGTGTTTATACTGCAAATGTGAACTGTGACAAAGTGTGAGCTGTCCCCTCCATTTTGCAGGTCTGTGCTGCTGCAGGGGGGGTTTATAACCACCCATTCCTCCTGGTCGCAGTGATCCCTGGAGTGTGATATAGGATCTTCTCCCTCATCTGCTCCTTGTTTTTAATCATCAAAGCTGGGTTGGAAGAAGAGGAACTTTCGGAGGAGGACAATCCCCTCCCCCATACATAACTATGGTGATTGAAAAACTGAGCAGTGACTGACCCCACCATAAACACAAGCACAACCCCCACCCTCCTCTCCTCATAACCAAGAGGGAGGAAACAGTAGTGACTGACGCTGTACCTGCGGTCGGGGGTTGTATTTTATGTCCAGCTCCTTCATGCTGAAGGCTGCAAAAGTGTCGCTCTGTTCCTGTCTCTCTCCTCCTGGAGAATTAAGGCAGAGGGCGGCCGGCCCCAGTGCACATGTTGTGGGCTGCGGGCCCCCTGCAGATGCCGCCCTGTCTTTTTGCCAGTAGGTGGCGCACCCGGCGTATAAGACGACCCCTGACTCTTGAGAAGATTTTCAGGCTTTAAAAAGTCGTCTTATACCCCGGAAAATACGGTATTCATTTCCTAGGAGTATGTTTTAGGTGTCCAGAAGATAATATATCTTTCAGGGATGTGCCGTCTACTTCCTATTGGCCTTATAATGTTCTTGTTTATTGTCCTAAGAATTACGTTCTGTGTAGAAATAAATTAAGTTGTAATTAAACTTCTATAGTAGGGGTGTCACCTTTACTTAGATGCAAGGTGTCTTTTTACATAAAATGTGCTATTACTATGGTGTTGAACTATTGCCCTAATGTGTCTCTAAGATTACTTTAGTTAACTTTTTTCTCACTGTATATAATCATTAATCACCTCTATGTAGTGTGCTATTACTATGGTGTTGAACTATTGCCCTAGGAATTTTAGTATTTTGCTATAATTAGTATTGAATAATAAAAATATAAGTAGGCATCTAAATTACATAAGTTGTAATTATACAGATAATTTTTAATAAATATCCCCTAGAAGGGTAAAGAAAGTGGAAGGAATAGTTTTATTTATTTATTTATTATTTTAAGAGCTAGCGCATAGTCTCACAAATAGTTGGAACAAGAAAAAAGCTGACCAGTATAAAGTAGGCGATCACCAATTATAATGTAACAATCATAAATCTTTATTACAAAAAACAACAGACAGACAATGAGAGTGCCGTTAAAAACAAGTAAAAAGCCCTAAACAGAGCTGAACAATCCACCCACTACAGCAAGGTTATGATTAATATAAGGATCAAACCAGATCAAGAATAATATTTGTATCCAGATAAGTCTAGCACCAATAATAAGCAGCAAAACTAAAGATAGAAGGATTCCATGTACTAGGAAATTACAAACATACACAATCAATGCTCCTCGTTCAACCCTCCAAATGTGCTAGGAGGGGGACAGAGGAAAAAGGTGCAAAGACAAATCCCATAGATAAAGGCAAGCGATGAATCAAATCATACCCTGCAAAATTTCAGCTGAGTGGGCGGAGGAGGAGGATCACCCAATGCATTTCGTCATCTACGATGACTTCATCAGGGGAGCGCTCCCATGTCAGGTCTGACCAGTTTATATAGTAAAGTGAAGGGTCAAATAATAATAATCACCTGCGTTCTCAGTGCAGCTGCATGCCTACCGGCTCAGCCGTCTGACCCGGAAGCGGGAGCCAAAGGAGCGGAATTGAACTCTACCAAGTTTGAGCCGCGCATGCGCGTCGTGCGGCAGGCTTCAAGAACCTTTAGTAATATGGCCGCCGCGCATGCGCAGTGATGCAGTGATTCCTACACAAGCAGTGTGCAGCCTCAGGTCAGCGCGTCAATGTATTGGCTGCGTGCCTGAGGATGCTGTGCCGCGGAGCTGCGTCCAGGACATGGCAGAAGTATGTGAGCCCGGGGGAAATAGAGAAGGAGCGGAAAAGTTTGCTCCAGGTGTTCAACAACCTATAAGTACAAAACGCAAGTGACCTAAACATGTAGAGGACTACAAGGGGATATTTATCTGTAAAAAAAGCACTGGTTTGAATTATACCTGAGACATGAGCAATTTAATTAATTATTGTCCCTCAGAGGGAAGATCTATAAGTTTAATCAATAAGTAACTAGCTATATATTGGCGTACAGAATGACTAAGTCTCTATATTAGACAAACAGACAAATATCTGCTGAACTACAGTATTAAAATGGTAATAGGTAGTTGCGTAGGTGTGGGAGCACCAAAACCAGGGCCACCCTGACAAGGTATATCCAAACAGGTCACTAAATGAAGAAGAAAGATTAGAGTGAACCTAATGTAGGGTCCACAATAAAAACCAGCAAGAGCTGAAGACAATAAATAAGGAAAAGTATTTGTTTAATAATTATACATATTCAAAGAGACAGAGAGGCGGTCAGAAGACCGTCTCCTGTCTACAGGATCCTGTATAGAAATAAAAGGAAGCATCATGAATATATCAAGTAGAATTGAGACAAGAAAAAAGCCTTCTAATTTTTAATAAAGAAGAAATCGATATTCGGTGAACAATCACAAGAATCCCCACATGAAACGACCACATGGAGAGACCAGTCATTAAATTTTCAAAACAATACAATATTTTCTTTAAGGATAACCAATGGAGTTAAAAAACATACCATTGGATTTTAACAGGTAGAGGGAATAAAGAGACACAGATTCAGCCATAAATTAGACCTGGGAAAAAAAAAAAGGGGGGGGAGAGAGACAATAATTGATTTAAACAACAATAAGGCGATTAAATACGCGGTACTGCCTTCAGACTTCTGCAGCAGCTCAAGTGCTAACTGCTAGCTGCTAGCTCCAGTGTACTCTTGCAAATAATATATACTTTATGTTATGTATATATTTTCACTAAGTTCCACTATGGGACATGAATGTTTTTTCCTTTGATCACTGGTCTCATGCACTGCTGTACTCATGTACGGCACATGAGACCCGTCAGTGATGGAGCCTTTAAGACTGTTTATAGCAGGAAATAACTGGCCACCGTACCCTGATGATCAGTACCCACGATTACAATACAGTCAAATGGGATATTTTAACCCTCTTTTTACCACCTAGATATTGCTGTCACGATTGACATAGGTATTTAAAGGGTCAATTGGCCCTGATCAGTACCAAAACCTGTTGAGGTTGATGCCTGCTGGTGTTAGGTGCCATATACAGTTGTCACTTGCAGGAATTTTGCTTGCCGGGGAGCGGTAGTCACCTGTTCCGCAGCACCGTTAAAAGTGGTGCTGAGGAATAAGGCCCCTGAACGACCGCCATTAAAAGGCGTATTGGCGGTTGATAAGGGGTTAAGACACTAGTGCAGCCATTTTTCTAGTTGTAGCCACTGCTGGATAAAGCAGTGGTCTTTATCTTGAGGAAGCTCCACTGGCGATTTTGCCATCGCATTTGCGGTGACTCTGCTGTTGGTGTCTTATTTTTTTTTTTTTTAATTAAACATTTAACTAGCTAGTGGCTTCCAAGCAGAAGCTACTCGAAGAATGAAGTTAAATTCCTTGACGCTTTTGAGCCCTGATGCAGTTACAAGAAGTGACAAAAGACTTAACTTGTGCACAGTGCCACAACGTCCATCAGGTTTGCAGGGCCTGGGAAATCGGAGCTGAATCCTGTCAGTGTTTCCAATGGCTCCAGCAATCCTCAGGTTGGGAGGCAAATGTAAAAAGGGGAAGATAACTGGGGCGATTGCAGGGGCGAGTTTCTTAGTCCAGTGATGGGGTAATAGCAAGAAACAAGGACACCATCAGTTTCTTGGACGATTAGGAACTTTTACTCCATATTCGATTCACAGTTAACAGTGTCCATTATATGAACTCTGAGAGTTTCTTACCAGCGGGGTTCTGTATAAAGTTCTCTGTATTATTCTTTACTGCTCGTACTCTCCAGAGGACAGGAGCGAACAGGTGATGTCCTTTCTCCTAAACTCACAGTGCTCGCATCCTCACAATTGTGTCCTCCATCCTGCGTCTCCAGAAGCTACAATCAATTGCCGGAAATTCCTCTCTGGTTGCTAAGCGACCTTTGACCATATAAGGAAATTGTAGTTCAGAGAAAAGCCAGCAGAGGGCAGTGTGGGATTAGATATGCTACCAATCTCAGAGCTAAAGTGCAGGACATACAATACACAACATTATAAAACAACTCTGGGTCACTACAATAGCAATGTCATGTTTACACTGCTGTGCTTTATTTTTTTTGCATCAGTTTTGCGGTGCTTTTTCAGGTGGATTCCAGGAGGAATCTGCCTTAACAAAATGTCATCTGAATATGCCTAATGGTAGTGGCCTCAATTCTTCCATGAAAGACTGCTTTTAGCCGGGCTTCCCCAAACAGTAGATAGGTGTAACTGGGCCCAATGGTTGCTGCCAGTTTTAGACTGATGGCACTGCTGGACACCTTCCGATCTCTAAAAGAAGGAAGTATGATTTCTTCTATCTGCTAAGCTTCCTTGGCCTAACACTGCATTTACAATCACCAATGTTACCCATTTCTTGGTGTCCTCAAGAGAAATACCATCATTTACTTATCCATCATGTAATACCTCAAGGAGGCCTGTGACTCGGTGTAAATTTATTCTGCAGCAGGACAAGGACACCAAACATACAGCCATTATACCATAGCAGCAATTGTTGTTAAAGGGATCCTGTCACCACCAGAACGCCTCCTAAGCTATCAAAACATGTCCTGCAGCATCCCATCACTAATCTCACGCTTCTTTTGTCTCCTAAAAGCATCCTGTGAAAGTGGAGAAAAACGTTTTAATACTTACTCATTAGTGATTATAATTAGCAGGGGCCATATTCTTTAGTCACCAGGGCGGGCTGTTTAGCAGCTCCAGGATCCACCCTCTCTCTGTCTGTGCTGCTGTGAAACTGAAACTGAAGGCAGGACTAATGATTTGCATTCTGTGAGTGATAGAGAGAGGGGAGGGCAATGCCTGCACATCACAGCAAACACACAGAGACAGGGTGGATCCTGGAGCTGCAAAACAGCCCGCCTTGGTGACTAAAGAATATGGCCCTGCTAATTATAATCACTAATGAGTAAGTATTAAAACGTTTTTATGCACTTTCACAGAATGCTTTTAGGAGACAAGAAGTGTGAGATTAGTGATAGGATGGTGCAGGGAAATGTTTTGCTAGCTTAGGAGGCGTTTTGGAGGTGACAGGATCCCTTTAAAACTTCTATTTATCGTAAAGAAACAATGCATTTCCGGAATTGCGTTTCACTGCATTTATGCAAACGCTAAAAAGCGCTGCGTAAATGCAGGAATACGCTGGAATTACATTACGTGTGAACGTAGCCTAAAGTCCTCTAATCTTTTTGTCAGATCTGATCAGCCGACATGTGCCTCTAAAGTCCCCATCACACATCGCAAGATCACTAGCGAGATCACTGTTACATCACAGGTTTTGTGACAAAACAGCGATCTCGCTATGTTTGAGATTACCGTGAGATCGCCGAACGTGTCTGAATGGCCTGGACCATTTTTTGATCGTCGGGCTCCTGTTGGCCAGCATGCATCGGTGTGTTTGATGCCTTAACAACGACCTCGTTGGCGACTCAGAACTCAGCCGCGTAGGTCTGAGTCGTCAGACTAGTTGCTGTGTGACAGGGTCCCAACGACCGCCGAGGTCGTTATATGGGTCACAGTATTATTGCTACATCGTTCAGTAGATCTGACTGTTTGACATCTCACTAGCGACCACGTAGCGACGCTCTAGCAATCCTTACCAGGTCGTATCGTTGCCGGGATCGCTGGAATGTCGCCAGGTGTGATGGGACCCTAATAGCTGAGGTTAGATTGTAGATCTGCCTGTTAATTTTTTAAATATCACTTCCAGTCTCTGACAGTGAGATCTAAAACGCACTGATATGGAGCACATAATTCCCCGCTCCCATCGGCGGCTTTGTGACATGATCACAGGGCGTAGAAGGGTTGTCATGCTGATGCATTGCTTTGTACTACTACACAAGGAGTTGGATGATCGCGGCTTCAAGTACACTAAGTAGACTAGTACAAACAGGAAAAAGGAAAAAATAAATAAATTTTTTTTAAATATGAATAAAGAAAAATCCAAGTTCAAAATGGCCCCCTTTTGCACAATTGAAAATTAGAACAATAAAAAAAATCACATATTTGGTATCGCCGTTTTCAGAAATGTATGAACTATCAAAATTTTAAATATATTAATCTGGTCAATAAACAACATAACAAAAAAAATTATAATGCCAGAATTACGTTTTTTTGGCTTCAACATTGCAATAACAGGTGATCAAAACACGCATCTACCCAAAAATAGTATAATAAAAAACGTCTTCAGCTCAGGGTGCAAAAATATGAACCATTGCAAAGCCCCAGATCATGAAAAAGGAGTTCTCCAAAAATGGTGGGAAAAGTGGCATTTGTTTTTGACGATTTTCAGAATTATTTTTTTTTTACCAATTACCGTATATACTCGAGTATAAGCCGATCCGAGTATAAGCCGAGGCACCTAATTTTACCCTCCAAAACTAGGGAAATTTATTGACTCGAGTATAAGCCTAGGGTGAGAAATAAGCAGACCCCCATCCCGGTATATAGCGCCCCCCATCAGTGGTATACAGTACCCCAGCAGTGGTATACAGTACCCCAGCAGTAGTATACAGACCCCCAGCAGTAGTATACAGGCCCCCAGCAGTAGTATACAGGCCCCCAGCAGTGGTATACAGGCCCCCAGCAGTGGTATACAGGGCCCCAGCAGTGGTATACAGGCCCCCTCCTTAGTATACAGGCCCCCTGCAGCAGTATACAGGTCCCCTGCAGTGATCTACAGCCCCCCTCCTTAGTATACAGGCCCCCTGCAGCAGTATACAGGCCCCCTGCAATGATCTACAGCTCCCCCTCCTTAGTATACAGGCCACCTGCAGTGATCTACAGCCCCCTCCTTAGTAAACAGGCCCCCTCCTTAGTATACAGCCCCCTCCTTAGTATACAGGCCCCCTGCAGCAGTATACAGTCCCCCTGCAGTGATCTACAGCCCCCCCTCTTTAATATACAGGCCCCCTGCAGCAGTATACAGGCCCCCTGCAGTGATCTACAGTCCCCCCTCCTTAGTATACAGGCCTCCTGCAGTGATATACAGACCCCCTCCTTAGTATACAGGCCCCCTGCAGTGATATACAGCCCCCCTCCTTAGTATACAGGCCCCCTGCAGTGATATACATCCCCCCTCCTTAGTATACAGGCCCCCTGCAGTGATATACAGCAACCCCCTCCTTAGTCCCGACTTTTTCCTGCTTGTGCCGGCTTCTATTGCTGTGGCCGACGCAGCAGATGACGGTCACATGACACCGGCACAAGCAGAAAGAAGCAGGGACCGGAGGAGCGGCGCTGCCAGCAAGGGGGCGCCGGAAAGGTAATGTATGAAATGTTTGTTATTTAAATGTGTGCCGCAGCCTGGGGGACAGATACTAAGGAGGGGGGGCTGTAGATCACTGATGGGGGGCCAGTGTAGTGTAATATGCACCGCTCCCCCCGCCGCTGATGGACGGGGGGATGCCGTGCATATTCATTACACTAATGAGGTGGCCCCATGTGACCTCCCGCGGTCACTGCGGCCCCTTCCTGCCTCCTCCAGCCCCCGGTCACAGCCCCCCTTTCCCCAAGCAAATACCCAGTGACTCAAGTATAAGCTGAGGGGGGCATTTTTCAGCTCAAAAATTGTGCTGAAAAACTCGGCTTATACTCGAGTATATACGGTAAGTGAAAAAAAAATACTATACATGTTTTGTATCTACATACCTGGACTGACCAAGAATCATATTGCCCAGTCAGTCTTAGCAAGTAGAGAACATAGTAAATAAACTAAAAAAAACAATTTGGAATTGCACTTTTTTTGCCCCCAATAATATACTCACCCTCCTGGCCTCTTCACCTTTTTCAGCATCTCTCCAGTCCCATGGCGCCATCTTGTCTCCGCAACGTCTGACTGTCCAGAGGTCAGATATTTTGTCTCAATCTCTCAATGAAAGTCTGTATATGAACCTTTTAATGTGGCTCTAACATTAATGAAATGCTTGCTTTCCCATGTTTTCCCCGTATGGATAGTGAGCTGTAAAGCATTTGTCACTGCTCTGGCTTTAATGTTTTTATCTGAATAGTTAAGTGTATAATTTTAGTTGTTCTCGTACCTGTCTCCTTCGACTCTATTCACACTTAAGCGAGAAGTATAAGCTAGACGTATGCAATTATATGGAGCTCCCTTATCTGTTGGCGTGTGATTTCTGTTCCTTATCGTGATTTGTTTTGTATATCTTACAGGCAGTTGCCCACTTGGTTGCTTCCGTTCTAAAAGAAAATGCTTCTTCTGGAATTATCAAACAATCTTCAAATCAGGTAAAACTTCCAACTATTGCCTGAATATTCTCACATGTAGTCTATTATTTGTCTTCTTTTTGTGGTGTAAAAGGATTATCCACTTACAAATTCACGTAATAGGCCAGGGGTCTCAAACACGCGGCCCGAGGGCCGCATGCGGCCCTGGGGCTTCACAATGCGGCCCGCGGCACCTTGGGCAACTTAATGATGAATCACCCCAGTGCAGTGGGCCACTGCAGTGCCCATGGTGTTATGACTTCCGGCTTGGCACCAACAAGCTCTGCCGTTGAGCAAGATCAATGCAAGCCACCAGCCAATGAGAGGCCCACAGCTGACGGCATATGATGTCACCTGCGGGTCTCTGACTGGCAGATTGCATTGATCTTGCTGAGCAACAGAGCTTGTCTGAGTGGTGGCTGGAGGAAGTCATAGCACAGCGGGGACCGCGGCGGCCCCCTGCACTGGAGCGATGCATCATTAAAGTGAGAAAAGTGTGAGGGTGTGTGTGTGTGTGTGTGTATACAAAAGTGTGTGGGTGTGTGTGTGTGGATGTTAGTATACGAAAGGGTGTGTGTGTGAGAATGTGTGTGAATGTGTGTGTCTGTGAATGTGAACGTGTGTGAACCAGGATGGGGGGGCATCAATATAAGAGTAGATCAGGATGGGGGACATCACTACCACAGGGGTCCAGGATGAGTGACATCACTACTAAAGGGGACCTGTATGGGGGACAATACTGCAAAAGGGAATTGGGATGGGGAACATCACTAGAAAAGGGGATCAGAATGGAGGACATTACTACAAAAGGGGACCAGAATGAGCTACATCGCTACTAAAGAGGATCGGGATAGGAAACATCACTACTTAAGGGGATCGGGATGGGGGAAATCACTACTAAAGGGGATCGGGATGGGGGAAATCACTACTAAAGGGCATCAGTATGGGGGACATCACTAGAAAAGGGAATCAGAATGGGGGACATCACTAGAAAAGGGAATCAGAATGGGGGACATCGCTACAAAAGGGGATCAGGATGGGGGACATCGCTACAAAAGGGGATCAGGATGGTGGCTTGACTAGAAAAGGGGATCAGGATGGTGGCTTGACTAGAAAAGGGGATCAGGATGGGGGACATCAGTAGAAAAGATCAGAATCGGGGACATAACTACAAAAGAGGATCAGGATAGGGACATTACTACATGAAGAGGACCAGGATGGAGACATTACTACAATATTGGGACCAGACATTACTACAAGAAGGGGATCAGGATTTGTACTTTACTACATTGAGCAAAAATTTCTGCTATTACTAAAAATATCACTTAGTCCTACAAGGGATGCGGCCCCCCGATATAATTTTTTTGCTATGTGCGGCCCACCAACCCAGCCGAGTTTGAGACCCCTGTAATAGGCAAAATAAGTCATGTATTAGCAAATTAGAATTTACAACTAAAATTAGAGATTTATGTTTTTAGGTGAGAACCAGTATGGCTGTACTTTCTGTTATCACTTTTGCAACAAATAGTTGCCAAACTTCTCAACCTTCTGATGTACTACTGTTTTCTTTAACCTTGTTTTTATTGAAAGAAAAAAAGTTTTAAAAAATTACTGCAAACATGACTTGACATATACATGGTAAGACTGTTATGAGATAGTAAATAGCAGAATGTACATTCCAAGTATGGCGAGATCAAGTCAAAAGAAAAATAAACCAAAAACTAGGAGGGGGAAGGGGAGAAGACAAAATGTCTGAAGCAGGTACTTTTCTTGCATATAGATCACCCAATGGGAGTTTAGGAATTACTACGGTGTGTAAGTCAGTAAATCGGTTGATGGGGACCTCCTGATGGGAAGCGGTGTGGAACTGGTTAGTTGGTATATGGATGCTAAGCGAGAAAAAAATTGCACACTTGCATACAGAGTTTCCCCGAAAATAAGTCGGTCTTATATTAATTTTTGCTCCGAAAGATTTGCTATGTCTTATTTTCAGGGGATGTCTTATTTTTCCATCCCCTTGCAGCCCCCAATGCGGTATCCCCATAATTCCCTTGCAGCCCCCAATACAGTATCCCCATCATCCCCTTGCAGCCACCATCATCCCCTTACAGCCCCCAATACAAAATCACCATCATCCCCTTGCAACCCCCATCATCCCCTTGCAGCTCCCAATGCGGTATCCCCATAATTCCCTTGCAGCCCCCAATAGATTATCCCCATCATCCCCTTGCAGCCACCATCATCCCCTTACAGCCCCCAATACAAAATCACCATCATCTCCTTGTAGCCCCCAATACGGTATCCTTATCATCCCCTTGCAGCCCCCATCATCCCCTTGCAGCCCTCAATACGGTATCCCCATAATTCCCTTGCAGCCCCCAATACAGTATCCACATCATCCCCTTGCAGCCACCATCATCCCCTTACAGCCCCCAATATCCTCATTACGGTGAGGTGCTAGAGGATGAGTCACAGCTGCATGCATAGCAGCATAGCCAATCCCCCCTAGTGTGTTATATTTCTGGGGGTGTCTTATTTTCGGAGAAACACGGTAGCACTCGCATGACATACAGTATACGAAACAGATCTCACTCATCCAACTGTCATGGATAAAAATTGGTGAAATTTTTCATACGCTCGTGTGACTCCAGCCTCAGTACAATTATGGTGACTTCAAGATTGTATACTGTTTTGCCAAGTTCACAATTATGTTTTTGCTGCGTTTTTTCCCTTCGGTTTTATGCAAATTAAGAGCTGTTTTCTACAGTACCAGCTAAAGCTTTTTCAGAAATCTCATGCACACACACTTACTATTTTTTACCTGATTAAAATGGAAACCTGCTGTGTTTTTGAAAGGAGCAGCATGTCAATTCTGTCAGTGTTTTTGTCTTTAATGGGAGACCGTCAAAACGCTACAACGCTACAAAATTCAGGTATAAAATGTTTGTGGTTATGCCGCGTTTTTCTAGTTTTTTTTATATGCATTTTTAGACAACAGTGAATGCAATAGAGAGAGATCCGCTGGGCATCCCTGGGGCATACTCCTATGGTAAATATTCTCCTGCATTGTTCACAGGTGTATTAAATATATGGTAATGGTTATATTATTTGATTTTGCACCTTGAACTGCTGATATGTTTGTACTTGCTTAGTTCTTCCTTTGTGAGACTCCCATACTTTTCCCATACTTTTCCCCCTTGGAGCAATTACTCACACATTATTCTGTTATTTTTTTATATAAATATGTTCACCTTTTTTACTATGCATCACATTACCAACCATCATTTAATTTTTATATTCTATGAGTATATTCTTTTCCATGTTATATATACAATCAATATGGTGGTTTGAGTCAGCCAACAATTTTTTTATATTGTCCCCTGGTTTTGTTTTTTTTTTCTTTTTTTTTTTGCATCTTACACATTCCTCTATCTTCTCTTTTAAAATGGTTTTACTTAGAATATCCATTTTTTTTATTAATCCTTTAATAAAATATTTTTCATTAATCTTTGGACTAGGACTCTTTTTTTTTTTTTTTCTGTCTGATATATAGACATAGATCAATTTAGATAGGAATATTTAGACTGACTGAGTCACAGACAGAGATATAGAAGAGCCACGGACATATAATAGAATTGCACCATGTGGAGCTTTTTTATGATTAAATGAATGAAAAAAATGATTTTGCATCACTGCAATTTTTGATAATTACCCCACAAAAGTAATGTTTTACTAGGGTTAGTAATTGGGGTGTCTGATAAACATATCTCCATTACTAACACCAGGGTTTGATGCTAGTGGACACTACACAGCTGATATCAACCCAAAAAACATTCTCCTGATTGTCAACGCACCAGGGCATTCAGGAAGAGCAGAGGTGAAGGGCCAGAAGATTGGCCCACCTAATGTAATACGCCACTTCTGGGGTGGTTGTCGGCTGTATTTGTTGACTGGAAAGAGCCCAATAGCTATGGACCTTCCCAATCTGATTATATCAGCCCTCAGCTGTCTGCTTTACATTTGCTGGCTATCTAAAATAGGGAGGACCCCACATATTTTTTTTTTTTTCATTTATTTATTTAATCACAAACCTTATTATTTGTCGAGTGGTTGTGCAGTTATATGTCTATTAGATGGGAGCCTGATCCTATCATATTGGGAGGGTGGTACATTTATGATGGGGGTTGGCTCTGTGGCGCTGGGGGCGGCGGCCATCTATCCCTCCTGTGTGCTGTCTCTCTTCCCCACCGTACTCTCTCCCACTATATATAAATAAATGCATTTTACTTTAAAAACCTGTTGCTGTGTTTTGTTTTTTCTTTATTAATAAAGGGTTTAATTTCCTGGTAAAAAAAAAATGTGTAGGGCTTGGCTGTATTTTCTTTTGCCAGTGTAGGTAAACCAAGTAGCTACTGACTGCCAACCCCCACTACTGGTATTTCCTTCGCTGGCAATGAAAGAATACAGGGGATTCCCATTTTTTTTTTTTTTAGTATTTAAATAAATAATGTAAACAAAACTCGCGTGGTCTTCGCTGTATTTGTGTTTGCCAGCCAGGGTAACCCCCAGGGCTCTGTTTATGCCCCCAGGGCTCTTTTTCTGCCACTCCCAGGGCTCTTTTTCCTGCCACCCCCCCCAGGGCTCTTTTCTGCCACCCCCCAGGGCCCTTTTTTTGCCACCCCCCAGGGCTCTTTTTGTGCCACCCCCCCAGGGCGTTCTTTGTGCCCCCAGTGCACTCTCTGCCCCTCTGTGCTGTGCGCTCTGTGCCCTCCACTCTCTCCTGTGCTGCCTGTACTCCGTGTCAAATGCACAAAGCAGGGAAACAGGACCTTGGTGATGTCAGGGTCATGTGATCAGTCATGTTCACAGGCGGAGCCAGGGTCAGGTGGAGCTTATCGGTGTCGGCGGATTGGGGGCGGTGTGGCAATTGCATTCGGCGGTTCCAGACGTCTGTTTCGGTTGAAGTCTGGTTGCCGGCAGCACCACTGGCAGTAGTGTGCGAGGGACCCTTGTCACACTTGGGTATGCAAATATATCTGCCACTGGCTTGTGCTAGGGGTATAACCGAATGGAAGTGGATAACAGGCGCCACTTTGTAATTATGTAAGTAGATATGCCTGTTAACATGTACTATAGACAAATGAACACCACAAATGCAGCAATACCTGCTTTTTTGAGTAGCTTTCTTACTGTTGAGAGCAGGTTTTGGCTGTAGAAAAAACACAGCAAAACACAATGTATGAACATTGGCTAAGTTTGTTTTTTGCACGTAAAGAAAATAAATGTCAATTTTTTTTTCTCTTTACCCAACTGGGTGTGGTCATGTACTTTATATGGAAGGAGTCTAAATTAAGCCCAGCTAGGTAAAAAGAGTACATTAATATACAAGGAAGTAGATGTGGTTCATCTCTCAGGAATGGAGAGTAGTGATCAGCGTACCTTTTGAAGTTTGGATTCGGCCAGTGCATCCTTTTTTTGTGCACTGTTTGTGACCTGAACTTGACCTGAACCTCAATGGAAGTCACGGATAGGCAGTTCAGCTTCCTGTTCACATACCGTCAGCCATAAGTAAAACACTTCCTAGGATGGGAGAGTGTGTGTTTTTTTTTTTTTTTTTAAATTAATTTTGGACACACTACACCCTAAACCTGTGCTCTTAAGCACAGTGCGAACCGATCAAACATTGCACGTGATTCGCACTGGGCCAAGCACCAACTGTATCCAACCACAGCAATACAGGCTACAGTATTTTGCAAACGTAAAGCACCCGAACTCTGAACCTGAACAGGTTTGCTCAACACCGGGAAGTTTAGTGACCCGAACCAAACCTTGAAAGGTTCACTCATCTCTGAAGGCCGCTTCACACGCTAGAATATCATTAACGATCTCGTTGAAACGTCACATATTTGTGATTGTCCAAATGATATTGTTTGTGCGTCGTTGCGTGTAAACAAACGATGTAGGAAGGAAAAATCGTTAGAACGGTCATCACAAATTTCGGATCCGGACCTCAAATCTATCGTTCGTCGTCCAATTAACGTCATGGGAAGAAGCTACATCGTTCAGTGTGACACCTTTTTGAACGATGTCGTTCATATTTTTCCTATTCCTTCTGCTTTGTGACAACGCAGTAACGATGTCGGAAAGATCGTGGTCACGTGAGATAGCTTATGATATCATTCACCTATATCCTAGTGTGTGAAGCGGCCTTAAGGGAGAGGCATTGGAAGAAAAATATTAACAATGCCAGATTAAGGAGGATATGTACACCAGGTAATAAAGTTACATCTTTATGACAAATGACCGGTCCACTTTAAGGTTTACTTCTCTCTTTGTATGGATAGTGTTGAGTTGGACTGGGACTGTCACTGACATGGGGCAGACATTGATTTCTTTTCTTTCTGTACAAGGTGGTGATGCAAGAAGACCCTCTTAGAAATCTGTAAGAAATTGATGATCTAAAAGAAGAAAGCAGAAATAGCTGAAGTAAAGTGCATCTCTTCAGTGATGGCATGACTAGAGAAAATTACCAGCGTCTTCCTGTCTGAGGCTGAAATATGAGCTTGGCTTCGAGATACAAAAGAAAACCTTTACTGTGGGAGACTTACCCAATGCTAATGAGCCCAGGATGTTTAGAGGACGGGGAGCGCCAGATCTACTTCTTTTCAGCTAAGCATAACAAAATAGGGCAGTCAAGGACTTTTATCATCAAATCGCATCACAGTGCAGACAGGTGCTTATATCTGATTCAGTGCTAGCAACACCCAATTCATTCAGGGGGCTGATTGTGGCTATTGAAAAAAAAAAATATATATAAAAGTCATTGGACCCAATAAAATAGCTTTAAATATGGTCTTTAGAATTAATTGTAACATACCGGCTGCAAACACTTTACCTCTTATTCGTATTGATTGTTTTCCCCCATTACCTACAAGCACACTAATACACAAAGGCCAGAGCTGATGAGAATAACCCCTGCCAAAAAAACACAAAAGAAGGATAAGAGGAATAGATTATACAGACATTTATATCATTGTGAGTATAAAAAACATGCTACACAAACAATAGACTAAGTGAGGATACAAGCTAAAAAATTATGCAGGCCAAAGGAAACTGCTCCTTTAATGCTGTATTACTCACTTCTTATACTAAAATTCAATAAAAATTACTTGAAACACAAAGATACAGTGCTATGCAAATTAATTGGGACAAAGCAAGTTTTTCTTGGATTAATTTTACTATTGCTGATAAGTGTTTCATCAGTTCTTGGTGTCGGTTTCCTTCTTCATAATGATAATAATAATAACAATGATGATAATTTTTATTGATATAGCGCCAACATATTCCACAGCGCTTCACAATATTTCCCTTTTCGTTTTGGAGAAAACGATTTAATTGTGTGTGCGAATTATTCTTGAAACGGTAGATTTTCCAATACCAACGGTGGAAGCGATTTCTCTTACAGTCAGACTTGTATGTTCATTAAGAGTAATAATTCTAGACCTGTTCCGTGGAGTAACATCCATTTTTACAGGCACGAATCACACTGAGAGAAAAAGTACACTAAACCACTCCTCACAGAAACAAGCTCTCAGCTGAAGCTGAGGGGGCAGCTAGTTGTTATTTTCTGACTAAAACTAGTCAAACCACATTTTATTACTCAAGGTTGTACACTCACACCTGTTCAAAGAGTTAAAACTGGTTTGAATCACTGACTGGTAACCCCAACTTACGATTTCACTTAAAAAATGCTTTGTCCCAATTAATTTGCACACCACTGTATATAACAAAAAAACGGAACAGCACAATTTCTCAAGTCGGGTGTAAAGCTCTCCTACCACAATCCAAGGTATTGTAGACACTGGAAAAAATGGACGGCAGCACTTCCTTTAGGAAAAGTCATGTGGATTTTATTCTCACGGGGACTGCAATGTTTCTGCACAGATCCTTTCTCAAGCAGTAACAGTTACCCACTGGGGTACAGATATATATAACACCCATGCAAGGGGCTGTCAATTATACTATTGATAATAATTTATCAAAAAAACGCAATACTCCATCATAGTTTACAAGTACAAACATCAATATATATTTAAAATGCCACTGTGCTTCATAAAGTGATATTACATTTATACAACATTATAAAACAGACTTTTGTCCTAAATTGGACACACAGTGCACGTGCTGCTTATTAATTAGGCTACGTTCACACATAGCGCTTTTTTTTGCGTTTTTTTGTGTGGGCGCTTTTACCCCCGCACAAAAAAACGCAAAAAAAGAAGCAGTGCTGTACAGACAGCACGCTTTTTTACAGGCCGGGGAGAAGTGATTTCACAGAGGGGAGGAAGAATCCTGTTTCCTCCTCCCCTTTGTGACATCTGTGACCGCCCATTAGATTTCGCAGTGTATTAATATACACTGCGAAATCTAAATTAAACAAAGCCAAATGTATGTAAAATAAATAAGAATGAAATACTCTACCTCTCCGACGCCTTTTCCCGGTGTCCGGTGGCGTGGCCAGGATGTGTCCTGCAAGAGCCTGCCGTGATGTCAGAGGGGTGTTCCCGGCGCTGATTGGCCGCTCGTGGTCATGTGATATGTATCAGCAGGTCCCGGCAGAACACACGTCTCCTGGCCTCACCACCGGACACCAGGAAAAGGCGTCGGACAGGTAAGTATTTCATTAATTTTTATTTCCATACATTTGGCTTTGTTTAATTTAGATTTCGCAGTGTATATTAATACACTGCGAAATCTAATGGCCGGTCACAGATGTCACAGAGGGGAGGAGGAAGCAGGATTCTTCCTCCCCTCTGTGACGTTAGAGAGAGAAAACGCAGGAGCAGCTGCGTAACGAATTGACAAGTCAATTCTTTTTACGCTGGCGCCTTCTCCCAGAAAGGCGCTGTGCAAAAATACGCGTTATCTGAACGGCAAACTGAATTTTACATTCACTTTGCTGTCAGACAATACGCACCTGCACATTTTAGAAAAGTGCTCGTAAAAAAACGCTCAAAAATGCGCAGTGTGTGAACGTAGCCTTAGAGGGACACACCACACCACTACTGTAAGTTATTGCTACTGATCGCCATGTTTTCGTCGTCTAGTTAGACGCACTGCGCATGCCTAATTTGAAAAAAATCTATAAATTCATTACATGGTCTCATGTGACTTATTTAGTTCTCGCACATGCACGTTATTGGGGCGAAAATCTTGGCAGCCATATTGCTACTCTCGCTTCTGCGCAGTGGCGATCTGAGGCCAACTCTGTACACCACACAGCGCAGTTTCACAGCGAGATTTTTTATATTTATGCATTATTTTGGTCGTACTTTAAGATAAATAATGCCACAGAATATACTAAAATATAATGGAGGAGTATTAGGTTCTCTACCAGGTATTTTTTATGGCACAGGATCAAGATAATTATAAGTACCCTGTATATCTATGTTTTTAAAGATAGATATTAGTTCTCATAAACAAATTTTTAAGGCATCTCAGGGAGAGTAATTTAGTCACTGTCCAGTGGACTCATTACAGTTAAGTGTGCTGGATAACCAGACACACTAATGAACTCTGCACTGGGTTGTAGAGAACCTACTACCCTATTGCATGTCATCCTGTTTCAATGCCTAATTCTCTCTAAACCTATGCTATATTTACTCAGAGATGTAGTTTTTTTCAGGCACTTTGATACAGTTGATATGGTCACCGTCCCCCTGGACACCCAATAGTCTCAGGAACGAATTCCATTTTTTCAAACATGGGTATTTTCTTGGATAAAGTTTTAAATTCCCTTGCTAATGCAGTAGATTAATATATCAAGGATACAGGTGATTTTTTTTATGCAAATTAAGTGAATTGTCAGTGAGTGGTGAAGTGATTTGACGTTGTATCGCTATACACCTCAGTTGATCATGTAAGAGGTCTGACAGCAGTGAGCAAAAAATTGAGGGAAGTCTGTAATTTGACACTAAAGCTACTTGAGCTAGTATTGACGAATAATTATTTTTTGTTCGGTGCCGATTTATTTTTACAACAAAGAGGTACAGCAATGGGCGCAAATATGGCATCTGCGTACGCTATTGTTGTCATGAGGGTCCTTGAGGAGGATTTCGTCTGTGTCCCACCACTTTGGCCTTGTTGCCACGTGGTGGAGATACATAGACGATGTCTTCCTCATATGGACTGGATCTGAAGAGGCTCTCACAGAGTTCTACATGTTTTTGAATACGATTGATGAAACAATTAAATTTACGTTGGTATCGCCTACTACATCATTACAATTCCTCCACGGTATCTCTGGAAGTTTAATTTGGTAACCGTCCAGTGGACTCATTACAGTTAAGTGTGCTGGATAACCAGACACACAAATAAACTCTGCACTGGTTTGTATAGAACCTACTACCCAATTGCATGTCATCCTATTTCAATTACTAATTCTCCCTAACCTCATGCTATATTTACTCAGAGATGTAGTTTTTCTCAGGCAATTGAATACAGTTGATATGGTCACCGTCCATTGGACTCGTAACAGTTAGGTGTATATGTATACAATTAACCTTGGCACAAGGATGTATACTACCCTTTTCTGTGCCTCTCAACCTGTTCTAGTGACCAATCTTTCTGAGCCTGTATTGTATACAAATAGGTATGCACCAATTAATGGTTCAAATTATATTCCTCCTTTTATTAACTAACAATAAGTCACATTCAGAATCCACATTTATAAATGACATGTGTAAAACAAAAGCGTGAGAAAATAGAAAGCAGGTGATCTTAAGTCTTCATAGTGCGGTGATATATCCCAAAATGTGAACCTGTGAATATATATATAAACAAAAATTAATGTAAAGTTCCAATTAGTGCTAATAAAATGTATAGTATCAGCCTAAAATGATTACACTGGTAAAGTCTCAGACCCATTAAAAAGGAAAAATCATTATTTACAAAAGGCTATGTATTTTATAATCTACATTAAGCCCATTTGGCTTCAGAGTAATTAGCCTGTGGATCCATTTTAATTTGTGTCTTTTTAATAATTTTATTCTATCTCCACCTCTTATTTGTACTGGAGTTGTGTCTATCAGCCTAATTTTCAGATCCTTTTCTGTGTGTCCCATGTCCTCAAAATGTTTGGGGACTTGCAAGTCACGTCTCTTTTTCTTTATGGTATGCCGGTGGTGTGCTATTCTTGTTTTAAAGTCCCACATCGTCTCACCGACATACCACAAAGAGCAGGGACAGTCCAGAAGATATATCACAAAATCAGATGTACATGTTAAAAAACACCTTATATCATACTGGGCACCAGTTGCTGGATGTGTTAAGGTAGAACCTTTTAGCATTAGACTGCAGTTGATACATGAAAGAAAGGGATAGCAACCTTTCCTTTTTGACCCTGTCAAATATGTTTGTCCTTCTTTCTTTAAGGAACCAATATCAGAATTAATCAGTTTGTCTCCCTGATTTCGGCTACGTCTGTACGGAAATGGAGGGGGCTGTCTAAACTCCTTGACATCACGGAGACCTCTATATAACATGGCCCAATGTTTTCTTATTATTTTCGCCACTTCCTCACTTTCATTACAGTATGTGGTCACCATGGGGGTTCTTTCCAACTTTTTAGGAGTTTGTTTTTTGAATAAAATATCTGACCTTTTTTTATTTTCATCTTTTTGAAATTCTTTATTTAAGATTTTAAATCGTACAATTAGGATTGGACAATATCAAACACATGAATATAATCAACTGAGAAGGCTAGCCAGCTGATAGAAGTGACTCATCCTTTAACACGGTGAATGAAGCTGGATGAATTTATTTAGATATAAATCTATCTTCTGATAACTCAACTGTAAAAAATAAAACCTATCCATTAGGACTAGCAATCAAATTAGTCTCAATGCAATGTCAACCATCAATTGCACTTCAAGAAAGAAGGTCCAAAAGATAATGGAGAAATAAGGAAATGTCAGATGACTGGCAGAAAGGTAGGGGAAATAGTCAAAGGGGGGACTAGGAGAAACGGTGTACTAAGAATAAAATATCTGACTTAACCACCTCATCAACTTTTTCTTTTTGACTCCTAAGTAATCCCCTTGGATATCCCCTTTCTGAGAATTTTTTTTATCATTTAATTGAGAGATTTTTCCTGATCTGATTCATCACTTACCGTATATACTCGCGTATAAGCCGAGTTTTTCAGCCCAAAATTTGGGCTGAAAAGTCCCCCCTCGGCTTATACGCGAGTATATAAAAAATACCGCAGCAGCCCCGGAGGTATACAGGCCCCCCATCAAGTTCCAGGGCCCCCCCCCCCCTTGCGCGCCAGCCTGGAAAGGAAAATCATACTTTCCAGTAAGTGTCCTGTCGCGCCGTCCGCATCTGCCGACACGCGATCCCCGGCTTCATTCCGCGTCTTCCGCATTTCCTGTAGTCGCGGGCAATGACGTCATTGCCCGCGACCACAGGAAGTCGGAAGCCAGAAGACGCGGATTGAAGCCCGGGATCGCGTGTCGGCAGCTGCGGACGGCGCGACAGGACACTGGTAAGTATGATTTTACTTTACAGGCTGGCGCGCAAGGGGGGGGGGCCCTGGAACTTGATGGGGGGCCTGTATACCTCCGGGGCTGCGGCTGTATACAGCCCCGGGGCTGCGGCTGTATACAGCCCCGGGGCTGCGGCTGTATACAGCCCCGGGGCTGCGGCTGTATACAGCCCCGGGGCTGCGGCTGTATACAGCCCCGGGGCTGCGGCTGTATACAGCCCCGGGGCTGCGGCTGTATACAGCCCCGGGGCTGCGGCTGTATACAGCCCTGGGGCTGCTGCTGTATACTACCTAAGGGCTGCTGTATATACCTATGGGGCTGCATATACCTCTGGGGCTGCATATACCTCTGGGGCTGCATATACCTCTGGAGCTGCATATACCTCTGGGGCTGTATATACCTCTGGGGCTGTATATACCTCTGGGGGTGTATATACCTCTGGGCCTGCATATACCTCTGGGGCTGCATATGGGGCTGCATATACCTCTGGGGCTGCATATGGGGCTGCATATACCTCTGGGGCTGCATATGGGGCTGCATATACCTCTGGGGCTGCATATGGGGCTGCATATACCTCTGGGGCTGCATATGGGGCTGCATATACCTCTGGGGCTGCATATGGGGCTGCATATACCTCTGGGGCTGCATATACCTCTGGGGCTGCATATACCTCTGGGGCTGCATATGGGGCTGCATATACCTCTGGGGCTGCTGTATACTACCACTGGGGCTGCTGCTGTATACTACCACTGGGGAGGCTGCTGTATACCTCACTGCTGGGGGTTGTATACCTGTGCTGGAGTCCACCCTCGGCTTATACGCGAGTCAATAAGTTTTCCCAGTTTTTGGGGGCAAAAGTAGGGGGGTCGGCTTATACACGAGTATATACGGTATTTACTTTTTACTGTAAGGAGTTGACTATACAGTATTGACTCCAGGGAATTTCTTGAATGTATAGTATACTGTATAGTAAAAGATCGTTCTTATCTGTTTCTTTTATAAACAGTTGTGTCTTAAACTGGTTATTATCATAGAACACTCAAGGTACCATCACACGCTGCAATTTTGCTAGAAATTTCACTGGCAATTTGCTGGTTGTAGTGAAATCATGGACACATTGTTCTATTTTGTTGCCGTGTACAAATGGAACAATGTGTCCATGATTTCACTGCAACCAGCAAATTGCCCGTGAAATTGCTAGCAAAATTGCTACGTGTGACGGTACCTTAAGACATCGAGAAATTGTAATGATGTAGTAGAAGATACCAATGTAAATTTAATTGTTTCGTCAATCGTATTCAAAAACGTGGAACTCTGTGAGAGCTTCTTCAGAACCAGTCCATATGAGGAAGATATCGTCTATATATCTCCACCACTTGGCAACAAGGCCAAACTGGTGGGACACATAGACGAAATCCTCCTCAAGGACCCTCATGACAACATTAGCGGGTGACATATTGGCGCCCATTGCTGTACCTCTTTGTTGTAAAAAGAAATGGTCACCGAACAAAAAATAATTATTCGGCAATACTAGCTCAAGTAGCTTTAGTGTCAAATTACAGATGTCAGTTGTCATATCGCTTTCCCTCAATTTTTTGCTCACTGCTGTCAGACCTCTTACATGATTAACTGTGGTGTAAAGCGATTCAACGTCGAATGATGCCGATATCGCTTCACTGACAATTTGCTTAAATTGCATAAAAATTCACCTGTATCCTTGATATATGATTCTGCTGCAATAGCAAGGGGAATTAACTTTATCCAAGAAAATTCCTATGTTTGAAAAAATGGAATTCGTTCCTGAAACTATTGGGCGTCCCGGGGAATGGTGACCATATCAACTGTATTAAAATGCCTGAAAAAACTACATTTTTGAGTAAATATAGAATAAGGTTAGGAAGAATTAGGCATTGAAACAAGATGACATGCAATAGGGTAGTAGGTTCTCTACAACCCAATGCAGAGTTCATTTGTACAGAAAAACTGTTATATTTTATACAATGGGTAAAATAAGTATTGAACTCGTCGCCAACTTTCTGAGTAAATATATTTCTAAAGGTGCTATTGGCATGAATTTCTCACTAGAGGTTTGTAACAAACCACTTAATACACACAGGCAAAATAATCAAGCCATACATGTCGAAAATGTTATGTGTAATAATAAGAAATCTAAGATAGGGGTGAGAATGCGCATATAGGGTCTTCTCCTTTAGGAGACCAGGTTTTGAGTGGTGAAATATAGGAACTGCTTACCTGATAAGGTTGTGTAGCACACAACCGGCGTCATCGCTCAGAACAATACAGCTGCTGCTAGGACCGTACCTCCACAGGTCACGATAAGCTTCTGCAGGACAAAGTACCTCGTGGTCCGAGCTGCTGTGATCATATGATAGAACAACCAGATACAGCGGTATGTCTGGGTAAAGTGGTAGCTGTTTATTTTCCTACGCGTTTCGGAGGAAGGAGTTTGCTCCGAAACGCGTAGAAAAAAAAACAGCTACAGCGGTATGTCTGGGTAAAGTGGTATCTGGTTGTTCTATCATATGATCACAGCAGCTTGGACCACGAGGTACTTTGTCCTGCAGAAACCTAATAATAAGGAATGACACAGGAAAAATTATTGAACACACTATGAAAGAGATTTGCAAAACGTCAAATCTGTCAGTAATTAGAAAGTAATTCTTCCACTTAGTGAAAAATAATATTTGCTGGTTCAACTGATAGCCTGAAAAAAAGATGTCTCATTACCAAGATGTCACACAAGAAACATCTCATGATAGGTAAAACCAGTGAGCAGGTTTGAGACACCTTTGCAATTTTATTGTTGAAAGCAAACTGATGGCATTGGTTACAAAAGAATTTCTAAAGTACTGAAGGCTCCAGTGAGGACTGTTAGGGCCATAATCCAGAAGTGGAAAGAACATCATTTCACTATAAACCGTCCACAACCAGGTGCTCCCTGCAAAATTTCAGACAGTAGTGGAAAAAAAAAATCATAATAGTTGTCCAGGAGACAAGAACGACCTATGGAGAGCTACAGAAAGACCTGGAATCAGCAGGTACAATTGTTTCAAAGAGAACAATTGGGTATGCATTGAACCTTCATGTTCTGTATGCATGCTCCACGTGCAAAACACCATTGCTGAACAAAAGGCATGTTCAAACCTAGTTAACGTTTATTCAACAACATTTAGACAAGCTTGTTAAATACTGGGAGAATAAAGACTGGTCAGATGATACCAACATTTAACTCTTTGGATGCCATAATAGACGATGTTTGGAGGCCGAAAGGCACTTCATATTACCTCAAAAGCACCATACCATCAGTGTAGTTTGGAGGTGGGAACATCATCGTAGTGGGGCTATATTTTGACATACGGTACTGGCAAACTTCATGTCATTGAAGGAAGCATAAATGGACAAATGTACTGAGACATTCTTGAGAAAAACCTGCTGCTATTTACCAGAATGGTGAAGATGAAATGAGGGTGCATATTTCAGGAAGATAATGTTCCCAAGCACATAGCCAAGGAAATTCTCAATTCGTTTCAGAGAAAGAAAATAAAGCTGCTGGAATGATCCAGCTGATCAGCTGACCTGAATCCAATAGAAATGTATGGAAGGAACTAAAGCTCAGAATTCATAGGAGGAGCCTAAGTAACCTTCAGGATTTGAAGAGTGTTTGTGTGGAAGAATGGGTCAAAATCCTGTTCTGAGATAATCTTATATACGTGGAGCTGCTATGTACAGTGTAATGGCCATGTCTGACTGTACAGGTCTGGGTGAATAGCTACTCTCTTTATGGAGATCAATTTTGTAAAGTCAGACACATCCATTACACAGAATATAGCAGGGACAAATATATAAAATTATCTCAGTATAGGAACATGTTTTTTAAAACGCATCCAATTGTGGAAATTATTATTATTCTAAGATCTATTGATTAAAATTAACTTTAAAATTAACTTTGTTCATGGGGAAAACCTCATTTGTTAAGAATCCATGTGCCTTGCAGCATTGCATTATAGGGATCTGTTAAACTGGTTAGTGACCATCACAATTTCAATAGCCTGCGCTATGGTACAATCTTTAACTGTGGATCAAAACTTATTCCATCTTTTTAAGTGTATGTTTATAAGCTGTAAATGATATTGATTTTACAGAACAACATATCAAAAGTTATTCAAAGAGACCTGTCATTAGATTTGACAATACATGCTGCATACTCACAGACTTGATGAGGATGTTGTACTTATTTGCAAGCTCTTGTCAGAATAGGTGGTTTAACTTAAAGAAGCACTTCCAATAAAAAATGGTATGCCCTAAACCTTGCTAAATGTGTGTATAGTGTTCCGGAGTCTCATTCAGACAACTATGTATCACGGTCTAAGTATAAACCAAGGTGCACAAACTGGTTGCAGGTGTCCTGTCCAAAACTTGACAGTCTCATGTACATGGGGTTGTTGAATTTATGTTAGGAGACACGTGGTGAGATCGTATATCACGGTCTATATACAGCTAGCCTATCACTGATGTCTGAATAAGACTTCAGTACCGAACAACATAGCTTGATTGACAGCTCTGCAGTGTTCCTCCTCCCTGCTAGGATCTCACACTTCTCAGTACAAGCTGGAACTGTTGTTTGAGAGGTGGGGGCAGAATGCATTTGAACTCATGAGCTCTCATTCTATAGTTGGACTGGAATGTCAGGATTTTATAGTTATTTTGACATAATTGTGAATTTTGGTGACATGACAGACCTACTTTCAGAATCGGACTGTTTTAGTGCTTTGTAAAATGTCATAATCCTCTCTTCACCAGTATTGTTAATATGTATTTGTGTTTGTAAATGCTGACAGGGTTGACTATTTTGGGTGAGAAAAAAACAAAATGATATATTGCCTAACTTATAAAAAATATCTTCTTTCAGACTCCATCTTTGAACACCCTGTGGGAGAAGTGCTGCAGTGACATCATTGTAGTGAGGACAGCCTGTTGTGATGCCCTCATAACCTTGGTAGAACAGAAACAGGCAGATTTCAACTATGTTCTTAATGGTGTCCTGAACCTTATCCCTTCTGCTAGGTAAGTATCTTTTCATGAACAACTTACTTTTTATCATGTCCTGAATGTAAACATTCTGGTTAAGAGCTCAATCATGCAATGACAGCTGTTTTTGACAACTCAAAAAAAAACAGATCTTTTAAAACGGGGGCGGGGAACCATTTTTCTGTTGAGGGCCATTTGGAAATTTCTACAATCCTTCGGGGGCCATAAAAGATTATCATCTGGAAAATTACCCCCTATATTTGGTTAAACAATCAACTCACCCCCACTGTGATGGCTGGAGCTGCTTCTCTTTGGCGTCGGTGATTTTGGTCATGTTGCTTCTCAACTGCTTTTCCAGTTTGCTAGAGCCCTAGATATTACAGGAAAGGCTGGGAGCATATATCTAACTGGGCATAGAGGCTGGGGCATAGAGATTACTGGAGAGCTGGATTTAAACGGCAGACAGTCGGCAAAACGCTCTGCCAGTCTGAGCAGTGTGTTTCCCAGGACTCTGACCGAGGGCCGCAAATAAGTAATCGAGGGTTGCTTTTGGCCCTGGGGCCTGAGGTTCCCCACCCTTGCTTTAAAAGAAACCTACCAAGTCCCCAAATGTTATTAGCCTGCAGATATGGGTTCATTCTGTAGGTTAATAGTGTTTCAAAGTCGTGCAGCTGCTGTAGTGAAAGCTCAGCAACTTGAACTTCCTCCCAGCATTCACTGACTTTGTCACCTCTAAGTACATAGTGAGCGGCAGCTGTAACCACTCCCCTGCACTGACAGCCGGCTCTGCACTAACAGCCGGCTCTGCACTGATGCACTTTTGAGCTGGTGGTCAGTCAGCATCGGGGTATAGTTGTAGCTGCAACCACATATGCACTGAGCTGGAACTTAATCTGCGCTGCCTGCGCCTTGGATTCAAATCCGGAGGCTGCCGTGAGGAATTAATTTAATTTCCTCCCAGCAGCGTGGCTTTCATTGCAGCTGCTGTGTGGTTTTGGAGCACTATTAACCTGCCTTTTAACCTCATATGTGTAGGATGTTAATAATGTTTGGTGACTTGACAGTTTCCCATTAAAAGGTATCCCTACTGCAAGATTAATATTTTGTTTCTCCTACTAAGAGCAATCAGTCAGGTTCCCTTAAATACAGATTGCTATCATGTGTCTCAAAGATTGAATGGCCAATTCTGATCCTCTTTAGAATAGGATACGTACTGAGTTTAAAGTACCGGCATTAAAAATGTGGCAATAGAACCATAGCAAGCAGAGGGACTATGTGCTGCCCCTTTTTAAAACAGACAGTGCATGGATGACAAATCATGATGTGAATGTGCCCAAAGCCTGACTCTTAAAGAGGATATGAGAATGTGTTTTTTAAAGCAACTGTGTTAAAGGAAAACTGTTGGGTCAAAAATCCATGTGTAACTGCTATCATTTCCTAATTTCTCGCTCTAAACTCTCTCTATTATGTACATATGTAGAGTAGAAAAGGCACTGACCTGGTTGATGCAGCTGTTAGTTCCCGTGGATGATGTGTTGATGATCCCGTGCTCCACTTGTAAGGATCAAGTGCAGGATTGTTTCAATAGAGGAAGCGGCACTCACGATAGAGGGAATATAGGAAGGGAATTGTAGAGGGCCGTAGAAGAGGAATAGTCCTCGAAACGGATTCCGTTGCTCACGCTTCCACTCCCTGCACATCCTCCCTGATGGATGTATCTGTAATTTGGATAAATAAATAGCTTGGAACCAGATCGTGAGTGCCACTTCCTCTATTGAAACAATCTCTCTATTTATGTATTTTTTTTTATATATATATTCCCCTCCTATCTTCTGTAAAGTTCAAATAAAGAGATTCATCCATCTGACAGTGAGTGATCTACTTAGTTCTCTGCTGTCCACTCCCCATAAGATGAATATGCTTGTCACATTTCACATCACTGCACAGGAGATCACTGTGGGGCTGCTGTATTCTCCTCTCTACGTTTTGCAGCATCACAAGAGGTCAAATACAACACAGAAACTGTCACAGCAGTGATACCTGCTTATTGAAACAAATGAAGTCTAAATAAGGCAGATCTGTAATGGGCCTCTCCCTCCGTGTCCTCAACAGAACAGACCTCCTGAAAATGAAAACTGACACTGCACTGAGAGCAAAAGGAAGAGGGAGGAGAGAGCTGCTGAGAGGGAGGAGAGAGCCACAGACAGGGAGTGCATAATTAAATGACAGTTTATACAGCAACAGGACTATTGCTGTTTGCTTATAATGGAGAAGACTAATACAGGAGCTTCATGCAGGGTCTGACTCTGCTGATAACATGGAAACTACAAAGGGTATAATAATGATTTTACATGTTTTTAAAAGGTCTGCCCAAACACTATTCAAGGGTAATATTAGTATCATACTGAAAAATGACCTGACAGTGTCCATTTAAAAGGGAAAGTAAAATTGATTCTTACTCTTCATTTTTTTTCCTGTGGATCTCTGATTTATATTTCTCTGTTTTAATAATTGACCATTAATAACACACAAAAGATTATGGCAGGACATGTGATGTCAACATGTGATGTGTAGTCACACGTGGGACAAAAATGCACTGTGTAATCCTTCTCTTAATGTCGCTTAAAGTGAGCCTGTCACCCTTTTGGGGCATTATAAACACTGCCCAGCACCTTAAACATAGTGTAATTTGGGTTCTGGTGACCCTTTTATACCCTCAAACTGGCCCCCTATTACCTCATAATAACTTTGAGTGTGTCCAGCACCCTATGGACCCAGTCTGGTAGGATGTAGCTCACTTGAATTTGGGCCGCCCTGCCCGCCTGTAAAACACGCCCCTGTGCCTGTAATATGCTGCCCCTCTTGTGGTCAGTGACGGCATTCACACCTGTGCAGTGGCGCGGATCACTGTGTTCTGTTGCAGCCGAAGTGACCAAAGTCTCGTGAGATTTGGGAAGTCTCACGAGACTTCATGCAGCTGCAATACACAAGAGTGACCTGTGCCACTGCGCAGGTGCGAATGTAGTCACTTATCACAGGAGGGGCGGCATATTACAGGCTGTGGGGCGGCCCGAATTTAAGTGAGCTACATCCCACCAGACCTGGTCCATTCGATGCGGGACACACTCAAAGTTCTTTTATAAGGTAATCAGGGGCCAGTCTGGGGTATAAAGGGGTCACCAGAACGCCAATTACACTATGTTTAGGCGCTGGGCAGTATTTATAATGCCCAAAGGAGGTGACAGGTTCACTTTAATACCAAATACACCTCTTTTGATTTAACCTCTTTACATGCCTGTGAAGTGAATATTTTTCTACACTATATTGCATCAAACCAGGAGTGTGCTGAGAAATATTTCTTCAGGTTCATCTGGATGAGATGAGGGTCTTCACACACTCCACTGGCATAGTAGTGTGTGTGTGTGTGTGTGTGTGTGTGTGTGTGTGTGTCCACAATTCAATTGAAAGAGAAGATGAAATCTTTTCGGGTGGAAAAATGAAAATAAATAAGAAAAATACTGTAGCTGCATAAGTATTCACACCCTTTAAACTAATACTTTGTTGGAGTAACCTTTGAATCTTTGACAGCATTCAGATTCATTGGGTAGTAGTCTATCAGCATGACACATCTAGAATCTAGAATTGACAATCTATGCACACTCTTGCAGTAGCGCTCCAAATTTGTCAGATTTTATAAGGGCACCTCAGGTCATCCACAGATTTTAAATTGGATTCAGGTCTGGGTTCTGGCTTCACCATTCCAAAACTTGGATTGCTTTCTGACAAAGCCATTCTTTTGTTGATTTAGAGTTATGCTTAGGCTGAAGTTGTACTGGGTGAGAGACATGCGAGAGGCTCGTGCGAGTGTCGCATGCATCACCCGACACGGCTGCTAGCTGTCCGGACAGGAGCGTGCAACTCCATAGTAATACCGGCAGCTGCTCCCATCTGAAGTGCCGTGACAGGTGATGCACGCGAGACCTCTCACAAGTCTCTCCCTTGTATGTAACCCAATGTGACTCCAGCCACATTATGGGTATTGTGACAAAATGGAGGCGCTTTTGTTCTCTTACAAAGAAAAACATTCAAGCTCAGCTATATTTTGCCAAATTCTACATCACTTCTGCATGTGGGGAAATGTGGTATCGTCTGAGGAGGCCAGGGTTGAACTTTTTGGCCAATTCCAAAAGGTATGTTTGGTGCAAAGCCAACACTTGGCATCAACAAAAGAATATCATACTCACAGTGAAGAGTGGTGGAAGCAACATTTTGCTTTTTGATGTTTTTTGGCAGATGGAATTGAGGCTCTGGTCAAGGTGGTGGGAATTATGAAAGTTTTGGAATGGCCCAGCCACTATGCAAACTGTTGTGAATTCTGCTTGTGGGCTCCCTCCTGTGGTTGTTCCTGGTAATGCAGTTGATCCTGTTTTGCACTCTTGGTCAGGTGAATTGGATAATTGCAATTCTGAATAGGATATTTAAGGTTGCAGGTTTTCCTCAGTCCTTGCCAGTTGTCAATGTTCCTGGAGGTGTTTCACCTCTGTCTGGTCTCTCCTGCCCTGCTGCAAGACTTCTAAGCTAAGTGTATGGTTTAGTCTATTTGTGCCTCACAAGCTGTGTGCTTGTTTTCTGAACTGGACTATTTCTGCTCAGAGTGCATGCTATGTTAACTTGCGCTCTGTTAGGAAGTTTTTCTTCCTAGGATTTTGGTGCTATTCGTTTGTTATTGGCTTGTTCAGCTTTTTGTGTCAGTATATATATTGAGAATTGTAGTATTCACAGGAGGTCTGCAGATATAGAGGCGCCGAGTCTTGAGTAGACTCAGGGTATTTTTGTTTTATCTGCGGTGGATATTTTTAAGGGATTTTATACTGACTTCAATAGTATCCTGTCCTGTCTTTATCTATCTAGCTAGATGTGGCCTTATCTTTGCTTGATTCTATTTTCTGCCTGAGTGTGTCTTTTCCTCTTACTCACAGTCAATATTTGTGGGGGCTTTCTATCCTTTTGGGGTTCTGCTCTGAGGCAAGATAGATTCCTGTTTCCCTCTTTAGGGGTAGCTAGTTCTCCGGCCGTGTTGAGGTGTCTAGGGTATGGTTAGCCACATCCCACGGCTACTTCTAGTTGCGGGTTAGGATCAGGAACTGCGGTCAGTATAGGTACCACTTCTGTGAATTTTTATTCATGCAGCTCCAAGGTCACCGGATCATAACACCAGACCTGAATCTAATTGAGAAGCAGTGGGTGACATAAAGAACCTATTCACAGATATGCCCTCATAATCTGAAGCATTTGAGGCGCTACTGCAAGGAAGAGTGTGCAAAGATTGCCAGTTCTAGTGTTCATACTGATAGACTCCAACCCAATGAGACTCAATGCCATCATGGATTCAAAGGGTACTTGAGCAAAGTATTCGTTTAAAGGGTGTGAAGATTCGTGTAACCACAGTATTTTACTTCTTTATTCCACCCAAAAAGATTTCATTTTCTTTTTCTGTTGAATTGCACAGATCATCTGCAACAATAAAGGTGGATGAAGTTCTTAAAAACTCTTCTTGGTATTATTTTTTATATGACAAACACCTGCATTTTAACTGGGATGTGTAGACTTATTGTTATGCCCAAGGGACATGGAGATGTTAAGTGAACTCACAGGACCACTGGTGGAGCAGTGGTAGCTGAATACCCGATATTCAAGAGACAGGAGAGTGATTTTAGTAAAATGAAGGATATTTATTAAGGAAATTTTAACGTAAGGAGAAGGTGTCTGAGGGGGGGAGCCTTTGGATCACGACACTGAATCTCGGAGCACCAACGAGGTAACCCTTAAACAGAGATTCATTTCCTTGGCTCTGGAGGTCTACGGAAACCCCTTCCATCATTGAATGGTTTTCGGAGGTGGAATTGTATTATAGAATGGAAGAGATAGCGGCAGAACTGTCTCAGACTCTGCCGTCTTTCTCTGTCACTTGGTCTGACTGGATAACTTTTAAAGACTCCAATAATTATGATCTGCTACTCTCTTAAAGGGAGTCCGGATCTTCCCCCCCATTCCTTTTAGGGGAATTCTTTCGACTGTTCTCGGTCTATCTGACATGTATATGAATCCAGTAAATATATTGTTCTTTCTTTCTTCTTCTTTTCTTTCTTTCTTTCTTTCTTTCTTTCTCTTCTTTCTTTCTTTCTTTCTTTCTTTCTTTCTCTTTTTTTCTCTTTTCTTTCTTTCTTTCTTCTTTTTCCCCTTTTTTTTTCCTCTTTTTTCTTTTTTCTTTTTTTCTTTTTTTTCTCTTTCTCCCCCCCCTTTTTTTTTTCTCTTTTTTCTCTTTCTCTTCTCGCTCTCTCCTCCCTTCCTTCCCCCCCCCTCCCCTGGGCGGATTTATGATTTATGATTTATGGTCAATGTTTGGTTGGAGGACGGCAATAACCATTATATGGCTTTTTTGATAAAATAAAAATAACAGAACTTTTCAGTTTTAACATTTTCATCTTAATTCCATACCTATGGTGAAAGTATGGAAAGTATTCTTTTGTTATATTTTCATTTATTATTAACCTTTCTATAAGTCTAGGACTATGGACAAAACATACTGTGTACTTTAACTCACGGAATGGTCATGATTCAAAACACTAAAGTGTTCTTGATTTTTGTATGTATTCTACTTGATATGTGAATGTTCTATACCTTTGTTCAATAAAAACATATTTACCCAAAAACAAAACAAAACAGAGATTCATGTAGTGCAGCACCAGGGGGTCTAAATGCTGCGAATCCCGAACCAGAGGGGTGACCAGTACAGATTGGACAGTAGAGACAGAGAGACTGTGGAACACTGGCTCTGTCTGTGGAGAGGATCCTAGAAGCTCCATGTAATCTGGCCGGTAGAGGTATTCAGATGGTTCCGTGGGGAGAGGCTTGGCCTGCCTGGGATGGGATCAGGAGTGTCCAGAGGGATCCAGGATAAGGAACTGCCTGCAGAGCATTCTGCGGAGACAGAGATATTAGTATAATGCAAGACAATAGACTTCCTATCGCAGAGCACTACTGGAGTACGACTTGGACAATGATTTAGAGAATGAACAAGTTGCCCAGGCACCTCCCTTAGGGGGAGGATGCCATTTATGCACAGAGCAGTTCAGCACTCTGTCTGAGTCCTAATAGAAAACAGGTATACTGGTCCTTTAATGTGTGCAGGAAGCTGCCGCGCATCCTAAGAGCATTCCTAAGAGACCTGCCAAGAGGTGGCAGGTTCCTAGCAGAGAAGGAGGCAGATGGCTGCATGGACCCATAGACAGGGTGAGCTGAACTAGTGAAGTTGCATGGTGAGCATCAGTCTCCCTGCTAGACAGCGACCAGCCCTGTGGCCAAGGGCATGACACTTCTTATATCTTCTGTGTGTGTGTATATACCCTATTTTCTGTACGTAATTTGTCTATAATTTTAAGTGTGTGTATATAAATGTATGTATAAATATTTATTTCTTTTACAATCCAATAGTTTATTGAATACTTTTTTTTATTTTTGTTTTTGTTTTGTCTAGTAATTTGCAAGGACTGGTAAAGTGTGTTTGGCGGCTCCTTCAGATTGAATCGGAAAATGTGGAAAAAGTTGGAGACCAGACCTTTAGTGCACTTATAAAATTTGGTGAGTGTTCATAGGTTGTTCACCATAAATACTTGATTTTTCAGAATGCTTCCTAAAGGTATTTGTTTTAGTAGGGACTTCTAAAGTAATGATTTGATGTAATTTTTGAGTGATTTATTAATTAAAAAAAAAACACGAGAATGAATATATTGGTACATACTTGAATGTGCCACATGTATTATTTCTCTGTACATCCACCTCATTGTCCAGTTCATAAATTCTTAGATTCTAATGGCCACTTTACACACACCAACTTATCTGTCCAACTTCTGACCAACCTACTGGTTGCAGTGAAATCATGGACACATTGTTCCATTTGTACACAGCCACAAAATGGAGCAATGTGTCCATGATTTCACTGCAACCAGTAAGTTCAGAAGTTGGACAGATACGTTGGTGTGTGTAAAGTGGCCCTTAGGGATTTGGCCTGATCAGCTGGATCCCTGTGATGTGCGGTGATTTCTACAAGGTTGTTATTAAAGAGTCATCACTTATCCCCACCAGCAATGGACAATTGGGATGTTTTAACCCCTTCCCGACCTATAACATTACACAAACATCATGGCAGGATCAGGGTCCTGCAGCACCGGTGACTGGGGCCGGTGAAATGTCACCAGTGCTGCGGGAACATGAGGACCTGTACTTTATCCCAGGGGGTGGCTTTCCCCATCTTGTGGCTAAAATCGCTCTGATTGGCAGTTTCGCTTTCAACTGCCAATCAGAGCGATTCACCCCCCCCTCCCCGATCTGATTGGGCTAGTGCCCATGTGACAATAGCTCTCCAATCAAGTATGGAGGGGCAGGTGCCCTCCCCCTCCTCAACCCCCTCCAGCTTCAGGCATTATCACCCCCCCGCCCCTTCCCTCTGCCCCCCCCACTTCCAATCCTCATGCCCTCACCTCTCCCCCATGCTGCTGTCTCCCCGATGCAGCCATGGGAGATTCCATCAGCCTCCTGCCGTGGCGCCCCTCCTCATCACCCGAGGATCGTGTGTGAGGGAGTATAGATGGATGGATGGGTGCATGGTGGATGGGTGCATGGATGGCATGGATGGGCATGGTGAATATGATGGATGGATAGATGGATGGATGGATGCATGGATGGATGGATGAGTGCATGGATGGATGGGTGCATGGATGGATGGATGGGTGCAACAAGGGATTAAGTGTCCATTTGTTGTAGTCTTTGGGGTCAGAGTCATGGTGCACTGTTTGGCAATGATCTGCTGTACCATGCACCATGACTCTGACCCCAGAGACAACAACAAGAGGACACTTGATCCCTTTGTTGTAGTCTCTGGGGTCACAGTCATGATGCACAGTATGGCAGATCATTGCCATACAGTGCACCATGACTCAGACCCCAGAGACTACAACGAGGGATCAAGTGTCCTCGTGTTGTAGTCTTGGGGTCATAGTCATGGTGCACTGTATGACAGATCATTGTCATACAGTGCACCATCAGTGTAACCCCAGAGACTGTAAGAAGAGGACACTTGATCCCTTGCTGCAGTCTCTGCATGTAGTAGAGGCGATCGAGCGACGTGGGACCATTGTTTTGGACTACGTCGGACGATATGGAGTAATAAAGATGGAGTCTCAATTTGTGTTTGTGTTTTTTTTTCTAATAAAAATATTTGTCTCTGTGTCGTGTATTTTATTTACTATTTACTAGAGATTCCTAATGGCTGGGTCTAACATTGGCCAACTTAAAAACTGGCATTAACCCCTTTATTACCCAGTTTGTCCACTAGCTCCAGGGCAACTGGGAGAGTCTGGGTACAACCCCCAAAAATGGGGCTTCTATAATGCGCCATTTTCTGGGGCGGCTGTGGGCTGCAATTGCAGCAATTGGGAGCCCAGAACGTTTGGGCCTCTCACTTTCCAACGTATCTTGGCAATGTATTGAGGGGGCTGGGGGAATCCTCAGCGTGGAGAGACACAAACATAGTGGTCACCCCATGCTGCGAATTGCAACCCACAGCCATCCCAGAAAATAGTGCATTCATTAGAGGGCATTTTCTGGTGCTGTACCCCAACTCTTCCAGTTGCCCTTGTGCTGGTGGCAATGCTTGTAGCACACAGGGGTCTCCATACACGACATGGTGTCCGCTAACAATTTGAATGGAAAATTAGCTCCAATTGTTAGCGGACACCATGTCGTCGTACGGAGAGCTCCTGTGTGTCTGAACATTGGAGCTCCCCCACAAGTGACCTCATTTTGGAAACTAGACTTCCCTAAGAAACCTATCTAGATGCATAGTGAGCACTCTGAGCCACCAGGTGATTCACAAATTAGTCCATAAAAATGAAAAAAGGAAATTTTTGTGAAACAAAAAGTACTTTTTCATTTTTACGGATCAATTTGTGAAGCACCTGGGGATTCAAATTGCTCACTATGCATCTAGATACATTCTTTGGGGGGGGGGGGTCTAATTTCCAAAATAGGGTCACTTGTGGGGGAGCTCCAATGTTTAGGCACACAGGGGCTCTACATAAGCCACATGGTGTTCGCTAACAATTGGAGCTAATTTTCCATTCAAAAAGTTAAATTGCGTCCCTTCCCTTCTGAGCCCTGCCGTGCGCCCAAACAGTGGTTTATAACCACATATGAGGTATCGATGTACTCAGGAGAAATTGGCCAACAAATTTTAGGGTCCATTTTATCCTGTTGCCCATGTGAAAATGAAAGAATTGAGGCTAAAAGAACATTTTTGTTGGAAAAATTAAAATGTCCATTTTTTCCTTCCACGTTGCTTTAGTTCCTGTGATTCATCTGAAGGGTTAATAGTCTTCTTGAATGTAGTTTTGAGTAGCTTGAGGGGTGCAGGTTTTGGAATCGTGTCACTTTTGGGTGTTTTCTGTCATGTACGCCCCTCAAAGGGTGTTCAAATGTGATGTAGTAGGGAATTGTAATACAAATCGCCTTAAATCCATCTTCATTTTTCATAATGCCTTTAGTCATACTTGCATTTGTAGTTCTCACAATTTTTTAGTACTGTACAATTTTTCCAGGGCTGCTAGCATGGTCTGTGTTGGGGGTAGGAGAAATTGTTTTACCAGCTATAAATAGTTCTTGTCTTAACTTAAAATAAAAAACAAAAAACCCGTAGCTGAAGGAAAAAGTGCAATGTCAAAATCCTAGCTTGTTACACTAACATAATGTATTGAGAGAAAACAAAGCCATATTTTCTATAGGCTGATGATGAATTTTGGGAATCTCTGTAGCCTAACTAAAACCACTAGTCACAAAAGTCTCAAAATTCTGAATCTCAGCTCATCTGGCATCATTCCTCTAGTACAGGGGTGGGCAACTCCAGTCCTTAACGGCAGCAAACAGTTAATGTCTTCAGGATTTCCTTAGCATTGGACAGTTGGAATCATCACCTGTACAGAAGATTAAATTACCAACTGTCAAATACTAAGGAAATCTTGAAGACTGCAGTGGGTGCAGCCCTTGAGGCCTGGCTTGCCCACCCCTGCTCTAGTAGATGCTGGATTAACACTATCTATATCTTTATACATAATCATTAGTTTAGCGCTTCCGGCCACTGTGCCGCTATGGAGCAAGGGCGCCTGCGCTAAACTGATGATTATGCCTGCCTACCCCGGAAGCGCCGCCATATTACGACTCCCATGCCGCTGACTGGCGGCGGCTCCCTGCAGGCTCCCCTCACCGCACACCCCATGCACGCTGCTGCCTCCACCACCGCTCTGATGCCGCCACCGCACACCCCTGCACGCTGCTGCCTCCACCACCACTCTCATGTCGCCGCCGCCACTCTGTTTCCAGCCTCCAGCCCCGCCGGTCCGCTGCAGCAACGCTGCTGCCTCCACCACTGCTACTGATGCCGCCGCCGCCACTCTGTTTCCAGCCTCCAGCCCCGCCGCAGCCACGGTAAGCCACATTACAGAAGGGCCCGCCGCCACCATCTGCGGCCCCCTATAAGAAGGAGGAGGAGTGTCAGCTCTGCAACCCAGAATGTATACACTATAAGAAGGAGGAGGAGGGAGTGTCAGCTCTGCAGCCCCGAATGTATACACTATAAGAAGGAGGAGGAGGGAGTGTCAGCTCTGCAGCCCCGAATGTATACACTATAAAAGGAGGAGGAGGGAGTGTCAGCTCTGCAGCCCAGAATGTATACATACACTATAAGAAGGAAGAGGAGGAGGGAGTGTTAGCTCTGCAGCCCAGAATGTATACACTATAAGAAGGAGGAAGGAGGAGTGTCAGCTCTGCAGCCCAGAATTTATACACTATAAGAAGAGGAGGAGGAGGAGTGTCAGCTCTGCAGCCCAGAATGTATACACTATAAGAAGGAGGAGGAGGGAGTGTCAGCTCTGCAACCCAGAATGTATACACTATAAGGAGGAGGAGGGAGGAGTGTCAGCTCTGCAGCCCAGAATGTATACCTCCCCCACTCACCATACACCCTGCTTACCCCTCTCACCCCCCCCCACAAATTACACAATCACCCACACTGCCCTGCTTACTCCTCTTACCCCCCTAACTCATCACTCCTTACCCCTCTCACCCCCCCCCAACTGCCATAATCACCCACACTGCCCCTGATTACCCCACACTCACCCACACTGCCCGCTCACTCCTCTTACCCCTGTATCTCACACTCCTTACCCCTCTCACCCCCCCCCCAACTGCCCACAATCACCCACACTGCCCCTGCTTAACCCCACCCCAATCACCCACACTGCCCCTCCTCATGCCCCCACACACCCCACACTGCCGCTGTTTATGCCTTTCCCCTCCCCACACTGCCCCTGCTCACCCCTCTTACCCCCCCCACATGCCCTCACTCCCCACACTGCCCCTGCTGACACCCCAGAGGCTCAAGTCACACCTAATGGCCCCAATGCCACACACCCCGCCCCCCCATATTCATGTCACCCGACTCCCGATGTGATAGCATCGGGCCTTTTTCCTAGTAATTAATATAATCTCCATCATGGAAAATAGTTTAATTGAATTGATCTTCCCATCATTTCTTTAAATCCACTATTTTTGCTCAGGTGCTTGGGTGTATGTTTGATTTCAGATATGTAGTCTTCTAATAATAAAATATGTTACCAGGTAACCCAATTTCAGAGTAACCTAATGTAGAGTCTAAGACCCTGATTCCAGTGATATGCCTGATACTGGGCAGCCTGCAGTAGTTTTGATAAAATCACTTTTTTTCAGCAATATCACTAGAAGACTAACAATGCCCTGCTACTATGTAGTCCCCCATATTCGTGAGCTCTGTACCCATGCGCCCCTTACTTGACAGCTTTCTGCCTATGCACAGTGTGCACAGAAAGCTGCCATTCAGTGGTAGGGGCAGGGTTATAGAGCTCAGCATACAGGTAACTAACAGGTCTGCAGCAGATGATGGAATTTTATCAAAATGACAGCAAGCAGCCCAGGCAGTGATAGCTACTTGAAATAAGGGTCTAAACCCCTACATATTTTACTTTCAAATGGGGTAGTAAAACAGATTCTCTCCAAGTCTTTCACCACTTCAGCCCCCTAGAAGACAATTGTACGGTGCCAATGCATTTCTACACTACTGGAGTTTAAACAAAATAGCAAAAAAAGGGACATATGATCATACCCGAGACTAAAATGAGCATTTTGGACATGTATATTTACTCTTTGCAGAACATTTCGTCTGTAGATTTGGTCAATAATCTGCAAAGAAACTATACCACTATCTTCATGTATTACCTGTGGATTTTACGGATGATTTCACCTTTCTCCACTGCAAAGCACTGAAGAGGGTGAGATCCATTGTGTAAATCTGCCGAAAAGCCAGTAGACATGTCCCAAAAGTCAGTATGCTTATTTACTAAATGCCTCAATGGAACAAAAATAAAAAAAAAACTAAAGCCACTTCCTAACATCCAAGTGTGTACAGGTGTATAAGGAAAATGAAATATACCATAACAAATAAACAGTTGTACTCTGAAAACTAGGGCGTGCCAACATTGAATATAAGAATATACACATACATTACTGCTAGAGAAATACAACTAAAAAAGACAGCTTATAAAAAGGGCAGTTTTATGTGAGCCCAGCAGCCAACATCAAAGCGTACATCTTTGCTCCTCCCCTTCAGACTTAGGCATTTTTAATATTCTATTAGCAGGTTCCTATCCACCCATAAATTAAAGGGTATTTTAACCCAGATAGAGACATTAGATTAGCTAGGAACCCAGCAATGAGATAACGCTTGACATTGGCTGCTGGGCTCACATGTAAATGGCCTTATTTATATGTGAAGTTTCAATTTTTAAATGTATTACCTTAGCAGTAATGCGTGCTCATATTTCCATATTCAGTGTTTGCATGCCTTACCTACAACTGTTTATTTCAACACAACAAAAGAGCACCACAATTTACAACTCCACATTATCTATGTTTATTTGTGCTATAGCACGTTACTCACTTTAACACCTCCTACACTACCGTTCCTGTTTCGGTTAATGGCTGTTATTAAACCTAAATATGAAAATGATTGTTATCTCCTGTTTGTCACAATTGGTCACTCATACATCTGTCTATAATCTTTTTAAAATGTACATATAAAATTTGCTGCGGCTTTTGTCGGTATCCCCTTTCCCCGAAGACACTGAATACATAGCACTCTCAGTTCTTTATTTTCCTGAGGAAGCTGCATATACATCTTATAAGTGCTTCTATTCCTCTAAAGAAGTTTCATCTATAGTCCTGTCACTACCTCATTTCCCCAGGAAGAAGCTGCATCTATATCACTGTCAGTGCTTTGTTTCCCCTATCTATAGCACTGTCAGTGCTTCGTTTCCCTTGTCTATAGCATTGTCAGTGCTTTGTTTCCCCTATCTATAGTACTGTCAGAGCATCCTTTCCCTTGTCTATAGCACTGTCAGTGCTGCGTTTCCCTTGTCTATAGCATTGTCAGTGCTTTGTTTCCCCTATCTATAGCACTGTCAGAGCATCCTTTCCCTTGTCTATAGCACTGTCAGTGCTTCGTTTCCCTTGTCTATAGCATTGTCAGTGCATTGTTTCCCCTGTCTATAGCACTGTCAGTGCAATGTTTCCCCTGTCTATAGCACTGTCAGTGCTTTTTTTCCCCTGTCTATAGCACTGTCAGTGCTTCGTTTCGTTTGTCTTTAGCATTGTCAGTGCTTTGTTTCCCCTATCTATAGCACTGTCAGTGCATCCTTTCCCTTGTCTATAGCACTGTCAGAGCTTCGTTTACCCTGTCTTTAGCATTGTCAGTGCTTTGTTTCCCCTATCTATAGCACTGTCAGAGCATCCTTTCCCCTGTCTATAGCACTGTCAGAGCTTCGTTTACCCTGTCTTTAGCATTGTCAGTGCTTTGTTTCCCCTATCTATAGCACTGTCAGAGCATCCTTTCCCTTGTCTATAGCACTGTCAGAGCTTCGTTTACCCTGTCTATAGCACTGTCATTGCATTGTTTCCCTGTCTATAGCACTGTCAGTGCTTTGTTTCCCCTGTATATAGCACTGTCAGTGCTTTGTTTCTCCTATCTATAGCGCTGTCAGTGCTTCAATTCCCCTGTCTATAGCACTGTCAGTATTTCATTTTCCCTGTCTATAGCACTGTTAGTGCTTCGTTTCCCCCATCTATAGCACGAAATGCATTATGAGGGCCATATTCTGTGAATAAAGATTATTAACTAACAGATTATCCCTGCTGTGGATGCTGTAATAGTGTGCTCCAACTAAACCGCAGTCTTCAACAATTGTTTTTGTGTAATCCCGCTGGGAGCAATAAGAGCTGCAGATCGCAGCAGTGAGAGTAAAGGACCTGTGGTGATGTCACATCCCTCGTGACTGATCCAGCTTGAGGTTTTGGGCGGTGTGCGAACACACATCGGTGGCCCACACAGTGGCTGGTAGGGGTGCACAACCACCAAAGGTGAGTGATCACCCAACCCCTCTCCCCAAAATCCTCCTTAGACCACCAGGTACACACAGAGTCGCCTCTCCATATTTTCTGTATTACAACCTTATGTGGAGCCCACTGGGACGGGGTACTCGGTACCGGACCGGGGTACTGCTGGGGATGTCACGACGGTCTTGATCTGGACCGTGTCCCAGGTCCCGCAATAAATAATAAATGGGGGGATATTTACAGGGGAATCCGTCGTGACAACACCCACGGGTTGTGGTCAGTGAGGGGACCACCGCTGCTGCAAAACCTCTGGGGATGATGTTTGGCAGCTGGAAATGTAATGGCTCTCCGCGGGTAGAGCTTGATTCTCCGGGGCAGTGGTAGTAATAGTCTATAGATAGTGCTATGGATGTTGTAGGATAGGGGTAGCGGTAGAGATGATGGTAGTTTGTGAGGGCATGCATGGTTTGAGCACAAGGATCACACACACTCACGGTTTTGAAGTTTTCAACGGCTTTACTGGAGTTGTTGTTCAGCAAGTACTGTCCACGGAGTCTGTATAGGGGCCGGGTTGCTCCCACCCTGTCCGGGTCCTCATCTTCGTACTCCTGCGCCTTGTGTGTGGTCCTGCTGCTGCTTTACCTGAGCTGCCGGCCCTGTTTCTCCTCACAGGTACCCCCTTTGCTAGGCAACTTGAGTCTTTCTGTGTGCTTCTGACCCTACCAAAAGCAAAACAAAAATCACTAAAATGCTCAAATAGAGTCCAAAGTTGAAAAGAAAAGTCCTTCTGGGGGTTTAGTCCATTGCCTCCGGGCTGATAGATATATACAAAAGAGTTTTTTACCACAACCAGTCCGTGGTAATATGGTCCATAAATAAAATGTTCAAAGTTCAAAAATTTGCAAGAAGTTCGTACAGTATAGTCTCTGTAGGTACTGGGCTTTTTTAATGTTGCAAACAATATAAACACTTACAGGTTTCTGGTTTGTAAGTGCGGTAGGCCTCTAGGCCCTCGGGTCACAGCATATGAGGCCAGGTTCTTACTCTCCGTGGCTGCCACCTAACACCAAGCTATCCTCACCCTTTCTATACACTTTACACAGTAACGGGTTCAATTAAACTTTACAACAAACATATTTACATTTCACTATTAATTTTACTTTTCAATCTCTGTACCTTGCCGGTAACTGACCCTGGGTACTACGCTCTGATCTGCATAATGCTGGTGTACTGCGTGTACTTAGCACAATGGTGTGGGTGGACGTGTACCTATTTAGAGTATCCGTTACTACTGGGGATGGAGATCTGACAGTAGGACTGACAAGCCCACTGTGACCAGGAATTTGTTCTTCCTCTTCAGGCTCGACTTCCAGTTCTTCCTGTCTTGGGACTTCTGGTTGTGCAGGTTCTGGTGTTGGTTCAACCATTGAAGGGAAAGCAATCATTGGGACTACAACTGCTAGTAAATTGGCCATGATTTGGGGAAATCTAGAAATGTCCAAGAATCTCCTGGAATTGTATACTTTCACAGCTCACATATTAAAGCAAATAATGTTTTTATAACCTGCCTGTGACAATGCTGTAATGCTATCATTTGCACAGATCCTCGCGATAAGGTGGCAGCTGACCGATTCAGTTAGAAAGCTTTTTGCTTTACTGTGTATTGTTGTCAAAATTGTATAAAGAGAACATTTATTCTGCCGGAGAGTGAAATTAGCTGATACTGCCATTTTTGCCTGTGTTACCGCTTTAAGGTTATTACATGCTTATCACAGTCTGAATCCACAATCCATTCACTTCAGCACTATGCCCATTATTTCTGTAAAGAATAAAGGTAAAGTGAACCTGAGGCCGGCACACAGTGTTCTGCTGCTCTCTGCTTCAGCATGACGGTACACAAACATTTCTTCCAATTTACAGCACACAAGTACGCGGCCTGCTGTTCATTTCTTCTAAGTAATCTAGTGTAACATCCTGTTTCCTTGCTGCCTCTATTGAAGATTCTCTCCTCCCCTTCCCCTGCACGGCGCACTCTCATTTCTCTACATGAAATGCTTTATCTCCTGGACAAAGAAGCTGGCTGCTGTACTAAATTATCTCTTATACCAGGCAGTTAAATGCTCACTTTCTTTGCAGCTCCAGCCGAGTGAATGCGGCCTGATTTGGATTATTTAACCTTTTTTCCTAAAAATGGCTTTTTACCTTTTCCGCAAATTACTTATTTTTTTAAGTAAGAAAATTCCACAATTGGTCACTGAAATAACTTTCAATTCAAAAGTACGGTATTTTCCATTTTATATTTACTGAATATCAACTAATGAAAATCAGGCATTGCTTTTGAACTGTGGGTCAACAGTGACTTCTTTAACCCTGTTAAAAGGCAGACTGACTGATTACAAGTATCTATAAATAGAGAGAGACATAGAGAGGCGCAAATGGGTCTTATAATTTAAATAAGATTGTCTATCTATGAGTGTATGTGCTCACCTGGTTCAGTTGTGCTAACTCACAACATGTATGCTCGCCTGGACGGCTGCTGCTGGATCTGCACTTCCACATGCACCATGGTGGTACAGTTAGGGCCAGAAATATTTGGACAGTGACACAAGTTTTGTTATTTTAGCTGTTTACAAAAACATGTTCAGAAATACAATTATATATATAATATGGGCTGAAAGTGCACACTCCCAGCTGCAATATCAGAGTTTCCACATCCAAATCGGAGAAAGGGTTTAGGAATCATAGCTCTGTAATGCATAGCCTCCTCTTTTTCAAGGGACCAAAAGTAATTGGACAATGGACTCTAAGGGCTGCAATTAACTCTGAAGGCGTCTCCCTCATTAACCTGTAATCAATGAAGTAGTTAAAAGGTCAGGGGTGGATTCCAGGTGTGTGGTTTTGCATTTGGAAGCTGTTGCTGTGATCAGACAACATGCGGTCAAAGGAACTCTCAATTGAGGTGAAGCAGAACATCCTGAGGCTGAAAAAAAAGAAAAAATCCATCAGAGAGATAGCAGACATGCTTGGAGTAGCAAAATCAACAGTTGGGTACATTCTGAGAAAAAAGGAATTGACTGGTGAGCTTGGGAACTCTAAAAGGCCTGGGCGTCCACGGATGACAACAGTGGTGGATGATCGCCGCATACTTTATTTGGTGAAGAAGAACCCGTTCACAACATCAACTGAAGTCCAGAACACTCTCAGTGAAGTTGGTGTATCTGTCTCTAAGTCAACAGTAAAGAGAAGACTCCATGACAGTAAATACAAAGGGTTCACATCTAGATGCAAACCATTCATCAATTCCAAAAATAGACAGGCCAGAGTTAAATTTGCTGAAAAACACCTCAAGAAGCCAGCTCAGTTCTGGAACAGTATTCTATGGACAGATGAGATAAAGATCAACCTGTACCAGAATGATGGGAAGAAAAATGTTTGGAGAAGAAAGGGAACGGCACATGATCCAAGGCACACCACATCCTCTGTAAAACATGGTGGAGGCAACGTGATGGCATGGGCATGCATGGCTTTCAATGGCACTGGGTCACTTGTGTTCATTGATGACATAACAGCAGACAAGAGTAGCCGGATGGATTCTGAAGTGTACCGGGATATACTTTCAGCCCAGATTCAGCCAAATGCTGCAAAGTTGATTGGACGGCGCTTCATAGTACAGATGGACAATGACCCCAAGCATACAGCCAAAGCTACCCAGGAGTTCATGAGTGCAAAAAAGTGGAACATTCTGCAATGGCCAAGTCAATCACCAGATCTTAACCCAATTGAGCATGCATTTCACTTGCTCAAATCCAGACTTAAGACGGAAAGACCCACAAACAAGCAAGACCTGAAGGCTGCGGCTGTAAAGGCCTGGCAAAGCATTAAGAAGGAGGAAACCCAGCGTTTGGTGATGTCCATGGGTTCCAGACTTAAGGCAGTGATTGCCTCCAAAGGATTCGCAACAAAATATTGAAAATAAAAATATTTTGTTTGGGTTATGTTTATTTGTCCAATTACTTTTGACCTCCTAAAATGTGGAGTGTTTGTAAAGAAATGTGTACAATTCCTACATTTTCTATCAGATATTTTTGTTCAACCCTTCAAATTAAACGTTACAATCTGCACTTGAATTCTGTTGTAGAGGTTTCATTTCAAATCCAATGTGGTGGCATGCAGAGCCCAACTCGCGAAAATTGTGTCACTGTCCAAATATTTCTGGCCCTAACTGTATATTTAAAAATCCAAAGGACTAGTGCTTAGATGATCCGCGCTGACGTCGGGATAAATGACCAGGAAGACAAGGCTTCTTAGAATGCGGCTGCTTTATTTCCTACGTGTTTCGGTGCTGTCCCAGCACCTTCCTCAGGGAGTTAAGCAGAGACCTGACAATCCAGGGCAAGAAGGCAGGGAGAAGCCACCGGGGACCCACCTGTCCGATTCATCTGCCATGCGGCTCAGTCCTCGTAGGCTATTAAAGAATGTTTTTCTCTGAAATGCCACAGTTTGAGTCCAACATATCTGTCTATAGTCAAAAAGCCATTGGCTTAAATGCTGCCCAAACCTTGGTCACTGTTGTCACCATTTAGCATGGTGTATAAGTCTAAGAATTTTGTGTGTATTCCTAATTGAAATCATTGAGATCTCGTATGTATGTAACAGAGTAGCCCCCCTGAGACAGACTTGTATCACTCTTTGTCTCATTGTCCAGTGTTTATTATACCATCGTCTCAAACGTATGTAAGCATTTCATTTTAACATTGTCATTGATCAACTTATCTTATGGCATTTACAGTGCCTTGTGAAAGTATTTGGCTCCCTTGAACTTTTCAACCTTTTGCCACATTTCAGGCTTCATACATAAAGATATAAATCCAAATTTTTTTGTGAAGGATCAACAACAAGTGGGCCACAATCGTGAAGTGGAGCGAAATTTATTGGATATTGTAAAACTTTTTTAACAAATGAAAAACTGAAAAGTGGGGCGTGCAATATTAATTGACCCCCCTGGGTTAATACTTTGTAATGCCACCTTTTGCTGCGATTACAGCTGCAAGTCGCTTGGGGTATGTCTATCAGTTTTGCATATCGAGAGACTGAAATTCTTGCCCATTCTCATTCTTCCTCGCAAAACAGCTGCAGCTCAGTGACGTTGGATGGAGAGCGTTTGTGAACAGCAGTTTTCAGCTCTTGCCACAGATTCTCGACTGGATTCAGGTCTGGACTTTGACTTGGCCATTCGAAAACCTGGATACATTTATTTTTGAACCATTCCATTGTAGATTTTGCTTTATGTTTGGGATCATTGTCTTGTTGGAAGATAAATCTTCATCCCAGTCTCAGACTCCAACAGGTTTTCTTCCAGAATGGTCCTGTATTTGGCTCCTTCCATCTTCCCATCAATTTTAACCATCTTCCCTGTCCCTGCTGAAGAAAAACAGGCCCAAACCATGATGCTGCCACCACCATGTTTGACTGTGGGGATGGTGTTTTGAGGGTGATGAGCTGTGTTCCTTTTACGCCAAACATATAGTTTTGCATTGTGTATTTGATGTGTCTCCCAGGTGGCTTGTGGCAAACTTCAAACAAGACTTTTTATGGATATCTTTGAGAAATGGCTTTCTTCTTGTCATTCTTCCATAAAGGCCAGATTTTTGCAGTATATGACTGATTGTTGTCCTATGGACAGACTCTCCCACCTCAGCTGTAGATCTCTGCAATTCATCCAGAGTGATCATGGGCCTTTTGGCTGCATCTCTGATAAGTCTTCTCCTTATTCGAGATGAAAGTTTAGAGGGATGGCCGGGTCTTGGTAGATTTGCAGTGGTTTGATACACCTTCCATTTCAATATGATCACTTGCACAGTGCTCCTTGAGATGTTTAAAGGGATCCTGTAACCTCATGTAAGCCCCCTAACCTGTCAATACCTGTCCCTGCAGCACCCAAATACTTTCTGAATCATCCCTGTCTGAGCTCTTGGGTGTTTGTAAAAGTGAAATAGTATGTTTTAATAACTTACATGATTTATGTCAGGTGGGCATTTCTGATGGAGGGGCAGTGTCCTCAGGGCTGCGCTCCCCGCACCTCACTGCTCCAATTACACCCCGATGGGCGTAATCCTTGCTGCATGAGCGCGCTTTGCTTTTTCAAATGCCCCCGCTCTGTTTCTATGATGCGGCATCACGTGTCATTTCCGGTGATGCACAGTTCGTCGGGTGTAAGGCCACCTTCAGCATGCCTTCTGCGCATGCTCTGAAGGTGGCCTGTGACGGAGCTATCCTGACTTCAACCATCCTGCTCACAGTGCCACCTTCAGAGCATGCACAGAATGCATGCTGAAGGCAGTCTTACACTCGGCGAACTGCGCATCACCTGGAATGATGCGCGCCAGCGTCACGTACTGCCGCATCATAGAATTCGGAGCGGGGGCATTTGAAAAATGCAAGTGTGCTCATGCAGCAAGGATTACGCCCATCGGGGCGTAATTGGAGCGGTGAGGCGGGGGGAGCGCAGCCCTGGGGACACTGCCCCTCCATCAGAAAGGCCCACCTGACAAAAATCATGTAAGTTATTAAAGCATACTTTCTCCTTCGCCTCATTGGGGGACACAGACCGTGGGTGTTATGCTGCTGTCCACTAGGAGGCGACACTAGGCAGAATCTGATAAAGATTAACAGTGGCTCCTCCTCTGCAGTATACACCCCTGGACAGGCACTGTCCTGACCAGTTTTTGCTTAGTGTCTAGGAGGCACACACACAGATTTTTTTAACGCTCCTAAAAAATTTTCCTTTTTGAATTTTTTTCTTCAAGAAGAAGAAAAGTGGGTCTCTGTCGAGACTCCCGGCATGGTTCCATCCTCGGCCCCCCACTGTTGGGGGCGCCTGGTTGAGGTCGACTACTTTTCCCATGACATGCCGCTCCCACCTCGGCCCCCCAATGTTGGGGACGCCGGGTTGAGGTTGAGACGACAATCCTCCCTCCCCTTTTCCCCAATGTTGGGGTTAATGGGTTGAGGTTGAGGCGAAGGACAAGGCACCTGACGGTGGAGCAGCATCCCCCCCTAAATACCCCTTTGGGGTTCATTTAGGTTGAGACGCCTCAGGTAGAGCCTCCGGTGCAGCAGCTCAGACCTGCTACAGGCACCCAGGAGTCATCAGCCCTGCTGACAACTCCTATAACCTTCTGCAGCAGCGTGCCTGCCGCAGCACTTCCAGGGTACACAGCTTTGCAATAAGGGCTGCATATATGGTAGAATATGAGGACCCAGCACTCTGGGTCCTCTGCAGGGCCCCTTCCTAGCCCACCGCTGCCTGCCCAGGGGATCTGGTGGGGTCTGGACCTGTTCCGGACCCCCCCCCCCGGACTTCTGCACCGCCCTGGAGCCTTTTTCGACCGCAATGAACAAATTTAGGCCGCGGCTTCGGCCTACAACCGAAGCTGCCGCCTTATACACGCCCCCCGGCCCGCCCCCCGGATGACGAGGATGACGCGGCCAGCGTCATAGCAGGGGGCGGACCGCAGCACTGAGAGCGCGCTCCCACAGTAATATCGTGCTCTTTCACAGCGCTCCCCCCCCTTCTTCCTCCTCTCTCCACATCCCAGCGGCCATTACATGCCTCGTGGCGAGGCAGCGCGGCACCAGCAGCAAGATAACAGCTGCACAGCCTCCGGGGGGGCACAGATCAGGGACGCTGGTGGCACACAGGCGGTGGTAAGTGGCCAGCAGAGGTTTATCAAAAAACTCAAAAATTCTAATTTTTTATTTCTGAAGTTCTTGGTACATACATTGGCCAATGTCTGTTTGCTCATCAACTGCAACAAAGTGACTTCAGTTCGATGAGTCCTACTCTGATATCCCTATCCTCCTTGTCCACCCCCCACTTCTCAGTGGGCAGACTCCATCTAGACCCTCGATCACCTGTAGGTTAATGAGGGTGCACATTGCAGCAAGGAGCCTGCAACTCCATATAATAAACAACAAGAAAAAAACTGCACAGCACTCAAAGACAAATGTGAACTGGTGCTAGCAAAGACGCAGGGTCATATAATGTGAAAAAATTCTTGCAGCACACAGCTACTACCAATGATGTACATAACACAAAGCGAGGGGTGCGGTTCTGGAAGCATTGCCCCGCTTCCTGCTGTGACATCACCGCTTATACCCGCCCTGCTCCATGTTAACCATGGAGCAGGGTGGGGAAAGGCAGTGACATCACTGCAGGAGGCGGGGCAATGCTTCCAGAACCGCACCCCTTGCTTTGTGTTATGCAGCAGGCGAGGGAGAGAATGATTTACATGAGGGAGGCAGCGGTGGGCGGATTAAAGATGCAGGGGGCGTGAAATTCTCCTGTGGAGAGAAATGGCTCCAGCCTCTAGCCACCTCCTATTTGGCTCCAGTATGTAAGTTTTCAAAGTGTATTATCTCGGGGTACAGAGGGGGTCAAGGGATGGGGGACCCCTTGCCTGAATGCAGCAGACATGCTGCATTCAGTGCTGTAATTAGATCACTATGTGTGGTTGGTGACAGGTCCTCTTTAAGCCTGATGAAGAGGCCTAAGTGTCTCGATAGCTTGCTATGCTTACCATCTTTTCAGTTACCCATGAAAAGGTATCAACCACTGAGGACTCTCAGATTATAATATTTTTCGATCTACTGGCTAACACGGTACAAACATTTTTTACCTTACTTTATTGAATGACTTTAAAAGTCATAGGATAAAAGAAATAAGGAAACACACTAACCATGTTATTAATTTTTTCTTTCTCCTTCGCCTCATTGGGGACACAGGACCGTGGGTGTTATGCTGCTGTCCACTAGGAGGCGACACTAAGCAGAATCTGCAAAAGAGTTACAGTGGCTCCTCCTCTGTAGCATACACCCCTGGAGCAGGCACTGCCTCACCAGTTTTTGCTTAGTGTCTGTAGGAGGCGCATCTAGATTTTATTCTCTCAATTTTTTTTTTCACTTTTTAATTTTTTCTTCAATAGAAGAAAAGTGGGTCCAGTGTGGCCCCCGGCATGCTCCTTTCTCGGCCACCCACTGTTGGGGCGCTGGGTTAAAGTTGAGATGTCCTTACATATGCCGCCCTCCTTTCTCGGCATCCCACTGTTGGGGTGCTGGGTTAAAGTTGAGATAGACCAGCATTCCATCCTCCTTCCTCATCTCCCCACTGATGGCGACATGAGTTAAAGTGAGGTTCTGCAGCATCTCCTCCCATGCACAGAAGCAGATGTTTCCCTCGAGGACTTAAGACTGCAGAATAAGGAGCAACAGCCACCCTCCCCACTTTACCTGTCGGTACTTGGGTTGAGACATCTTTAAGGTACCCCCATGAGATCCCTGCTGCTGCAGGATTGGAGACGTTCCCAGGCCCCCTATGGGGCTCCCCCAGGGATTTTCCCGCCATTTTCCTGGCGCGGATCCGGGCTCCGGGAACTCCTTGGTGTCTCTCTCCCTCCTTTCTCACCCCTGCGGGGGTCTGATAGTGGAGGGCTGCTCCAGCCCACACACGGCCCTGCAGTGCACGGCGTGGAATACTCCGCCAGGAGCAGTTGTGGGGGCCACTGTCCTTAACATGTATTTTTTTACAGGGGGCCTCCGCCACGGAAGTTCCGGAGAACCGTCCGGACTTCCGCGCCAGCCTGTCCCCGTTTTCGGGGCCGCATTATAATCTGGGCCCCGGCTCGGGCCTACATTGCTGCAGCGCCGCTCAGCCCCGCCTCCCGGCCGCCCACCGGATGACTCTGCGGACGCGTCATCGAGAGGCGGGACAGTCATTGCCGGCGCCTTCTCGCTCGCTCGCGAGATCTCATGCGCGCCCTGAAGACTTCATATGTCCCGCCCCTCCTCCTCCGCTCTACCACGGAAGTCAGCGGTCTCCATGGCAGCAGGACGGAGTCCTGTATCAGGGCCAGGCCACCATGCAGGTGCACAGGGGGGATCCGCACAGGGGACATGGAACTGGTCAGATTGCTGATCAGTTACCTCCCACACTATGGGCAGCATGCGGCAGAGGTGACAATGCTGCAAGGTTGCAGACGCCGTGATATTATGTTCTGTAAGTGCTGCAGTACTGCTGGCCAGTCTAGTGCAGCCATAGCAGAAGTATGCAGCTCAATAGCTTACTGCTGAATAAGCTAGCCTGCTTCTCATCGTATATTGTGTCATGGTGCTGGTGGTGCTGCCCTGTATAACAGGCCATTCCTTACTCCCCGGACTGATTCCGTCGAGCCCGTGCACTGCTATGGTTTCTTCAGTTCTGTTACAGCCCCTTCAGGTCTTCAGTATAACTCCGTCCAGGACTTTGAGACGTCCTTAGGTCAGAACCGCCAGCACCTAACGTTCTAGTAGGAGATCTAATGCCGTCCACTGGTCAGGTCCTGGATATCTCCGACCCACCAATTGGGACTCCAGACACACTGTGTCTTTTAAACGGGACAATGACGGAGCAGATATTTTGCAGATAATCCTGTTTTTTTCAGGGGGTTTTCCAAACACATGGCTCTCACCCTGGGAAAACTAATTAATGCACGCTGTGTCCTCAACTGGGCCACGTTACTTTAAGCGCCTCCCCCAGTACCCTGACTTGCACTACTATCCTGAGGCCCACGAACGCCGATCCTACTCTGGCGGACCAGGCAGCTCAGGTTGCAGACGCAGCTGACTACCTGATACAGCAACCCTTTGTTTGGCCAGTCGCACAGCATTAGCAACTGTCAATACTATTACATTTACCATGCACCTCCATAGCAAGAATGGTCATCACACTCTGTCTCCAAAAGACTCCCTCACAGGCTTCAGCTCCTCAGCAGACGTCTACTCAGAGAACAACTGCATGGATTGCCTTTAGATGCCACGGGAGGCAAATACACTAATCTCCCTCAGCACACTGCCAGGCGGCTCCTTCAGTCGCCGCCAGCATACAAAGGAGCCCGCTGTGGGGCAGTGGGTTACGACCTCTGGCAATGACCCGATCTCGGATGCTGACCCTGGGTTCAATACCCCTTGGCCTCACGACAAGATAGACAAAGCGGTGGAAAGAGCGGTCTCCACTTCGCTTGCCATCATTCTGTTACCCATCGACTGGCTCACCACCGCAGACTAGTGATCGATTGCCACGCTGGGGGCGATCACAGACTAACCAAAAAGGTTACTCGGCCTGGCAAAGACAGTCTCGCCAATTTACGCCCAAGAGACCAAGGCCTCACAGGCCTTCTGTTCCCTTATTCCTACACCACCAGGTTACCCGGCATGCAGGACAAGTGGGGTGAAGCCAGTCAACCCGCCCAACCAGTCCTTCCTTTCAGTCCCCCAAAAATTCCCAGTGACGGCCCAAGCATTCTTTACGGCAGTTAAGTCTCTTCTAAGCTCATGAGTCATGGTACCCGTACCACGCGAGGAGTGTTTTTAGCAGTTTCGATCCCAATCTGGGTAGTCTCCAAAGAGAGAGGTACAATACGGCCTCTACTACACCTACTCCAACTGGACAAATTGTCCAAGTCAGCCATTTCCGCGTGGACTCTCTTCACTCCATATTTGCGTCCAGGGAATAGGATAAATTCCTCACGTCCAGGGATCTATAGGGTGCCTACCTGCAATCTACAAGAACGCTGCCAATGAATGGCATATCCTTTCGACTTGGCTACAGGTCCAGGTGTTTCCTGAAGTAGTCATACATGTCATGGCGACCATCCTGATTATTATTTTATTATACTTACATACCTGAATGACCGGCTCATCGAAGCGCCGACCTTCTAGGAATGTGAACACAGTGTTCTCTTCACGGTGGTCTCTCTGAAAACGGATCGGCTAACTGGTCAACCCCCACAGGCGGTCTCCGATCTTAATTAAACTGCAATTCACTACATCAACGGCTTAAGTCAACCTTCTCCAGGATGTGGCATGGACCCTTCGGATATGAGTCCGTACCCTCCTTCGCCGGGTTCCGCAGTTCTTCAGCACTGCCATAAAAGTTCTCGGCGGGATTGTGACAGCAACATCGGCAGTATCCTTCCACAGCTACTCCTCAGATCACTTCATAGGAAAAGAGATACCGGTCTCTCGACGAAAGGGTTCGCCACCTGAATCGGCCAGGCAGTCTCTCTACGGGTGACTCTGGCCACTCTCTCTCTCTCACGCAGGGAAAGTCTTTCTTCTACTATGTTAGAATGTTCTGACCACTGATGCGAGCCTATTTGGATGGGGCGTGGTACGTCCCCATCGCAGGTTACAGGACTTAGAGTCCCACCTGGACTCACAGATGCCTATCAGTCTATTGAAGATCGGACGATATTTCTACCACTAAGGCTCTTTGGACGTCTTGCAGGCTGCCGTATCAGACTACAATCAGACAAGTGTACGACTGTGGCATGTGAGGACCACTAAGGCGGAACCCGCAGTCTCCTGGCGATGGCAGAAGTTCATTTACTAGGCGGAATCCACAGTACTGTCGGCCATCCACATATCGTGTATGGACAATTGGAATGTGCATTTCCTCAGCTACCAAGCGATAGACTCAGAGAACTGGTCCCTACATCCAGACTCCTTCTGACATGCCGACGCTTGAAGAACCCCGGCCGTGAATCTCATGGCGTGGCGCCTGAATACCAAGGTTCCTGTATTCAGAGCCAGGTCCCCTGACCTGCAATTTTCAGGGGAAAATATACTAGTATTTTTTGCTCTCTACCCCTTATACCTAATGTAGTGAGACAGATCAAGCGAACCTATCACCGGATCATCTTCATGATCCAGACTGGCCCAGTAGCACTTGGTACGCCGCTCTCGTACAACTCACAGCAGACGTTCCAGGGCGCCTACCAGACCGTTCAGTCCTACGCTCTCATTGCCGTTTAGCCATCGGACTTCGTCGGTTCTGACCTTGTCGGCATGGCCCTTAACACATGGGTCTTCATCCATGCTAGCCTTTTTCCTAGGATGCTGTGGTGCCCATACTCAGAGTGGGACTCCTTCCTCAGTACAGATTTACCTCTGTACATAGGACACCTATCTTGCTTGGTGTGACGCTCTGTCGTTCCCTTCTCTACCAAGAATTCTTAATTTCCTTCACTTGAGCTTGGATTCATGATCGTCCTTGGTTTTCCTCACAGGACAGTTTTCAGCCTTTTCCGTCCTATTCCTGAGCCACCTTGCTTCTATTCCTGATGTGTAATTCTTTTTTCAAGGTGTTTGTCTTCTACCTCCTCATTCCAGGGCACCGCTGGTTCCGTGTGACCTAACCTTGTCCTCACGGAACTACAAGGGCCCTCCTTCAAGCTTCTCTCAGGAATTCCTCTTCCATTCTCATATAGAATGTGGTATTTTTCGTAGCACTCACCTCTCTCCAAAGAGTCTCGAAGCTTACAGCTTTTTCCTGTATACTGCCACCTCTGGTGTTCCATCAGAGCAAGGTTTCCCTACGGTTGGCTCTTCTTTTCTGTCAAGGTGGTGTCCTCTTCCCACCTGCTTAGGGTCATTGTTTACCATCACTGTACCCAGCATTCGTTCTTGGGGTCAACACAGTTTTTTTTCATATGATGGACCTCGTCAGTACTCTGTGTCCAGGACAGCACCTCAGAAGGTTGGGCTATCTCTCTCTTCCTTCTTCCAGAGTGGAAATGCTCAGGCTTGCCAGCCTCTAACACTTCTCGAGGTAGTTAGATCAAACCAACCCTCTAGGACTCTCTTACCATCGAAAACCCGCCCCTTCCGGCAGGTAACAACGCACATTCTATTCTGGCCCTACGGGGAGCCTCCTGGGCTGTTAAGCGCAAGGCGTCATCCCCGCAAGTATGTAAGGCAGCCACATGGTACAGCCTACATGTTTTTCCGAGGCACTATAGTATTCTTACTTAGTCCTGGTAGCGGTAAGTTAGGTAGACGTAGCCTCCAGGTGGCGGTAGCCTACCTGTAGGTGCATAGTCCTTCGCTTCCTTTGTTCCATGTTAATAGTTCCATTGCTTTTCCCACCCAGGGACTGATTTGGGACGTCCCACGGTCCTGTGTCCCCCAATGAGGCGAAGGAGAAAAGGAGAATTTTGTGTACTCACCGTAAATTCCTTTTCTCTTAGCCTCTAATTGGGGGACACAGCACCCACCCTATTGCCCTTGTGGGCCTTTTTTTCTACAGTTCTTACATAGTTTCTCAGCTGTTACATGGTTAACAAGTTTACACATGTTTGCCTATCATCACTCTGCTCAATGTTGCATGTTTAAACTTGGGCCTGTTCGGTTCCAGGCCTTGTAGTACTGTGAGCCTGTTTGGTTATAGGCCTTGTTATACAATTTTTGCTCCATTGACTCTTCACGGTTTACACATGGGCCTGTTTAGTTACAGGTCTTATTGTACTCATATTCTTTGCTAACTCTTACCTGTTAAACTGTTATTACCTCGTTAGCTATATCTGTTTTACTGTTATCTGTACTCTCCTACTGCTTTAGCACAAAACTGGTGAGGCAGTGCCTGCTCCAGGGGTGTATGCTACAGAGGAGGAGCCACTGTAACTCTTTTGCAGATTCTGCTTAGTGTCGCCTCCTAGTGGACAGCAGCATAACACCCACGGTCCTGTGTCCCCCAATTAGAGGCTAAGAGAAAAGGAATTTACGGTGAGTACACAAAATTCTCCTTTTTATCCTATGACTTTTAAAGTACTTCAATAAAGTAATGTTTTTCTAATTCTTTTTTTTTTGCGGGAGCTGAGTTTTTTCCTTTTTCCTATTCATTAAATACCTTGCACTTGGCATTTGGACTCTTCCATGCATCACATTTTTTTTTTATTGTCCTCATGGAGTTAGTGAGCTGATGTAATTTATTTTTTCAATTTTTGCCATGACAACAATTTTGCACTGATTCTTTTCTTCTTGTTATAGGAATCCCCCCCATCCATTTATCGGCATGCTTGAAAACAGACCCAGCTGTTGGCCTGTCCTTTTGCAGCAGATCTCTACAATGACTCTACAATCCCCAGACTGGTAATAACACCTGAAATATGTTTTTAGAAGTATTAAACATTTCTGAATCCATTTGAATGGCTATTTTGCCAACGATCAACATTAGGGCAGCGATGGTACCGGCACAAGCTGGTCATATGATTCTGTGCTGACACATCATGGGATTGAAAGCAGAGCATAGATGAATAAAATGCAGATTGATATTTCTTAATCAAAATGAAGGCTGAGGAGAAGACAAAAGTGGTGGAAAACATCTTTAACATCTTGCAGAAATTACAGTGTGACGATCTTAAAGAGGACCTGTCACCCCCCTGGTGCTATGCTAACTGAATGCAGCTTATCAGCTGCATTCAGGGAAGGGGCCCCCATGTCTGTAGCACCCCAGTAAGCTTTAAAAAAGACTTTATAAAGTGTACAGATAAGGGGTCCAGAGGGACTTACTCAGTAATGAATCATCGCTGCTGCTGGTGTCCTCCCCGCCTCCAGCCCTCTCTTGTTCAGCCTCCTGTATGTGTCATCGCTGTTGTATGGTGTCCTCCCCGCCTCCAGTCCCCTCTTGTTTAGCCTCCTGTATGGGTCATCGCTGCTCCCTGGTGTACTCCCTGCCTGCAGCACTCTCTTGTTTAGCCTCCTGTATGGGTCATCGCTGCTCCCTGGTGTACTCCCCACCTCCAGCTCTATCTTGTTCAGCCTCCTGTATGTGTCATCTCTGAGGGCTGGAGGTGGCACAGAGAGGGCTGCAGGCAGGGAGGACACCAGCAACAGCGATGACACATACAGGAGGCTGAACAAGAGGGGCTGGAGGTGGTTAACAGAAGGCTGAAGGCGGGGAAGACACAAGGGAGCAGCCATGACCCATACAGGAGGCTGAACAAGAGAGGGCTGGAGGCGGGGAGGACACCAGCAACAGCGCTGACTCATTAATGAGCAAGTCCCTCTGGACTCCTTATCCATAAACTTTATAAAGTCTTTTTAACAACTTACAAGGGGGCTAGAAACATGGGGGACCCCTTCCCTGAATGCAGCTGACACGCTGCATTCAGTGCTGCATCCAGTGAGCATAGCACCAGGGGGGTGACAAATCCTCTTTAAATACTTATTACAGTGTTTCTATACACACTGTCTTGAAAAAGTATACATATCCCTTGAACTTTTCCACACTTTTTCATGTTACACATACAAGCGTAAATGCAATTTGTTGGGGTTTTATGTGATAATGTAGTGACCCAGAGTATGCACTACTAAAATGTTCCCTGATCTGCCATGTGTTCTTCTATAATGTTATGCTTTACTTGTAAATCCTACACCTTAGCTCTGAAGGTACCTTCATACGCCGCAATCTCGCCTGGAAATCTGAAAGGTGATGTATCGCCCCGGTGAAATCGCTGTGAAATTGCCTCACAGTTGCGGCGTGTGATGGGGCGATTTCGCGGCAATAAATCACCCATCGGCCGTCGCCTGATTCCTGAATAGTGCTCAGTAATCAGGCGCAATCGGTAAGGCGATATTTTCATGTTTTGGCGTGTGACAGGGCGATAGTGATGGAAAGAGCGTTTTCTGTGATTTCCCGTAGACGTGCCTCAGCGTGCTGTAGTCTGCGCCCCGTCTGAGATGATTGGTGTGGGCTACTGTGTTCTCATTGGTTGTCAGTTGACACCGCGCCATATTTGAAGAGCTGTCCATTCAGCACCACACACATCTTCAGCTACACAACCGTCCGCAAACTCATTGCAATTACACGTGCCATAGAATACCGCAAGCTACGTTGTCCGCGTGTATTAAGTTGCGCTGTGTGGGGTATAGTGCCTCACATGACAGCTCAGATGTTGGGCTACACATTGTAGATGGGTGCCATGGGCCACGCACTACCATCATCCTGCGTGTGATTTTGGTGACCTGTTGTGTTGTCCAATGAGCGTGTGTGGGGCGCAGTGTAAACCAGTGTGGCACGCCTATCTCCTCGCCGTGCTGAACATGTACGCCCACATTGCCTTTGAGATTGCGGCGTGTGAAGCGGCGATGGAATGAGGCAAGATTGGTTCCGCTGTAGGTGAGGCATTTCCGGAGCGACACATCGCCTTACCTTCAGGGCGATATTGTGGCTGTGATGCCGCCATTGGCGATCCGAGGTGGGCACGAAGAACGTGAGCGCGCGCATAATATCGACACATATCGCCAGGTGAGATTGCGGTTGTGACGGTACCTTGAGAGTTGTAGTATTTCTAATCCTACACTGCTCTCTGTTGGCCTTTATCAAAAATACAATTTCCTTGTATGACCAAAGAAAGGTAAGCAACCATTGGGGATTTTCTGGTAGCTGAAAGCATTGAGCACATGCTGCTGCGGATGCAGGAGTGAGGACGCGTGCTCTTAGTTTTTGGGAGCGGTGTATGAACGCTGGAGTCAGTGGGTCTGGTCCGGATTGCTCCTGTCTTTAGTGATGACGTCCAGTAAAGAGTAGTAAGGCTGCCCTTTATCCAGAAATTTTCTTTGGAAAGGTCCATGCTACAGTGTGCTTCCCAAATCAAGGTAGGCAGCAAATATAGCAAAACCCAGAAAACCTGAACACTGGCCAAAGCAAAGTCTGTTATCGATGCCTGCTGCTAAGATACTCTCAAAGCTTGGATGAGGGCTAGTTAGCTAAGTGTACACTGTCAACCCTGCAGTTTATGTGGAGTAAAAGATTACGGCTCTTTGTTCATGAAAACTACAGTGTCTGTGTTTTTCTTGGGACAGTAGTCATCTCTGCTGCTACTCCAAGCCACAGCGTCTGGGTGTCTGCGCATGGCAGGATCAAAATGAAAGTGTAACCAGACCGGGAAGCTTAGCCACTACACATAGCCAAGCTCGGAAATCAGTCCCTGCGACCCATCTAATTACCTTCCCTTACTACCAAATCCCCTTTTATATTTGCCTCCCACTGTGGATTGTTGGAGCCTCTGAGGCACAGTGGCAGGATCAAAGAGGTTATCCAGGATAATAAAAAAAAAAGATTGTGCATAAGCACTAACAGGCAGGGAGTTGGCACCTACCTTCCTGTTGTGCCTGTCGCCAGCCACCACCAACACAGAGCGGTCACAGACTGCTCCTATTGGCGATTTTTCAGCTTCCGCTGACGTCGCAACTACCTAGGGGGGTGAGTTCTCCACTCAGTAAAGGGGCAACGTCAGCTGACGTCACACTGATTGACAGCTGGCTCCCCCAATCAGGTAGCGAGGAGCCGGCTGTCAATCAGAATGACATCGGCTATGCGCCCATTATTCCTAATGTTCTCAAAAGGTCTTCACAGAATTTTAGTTACACTGAGAATAAAGTACACATATTTGGTCTCAGTGTACTAATTAGGTGACTTTTCGGACAATTGATCACTTGGGATTTTATTTATGGGCTTCAGACTACAGGGGCTGAATACACATTAGAGTGACCGGATCTCATATGGGGGGGAAAAAATGTCGGAATCTTGTTAGTCTCGACCCCACAAAACGATTCCCCTTTCCAGATATTGAGATAGCCAAAATTTGAGCTCGATCAAACGACGTTAACCCGTGCCGCTCGTCGCTCAAAGTTTGAAAAAATCCAAATTTTTGGCCAAAAAGCTGACATATGGAGCCATAACTCCAGAACGGTAAATAATAAAAACACGCTTAATATTTCAAAAAAAGCTAATGTTGTTCTTCAAATTTTTTATATTTTATACATAATTGTTATTTTAAGTCAAACTGAGTTACAACAGCTTTTAGCCCCAAGAACGTGACCTGGTACCACTAGGAGCATACTTCGTATATTTTGTTATTAAGTGATAAATTTTTTTTTTTTTTTTTTTGGTATATTTTTGAGTTTAAAGTAGAAATCAGTATTACTTGTTTTTTTATTATATTTCTACTTTAAACTCAAAAATATACCAAAAAAAACTAAATTTATCACTTAATAACAAAATATACGAAGTATGCTCCTAGTGATACCAGGTCACGTTCTTGGGGCTAAAAGCTGTTGTAACCAGTTTGACTTAAAATAACAATTATGTATAAAATACACAATCGGACAGAATTGGACAGCATCGGAATCTGACGCTGTCCGGTTCAAATAACATGGGGGTCTATGGAGCGCGGAACTGGGAAAAAACAAGATCGTTTCCCGGATCCGGTTTTAGTGTACTGAGCATGCTCAGTACACTAAAACTGCTCTGCCCAGTGTCATTTCACTTTAGCAGTGTATCTACATACACTGCTAAAGTGAAGTGAAATAAAGCAATTTGTTAAAAATAAAAAAAATAAATACTCACCTCTCTACCGGCTGTACAGGACCCGAGATGAAGACGTCTGAATGCAGCCAGGACCTTAAAATATGATTAAAATGTGATTGGCTGGAAGCGATCAGGTGGTATGTCACGTGACCTATCACCTGATCGCTACCGGCCAATCACATTTTAAGGTCCTGTCAGCCATTATACGTCTTCTCTTTGGGTCCTGGACAGGTGAGCATTTATTTTTTTTTATTTTTAACACGTTTTCTCTTTTAGTTTGCTTTCGCAGTGTATGTAGATACACTAGGAACGCAAAACTTCAGCCCTGACATGTCACACGGGGGAGAAACGCAGGATTCTTCATCCTCCAGTGTGACATAACAGCGCCGTAAAAATCACGATCCGGACACAGAAATGGCATCGGAGTTCACATCTGGGACTGTCCTTTTGTCCGTGGGGTCCTTCAAAAAACAGGATTCTCACGGACAGGAAAAAATCGTGATGTGAAGGGGTCCTAAGGTAACAGGCTTGTAGAAGGTCATTATCAGTCTGACTAATGCGTATATTTCAAGAAAGGTATTGACATAGAAACCTCTCCCTTCCAGAATCAGAATAGAAAACTAGGAAGGGCTCTTACAAACCAAAAAAAAGCTGTTTAAATTAATAAATAATACCGTATCTCAGGAATATGCGACTAGGATGCCACAGCGCCCACTCCTGCTTAAATTGTTCTATATCAATTGCACTTAACATTTCACACAGCGTAAAAACATTAACATGTGACATAACCAATAATTGCTGTAAGGATGTTGACTTCTATTTGGAAGCAATATGGATTCCAGCAGTGAGTTAAGTAAATTGAGATCTTGAAATTAAATTAGGCATATTGAGTGGATTATCTCTTAATAATCCAAGGGCTGGAAATTTGGGGCAAGGTAGTCAGCTTCATTGTAATTCATTGCCACAATGTGTCAACTATTGGGCGCAACCACTACATACACTTTGTTCCAAGAAAGAGACTGTCTCTGAAGCAGATAGGGTAAACCCAGGGGTGTATAGTGTTCAGTCTGGTTGGCACATCATCTTCCCTACGTAATATTTTAGGTGATGTTTTGATCAGACGGTTGTCAGCTACTCATGCTTAGAACCTCGCAACAAATCTGCCGCGTCTGAGAATGTACAACGGATATCCTACATTGATGTTTAATGTTAAAGAGACAGATACCATTATTGTGGAAAAAGTTCACATATGATAGCTGTTTTTCCTCACAGTATTATTATTATTTCTCATTGCTCACTGCCATTAATGGAGTTAGTACGAAGATATGAATCTGGCTACTGCTAAATTAAAATCTACCTTTTGATGCCTTATGTAAATCCATTATTATTAATGTCCAGTAGGATCCTTCCTGGATCTCTGTATAGAATGAAATGTTCCCTCTGCACAACAAAGCATGCCTGGGTTTGTTACTCTTGGCTTCCTTTTCCTTGTCAGAGGCTTGACGTTCGCTGCTAACAGTGACAGCAGGAGTAGTGTACACAGCCGGGGGATATCAAGGAGGGGCTCTAGAAGCTACCGCCGGGTTATTGTCCCAAGCTGCCAAAATCAACTTCATATATATCCTAGAAATTGGCACACTCTACAAAGCCAACACAGAGCTGTCTTGGAATCGTACTTCTCTGCATGACAACATGTGAAATATTAGAGCTGAGTATTGTTGAGGAAAGGTTATAAATCAGTCAAGATACATTGCTGAATTACACATATATTCTGTTCCATTTTGTGAATGGAGCTAGTGATTGAAGGATTGCTGCAATCTGTAATTTATCAACTAATCCAGGGTAACGCTCGGTGTGAATGCAGATTAAGCGGATTGGCAGCATATTCTGTCTCCATACACATTTTACCCCAAAATACAGTCAAATATATAGGAATGAGGAAAGCCCCAACGTTGTCTGTGGTGACAGATTGAGAAATACTCAGATTTCTGTCTTGGATTGCATCAATTCTCTTGTTCACTTATGTGAGATTTCAACTGCAATACCCCATTATGATCTATTCTGACTTTCAGTGTTAGCCTCAGTTCACACGAGCATGAAATCATCCAATTATCATCCATATAAAAATGCTCCTTTTTTTTTCTCTATTGTCTTCCACAGAACGTGTTTCTTACCTGCATATAGCATTTATTTTTACATATCAGCAGTTCCTAAAATTGACCAGACTAAAAAGTTTCCTATATTAACAATTGAATTGTATCCATAAAATCAGATGCTAAACGGCTTCATTCGTACGGAATTAGATTTTCTTTACGTACGGAGGGCTCACTTGGCAATGGAATTTGACACGAACACCCATGTTTGTAAAGTAACACTATATACAGCAGTTTATTTACAAGTCATAAACCTCATACATCACATATATAACAATATTATTCACAGTTAACCGTAGGCCACGTATCACATGTACACTTTAGAAGACATTCATATATTATATACACAGGAACACTGATCACAGCTCCATAGAACAACAGGAGCACTGATCACTGCTCCATAGAACAACAGGAGCACTGATTACTGCTCCATAGAACAACAGGAGCACTAATCACAACTCCATAGAACACCAGGAGCATTAATCACAGCTCCCTAGAACAACAGGAGCACTAATCACCGCTCCATAGAACAACAGGAGCACTAATCCACAACTCCATAGGACAACAGGAGCACTAATCACAACTCCATAAACAACACGAGCACTAATAACAGCTCCTTTGACGGTTACGGCCACCTGGCCTTATCTATACTTTACACATCATACAGGAAGTATTTACATAGACCATTGTACATTCACCTAGATAGTACATATTCACATACTATACGAGACCTATACAGACCTGCAGGGATCCGGTACGCAGCCGGTACACCACTGTTCACACAGGCCACACAGTCTCAGACAGGCTGCTACACTGCACACAGCCTCTCACCTTGGTCAATGGGACCCTTATGACCTTATAGTCGGTCCCAATGGCGGTAATGGCCGCCTGGCCTTGGAGACATCCCACATACACAGCATACAGTCCATTGTGAGGTTACATGGACTCCTACCATCACAGGGCCCATACACATACACATACAGTCCATCATAATACATCCATGGACTACAGCCTATTCAGGCCCAGACCAGGGTTTAGCATCCGAGCTTCAGGGTAAGCCAAGCATCCCCAAGGACTCCTCATTACGTACTATTGAGGTCGCCAGCCATGTCCAAGCCTTACCATCCCTGGCAGACCTCCAGGACCGCGACTGCGCCAACACGCCAGAGCGAGCCCCTCTAGGTTCGGCCAGTCTTTCCAATTCTAGGAGCCATCACAACCCTTTGTCTTCTGGCCCCAGGCTCAGACAGGAGAGAAAAGGCTTCCCTTCACGTCCCAGACAGACGGGATTCCTGTAACTCAAATCCTCACATCTCGAGGATGTGTTCTTTCTGCCTCTACCCGTCTCACAGCACCAGGCAGCTTAATATCCTACCATAACCACACCTGGGACGCTGTGAGCAATCAGCACATCCACAGGCAGGCCTAGGTGCAGTTAACTATATATGCACCACTCAGGTCTAGCACCGCAATCACCCACACACACACACACAGGTCCAAATGCCGTTAACCCTGTGTGCCCGGCTCAAGGCGCATATGATGTATACCGGCCATGGGCTATCATGCCGGTCATAAGTCACAGTACCTATAGACATGAGTAGGTGTGTATCATCCAACATATGAAAATCTCGTGCATGCTGAGATTATTTAGATTTTTTTCCACGCTCAAATTGAGTCCGTCAAAAAATAAAACACTACTGCCCAATTGAATAACATTGGTCTGAGTGCTGTCTGTTTTTTCACGGAGAGCTCTTGACTGAAAAAAGGGTGTGTGTACTAGGCTTTACAATGCCAGACGGCCTTTAAGGCCCTGTCTTAGGTGAGATCTAACTCCCTTGAATGTCATGGCACCTCATGTCCCCATTTCAGATGACCCAATTGGGTGGTGGTGTATAGCTAATTAGACTCCATGCTATTTAATTACACAGAGGGTTCCTAATCTCACCTTGCCCCATCTGCACTGATGCAATCCTGCTAATTGTCCCATTACAGCGGTTTTTCTGACGGTTTTTACAGAATTATTAAACGTTAACTGGGCTATGACCTAAAATAGATTGTTTTTATTTTATTTTCAAAGCATAATTCTTGATTTTTTTTAAACATCTGCAAAGACTCATATTTTATGCTTTGAATCGTATGGACTACAATTTCTTACTATGTACTGATTATTAGCATTATTTGGGTTACTTAAGGGAAACCAACCACCAGGATTTAACCACCTGTAAATCACTGCAGCAAGTGATTGACGTGTGCAGCATGACATTATTATTTCTTTTACTCCTGCCCTGTGGGCTTGTCTGCTGTAGGTCGAATCCCCCCCCCCACCTCTCCTTTGCATGTGTCTTAATAAGAGGAAAGGGGGGGGGGTTGGCTTACAGAAGACCAGCCCACAGAGGAGGAATAAGAAAAATAGTAATGTCATGGTGCACACGGCACCTGGTGGTTGGGTCTCTTTAATCAGTATATACTACAGGGATTGTCCCCATTCAGAAAGGTATTGGTTCATTATACGCTCCGGTAGTAATACTAGTATAAAATATTGCTTAACCTCCACAAGCCCAGCACCTGTTCACCACCTCCGTGGTCTTTGTCTGCAACACTGATGTCACATAACAGCACTGCAGCAAATCCATGAGCTCAACCGCTCTGCCTGTGTAGACGGCACATGTCGCGTGTCTCACTGATTGACTGCAGCACTGACTATGTGATGTCTGTACGCTGCCACGGAGATCAGGCAGTGACTGAGAGCAGGTGCTGGACTTGTAGAGGTTAAGTAATAATTAGTTTCATCATATCGTCAATGTATATGTACATGAACAGACTCAGACACTGCTGATCTTTACTCATGTAAGCATCGTTTGAGGTTTTGGGGCATTTATTTGTAATTTTTCTATAATGTTGCAATAGTCACCCCAGAAAAATATTAATGTTAAATTGAAGGATGACTGTATTTCCCCGAACTGCAGCAAAAAAGAAAGCACAAAGGAAGAACTGTAAGCTTGCATAACATAACTGGAAATCCAACATGTGTTAGATCAAGACAAGTTAGAAATGGTTATTTGGAATACTAAGTGATCCATGCTGGAAAACTCATGCATATTTTCAGCTATGACTTTAAAGGGGTTTTCTCAAGTTTCAAAATTATCCCCTGTTCATTGATGAGGGATAAATTCCTGATTTCTTAGATTCTGACTAGTGCTGAGCGAATATACTCGTTACTATTCGCACGGATAATACAGTATTCGCGATACTCAGTTACACATAACGAGATCGTTAGCGAGATGATTATAACTCTGATGTTACAACGATCTCCCCAGCGATGTCGCTATGTGTGACATCTAGCAGCGATCAGGCCCCTGCTGTGAGGTCGCTGATCGCTGCAAAGGGCTCAGGACCATTTTTAGGTCGTTGGTCTCCCGCTGGTCAGCACGCATTGCTGCGTGTGACAGCGAGAAACCAGCGATCAGTGACTTCACTGGCTGGTAACTATGATAAACAGCGGGTATCCAGGCAGCTCGCACTGCCTAGATACCAGGTGTTTATCATGGTTACCAGCGCTAAGCAGGGAGGATGCTGGTAACTATGATAAACAGTGGGGATCTAGGCAGTGCGTGCTACCTGGATACCCGGTGTTTATCATAGTTACCAGCTTCCTCCCTGCTTACAGGCTGAGCTAAGCAAGGAGGACACTGGTAACATCGCTTCCAGTGATGTGGGAGGTGGCTCCCAGGTCCCTGATTGCTGGGCAGATATGCCTGTTTGACAGCTCCCTAGCAACCAGATAACGACGCTCCAGCGATCCCGGCAGGTCGTTATCACTGTCAGGATCGCTGGAGCGTCGTTGTATGTGACAGGACCTTAACTCGGCAAGTATCTCTAGTGCTTGTGAGTGATGTGTCGATCGTTATCGATCTGACACAGATTGGCAGCTCCCTTCAGTACACAATAGGAGCTGGCATCTCAGTGAGAGCAGATTGGATGTTAGGCTCTCTCTGGGGGGCACATCAAGGTGTTTTATGCATTGAAATTGTAAAAAAGCCCAACCTCCCGCTCTGTCCCAGAAATACTTATTTTATAGCCGGTTGTGTGTGGGCGGAGCCTATCACTCATTGACTTACAGTGGACTCACTATTCGGATGAATTTGTGAGTAGTAAAAATCTACTCGTTACAAGTATAGCGAGTGCGAATATTTCGCTACTCGCTCATCACTAGTTCTGACCATTGTGATCCTGGGGACCTTGGTCCCGAAGAGCTCCATGTGAATGGAGTAGTGGTCGATCATGTGCACTTCCCTTTCATTCATTCTTAATGCAGTCGGAGATAGCGCACTGTTGTTGTCAGCTGATTGTTGGCACTGCTTTACGGTAAGAATGAATGGTGCAGCAATGCACATGATCGACCACTGGTCTATTACATGGGCTTTTCAGATCCCAGGTTCTCTGGATCACTAGGGTTAGCAGCTGCAATTGGGACCACCTGTGATCTGGAAATTATTCCCTATGCTTTGGTAGTGAAAGTGTATTTAAATATAGTTTAATCTAGATGTGTTTTACTGCATCTTTTTATTATTAGACCTCATGTTTTAGGATGCATTAATTGTAATTTTTTGTATATTCTTGCAGGAATGAACCATCCACTATTAACACTCTGACACCTTTTCTGAGATACTTGTTTTGCGAGCCGTCACAGTTACAGGAGTTCAGTGCTCTCCGAATGGGCATAAGGAAAGCTTTACTTCATTCAGATCCCAGTTCTAGTGAAGCTAAAAGCCTATCTGCTGCAGAAGAACAAGTCATTCGCCTGTTATTTGATTTAATAAGCTTTATGCAAGTAAGTGGCACTTTATTTCCTAAAAGTACCGTAGATGGGAATCGAATGTGTTAGCTTTATGATTCTTCTCAATCTGCGCATTCCCAGCCATGTATAACTTGGGCTACCTGAGGTCATCGTTAGAAATTGATTTCAAACTACTTCAAACAGGGAGGACCTCAGCAAAAACAATCTTTTGGAATTCTTTTCTCTTTTCATGAGAAACATAACAGTGCTGTTTCTTTTCACTAGTCTTTATGTAATTCAATCTTCATCTCTGAGGTTTTCTTACATGAAGGCAGTAGTAATGGATAACACATCGTAACATATCTGGTGTGACTTCATCTTGAGCATGAGCTTTCCCCAGCTTGTTAACACACATCTTTTGTTATCTGGCATTAGTGAGCATGTAAAGCGTGCAGGCCTCTTATTACACTCCAACTTTGGATGCTGATTTTGACAAGTTGGGCTTAAAGCAGCCCTGTCTGTAGACGAACTGTAAATGAAGCATTTTTCCTTTCCATCGTGGTTTGGGAATATGTAAGAGTTAATGTTTAGTAAGACGAAGTGATGTTGGGTAAAGAGTGTATAGTATCCATTGCATATTCCCAGCAGAGCAGCTGGTCCCATACCGAGTTGGGTGATGTTACCATGTAGCATATTGGTCGGCTGGTTGTCATTGCCAAACATCTCATAGACTGTTTTGTACCGGTGCCAACGTGCACAGCTTTAGACAAAGCAACTATTTTATGGCATCTGTGCCATCTAAGAACTGAGCACTGATACCACAGTGAATAGAACCTGCTTTGGAGTATGTTTATGGCAATGTTGGTCCTGATTCGGTCCACATTTAGCTGGTTACTTTGGTTAAATTTGAATGTGTAAATGGAATAGTATCCTTTATGTTTCTACGTTCTGACACACTGAGATGATCAGATAATAGTCTAAAATACAAATTATCCACTATTTGACAGGTGTTTTTATTTTTGCCGTACTATAAAGATTCAGCCGTCCTAATATTTTGTCAGTCACGTTATTGAGATTCTCAATTTTAGATTCAATAAAATAAACATAGACACATAACAAGGGCAAATGTTTGAAAAATGTGCATACACCATAAGCCTTTATTACATTACATCAATTTTTGCATGTTAATTTTTATTCATATAAATCCTATTAATAGCAATTTTGAAATGTTTCTGGTCTAAATCTGAATATTATAAAAAACTCTTCTATAACAATTATTCACCCAACATTAGAAGTTTTAAGTTATAGTTCACCTTAGCTTGACAAAGGCCTCCAGCCGGTGGTGCTAGTGCTAGTGGAACATTACTTCTTAGGTTTTATTTTATTGTTCTTATTGCTGGCCATAAATAAAGAATATATCCTAGAATTGTCGAATTTTCACCGTTTTGTCCACTTCTGATGTCCAGCTTTGGTCACCCCTTAGTAGCTATGATCTGCTTTTGCTATGATGCTTTTGTAGCTTAAGTACCCTTCACTCTTCTGGCAAAGCTTTCTACAAGATTTTGGAGTTTCTGTGGGAATTTTAGTCCATTCATCGATGTATGGTCAGGCGCGGGTGCGGGACAAAAGGGTATAGCTCAATATCTCAATTCTAGTTCATTCCAAAGGTGTTTGATGGGATTGAGATAACTATACCAAATGTGCACAAACTTGCCTTCATGGACATTGCTTTGTTCATAGTTGTGCTAGTACAGAAAAGGCATTTCACAAACTGTTAACCAAACAGTTTGTCCAAAATGTCTTGGTCTGCTAAAGCAATAAGATATTCCTAAATTTTAACTAAGGAGACTTAGGCCAAATACTGCAAAAGAAACCCATAGTATCCTTGCTCTTCTACCATACTGTACAAGTTGGCAAAATGCATTCTCCTGGAATTCACCAAACATCAGACTAGTCATCAGAGACTACAAGATAAAGAAATGTGATTTGTTACTTCAAAAAAACTTGTTTCCAGTTTGTCATAGCCCATTGGTATGCCCACTACTCTATCCATTGCTTAGCATCGTTATGGTCACCCGTTATTGCATCTTATAGCAATGTTGCAGCGACCAGAAAAAAAACGTAATTTTGGCATTTGGACCTTTTTTTTCCGTTACGCAATTTACGGCTCTCATTAACTAACTGTTTTTATATATTGATAGATTGGGCATTTCTGAATGCGGCGATACCAAATATGTGTATTTTATTTTAATACTTTTATTTTGAATGGGGGAAAGGGGGGTGATTTGAACTTTTATGTTTTTTTTTTTTTTTTTTTTAATATTTCTGTAAACTTTATTTTACAATTCATTCTTCATTTCAAACTGAGCCATAGGGCGCCACACTGCTGCACAGTCCGATCGCTTGTGCCAGGTCCCGATGAGCTGCAGCACATCGGGACCTGTCACAAATACGCATTGTGTTTGGTTGGCAGCACTTGCCAACTACTCACAGAAAGTAAATGCTGATAGCTTCCGGGGTCTTGGCATCGTGATGGCTGGAGATCTCGCGATATTATTGCGGGATCTCCGGTCACGGCGGGGAAAGGAGTGTTCCCCACTGCTGTGCCTTTAAGTCGCGCTGTCAGTGAATGACAGTGCGATTTAAGGGGTTATCAGCACCAATCGGATCCAATTGGTGCTGGAAGCCCGACATCTCAGCTAATGAGATCAGCTGAGATGTCGGGTGTTTGATGTGAGCACCACACCGGAGCTCACATCAAACACAGGGACCCAACCCTTGATGTTTTATTACGTCAAGGGTCTGGTAGGGGTTAAAGGGACTCTGTCAGGTAATTTTTCAGCATGATACTAATAATACCCTTGAATAGTGACTGGGTAGAGCTTTTAAAAACATGTAAAATGATTATTGTACCATTTGTAGTTTCCTTGTTACAAGAATTTTATCCCTTATCTTGAGCTGTCTATATATTCCCCTTGACTCCCAGGATGCACTGCTGGTGATAGCTTGTCAGGTATTTGGAGGAAGCTTCTCATCTAAGGCTGGTTTCACACTATGGAATTTTAATTTCTGATGCTGTCCGATTCTGGCCCCCATGCAGCCCTATGGGCATTGGACCGAATCGGATGTGCACTAAATGCCATCCAATTTGGTCCGATCCGATTTTGTCCGATTTTATTTAATAAAATCGGACAAAATCGGATCGGACAAAATCGGATGGCATTTAGTGCACATACTATTTGGTCCGATCAATTTAACATGGGGCTCTATGGAGCAGGGTCCGAGGAAACATGCTCGGTACAGTAAAACTGCTCCAAACTGGGAGAGAAGGGGTTAAAAAAAAAAAAATAAAGTATATGCTCACCTATCCCCGAGGGCCCCGCCGTCTCCTGTAGGCTCCCGGTGTCCTCGCGCTGTCTGCAGAGGTCTTCTACCTGCCGTGATGTCACAGTCACGTCATTATGACGTGACGTCATTATCGCCGCGCGGTCACGTGGATGGATGCTGGGTAAAAGCAGGAAGGAGAGCGGGGGATGCGCGCGCGGTCACAGGAGGGTAAGTATGAAAGATCTTCTTTTTACAGGTGTGCGGCGGCAGCAACGGGGGGCCTGTATATAGCACGAGGGGGGGGGGGGCTGCTGTATTATACCACAGGGGGGCCTGTATATAGAACAGGGGGGCGGGCTGCTGTATACTACCACAGGGGGGCCTGTATATAGAACAGGGGGCGGGCTGCTGTATACTACCACAGGGGGCCTGTATATAGAACAGGGGGCGGGCTGCTGTATACTACCACAGGGGCCTGTATATACCCCAGGGGGAGGGCTGCTGTATACTACCACAGGGGGCCTGTATATACCCCAGGGGGAGGGCTGCTGTATACTACCACAGGGGGCCTGTATATACACCAGGGGGAGAGCTGCTGTATACTACCACAGGGGGCCTGTATATACCACAGGGGGAGGGCTGCTGTATACTACCACAGGGGGCCTGTATATACCACAGGGGGAGGGCTGCTGTATACTACCACAGGGGGCCTGTATATACCACAGGGGGGAGGGCTGCTGTATACTACCACGGGGGGCCTGTATATACCACAGGGGGGGGACTGCTGTATACTACCACAGGAGGAGACTGCTGTATACTACCACAGGAGGAGACTGCTGTATACTACCACAGGGGGAGACTGCTGTATACTACCACAGGGGGAGACTGCTGTATACTACCACTGGGGAGACTGCTATATACTACCACTGGGGAGACTGCTGTATACTACCACTGGGGAGACTGCTGTATACTACCACTGGGGAGACTGCTGTATACTACCACTGCGGAGGCTGCTGTATACTACCAATGGGGAGGCCTGTATACCTGTGCTGGGGTCCACCCTCGGCTTATACACGAGTCAATAGGTTTTCCCAGGTTTTGGGGGGCAAAAGTAGGGGGTGGGCTTATACACGGGTCGGCTTATACACGAGTATATACGGTATCTTCAATGGTTTGAGTGCATACCATCGCTGTTCATTTTTCTTATGATTTATATTTTTCCTTTCTGGTGTTAAGAAAAAAGAAAATCATTTTGGCTTGCCAGGATTTTACTGGCTCGCCACTGCTATAAGTAGGATCATTTGTTGTTTCAGTATATGGTTTCAATGTACACTTCCACGAACGAATCTCCATTAGATGTCTGTGTGGAATATGTTATCAATATACGACTCTACAGTTCTTTATATCTTGTTGGAGTTAAATTTGTAATAATCTAAATAAAGAATTATAAAAAAAGAATCAGAGAGGGAGATGAATGGAAGACTGCTTTTAATACCCATGAGGGCCATTTTGAGAGTCTTGTGATGCCATTTGGGCTCACTAATGCCTTTGTAGTTTTTCAACTCTTTGTGAATGATATTTTTCATTATTTGGTGGGTAGATTTGTGGTAGTTTACTTGGATGATATTTTGATCTCTTCACCTGATATGGAGACACATCAGTCTCATGTTAAACAGGTGCCACAGATTTTAAGGGACAACAAACTGTATGCTAAACTGGAGAAATGTGTTTTCACCGTTCAGGAGGTACAATTTCTGGGGTACCTGTCGTCGCCTTCAGGTTTTCGGATGGTTCCAGAGAAGGTCCGGGCAGTGCTTGACTGGGACCGTCCAGAAAACCTGGGGGCATTGCAACGTTTTTTTGGGGTCTACCAATTTCTACCTTAAATTTATTAAGAATTACTCTGTAATTGTGAAATCTCTCATGGACATGATATAGAAGGGGTCAGATTTTTCAAAGTGGTCAGACTCCGCTCAGCAGGCTTTCTCCTCCCTGAAGAGATGCTTTGCTACCACACCTATCCTCTGTCAACCTGATTTTTTTCAGCCCTTTATTGTTGAGGTGGATGTATCCGAGGTGGGGGTGGGGGCAGTGTTGTCGCAAGGGCCGTCTCCCGGTAAATGGTTGCCATGCACCTTTTTCTCCAAAAAATTATCATATTATCATTGGCCGAAAGAAATCATGATGTCGGTAATAGAGAACGTTTGGCTATTAAGTTGGCTTTTGAGGAATGGCATCACTGGTGGAAGGGGGCTGTCCATCCCATCACAGTTATCACTGACCATAAGAACTTATCTTACCTTGAATACACCAAGTATCTGAACCCCAGGCAAGCCAGATGGTCCTTGTTTTTTACAAAATTTAATTTCACCGTCACCGACCGTCCGGGAGTTGAGAATGTGAAGGCAGATGCGTTATCACATATTTTCCCGGGTGGTAGTAATCAAGAGAATCCCGTTACCGTTTTACAGGAGGGGGTAGTTGTTTCAGCTCTCTTAAAAAAATGAGATGGCACTCACCGCTTGTGGTGTTATAATCTCGGCTTCTTTATTTCATCCGTGCAAGTTACAGGCAATGGTGGAGGGAGGGGGTGCGGAGGTGGACGATGGGTGCTCCGTTTCGCACTGAATGTGCTTCAATGGGTCCAACACTTTCAGCTCTTTACCCTGATTTGGAGGGGTAGGTGTTGAAGGCTCAGGGCGGCGCTCCTGTCTCCTGCTCTTTAGGGAGACTTTTTGTACCACCTAATTTGCGCCTCAAGGTAATTAAAGAACATTATGACTGTACTGGTAGGTCATCTGGGTAGTAGGGCCATCTTGGATCTTTTGTCTCGTCGTTTTTGGTGGCCAGGGTTGCATAAGAACATGACTAACTTCGTGTCTGCTTGTAGTGTTTGTGCACACCCATCCGTCTGGATCTCTCATGCCATTGTCCATTCCTGATAGACCATGGACACATCTGTCTCTGGATTTTATCACTGATCTCCCTGTGTCTGCTGGCAAGACAGTGGTTTTGGTAGTGGTTGATGGCTTCAGCAAGATGGTACACTTTGTGGCACTACCAGCACTTCCTAATGCCAAGACACTGGCACAGGTGTTTGTCAGTGGGATTGTGAGATTTCATTGTGTTCCCTCTGATGTGGTCACAGATCATGGTACATAGTTTGTTCCCAAGTTTTGGAAAGCCTTTTGTACTAGATTAGGGGTAAAGTTGTCCTATTCTTCTGCCTTCCATCGTCAGTCTTATGGCCACTTTACACACACCAACTTATCTGTCCAACATCTGACCAACTTACTGGTTGCAGTGAAATCATGGACACATTGTTCCATTTGTACACAGCCACAACATGGAGCAATGTGTCCATGATTTCACTGCAACCAGTAAGTTGGTCAGAAGTTGGACAGATAAGTTGGTGTGTGTAAAGTGGCCCTTAATGGGCAGACTGAGCGCACAAATCAAACTTTGGAGACTTCTCTTAGGTGTTTTATCTCCGACAACCAGGAGGATTGGGCTTCTTATTTACCTTTAGCCCAATTTCCCATAAAAAATCACCAGTAGTCCACCGGCAAGTCACCATTTCTTGCTGCGTATGTGTGTCATCCTCAGTTTGGTACCTTTAGTGGTAAAGTTTCTTTGGGAGTTCCTGAGGAGGAACAGTTTGCCTCTTCACTCTCCTCTGTATGGCAGGGGGTGCAGAGTAACTTGACTCTTGGGTGACATACAAACATATGAGCCAGATGGACAAAATGCTGGTGAACCATGCTGCTGCAGAAATGACCGGACCCACGAGGTCTTTGGTAATGATGTAGCTTTTTATTTATCCATTTAAAAGCTACATCATTGCCAAAGACCTCGTGGATCCGGTCATTTCTGCAGCAGTGCAGATCACCAGCATTTTGTCCATCTGGTCCAGTTCTTGCCACGTTACATGTGAAAGTGTGGATCCTGCAGAAGCTGTATATGCGCAAATACTGGTTGTGGGTCACCCAACCACATCAGGTGATCACATTTCAAAAAGGGTTTTACACCCTCTTTCATCATTAGATAAGACCCTATGCGCCCTTGTCTCTCATTACTATCGATATAGATACAAACATATGGCTGACAAGTAGCGCTCACCAGGTCCGGACCTATGTTTGAATGACTGTGTGGTTGTCTACTAGGAAAATTAAGCTGAAGGTGCCTTCATAGAAGCTGGGACCTAGGTTTATTGATCCTTATAAGATAACTGCCGTCATTAACCCTGTAGCATTTTGTCTTGAGTTGCCCCAAGCACTCAGGATTCACAATGTGTTTCATAGATCTCTTATCAAACCATATGTGCCTTCATCTGAGCCATCTCCTTTGCCGCCAGAGCTGATCTAAGTGGATGGTAATTTAGAATTTCAAATTTCTAAGGTTGTGAATTCTAGCATGTCGCGCCGTTCCCTTCGGTAGTTGGTGCACTGGAGGTGTTACTGTCCCGAGGAGAGGATGTGGGTGCCATCGTCAGAGGTGAACGCCACCAGGCTGGTCCGCGCCTTTCACCTCTCCCATCCTGACAAGCCTGGTCCTGAGTGTCCGGAGACCTCTCGTAGAAGGGGGTGTACTGTCACGGGTGTGTCAGGAGGCACGGATGAGACTGTAGAGGCCACTTGCAGAAGGTCCCAGCGTTTGGCCAAACAGTCCAAATCCTAAAAAAAAGTCTCAGTGCTTTAAGAGGCATTTACCTTTTAGTGAAAGCTGGAGGTCACTAGGACACAGCTGATCCCTTACCATGAGCTCTCTATTATTCCTCTTGACTCCCAGGATGCACTGCTGGTGATAGCTTGTCAGGTGTTTGGAGGAAGCGTCTCAGCTCAGCAGTGTATCCTGGAGTTTCTGTTGAATTACTGTGTGCATCTTCTCAAGATAAGTGTTTCTTCCCTTCCCTCTTTGTTTTTCCCTTGTATTTATCTTTAGTTGATAGCCAGGCTAACTAGTGTTCACCCGCTCTGTTCCTTATTTAGTAGTAATTCAGGGGCAGGGAATAGGTATCCTGGCGGCAACAGTTGCGGAAACTATATAGGGACATTAGGGGAGCCAGGTGCTAGCGCTAGTTCATCTAGGGTTCAGCATCTCCCCTTTTGCCCTTAGCACCAGGGTCTCCTTCCCCTCCCCCCCCCCCCGTCAACATCCAGCGCTGGGTGTCTCCCCACACCCAGCATGACAATATCTCAGACTGCACACACTACACACATGACTCATATACACAGCGATGTGAAGAGCTGCAGCTAAGAGCAAGAGCGCACACCTTCTCCCCCCTCCTTTCAGCAGTCATAGGGCATAAAACCCAGAGGGCAGGGCTGTGTACTGATGCATGATTATTTAGGCTAAGTTCACACATTGCGTATTTTGCCGCGTTTTTTTACGCGCGCTTTTCAAAATACGCAATGTGCCTTTTGTCTGCCTGCAAAGTGAATGGGAAATTCACTTTGCAGTGCAGACATTGCGTAAAAATACGCACTGCGTTTTCCGGGAGAAAGCGCAGCTCCGTAAACAATTGATATGTCAATTGTTTACGCAGCTACTTCTGCGTATTCTTCCAGAGGGGAGGACGAATCCTGCTTCCTCCTCCCCTCTTTGACAGCTGTGGCCGCCCATTAGATTTCACAGTGTATTAATATACACTGCGAAATCTAAATTAAACAAAAGCAAGTGAATGAAAAATAAAAAAGAATGAATACTTCACCTCTCCGACGCCTTCTCCCTCTGTGCGATCTCCAGTTCTAAGTGAGAGATGTACTGACAGGACCTGTGGTGATGTCAGAGGGGCGTTCCCGGGCACTCGCGGTCATGTGTTACATATCACATGACCGCGAACAGCCAATCAGCGCTGGGAACGCCCCCCCTCTGACTTCACCACAGGTCTTCTCAGTACACCTCTCACTTGGAACCAGAGAGCGGCAGAAGGCGTCGGACAGGTGAAGTATTCATTCTTTTTTATTTTCCATACATTTGCCTCTGTTTAATTTAGATTTCACAGTGTATATTAATACACTGTGAAATCTAATGGGGCTGTCACAGAGGGGAGGAGGAAGCAGGATTCTTCCTCCCCTCTGTGACATCACTGCGCTTTCTGGAGTAAAGAAAGCACAGTGTGTGAAAGCCCCTGCGTATTTTGTTGCCCTTTTTTGCGCGGCCGAAAAACGCAGCAAAAAGCGCGCGCAAAAAGCGCAGCAAAATACGCAAATGTGTGAACGTAGCCTTATTCCTTGCAAAATGGGCAGCAGACAGCTCACTGTGATTCACAGATGGAATTAATCTTTTATTTTGAAGTTTACAGAGGATAGGAGGGAAGTATTAATAGAAATACATGAATACAGAGAGCTTAGAGAAAAGAATTAGAAAATGATATTGGTTACATATGGATTTTTGAGCTGACAAAATTTGCCTTTAATGGCTAACAAAAAAGAAGTAATTGATGCAAACTTTAGAGACTTCTCATGCCTCTCCATCCACTTGAGAAAGACGCATCTGTGCGTCGAAACGCGTTGTGGCATACTGGACCCCTGCTGTTCGTGCAATAAATTATCGGTAATCTAATCACCAACCCGTGGTTTCTTTAGCGCTCCAATCCTCTGACACCGCTTGTTTTTCTATTTGCTAAGAAGAGCGTTGGTGACTTTTATGCATTATGGCTCTTCAGCACTGGCACTGGTCTGTAACTTTATGCGGTCTTTACTTTGTGGTAAATTTGCTATAATTCCTATATACGGAACTTCCACTTTTCAGTAATACCACTCAGTTTATTGTAGTATATTTAGGTGGGGAAATAATTTTGTGAATGGATTTGTTGCAGTGGCACCCTATGATGTTTAGAAATATATTTACTTAAAAAACTGGTGACATGTTTAATACATATGGTACTTCACTTTATGCTGTATATTATTAGAAAAGAGCAGATGGATAGCATGGAAACACTCTATACCCGGCAATCAAACTTGCAAGCACACACATAATGTATTGGTTTGAATCACTAGTGTCCATAGTAGAGAAGTTACGGTTTCACAAACATAGACACCCAATATTGAAACTTAACCCTGGAAGCCAGATGGTAAACCCTGGATAATGAAGCTAACATATATCTACAAGAGCAAGAAAGGAAGAGGAGCCTTTGCAGATGTTAGGAGAAATCATTGCTGCCTGATGAAATCTGTCTGTGATGCTCCTGACATTTCACATCTGCTCAAGTGAAACAGCTTGAAAGACTCAGCCTCGCCTTTACTGCACGTCACAACATTGCAGATGGTATTTTAAGCAGTGATTCAAGCTTTTGTAGCTTACTTATGACCCACCCCAGGGCCGTGGGGTACCCGGTTCCAGGCGTTGATTTGCTTGGGGATGTCACGGGCAGCCTGGCCCTGGTGGTCACTGATAAAGGGGTTAAATGAAAATAAAATAAAATGAAAGAGAGTTTGTGATGCCACCCACGGTATCCGGTAATGATCCTGGCGCTGCTGCAGACCTACAGGGATGGTGCGGGAACCCAGGGGCAGTAATGGAAGAATGGAGAACTCACACAGGGAGGCGGCTCGTCAGGTGGAGCTGCAGGCTGACAGTCTCTGTGGGCAGGAGAATGGCTCCTCCGGCGCAGGCTAATAAACACACCACACAGTCTTAGTCTCTGAACGGGGTTTTACTGGTGACTTTGGCAGCACACAGTTCTTTACACAGTCCACAAGTATTGCTGGCCGAGGAAGTCACCAGGGGATCAGGATGTTCCACTGGGGACCCTCTGTGATGTGCCTGCTTTTCCTTTCATCAGTCTTTACTGCGCTTTCCTCTTTCCCTCCTTGCGCTCCTGCGCACAGAGCCCACCACCGGTCCCCACGGATCCTTACGGAGTCTTAATGCCCTCGGAGCCTCCGTCAGGAGTCTGTCATCTCTGTGCCTCCTCCTGGAGTCATCGCTCTCTGGGCCTCCTTGACCCTATGGTGGGACCTTAGAGGAATTATGCCGGGGTTGCCGCGACCTCTAAAGAAGTGCATGTCCTCCGGTTCTGCGGCTAGTGGATAAATGCCCGCACCGCTTCGGGGTCGGTCCTTCGGTTTGGACTGGATCCCTCCGTTCGGGAGACATACCGGCATGGATTCAGGTGCACCTTAACACCCTAGGATCCCCTTCGTTCCTGGGCCACCTCTCCTGAGGTGCCCTTCACTGCGCTTCTCGCGGGGTTCCCCTCCAATGACTTTCCTGACTAACATTTCCGCTCTTCCACTACCCACCTAAGTTTCTCCCACCGGGACCGGTTTCCTAGCAACAGATTAACCGATTGGTCCCCTGACCTAAGGTGTGTGGATGCATTTGGTGAGGGTTCCCTATTAACATCCCACTCCCCTGGTTACAGGAATACTACACACTCTGGTCTTGGTGCAGTATCCTCTCTGTGGCGTCCTGACCAGTGGGGCGCCACACTCACCTGCGGTCATCATATTTCGCCTAGAAGTAATTTCCTTTTAGGCTATGTGCCGATGCTGCATTTTTCGCCCTGGTTTTCACGCATATTTTCAACAAATCCGCAGTACAGCACTTTCCCTGTAAAGTGTATGGAAAATTAGTGTTCTGTCCACACTGCAGATTTTCCTGCGGAGGAAATGGCACACATTTTACCGTGGAAAAATCTGCCACATGTCAATTCTTGCCGCGGATTTTGCTACGATTTTATCTCGTAGACCTTAATGTTAGCTCCTAAATATGCAGCAAATATGCAGCACTGTTCACACAGTGAGTATTTGCTGCATATTTAGCATGGATTTGGCGCAAATTTTGCATTGATGACATGGGGCTCTGCTTTGGTATTGGTCATTAACACAGGTGCATTGTAGGTATGGGCTGCCACCCACACCCAGCTGCCTAGTTTTTTTATATTATTATTATTATTATTATTATTATATATAATTCGTCAGAGTGCCATTTTCTGGAGCTGTACCTGACTTTTCTTGCTGCCCTATGGCAGTGGCAAACTGGGTACTAAAGGGGTTCATGCCAGCTGAATATTGCTAGCTGGCACTAAGCCCAAGATTCATAATTTCAATGTTAGACCCAGCCATTATGAATCTCTAAGTGATAGTAAATATTACATCACACAGAGAAAAATCATTTTATTTGAACAAAAAACACAAACACATACCTCATTTCCATCTTTATTAATCCCACACAAACTCTCCATGATCCTGTGGGACCCAAAACTTAACTAAAAAAATTATGTGCAGCGTCACTGTATTTTTGATCTCAGGACAGATAAACTGACATCGGCTGTGTACTCGGGTAACCCTATTGCCGGCAGCCAGGTCACGTGAGTTCACTGCCACGGAGCCTCAGTGAATGATGTCACCTCACCTCACTGCACACATTGTGATTGCGCAGGGAGAGGACGCTTTTGTTCCCTCTGCAGAATCTGGATGTGGCAAAGGCAAGTGAGCTTCATGGGACCATCTTTGTGGATTATCATCAGATGTGTGGGAAATTGGAAAATGAGGGTTATCTGATATATTTCAAATATAGGATTTTTCTTTGTGTCTGTGTTTCTAACTATTTCCTCATAGGATTACTAATGGGCAGTTCTCATAGATGGCTGACATTATCAATCTGGGCTTAATGACAGTCATTAGCTGTCATTAACCCCTTCTATCACCCTGAAGCCACCACACCAGGGCATCAGTAAGAGCTAGGTAAAGCGCCAGGAATTAGCACTTCAAATTAATGTGCCATTTTCTGGGGTGGCTGCAGGCTGCTTTTCTTTAGCCTGGGGACGGGGAACCCCGATAACTATGGGCCTCACCATGCTGAGAATATCTGCCCCTAGCTGCATGGGTTTTACCTTTGCTGGCAATCAAAAATAGGGAGAAGCCCACACATATTTTCTTAATTATTTATTAAAGTAATGAAAACAATTTACTTCCCTGTGTTTTGATTTCCAGCCAAGGTAAAGCCAGGCAGCTTTGGGTGGTAGCCCGAACCTGTCCGCTTTATCTGCCTGAGAATCAAAAATACAGCAAAGCTCTGTGTCATTTTTTTTATTATTTATTTATTTTTACAATACTATAATGTCAGTCAATGGGTGAGGGGAGCTACAGTCAATCACAGACTCTGTCACACATAGTGGGTGTCTGTGATTGGTTGTTGGAGTAACCTGGAAATAGCCCATACATTCTAGTATCTACCCTGCATGGTTGATGCTACAATGTATGAGCTGTTTCCATGTTACTCCAACTGCCAATCACAGACACCCACTCTATGACAGCATCTGTGATTGGCTGTTGCACTCCTGACCAGTGAATAATCAGGAAGTTAGTGATCGGTCCCAGAAGTACAAGCGCATGACACAGTGAGGCCCCTTTCACATCAGTGTTTTTTTGAAAAATGCGGCAGTTGCGGTCAAAAAAACGCATCTGGCGCATTTTCAGCCTACCGGCCGCACTTGCTGCACACTTGCGGCAAGCCCCATGCATTGTCTATGGGGTTTGCGGCAAGTGTGCGGCAAGTGCGGTTCCGGCAGTTGTCGCACACTTGCGGCAAGCCTCATAGACAATGCATGGGGCTTGCGCTGACTGCGTTTTTTTTCGCGGCCGCAACTGCCGGCAACTACCGAACACACTTGCCGCACCTGCCGCATACTTACTGCAAGCCCCATAGGCAATGCATGGGGCTTGCCGCAAGTGTCGCAAGTGCGGCTGTTAGGCGGAAAATGCGGCAGATGCGTTTTTTTGACCGCAGCTGCCACATTTTTCAAAAGACGCTGATGTGAAAGGGGCCTAAGTATGAGCTGATGTTTAACCACTAGTTTGTTAATTTTTACAGCCTCCCTCTAACCAACCTATAACTTTAACTTTAAAATATGAGATCGAGAGTTCCTATCATGGTCAGTCCTGAACTCAAAACTTTTATAAAAACTCTGGTCGGGTCCGCCGAACTCAAACATCAACAGGTTTAACCATCACAAATTTTTAGAAGCAAGTACATGTACTTTAGTAGAGAAAAAAATTGCTCCAGAAGTGACATCCACTTTAAATTATCTTCGTGAGCTTCAAATGTGGTGACATAAATTTAGCATTTTACAGTCCTGATCAGCTGGGTACTAGCTGTAGAAGTTTTATATTTGACTTAGTTTTTTTTTGAGTTGCCACTTTGAAACCGGGCTGTGGAGTCGGAGTCTTACTCCAAAAATATATAATAAATTGGGTACAGTAGTTCAATGCAATATGTGCTGAATATTATACTTATTATGTTCTATGTAAATTGTTGATTATCTACTTACATAATTGCCTTGGCGTCTGAATGTCCCTGATAAAGTGCCACCTGATTGGCCAGCTGACCACCACCTGATTGGTCACCACTGTATGCTGGTACTGTCATACCCCAGTCTTTCAACCACTAGTAGGTGCTCTGGGGAAGAGATAACTTTAGAGAAAATCAATAATAACCCTGGCACACTTTAAAAAAAAAGACTTGAGAAAAAGATCTTTTCAGGTTTTTTTATCTTCCTGTAACGAGTGAAGGTATTCCAGATGTGTCGGCTCACATGAGCCTTTCTCTCTGAATTACACTATACAATGAAAACATAGAAACCCAAATGAAAATTACATATAGTATAATGAAGTAAAATAAAAATAAATGCACTTGACAGGGACGGGGATTCGTATATGTGAAAAACCGCAATAAAACAAATGGTGTGTAGTGTTGGTTTGAGGGAGTGAGGGTTAGAGGAAGGAGAAAAAAGTAAGAAAGAGGGAGGAAGAGGGAAGGAGGAGACAAAGGGAAGGCAATATAAAGGAAGAAAAGAAAAGATGTATCATAGGTATGTAATGCAAAGTAATAATGTTTCCAGCAGTTCGGTTAATGTGTGTCCAAGATACCTTGTATGGGTCCCTTTCTTTTGGGAGGTATTGTGGGGTTTGTTATAGGAAGCTCAAGGATACGTCACATCTGGTTATCTGGAGAAAGGGTGAACGTATGTAGATTTTATGATAATGAAGAAAGTTCTAGGCATGTGCTATTAAAACATACCATTCACAGTGCTACACTGAGGTGAGCTTAGGAGCCCTAGTTTTGTTCTTCATACACCGTATAGGTATATGGTTATAACTTTGAAATAAATGCAGCAGAATTTAGCTGTGCTTCATTATCACATTGGAAGAGTGATATGTTACAAAATATACCTAGATTTTTGTAAGATTTCACAAAAGATGATTAATCCAGTATTAGTGTCCTTACTTGTCATGAGTATACTGAAGTATAAGACTGCAGGATAATGAGAAGCATAAGATGTGACTAGATGTTGATGGTTATCATCATGCATAAAGTTACCTTTTGATAGGTGGTATATAGTATAGTATTTCAATGGTTAAATACTCTAGTGTGTTGTATGATCTATACAGGGAGAACAAAGGATTAGAGGTAAGTATTTGAAAGGTCAGAGTGAGGTTAAACATGAGAGAGTCACATACCATAAAGGTTGTAGAAAATAGCACGACTCCCGTCCTGTAGACAGATACATGGTTGGTAAAGGTTAGAAGTTTGCAAAGGACAAGTTGAGCAGTGAGCGGAGCATTGATTAGATGAGGTTACCCTGTGTCTAAGTGGCTTGTGTCAGGGTGAATTGAGGCCAGGAGCATGGTGGGAGAGAGACTGCTCCTATTTGAGCCGGCCGACGCTTCCTGTAAATGCGGGGACCACTGTAATGATTCGGTGACCTTGGAGCCGCATAAATATGTTTCACAGGAGTAAGTGGTACCTATACTGACCGCAGTTCCTGACCTAACCCCGCAACTAGAAGTAGCCGTGGGATGTGACTAACCATACCCTAGACACCTCAACACGGCCGGAGAACTAGCTACCACTAAAGATAGAAACAGGAATTCTATGTTGCCTCAGAGCAGAACCCCCAAAGGATAGAAAGCCCCCTACAAATATTGACTGTGAGTAAGAGAGCAAAAGATACACTCAGGCAGAAAACAGAATCTAGCAAATGAGGCCACTCTAGCTAGATAGATAAAGACAAGACAGAATACTATTGCAGTCAGTATAAAAATCCTTTCAAAAATATCCACAGCAGATAATACAAAAATACCCCTGAATCTACTCAAGACTCGGCGCCCTCTAATCTGCGGAACTCCTGTGAATCCAACAATGCTGACACAATCAAAAGCTGTACAAGCCAACAACAAATGAATAGCACTTCAATCCTAGGAAGAAAACTTCCTAACAGAGAACAGGTTAAGACAGACATGCAGACCAAATATCCACAAAAAACACAACTCTGAGCAGAAATAAACAATTCCAAAACAAGCACACAGCATGTGTGCCACAAGAAAACAAAACCATTCACTTAGCTTGGAAGTTTTGCAGCAGGGCAGGAAGAGACCAGGCAGAGGTGAAACACCTCCAGGAACAATTGACAACTGGCAAGGACTGAGGAAAACCTGCAAGCCTAAATACCCCAATCTGAATTCCAAGTATCCAATTCACCTGACCAAGACTGCAAAACAGGATCCACTGCATTACCAGCCACAAGCACAGGAGGGAGCCCACAAGCAGAATTCACAACAGACCACCGGAAAACCGTTAATGTGCGGAATCTGGCCCATATTAGTTGGGGAAATTAGTGTCCGGTGATGTGCATTGGGCATGCGTGAAAAAACGGCTGCATATTAGTGAGGAATGTGTATCAGAAATGCGAAATGCGTCAGGCCCGGGGTCACATGAAACGTTTGGAGTCGGCTGAATTGCTGTGGAGCCATGCATAGGTTGTCACTACAGTGGCGGCCCCAATTTTTTTGGTGGCTGGTGTCTATAAACAGGTGCAGATGGTGCAAATTCTACTGTGGAGACAGTGCACTTCAAGGTTTATTATAAGAGCTTCATTACCCTGTCTAAAAAAGATAGAACAGTTAGAAACCGTATACCAAATGAATGTAAATATGAACAAAAATAGAATAGTCATTCTAAATGTTATATGGTACAATCTAAAACAAATGATTCTGAAATATACTGTTATACACTTCTAATATTTTAAAACACTCAACATAGATAGTATGGGAGTGCCATGATTTAGATGCCAAATTTTAGATTCTCGGTTCAGTCCCAATGGGGAGAGGGTATTTAGATGGTATATCCAGTAAGCTTCTCGCTCTTTAAGTTTGCGTATTCTATTACCCCTTTTCCTGGGTATTAGTACCTGTTCAATCACCTGGAACAAGTTGGCTTACTGAGTGATGCTTTTCAACAAAATGGGCGGAATTGGAATTGTGTTCTGACACTGTATAGTAGATTTGTGTTTGCTTATGCTGGGTGGTTTCGCCAACATATCCGAGACCGCACGGGCACTTGATTAGGTACACAACGTATGTAGAAAACGTGCATGTTGAAATGTTTGCCAGATCGTGGGTGTGTGAAGGAGTCTCCCTTGCACACATTTGTACACTGAACACAATTGAGACAAGGAAAAGTTCCTCTCTGAACTATGCTGAAAGTTTTTTGTCTTATGGTGGGAATGTTGGAAGTTGGAACCTACATTAGCCCTGATCAAGAGATTCTTGTGATTTTGTGCTCTCTTATTGCAAATCAGGGGTTGACTCTTGAATTCAATAATGTTGGGTATGCCTTTTCTAGTAAGGGCCAATGTTCCAGGACTGCTCTTTTATGTGGAGAAATAAAGGGTGGTATGTGTTAACAAACTTTATCCTGTCATTTACAAAGCAAATCCTGGGTTCGGCTTTAACTGTTGATTCGCAACAAGAGTCAGGATAACCCCGTTGGCGAAATTTCTCTGTCTTCTCTTTGTGTCTCAATGTTTTTATTGTTTTGTCTGTGACGATGCGTTCGACTCTATGATGTTGTGATTTTGGGAGTGCCTGCTTGACATGTCTTGAATGACAGCTGGTCCAGTGTAGGAGACTGTTGTGATTAGTGGGCTTAGTGTAGAGGTCACTTGTCAAATTTCCTTGATAGTTTTTGGATATTATTGTGTCAAGGAAGTTGATTGTTCCATGATCAAAATGTAAAGTGAATGTCAGGTTAGGTACTTTTTCTTTGATTTCTTTGACAAACTTTTTGAGCGAGGTGATATATCCTGTCCATATGCAAAATTCATCGTCGATGTATCGGAGTCATGTTTTGGCATCTTGGGTGAAGGTGTTATTGCTGTATACATGGTCAGTTTCAAATTCGGCCATATATGTTGGTGTACAGAGGGGCCATGTACGCCACCATGGCTGTTCCGCATTTTTGTAGGAAGAATTGGTCATTGAACAAGAAAACCTTGTTTAAGACCAGTTCTAGTGCGTCAATACAGAAGTCTTTTTTCAGTTCGCCAAATGATTCTTGTTGTTTCCAAAACCAACAAATAGCCTCTACACCAAGGTTGTGATCGATACTTGTGTAGAGGCTGTTGACGTTGAGAGTGACCAGAATACTGGTAACGGGTATGCTGTTGATACCATGTACTGTATATGGCTTAGAAAGTCGAAGGTGTCTTTAATGAATGACTGGATCTTAGGTATTAATGAAGTCAGTATCTTCTCTAGTATTATGGAAGGAGGCAAAAGGATGGAATCAGTGGAAGCCACAATGGGTCTCCTGGTGGATTTTCGAGGTTTTTATGTATTTTTGGAAGTGTATACAGTACCAGTGTTATGGGATTTTGTTTGTGAAGCTACTCAGCTAGTTTTTTTCAATTGTACTTGTTACAAGGGTATTTACCAAAATTTCTATTTTTTTCCTTATGTTGGGTGTTGGGTCAGCGTGGATTGGCATATACGTTTGGGTATCAGAAAGTTGTTGATGAATTTCACACAAGTAATATGACTTATCAAGGACAACAATGGCACCTCCTTTGTCAGCATGTTTTATGGTTATCTTTTTGTTATTTTTAAGGCTATTCATTGCCATTGAATCCTCCTTGGTAAGGTTATGTTTTAAGTGGTAGTTGCCTTTCTCTATATCTTTCACATACTTGTTAACAGAGTTTGATAAAAGTGATACATAAGTTTCTACGGGATGTGAGGATCTGGGAGGCTGAAATGCACTTAAAGTCCTGAGCCCAAGATCCTTTAGTGTGAAGTAGTCCTGTGTTCTGTCCTCTGTTGTGGAGATGGTTGCAGTCCTTAATTCAACTCCTGTGTCAAAATGTACCTTAAATCTGACAGTAGTATAAACAGTTCAGTTCCTGGTGGACGAGGAATGAGTCGAAGGCTGGGGTTGGACAGAAGGATAGTCCCCTCTGGTGAACCCGGGTCTCAGCAGGTGAGAGGCAGTATGAGGAAATGTTGTAAATGAGGTTTGTCTTACCTGCGAGCGAATCTACATACGATTCTCCAGATAAGGGTCCTTGTGCATCCCTCCATCTTCTTCCTTGCCTGGTGAACCTCGTGGCAGTGCTGCGGTGTGCTTGGGCGGGGCCGGTCTTGTTCCTGAAAAAGGCTGTCTTGGTCTGCCTCGTGCTCCTTGGCCTCGTCCACGTTCTCCCTCTGAGCCGGAGGAGCCGTATCGATTTCTGTGAGGTGGTCCTTCAGGCAAAGTGGTTCAGAGCCATCTATACACCTGGTTTTTGGTGTAGTCGACTTGGTCTCACAAGAACTTCGTTCTTTTTCTGGCTTTTAAGTTATTGGAGAAATCCTGAATTGTCTTTTCTGCCTTCGCTTTTAGACTGGTGAAATCTGCAGGAGAGAAGGTGTTAGTAAGTTGATTCTCAATTGCTTGGACTTGCTCTTTTACTTTAACTAGCTCGCCTTGGAGGAATTTGATGGTGAGCATTTATTCAGGATATTTCCGAATAGCTGACAATACTCTTCATTATCGTAGAAGTGTGGGTCATAGTGAAACTCGTATACCCCAGTCTTTCGTCCTCCGCCTCCGGTGTTGCTGCTCCACACCCTCCCATAATTAGGCCACTACAGAGCCCGCCCCATTGTGACATCACAACCTTTGAAAATGTGCATGCGGCCGCCATGTTTGTACCCCTGGTCCGCTACAGGATGAATAAACATGGTGGCAGTGTGAGTTACGAGCCCACCTTAGAGTCTGCCCCCATCCTCACCATGCCATCGTCGCAAGATCATGCCCACGGCACCACAGAGCCTGCCTCCATTGTGATGTCACCACCCTACTAATGTGGTAGCATCAGCACCCGTCTAGTTGTATCATAATGGTGATAAAAAGCCTGATGTTAACATTGTACTACAATAAAACTATCATTTAAACTTGAGCCGTGTATGACAGAGTTGGAGGTTTGGCTTACCGACTCCACAGTCCTGCTTTAAAATAGTGTTTGAAAAAAGTGCTGTAAAAGGTGCTATAAATAATTATTGTAAAAGTATATTTACTATTCAGAATTGTGGCCTACATAAACTATTTCTTTGTATTTTTAAAGATTGATTATTAAGGGTTTCATACATTACATACATGTACGAAACAGAATACCTGCACTGGCACTGAGTGTTTGTGGTCACCTGTGAACAATACTAACAAAGCTAAGAATCAGCTCTGACTATCTACACACCAGAAAGGATTGATGTGCATGTCAGTTTACATGGACAAGTGCATTATTTGATGAGGTGTAATTTTATATTATTTATGACTTGTGACTTTTTTTTAAATTTATTTTTCGAAGTTACTTTTTATCTCTTTGGAACTTTTACAAATTTTATTGCCCCTGAATTTTGGAAGTAAAGGATTCCTAACATTAAGCAGGCATTTCCACTTTAGCTTACATACTCATGCTTCAAATATGGAGTCAAGTAACTTTTGTTAAAGTAGTTGTCTACTATTAGGACAAACCCTTCTCATTTCCCATGTTTTGCCCCATTAAAATTATACTCACCTTCCGTGCTGTCGAGGTTCCAACAGAGACCGCAATCTCATTGCCAGGGGTGTAAATTGATGTCCCGCAAGCCCCACGGCCAAAAATCATTGGCTTCTCTCTCCCCGCTTATGGATGTATAAGTAAACAGTAAAAAGTGTGAGCGGCCCGCCGCAGTTCTCACTGCCTGTTGATTAGTCATACATTTGAAGGCGGGGAGTGAGAAGCTGACATTAATTTGGGCATGGGGGATGTCACAACCTCATGTGAACAAAAAGAAAAAGTTGCGCCACACTGTATCATCAATTGGAAAGTTAGGTGACAATGTTCCTTGCTCACCTGGTCCTGTTGTGCCGACCGCACAACAGGTTGCAGAGCTGTGGACACGTCCGTTGGTGTTCAGGCTGGCTAAGTAATCAAGGTGGTGCAAATGAACCGCCGGTGTCCGGTTCACGTGACCGCTATGGGAGGGTGCTGGTGTTAGGTCTGTGAGGTCCTGGGTCCCGAGCTGCAGTATATCACGCTTCCCATAGGGAAGAAGATGTGTGGCAGAAAACAGAAATGATATGAACCAGCGCTCAGGGAGACCCGGACACTGCAATAGCATAAATTACCTTTAGGTTTTATTATATCGATATGGGATCCAGTCTCCACAACGCGTTTCAACGCAAAAGGCGTCTTTCTCAAGTGATAACCAGGATTCTCCATGACAATTACTTATATACATGCACAATCAACAAGGGGAGGGGATAATACACCGGTATAATGCAATCTATGTAATGGATCCTGGAGAGGATCATAAAATCTCCAAGCAATCCATTTAAAGCAACAATATGCAAAATATATATAGTGCAAGGCAATTATAATATATGTATAAAAATTATATATAAAATTATCATATAAAATCTAAATTTATCATATAAATACATACATATCACAATTAATATATAAAAAAATATAAAAAAAAATAAAAAAAGGGGGAATATTACAATAAATAATAACAACAACAATAACCCTATAAAAAATATATATATGTATATATATATGTAAATATATATATAAAAAATATGTGTATATAATAAAAATTATTAAAAATGTCATATAAAACATTAAATAATTAATTAATTAAAAAGTACTTTCCACGATGCTATTAAGGCCTTCTGGTTGCAATGTGCCCATTTTAAAAATCCAGAAGGATTCTCTTCTATTGAGGGCATGAGTTCTATTTATCACTTTGTCCCCTATCTGTTCAATGACCGTCAATGATAATTTAGAGGGGTCCCTATTGTGTACCAAATCAAAGTGTTTTGAAACACTGTGATTTGGGAATCCAATACTTATATTGTGTCTATGTTTGTTTAACCTTGCCCTCATACTTTGGGTGGTCCTGCCAATATATTGTTGACCGCAGGGGCACTCTATTAGATATACGACTAATTTAGAGGAGCAATCAAGTTTCTGTTTGATGTCGTATATAGCATTAGTAGTATTGGATATAAAATTCATAGCACCATCAAACAGAAACTTGATTGCTCCTCTAAATTAGTCGTATATCTAATAGAGTGCCCCTGCGGTCAACAATATATTGGCAGGACCACCCAAAGTATGAGGGCAAGGTTAAACAAACATAGACACAATATAAGTATTGGATTCCCAAATCACAGTGTTTCAAAACACTTTGATTTGGTACACAATAGGGACCCCTCTAAATTATCATTGACGGTCATTGAACAGATAGGGGACAAAGTGATAAATAGAACTCATGCCCTCAATAGAAGAGAATCCTTCTGGATTTTTAAAATGGGCACATTGCAACCAGAAGGCCTTAATAGCATCGTGGAAAGTACTTTTTAATTAATTAATTATTTAATGTTTTATATGACATTTTTAATAATTTTTATTATATACACATATTTTTTATATATATATTTACATATATATATACATATATATATTTTTTATAGGGTTATTGTTGTTGTTATTATTTATTGTAATATTCCCCCCTTTTTTTATTTTTTTTTATATTTTTTTATATATTAATTGTGATATGTATGTATTTATATGATAAATTTAGATTTTATATGATAATTTTATATATAATTTTTATACATATATTATAATTGCCTTGCACTATATATATTTTGCATATTGTTGCTTTAAATGGATTGCTTGGAGATTTTATGATCCTCTCCAGGATCCATTACATAGATTGCATTATACCGGTGTATTATCCCCTCCCCTTGTTGATTGTGCATGTATATAAGTAATTGTCATGGAGAATCCTGGTTATCACTTGAGAAAGACGCCTTTTGCGTTGAAACGCGTTGTGGAGACTGGATCCCATATCGATATAATAAAACCTAAAGGTAATTTATGCTATTGCAGTGTCCGGGTCTCCCTGAGCGCTGGTTCATATCATTTCTGTTTTCTGCCACAACCTCATGTGAGGCACAGTAAGGTGAGCGTCGGTACCTCTGGGACCTCACCGGTAAGGGAGGAAAGTATAAGCTTTTTTATTTAAATGAAGTCATGGAGAAAGAGAAGCTAATTGTGAAGAAGATGATTTATTTTGACCTCCTAGCTTTAACTTTATTTCCATTTCTTCTTTTACAGCTCACAGATTGTGCCCAAGTGACTGAAGTTACCATGTATATGAAGGATTTGTGTGTAAAATTTTGTGAACATCCTGACACTTGGGGAAACGAGCTCCATCTGTTGTCCTTACAGGCCTTGTGTGCTTGTGAATACAGCTTAAAAATCACTGGGGACTGTTCTACACTCTTACACATTGTGGAAGAAATTGTAGACCTCCAGAAAGAAGTACGTGATCTAGTACACATGTAATTAAAAAATTAAAAACTAAGCTTGTTTAGTACTTATTTATATTTTGTTATCGTTGATTTTCAGAATTTTCCCAGAGAGCAGATTTTAACTGGAGTGAGCCTGCTTCTGCTGCAGTCTCCATGCAACCTTCATAATCAAATTCTAGATTTAGGTAAATTTGAAACTAATTGGTCCATAATAAAAGCACACATTTTGGTCTGCTCATCTCCCATGTCTGCTGAGACCATTGTCATTTGTTTGCTCATCTCTCCTGTCTGCTGAAGTTGTTCACTTTTGTTTGCAAATCTCTGTTGTCTGCTAAAGCCGGTCATTCTTCTTTGCGCATTTTGGCATCTCTCCTGTCTGCCGAGGCCGTTCTCTCTCATCTTTGCATCTCTCCTGTCTGCTGAGGCTGTTCTCTCTCATCTTTGCATCTCTCCTGTCTGCTGAGGCTGTTCTCTCTCATCTTTGCATCTCTCCTGTCTGCTGAGGCTGTTCTTTCTTGTCTTTGCATCTCTCCTGTCTGCTGAGGCTGTTCTCTCTTGTTTGCTCATCTCTCATTTCGGCACCTCTCCTGTCTGCTGAGGCTGTTCTCTCTCATCGTTGCATCTCTCCTGTCTGCTGAGGCTTTTCTCTCTCATCTTTGCATCTCTCCTGTCTGCTGAGGCTTTTCTCTCTCATCTTTGCATCTCTCCTGTCTGCTGAGGCTGTTCTCTCTCATCTTTGCATCTCTCCTGTCTGCTGAGGCTTTTCTCTCTCATCTTTGCATTTCTCCTGTCTGCTGAGGCTGTTCTTTCTTGTTTGCGAATCTCTGCTGTCTGCTGAGCCCCTCCTTATTTCTTTGCACATTTTGGCACCTCTCCTGTCTGCTGAGGCCGTTCTCTCTTGTTTGCTCATCTCTCCTGTATGCTGAGGCCGTTCTCTCTTGTCTGTGCATCTCTACTGTCTAATGAGGTTGTTCTCCCTTGTCCTCTGAGGCCAGTCTCTTTTGTCTGTGCATCTCTCCTGTCTACTGAGGCCGTTCTCTTTTGTCTGAACATCTCTCCTGTCTGCTGAGGTTATTCTTTCTTGTATGCACATCTCTCCTGTCTGCTGAGGTTGTTCTTTCTTGTATGCACATCTCTCCTGTCTGCTGAGGTTGTTATTTCTTGTATGCACATCTCTCCTGTCTGCTGAGGTTGTTCTTTATTGTATGCACATTTCTCCTGTCTGCTGAGGTTGTTCTTTCTTGTATACACATCTCTCCTGTCTGCTGAGGCTGTTCTTTCTTGTTTGCGAATCTCTGCTTTCTGCTGAGCCCCTCCTTATTTCTTTGCACATTTTGGCACCTCTCCTGTCTGCTGAGGCCGTTCTCTCTTGTTTGCTCATCTCTCCTGTATGCTGAGGCCGTTCTCTCTTGTCTGTGCATCTCTACTGTCTAATGAGGTTGTTCTCCCTTGTCTGCTGAGGCCAGTCTCTTTTGTCTGTGCATCTCTCCTGTCTACTGAGGCCATTCTCTTTTGTCTGAACATCTCTCCTGTCTGCTGAGGTTGTTCTTTCTTGTATGCACATCTTTCCTGTCTGCTGAGGTTGTTATTTCTTGTATGCACATCTCTCCTGTCTGCTGAGGTTGTTCTTTCTTGTATGCACATTTCTCCTGTCTGCTGAGGTTGTTCTTTCTTGTATACACATCTCTCCTGTCTGCTGAAGCCGTTCCTTCCTGTCTGCACATCTTTCTTGATGGCTGCAGATGTCACTGAGTTGAAGATATTAATGGAGATTACACTTGTTGCACTTTGATGCCATATCCTGACAATATGAGATGAATCTTCCATTAATATCTGCATTAAGAGCACTCATTTATGGTTAGTGCTGCCAAAAAAGTCTTAATTTTCATTTAATTTGAGGAAGGGATCCTGTGTTATTTCAGGTTTTTTTTTGTCTTTCTTCACAGCACTTAAGATTTTGATGTTACCAGATAGCAGCAAAGTTCCAGCCATTGCTCAAGTGTTGCTCATGCCGCTGTTGCATGTGTTATCATCAGCAGCCTTGATTGACTATTTCAGCGAGAAGGATAAAGGACTGTCATTACAGCAATTGGCATTAACCATTTTGGAAAAAATACAAGATACAAACAACAAAGAGAAAGAAAAAGCGGTAATGTAGCAAAAGCTTAATGGAGATCCCAGGTTGCCTGATAGTTTTTATGTTTTAATTTGACATTTTTTCAAAGGCTTTAGTAATGTTTTTATTATTCTGATAAAAGTGGCATCATAGCAGATTTTACATGCATCAATTTAATGATATGTTATGATTAATTTTAATCTGTTGGGTCTGGATATAATATTGCAGCACTGCTTGAACCAAGTTGAACATGTACACGAATGTTAATTTCTTTCATAGAATTTTCCTTGCTTACCACAACTGGACATTCCAATAAAAACCATACGACCATAAGAACCAATCTGCTAAACCAGATGTCCATGTGATCAAAGTCCAAAGGAATCAATGTTCTGACAGGACACAGCCTAAAGACGGCTTGTTTGGATGAATCTGGCTATTCAGCCTTTGCGTCTCTTTGCTGAAGTGCACCATGTTTGTTTGATAGCAGATAAAACATTGCTCCATCATGTCAAATGTTGTTGTTGCTGCTGCCTTGGATGCTTATTGTATCCCTAATTCTGACACAGGAGGCGAAGCTTTGGCTTGTAGGACAAATTTGTAGTTGACAAATGACTGCTCAGCCATAACTTCGGTGAGCAGAGAACCAGCTTATTTTTCAATTTGGACTTCATTTTTGAAGAAAGGAAAAGTTACTCCATTTTGATTTTATAGGATTGTTGTTATGTGTGGTTGTTCAAAATTCATCCTTTTGCTTGAGGGTAACGATATGCGTTTTATCCCACAAGTAACATAGTAACATAGTTTTTTAAGGTTGAAGGAAAATCTAGTTCAGCCCATAACCTAACATGGTGATCCAGAGGAAGGCAAAAAAAAAAAAAACCCATGTGGCAACACTAGCTCCACATTATGGAAAAAAATTCCTTCCTGATAATCAGACTAGTTCCCTGGATCAACGCCCTATCAAAGAATCTAGTATATATAACTGGTAATATTATAGTTTTAAGAAAGGCATCTAGTCCCTTCTTAAATGTTAGTAGTGACTCACTCATTACAACATCATGTGGCAGAGAGTTCCATAGTCTCACTGCTCTTACAGTAAAGAATCCGCGTCTGTGATTACGATTAAACCTTCTTTCCTCCAGACGTAGAGGATGCCCCCTTGTCCCCATCTCAGGCCTAAGAGTAAAGAGATCATTAGAAAGTTCTCTGTACTGTCCCCTCATATATTAATACATTATTATAAGATCACCTCTAAGCCTTCGTTTTTCCAAGCTAAATAACCCCAAGTTTAATAACCTGTCTTGGTATTGCAGACCCCTTAGTCCTCTAATGACTTTTGTCGCTCTTCTCTGGACCCGCTCTAGTTCAGCTATGTCTTTCTTATAAACTGGAGACCAGAATTGTACACACTATTGTAAGTGTGGACGCACTAGTGACTTGTATAGAGGTAAAATTATGTTCTCCTCATGAGCATCTATGCCTCTTTTAATGCATCCCATTATTTTATTTGCCTTTGCAGCAGCTGCCTGACACTGGCCACTAAATGTGAGTTTAAAAAAATAGGGGGGGGAACAAGAGGCGCAATAGTGCCCTATCACTAGTGACACTAATGTATGCGGTGGGTATGAATTCACTCACCTAGCACAGTTGTGAGACCCACAACTGGTGTAAAAGCATTTGGCATTAAATGCAGCTGCTGCAGGACTTCCACCTTCCACATGCACGTGGGAATCATCCAGAAGTTACCTCAGGGGAAATGGTGTATCAGTGTCCGCGCTGCTGAAATCCCAAGAAAACGATCCGGAAACCATATGTAGGTTGCATCAATCATCCATTTATTCCTTTCCTACGCGTTTCAACACTGTCCTAGTGTCTTCCTCAGGGATATATCCCTGAGGAAGACACTAGGACAGTGTTGAAACGCGTAGGAAAGGAATAAATGGATGATTGATGCAACCTACATATGGTTTCCGGATCGTTTTCTTGGGATTTCAGCAGCGCGGACACTGATACACCATTTCCCCTGAGGTAACTTCTAAATGTGAGTTTGTCATCTACCCATACACCCAGGTCTTTTTCAGTGACCGTTTTGCCCAGTGTTTTACAATTAAGCACATAATTATACCTTTTGTTTCCTCTGCCCAAGTGCATGACCTTACATTTATCCCCATTAAAGCTCATTTGCCTTTTATCAGCCCAAGCTTCTAGTTTACATAAATCCTCCTGTAATATAAAATTGTCGTCCTCTGTTTTGTAATTGTAATCCTCTGTATTCCTAAGTATTCCAACATACAGCTTTTCATTCTCGCCAGCACACCAGGGGACCAGTTGGTTTAATTTCCCCAACCCGCTACGAAGCTTGGTCATCATCGCCAACATCGTCATTTACTCGGTCAGTCTCTTGTCTGTACCTGCCCCTAGTTGCTGCTTCAGGTGTCTATGGTGCAATGCACTTTGAAACTCAAAGACAAGACCAAATGCCATTTTAGATTAGTAAAAAAGTTGTGCAAAACATTTTATATTTTAAATATATTTCTTAAGTTCTCCCCGTCCCTTGACAAAAATTCTGTAACCCCCAAAAAACTATGTCATCAGGTAGATACATGCACAGAAAGGTAAATACATATAAAGGCAGCAGTATTGTTGTGGTGCATATAATTGTGAAGATGGACTATTAAAAAAGGTATGCAAAATTATATTTTTTTCTTTTTTTAAAGAGTTTTTAAAAAAATGAAAACTAACAAGCCAATACTCCACAGGCTTTTACTAAAGACATAATTAGACATGTAGAAAGCCTAGGTAGGTCTACATCCCCAAATCAAGCACATGAAACTGGCAGGTTGAGATTTTTCTTTTTGTCTTAAAAAAACAAATCTTACTTTTTAAACCAAAACTCTGACGAAATGATATTGCCTATGGGTTGTCCATCTCACAAGCCAGGTTGCATACATCCTCAGACAAGCCATGGATTTGTATTGTTTTTCAGTAGGAAAAAGGGGATTTAAACAGCCCTTCTTGTTTGTAGAGCATCAAGAATTAAGCTAATAGTTGCATTCAGGTGCTGGTCAGAAGTATGTCACCGAACCATTAATTTACAGTCACACTGAATCTGCAAGTTCAGCACCTTCCTATCACTTGGAATTTAGTCTGTAAATAATAATGGAAAGAAACAAAGCGATCCAGCTTCCAGAGATATTGCAAATAGAATTCCATTAATGATCTTCTCAGCTCTTCTCATGTACACTGTACAGTAATACTGGACACACAGGCACATACAGGCAATGGGGCGCTGCAGAGGCAACGTGTTTCAGACAACTAGTGTCCTTTGTCAAGCCTTCAGTGTGCATTATGGCCAAATGCTTCATAGCAATAGGGATGGGTCAGAGCACAACAGGTGCAACTTATAATTACTATTACCCTTTGGGGTTAATACAAAACCACCCATTGCAGAATAGCTGCATGGTATAAAATGCACAGTGAATAAATGAGAATACATAATCACGTGTGTGTGTGTGTGTGTGTGTGTGTGTGTGTGTGTGTGTATGTGTATATATATATATATATATATATATATATTTACTGTATATACATAAAAACGGAGAAAAGTTAATTTTATAGATGCGTACATCAAAAAAAGAAAACAAATTGTGGCGCCCCGCAACGAGTGCGTCACAAGAGGGTATTGCAGCCATAAATGCAGCCGCAATATTCTCTGACTCAGCAATGATCCGGTTAACATAGAGATCCAACCCTACATGCACCACCTAGAATAGAGGGCCAATTATAGGTCCTGGGGGGTGTAGTGTTAGGGAAGTGTAGTAGAACACACAATAATCTAGACAGAAGAGAATAGTCTAGAACTCGGAGAAGAAGGGTCTAGGACTAGAACTTGGAGAGGAGCGGGGGCTCCGCACCCCGTGCGGGCCCCTGGGCCGTCACCAGTCGGGTGTCAGCACCTGAGGCCTTAACTACCGGGATTGGGCATTATCTACACTGGTTCCCAAAAGACTCCCGTGCCCACAACTCACAGCCGGTTCACTGGTACCGAAGCTGGCAGCAGTTCACCTCTGCTACGCGAACCAGAAAGCGTGGAGGAGCAGCTTCACAGGAGCACCCCACCACCAGCCAACTTCCAGTCGTCTAACCAGCGGTGTACCCACTGAGGGATCCAAGGCTCCCCAAAACATCCAGAACGTACATCATGGATAGGGCATTGAAGCAGCCTCCCCGTACCCGACCTGGTATTCCTGGGCGACACTTGCAACCAAATAGGTAGAATGGAGGAACACTGCGGATCTCTAAGAGACACCATCACTGCTGAGTCCACCCGGTCTACTACTCAACCACTGTATGCCATGTACTGCCTGCTGGTTACAGTAAAGACCCGTTGCAGAGACTTTCTGTGTCCGTGCTTCCTTATGAACAGTCCGTCCGCACTACAAGGTAACCGCAGCTGCCGCACAACATCTTGAGCAGCTCCAGCCCCCGGGGATCACCGCTCAGCCTGTGGGGAGCGTAACATCTTGCTGCTGTCCATCCCCCGGAGGTTTCGCAGTGTCGGTAGTCCTTACCGAACTACTCATAGGTGGCGTCACGAATAAATTAAAAACCCCTTTAATCTGTTCCACCAAGACGTCTTCAAACACTTTTGATCTGCACTACACCGGGCCCCACTACCGGCAGGCGCGGTCCACCCGTGACAAGGAGGAAGGAAGCATCGCCTGTCTAAACCTGAGTCCCGGCCACGGTGAGTCAAAATCATGAACAAAATCAAATTCAATGATAAAATAAATAATAATAAAAAAAATTATAAAGCTTTTATGCATATAAAATTAATAATGGAACATAACATCATAGCGCAAGTTAAGACCTGAAGGGACCCGAGTTCCCATCATGAGTATCCAGAATGTTTCCCTTGTAAGTAGATGGCGCTGAATATCACCACTCCTTGCTGAAGATTTAATTTTTTCTATACCAAAAACTGACATACAGCTGATGCTATCATCATGCATCTCAGCAATGTGTTTAGATGCCACTGAAACATTTCTGAAACATTTCTGCTTCTAAATTTTAATGGTAAGTTATAATTCAGATTGTTGCGCACATGTTCATTGATCCTGATTTTTAATTTTTGTGTTGTGCAACCAATATAACATAGGTCGCACATAGTTCATTTTATGCAGTAGACAATATTTTGGGGGTTACAATTTATGTACTGTTTGATGGGGAACAGCTCAGAATGATTATGGTTCCAAAGTGTACTACATTTAGTAGCCAAACTATAAGTACGGAAGTACGGCAATTTGTAATCCCACATTTCTAAAATCCTGCAAAATGTAACCAAGAATGCTGTTTCTTTCTAGGATAAAAAAAAACTTGGCGAAAGCATGTGTGCCAAAGAAGGAGCTCGTTTTGCGACAAATTGATAACAACATTTGACACATTCAAAACAGGATTAAATATTTCACGTGGATTTATGGGATTTTATGTAAAATGAACGGACGTTTGGGGATAGCAGATTCATGCATTTTTATATAGAATGAAAGTGCATTTGGAGACATCTTGCAACACACTGAAATCATAGGACTATGAACTCTTGACACTTCTGTGAACTCTGTCACTTAGAACTCTGCTCTCCACAACTTAACTAAGTAATTTCAGGTCTCCATGGGTTACTAACCATCTACCTAATACAATTGGTTCTGCTTATCTTAGAAATCTGGTTTCTCTGTCCCTGCTCCTCCACCCCTCCCTAACCCCACTCTGATTTGCGTCACCTGTGATATCCACCAGAGCATATAACACTGTTTTGCTTTTTTTTTTTTTTCTTTCAATTGCTTATGTACAAATATATGTGTCTTCAGAATTTGTGTCATTACCAGCCTGAAGAAGGGACCTCCGTGTCCTGAAAGCTTGCTATGTTTACCATCTTTTCAGTTAGCCATTAAAAGGTATCAACCACTGAGGACTCTAAAATTGCAAAATATTTTTCTAACTACCCTGGTAAATTCACACACGGGAACAGCTTTAATAGTATGGCATGTATGGCAACTGTTAGGATGTAACACGGTATTACCTTAAGTGAGTTTGTGATATAACGAAGTTACAACTGGCTGATTACATTTACCAGTTAATTGTAAATCTAAAAAACTGATGGTATTACAGTGATGATTTACAGTAAATTGTATATTCAGATTATTATTGTTTAAATATTCTGTAAAGTCATCTATTATATCGGTCGGTCCCTGCCATATTGATCATATTGCCAGTTGATCATCTATAAATCTCAAATTTAAAAATATATTCAGAGAAAGGATTGTCATCGCTAAATAGGAAATTCTCTTCCCAATACGCCATTACCAAATTTGCGACTGAGGGTGAGAATTTAGGCCCCCATTGCAACACCATGGTGTTGCACGTAATATTTTGAATTGAATAGAAAACAATTATTGGACATCAAAAAAGATACAGTATCGATAATATAATTCTGTAGTTCAATAGTGTATGCACTGTATTTGTGGAGATGAAATTGTAGGGCATTAACTGCTACATTAAGAGGAATAGAGGTGTACAATGAAATTACATCATTACTAATCCAGATGTAGTCCTCTCCATATCAAGTTATCAGTTTGTTGGACAACATCATTAGTATCTCTGAGGTACCCTGGAGTACGCTGGGCTAATGGCTGGAGTAAAAAATCTATCCATTCTCCCAGGTGTTCAGTTGGTGACATAATGCCGAAGACAATAGGTCTCATATTATACAATGCGTTGTGCTCTGACCCATCCCTATTAGCTATAAAGCATTTGGCCATAATGCACACTGAAGGCTTGACAAAGGCACTAGTTGTCCGAAACACTTGCCTCTGCAGCACCCCATTCCCTGTATGTGCCTGTGTGTCCAGTATTACTCTGCAGTGTACATGGGAAGAGCTGAGAAGATCATTAATGGAATTCTATTTGCAATATCTCTGGAAGCCTGGATCGCTTCTTTTCTTTCCATTATATTGATGTACTCAGGACATTGATCCGCGCATGCCAGAGGTGGCAGTGGTGAGCTGAATCTATTGTTCCTGTAAAATATAATACATATATTATCACTCCCATTCTAGGGTTTTTTTTTCAGCACTGCAGTAGTACGCCACACTCTGATTTAGGGTCGAAACACACAATGTGAGATGTATGTGTGATACTCGCACAAGTCTCGCATGACTAACCCAAAACAGCCCCTGCCTCTCTGGACGGGAGTGTGGAGCTGCATGTGTTTCTATGCAGCTGACACGATTCCATCCAAAGAGGCAGGGCCTGTTCGGGTGAGTCATGCGAGACTTGTATGAGTATCACACATACATCTCACATTGTGTGTTTCCACTCTTAGGTCTTTCTATACCTAGCTGAAATAAGTTATGCATCCTGACCTTCTATCCCTTGCCAAAAAAATCCCTGCAATGGTTTCTAATGTCCCTGCACATGTATTTAACCCTTTCCCAACCTAGGATGTATTGGAGCATGGTTTAATGGTCATCCTAGACCCACATCATACCTTGCACTTGTCTCCTGATCTGATCATCTGACATGTACTTCTATTACCTGCGGGTGAATCAGAGATCTGCCCATGGCTGTTAAGTAGTAAAATCCCGCTGTCACTCTGATAGTGGAATATAACATGTGTCGGCAGGGAGCTCATCACTCTCCTCTCCCATGGGCGGTGCTATTACGTGATCACAGGGTGCTGATCAGCTGTCATTACAGGCAGAGATTATCTAATGACCCCTGTGTTTGTTATATTAAACTTCCTGTGAGGCATTCATAAGACGTCATACTTTTTGCTGTACTAAGCAATGCATCAGCAAAAAGTGAACAAAAAAAAAGTTTAAACAATATGAAAAAAATAAATAAAATGAAACACAAAAGTTGAAATCGCCCCCTTTTGCCCTGTTGAAAATAAAACAAAGAGAAATTAAAGTTACAGATTTGGTATCGCTGAATTCAGAAATGTCCGAGCTATTGAAATAAATACACAAAAGTAGTATCAGTATAAATGTCATCTCAGGGCACGAAAAATAAGCTGTCACACAGCCGCAGATCCTGAAAATTGAGAACGCATGTACTTGTACAGACCTGGAGAATCATACTACTCAATCAATTTTATCCATATAGTGAATATCTTAAAGAAAAAAATGTGGAATTGCACTTTTTTTGCAGTTTCACTTCACTTGGAATTTTTCCCATTTTCCTGTACACAATATGGTAAAAATCAACGGTTTCATTTAAAAGTACAACTCGTCCCGCAAAAAACAAGCTTCATATGCCTATATTGACAGAAAAATAAGTAAGGTATGACTCTTGGCAGAAGGGGAGGGAAAAATGAAAGCACAAAAATGGAAAATTGCCAGATGATGAAGATGTTAATAGTGTTGCTGTGATAGTCTTCATGGAGCCCACTCTCTGGCTCAATGAAGTGAACCTGTCACCCCTTTAGGTGTTCAAAACTGTGCCCACCATCTGTTACATTATGTAATTGGGGTTCCTGTAACCCCTCTATAAGCCCAGATGCCCCCCTGCATACCTCATGGTATGGTAATGACTCCTGAAGAGGTTCGAGGATCTGCTCGCTGTGGTCCTCACCTTCCTGCTGCCTGCAAAACCTTGCCCTATCCACTGAAACTGCCGTCCCTGCTGTGCATGCATGTTGAGTGACAGGCAACACTCTCGCGCCTGCGCAGTGGCGTGGGTCACCATGCTCCATTGAAGACGCAGTGAGGTATGCAGGGGGACATCTGGGCACATAAAGGGGTTACAGGAACTCCAATTACATCATTTTACAGCTGGTGGGTACAGTTTAGAACGCCCAAAGGGGTGACATGTACCCTTTATTCTTCAGCAATATTAGAAATACCCCTGATCTTTTTTATTTATGTATTTTTTGTTAAGCAAATTGAATTACCAATTGTTTGAATTTGCCAGGACTTTGGAATTTCAGGACATTTTACACAAATTCGGTTCACAGAGGATTGATTTTTATCATCTTTATACTAACACTTAAAATAATGGCATTTAAAAATAAAATAAAATATTTGTCATGTTAAAATGTAAACTCTTATGTGGCTACATTGATGAAAAAAATGTAAAAATGATGGCTCAAAAAACAAATTAATAAAGTTATAGGAAAATATCTGCATCCTTAAAGGATTAACATAAAAACTTCCTTTTTAAAGGTCACAATGTAATCTTGGTAACATTGAGAATTATTACCTTCACTACAAAACATATCTACATTGCAAGAGTTGTATTTCTAGTGTTCCTCCTAATGTTTAATCCATGAAAAAAATCAAGCGCATCTGAAAACAGTCGTACAACTTGCTATAAATTTTACTCCAGTCAGTGGTTGACGAGGGGTGATATGTGGTGTAAGTCACACCACTGCCCATGCAATATTGTAGCTCAGCCCCAGTTACTTAAACGATGCTGGGCTATAATGCTGTATGACGGCAGCGTTTCCATAAAGTACATGACCTATCTTTTTTTCTCATCAAGCTGTGTATAAAACCTGGAGCAAAAGAAAAACACTTAAAAGACTAAACATATGAGCAGCAAAGTGGTTGTAAAATAGAAATGAATAGGGAGAGTCTTTTAAAGGGAATCTGTCAGGAGGTTTTTGCTACCTCATCTGAGGGCAGCATGTTGTAGGCAAAATGAATCCATCGATATTTAATTTGGATTACTGGGTGAAACAGTTCTCACACAATTAAAGCATTTAGTTTTAACCATGCATCAGAGCCAAGAGAGCCACCCCCACGCACACCAGGCTGTCAATAGAGATTGTACACTGACAGTGAGTTGCTGATCATAACAGGGGGTATGTCAGACTGCCATACACGTGATACAATAGTCCTGTAATGGTAATCATCAGGTGATAAAGAATTTAGGTTTAGGCATGTAGCAGAGCTGGGAGAGCTGCCCCCGCCCACACCAGGCTCTCAATAGAGATTGTACACTGACAGTGAGCTGTCAATCACAGCAGGGGTGTGTTGGACTGCCCTGCTCATGACAAGGTAGTCCTGTAATGGTATTAACAAGGTGATAAAGCCTTTAGTTTACAATAGCACAGAGCCTAATGAGAGACACCATTGATTTTGTGCTTTTTTTGTACCCTTGAAGCATGCTGTCCTCTGTTTACATAGCAAATATTTGCTAACAGATTCCCTTTAAGCAGTTTTAAAGTGATTTTTCAGGTGTTTTTTTTTTTGTTTTGCTATTTTGTAAGTGAAATCACTCCCAAAGACCCCATAAGCACATACCCTTGCTTTCAGCACTGCCATATTAGCAGATAAGTTAACATCATTTTCACATTTTTATTATATATAGTTGTAAAACAAAAAACAAAAACTATTAGGAACAATATGTCATATGTGGTCTGAAGAAAATCAGTTGACAAAGCACTTGATGATAGTACACTGTGAATATGGGCTGTAGAGGGATGACTTATAATATTTCCCTTTCTTTGTGTCTATCTCTAGACCTGTGTGGCACTGCCCCTTCCCATGACCACCTGGCACTGCACAGTGATGGTGACGCTGAACATCCTGAACATGCTGAGAACTGATGATGGCACCGCTTCTCTCTCCTGGCTGACGTCTCTGTCGTCAGTGCTTCCTTTCGCTAACTCTGTGCCCACGCACGTGTCTCTGCTCCTGGGATATTTACTCATCCATGAGACGGGACCAAATTTGAAAAAAGTCTTAAAAATCACCAGTGAAGTTGCCAAAGCTGATCCGTCTCAGGTACCCAAAGCTTTTACTTCTTAGGTTTTTTTGAAAATGTGCAAAAATGTATATTTTACACCTTTATACACTGACCTTTAACATATTAGTTTGGTTGCATTTGACAGATGACACTTGGTTTCCTTTTCTGGAAGTCACTTTTACTATAAGACAGAATTCTCCCCATCACTATGTAGCACACAGGGCCGGCGTCAGCACCCGGCGTACCCGGGCAAGTGCCGGGGCCCGACGGCTTGGAGGGGGCCCACCGGGCCCCTGAGGGCTAGGGTCACACTTGTGTTGTGACCCTAGCCTGACGCAAGTATTGTCTTCTGCAGCGTTTAACGCTATGCGCTGCCAGCAACGGAGCCCATAGAAAGCCGATGTTTACATTGACAACCAATGGTTGTCAAGGTAAACGTCGGGTTTCTATGGGCTGCCTCCAGCGCATAGCAGCGTTGCAACATACAATACTTGCATAAGGCTAGGGTCACAATGCAAGTGTGACCCTAGCCTCAGGGGCCCCTGAGCACTGCCACCACAGCCAGAGCCATATCCAGGGGGCAGCTGGGGGGTCATTTTCAGGCTCCTGCAGGCTGCAGCACCGGAGGGTCTCCCTCTTCCCCCCTCCACGGGAGCCGACAGAGCAGCACACACTGTGCTAGTGTGCTTACAGGACCTGTGATGATGTCAATGGATGGGGAGGAGTCAGGGATCACATGATCAGCTCCTCAGTGTATCCAGGACTGTGCTGGCCACCATGAATGATGCTCAAATAAGGTGAAGTTTGTGTGTGGTCAGGAGGCATTTACAGTGTGAATGTAGCAGAGGTGAGTGTGTACTAGGTGTATGGCAATTAGGTGAAGGTTATGTGTGGGGTCAGGAGGGATTTACAGTGTGAATGTAGCAGAGGCGAGTGTGTACTAGGTGTACGGAGCAGAGCCGAGTGTGTACGAGGTGTACGGAGCGGAGCCGTGTGTGTAGTAGGTGTACGGAGCAGAGCCGAGTGTGTACGAGGTGTACGGAGCAGAGCCGTGTGTGTACTAGGTGTACGGAGCAGAGCCATGTGTGTATGAGGTGTACGGAGCAGAGCCATGTGTGTACGAGGTGTACGGAGCAGAGCCGTGTGTGTACGAGGTGTACGGAGCGGAGCCGAGTGTGTACGAGGTGTACGGAGCGGAGCCATGTGTGTACAAGGTGTACGGAGCAGAGCCGAGTGTGTACGAGGTGTACGGAGCAGAGCCGCGTGTGTACGAGGTGTATGGAGCAGAGCCGCGTGTGTACGAGGTGTATGGAGCAGAGCCAAGTGTGTATGAGGTGTACGAAGCAGAGCCGCGTGTGTACGAAGTATGTGTACCAGTGGTAGCCCCCCGCGTATTCCGCTCCTATAGTCCCAGCCGCCTTTGCCAGCAGCATTCTTCTCCATAGTCTCTTCTGCCGCTGTCTGCATTCTGCAGCTCAGCATGGAGGGGCACGATGTCATCACTGTGCTGATATGTGCAGAGCGACCGGAGGAGACCGGAGCGGCAAGAAGAAAGGTGAGGAGAAGAGTGATCCGGACGGCCAGACACTCCGCTTGGCTGCGGTGCCACCATATGGCAGTGTGGCTCCATTGAGCTGCTTGCATTATTTGTGTGCTTCAGGATGCTTGTGTATATACCAAGCATCCTCAGACGCACAAAAATGCAACATTTTGCATTTGAAGGGTATTTTTAAAAGGCACATGGGAACGCAAACGCATTTTAGCCCTAACAACATGTAATATACTCACTGTCAGAAACAGCTCTTGCTGGTTTTGCAGTCACTGTTCCTGTAAGGCTGCCTTCACATAGGAGTTTTTTTAAAAATGTGGCAGTTGCGGTAAAAAAAACCCCGCATCTGCCGCATTTTCCGTCTAGCGGCTGCACTTGCTGCACGTTTGCGGCAAGACCCATGCATTGGCTATGGGGCTTGCGGTAAGTGTGCGGCAATATATATATATATATAGTCCGCGATATGTACTTAAAGGGAGCCCACTGAGACCTTTTCGCCCGGGGCCCACAGAAACCTGGAGCCGGCCCTGGTAACACACTTTTTGTTCCTGGCTTCCAAGTGCAATATTTCAACTATTTAAAGACTGGAAAAACGACTACATTCAAAGCAAACTTTGATTTTATGACCACAGCCCAGAAAAATGTCATATTTATTGTGACAAAAAATGAAATTACACCATGTAACAAATTTTTATTTTATTTTATTTTTTTGTTCCTGGGTACAAAGTGTGTTTTCCTAAGCCGTTATGCCTAAAACAAATAGAAAATAGTTGTTGTTCCACAAAAACTTTGCTTCTGTGATCAGGACAATGACATTTTGAAATGTGTCTGTTTTCGGGAAAATTCTCCATTCGTATTCAATACTGAGACAATGTCATTGTCCTGATCACTGAAGCAAAGTTTTTGTGGAACAACTATGTTCTGTTTGTTTTAGGCATAACGGGTTAGGAAAACACACTTTGTACCCAGGAGCAAAATAAATAAATAAATGTTACATAGTGTAATGTGTCACCATAGCCCTGGGCCTAAGAGGAGTTCAATGTTGGTTTCCTTCCCTACATAACTATGGAGGAGGGAGTATGTAGTACTATTAGATGGGGTTTGATGAGGCGGCTGGTTGCTCTCTTCCTTCATGGCTCTCTTCCTATTGTACTCTTAATAGTGACTACATTGATAAATGAATGCTCATCATTTCCATTATTATTATAAACTATAAAAGATATCATGGTAATGACTGATAGGCTGTGTTGTATGCATTGATACAGAATAGTGTGATAATCCTTTCTGATGGAGACAGTGGGCTTATGAGTACAACTGATCCACAGAACTATGATCCTGAAAGGCACAAAGTACATGTTTTCTTTGCTTTTTGGGCTATTAGGAGAACTTATCTGTCCCTGTAATATATTGCCATTACAATATATTCAGGTCACAGATACATCATGGAGCTAACATATGATGCACCAATACGTCATCTGTCGGTAAGGGGTAAATGAAAACCTCACAAGGAGATTTACCTCTTAAATGTATTGAACATGCTTTTCCAATGATCCCTTTCCTACACTATAAATGTTGCTGATGTGTTTGTAAAAATAATGTTTAATTCCAATGCACATGTACCTGGACTAGTCCAGAGCGCCATCACGCAACCTATTGACAGTAGCCCTGTGATATGTTATGGTTTACTTTATGATATTAGTTACCTTACAAAGTTTGATTTGCAGATACAGAAACAATGAATAAAGAGTATCTGTTTCCAGGTTATTTTCACCAAATCTGAGAGAGCAAGATGTAGAGACAAGGGACCCTGATTCAGCGATGCGTCACTTACTGAGCTGTTTTTTGTTATTTTGATGAAATTACTGTTTCATCAGCAGGTGACTATCACTAGACTAGTAAAATTGTAGTCCTTCATATTCATGAGCTGTGTATAACTGCACCTCCAGCAATGATTGGCAGCTTTCTGCCTATGCAGAGTGTCCACAGATAGCTGCCAATCAGTGGTGTGGGCAGGGTTATATAGAGCTCAGCATTCAGAGAACTGCTAGATCTGCAGCAGGTAAAACAAGAATTCTAGAAAATCTACAGCAAGCAGCCCAGTAAGTGACATATTTCTGGAATCTGGTTCTATACCCCTACATCATGCTACTCTCAGATAGGGAAGCAACAAAACCTGGTGACATATTTCCTTTATAATGTGAAATGAAGAACTCCCATACTTCTCTTGTGCTCAGCAAACATTTTTCTTTTTAGCTTTGACCTTAAACTTGCTGCCACCCGTTCTGCTGTGCAGAATGACAGTCCCTCTATTGTGAGGGTGTATGATGTGTCGGTATTCTGTGATGAGAACAGCCGTTCTAGACACATTGAATGAAGCAATGGACAGTGGAAAATGACATGCAATTAAAAGACGGAGAAAGGAATGTGAGGATAAACCACGTTCACAATATTAATTAGACAGATGACCTAGCTCCTGAATATTTAGGAATGAGATGGGATGCAGAATGCCCCCAGTTGCTTAGCAACGTGTTTCCCCAGCTCCTGAGAGGTCCACTTATGTTTGAAACTAATGATTCGTCCTGTGCACTTATCCAGCTGTTGGATAATTCAGGGCTTGAAGTGTCTGGAGCTTACCCTTTCTCTACCCTGCTCTCCTTCTGGTTGTCGATTTACGTGTGCTGCATGGCAGACCATATTTCCATCCTATAGGTTTCTGTAGTCTCGTAAATGTGCAGTTTCCATGCTTGGAACAGTATCAAGTTCTCATTTAATGGGGTTGTATACCTCTTGGTATATTTTTTTTTAACCTAAATTAATGTATTTTCAGCTAAAGATCTTTTTTTTCAATTGGGTTTCATTAAATATGTTGCTTTTACAGGCCCTTTTGGTCCAACTTTATTAAAGCATTTGTGCCAGGAAACTTGTGAAAGCTTTGAAAAGTCTCACAATTTTTGTTCCCTGCAAGATGGCATAAAATGTTTGGGAGTTTTGGAGCTTTCATGTTACTCCGACATAGGATTTGTCAGGGCTTCGTCAGGGCACTCCCGCCTGTCCAGTTCACCAAAAGTGCCGGCGTTTTGTATGACCGGAATAACGTTCCTAGGGCACTGATGTGCACACCACTCAGCAGACACCCCAAATTTATTAACTGGCATACGCCTCTGACTGAGTTCAACCTCGTGTTAACTAGCAAGACTGGTGTAGCACAAGCGTGTGCAGCATCAGTCTTGAAGCGTAACCCTCATTTTATGTTGTATTTAAAAAATCAAAATAAGAAACTTTACATTATAACTTATCAGATAAATTTGCTTCTCTTTCTGCCAGAATTAATCAGTCATTATCAAAATTGTCAATTCTGAGGTAAAATCTGTATTCAGTGAGACTTTCCTATTACTGAGATAGGAGATGGTGGTTGTTACTGAGGAGATTCTATGTAGAAGAGGAAGGAGTTGCGGAGCTTTGATTCTACCTCCTCCCCTCCTCCCTCTGCTTATAGCTCCTCCCACTCCCTTCTCTCTTATATACATAGAATCTCATCAGTAACAACTGCCATCTCCTATCTCAGAAATGGGAAAGACTTCACTAAATACACATTTTACATCAGAATTGAGAATTTTGATGACTGATCAATTCTGGCAAAGAAAGAAGCAAATTTGTCTGATAAGATCTACTTACCGTAAATAATTGTCCTGTATCGTCTCTCATTGCCTCATGCGTCCGGTTGTCCTCCTGTCACGCGCCTCAGCCATATTTGCGCACTCAAGTGTTGGGTGTGCAAATATGGCACCCAATATTACTGCCAGCTGTGCCGCATGGCTCTCTTCTCCTCCGGCCCAGGGTCCTCTTCCGCCACTTGCAACTGCCGCCGCAGACACCATACAGGCCGCTCCCCTTGGTAATCACCGCCAGTGTAAGTGCACATGTGTATACCCAATGCACGCATGCGCACTTCCTCACATGGCTGCCCTCTTTGTGTACACCGCAATAGAACCCTTCCAGATCATCATTTCACTGTTGCTGGACTCCGCCACCAGCGCCACATAACTGGCCCACATGAACAGCATGGGGGGAGAAGACTGTACAGAGGGTGAGGGAGACTGCACACAGCTGGGAGACAGCTCAAAGAAGAGAGCACACAAAGGGAAAAGACAGCATAGGGGGAGAGAGAGAGCACTCAGGGGAGCCATGCAAGGGGATACAGCTCAAAGAAGAAAGCACACAAATGGAAAAGACAGCATAGCAGGGAGAGAAACAGCACATGGAGTGAGACAGCTCAAAGAAGAGAGGACATGAGGGAAGACAGCACAGGGGGAGAGAGAGCTCAAAAGAGCAAGCACAGGATGGGAAAAGACAGCATAGTGGGAGGGAGTGCACACAGGGAAAAGTGCACAGGGGAAGACAGCTCAAAGTAGAGGGCACACAAAGAGAAAAGACAGCATGAGGGGAGAGAGACAGCTAAAAGGAGAGAGCACATGAGGAGAGAAGACAGCACAGGGAGATGACAGCACCGAGTGGAGAGAGACAGCACACTGTGGAGACAAGTCAAAGTGGGAGAGAGACTGCGCACAGTGGAGAGATCGCACAGGGGAGAGAAGAGCCTATGGGGGAAACATCTCAAAGGGGAGAAGACAGCGTACATATATATAACATAAAAAATTAGAAGAACACAACAGCACAAAATTATACTTAACATTATACTACGGAATACAAGGATGACTATTACGACATTGTCTCATTAATGCACGGATATTTGCCCATCTTAGGGCTTTTTCACATCAGCGGTAATCGCTGATAGCGGCAGTTGCGGTGAAATACCGCAACTGCCGCGGTTACTGCATAACGGCCGCACTTGCGGTTCACCTGCGGCAAGCCCCATGCACTGTTTATGGGGCTTGCGGTAAGTGTGCGGCAAGTGCGGTTTCGGCACTTGCAGCAGATGCGGCAGCGAAAAAAACACAGCTGACCACGAAACCGCTACTATACCGCACTTGCCGCACCTGCCGCAAGCCCCATAGACATTGGGGCTTGCCGCAGGTGAACCGCAAGTGCGGCCGTTATGCGGTAACCGCGGCAGTTGCGGTCTTTTCAACGCAACTGCCGCTATCAATACTTAAATCAGGCTATAGGTGTGTTCCATGTAGATCCAGAACTCTGGGGAACATTTTATCACCCAGTATGTTTATTAAGGAAAAAGTGCAACCCACTTGGTTAAAAAACGTTGGGTCATTTCGATTTGGAGGTAGACAGTACAAGTTATGTTGCCATATAGATACAACAACAGTGTTTAAAAATAATGTTACCAACAAAGAATTTAAAATAAAAGCTACATGAATTGCAACACCACATATGTGGTGTTGCATATGTCTACCTGCACAATGTAAAAAAAAACTCCTTGAATTTTTAATGTGGTAATGAAACTTGATAAATAGATTTTTTGATATTATAGCTCTTGTAACAACATATTCATTTAGAATGGAGAAGGAACATCAGAGTAATCTTGAAAAATTCTGCCATTTTTTGATTCAGGTCGTATTATCATAATGCATTAGTTCAGTGCATTCAGTAAGGAACAATTGTGTTAGCAAGAGATATATACCAGTTGAAACATGAAAAGCTCTGTACAAACGAGCATAATTAAATATTATGTCTCCTGATATATATATAGGAACACAGTTAGGGCCCTTTCACATCAGCGTTTTTTTGAAAATCGCGGCAAATGCGGTGAAAAAACCGCATCTGCCGCGATTACCGCATACCGGCTGCACTTGCGGCGCGGTTGCGGTTTTTGCCATGCAAAGTATAGTGGTACTTGCGGCAGGTGCGGCAAGTGCGCCCTTACAGAGATAAATATATATGTATTCTTTGTAAATATGTAAATAAATCTTAGCTGCCTTGTTTCAAAATGATGTAAGGGTTAAAAGACAAACTTCCTTTTGATAGGAGGTTGCAGTTCGCAATCAGACATGATTCACTACACATGGGTGATGGGTGGTGTTTTAGTTCTCTATAAAATAGTGTCATAGCCATATTGTTTTATGCCTTTGATAAAGGAGTTTATTCCGAAATGTGTCAGGCGTGGAAGGGGGGCTGTGTACCCCACAATTATGCTTTTATTTTTTGGATATGTTTGAATAAAGAATTGGAATCCTTTTAATCCTGAAAGAAGTCTGGTTCCAGATTTTGTTATTTACATGTGATCATTTTATTTAGATTCCTATATGCCCAAATAAATGGCTTAGGAGTGTTGACCTTGCTGACTGATTTCCTTAAATCAATTGAACTAAAAATGTGTCATATCAAATGACTAGCAACCCAAATTTGTGTTGCAGGTCCCTTACTTGGTTCCAGTTTTGATGTTCAGGCTCGGCCGTACGCAGGATCCTGTATTGTCCCTTGAAATTCTCTATGCACTGCCTACCATGGGTACACATAAGGTAATAGAAGACTGCATAGTAATAGTTGAGCTGTGGTTGTTACTGATAATATTCCCTTTGTTTTAATCCAAGGTGTGTGTGCCACAGATTTTACGTGCTTTGCAGATGATTGGCAGTACATCACATCTTCAGCCCATCACTCTGCGTTTGATGACAGCCTTATGGGAAAAACAGGTAGAGATGTATTTTGATATTTACTAGCAAAGCAGAGAGAGATGTTCTTTATAAAATGAATTCACCTGTCAATTATTAAATCTTAAAATCGACGAAGGGATTATTGGATGTACCAATCTTTTCTTCCCACTGATAATTATATTTTCTGCTACTTTGTTTTCCAAGTGTCATAACTTTTTTTTCTGACGAAATGACGGCTTGTTTTTGGAGGGACAAGTTGTAGTTTTTAATGACACTATCTATTCTTTTTACCAGACAATGTATTGGAAAATGGAAAACAAAAAGTTCCTTGTGAAGAGTGATGGTGAAAAAAAAGCAATTGTGACATTGTATTCAGGTTTTGTATTTACAGTATTCATTCATGGTAAAAAAACTTACCTATCCCGAGACCGACTCACTGGAGACTTAACGAGTCCTTACTGACAAACAATGTGACGAGACAGGCCCTACAGACCTCACTGACACATTATTTCGCTGAGAATGCCCCGTCTGCTCCCTCGCTCGGGTCCCTATGGGAGGCGCATAAGGCTTTCTTCAGAGGCGAGTGTATGGCTCTTTCCTCTAGACTAAAAAAAGATAGCAAACTGCAATATTCCATCTGCGAGGGGAAACTGAGGGCTGTCGAGGCGAAACTCCTTGCGGGGCCCACGCGACGTGGTCTGAGGGAGGTGATTGAATTAAGAGCGAGGCTAAGGGACTTGGCTCTGGGGAAAGTGGAGAAACTCATTAGATTCTCCCGCCAAAGATACTATGAATATGGTAACAAACCCCATACGATGCTTGCGAGACAATTGCAGAATAAAGCCACAAATGGAAACCCCTCCGGGATTAGAGGCTCTGACGGCGCTATTAGATATGATCCTGAAGGGATGGCTATGACCTTCCACAATTATTACTCCTCTTTGTACTCATTGCCTTCCCCACTGCCAAATGACCATCAGACTAGAGATACAGTACTGAACGATTACCTCAGTAGCTGTCAACTACCCAAACTACCTCGGTCTGCTCTCGAAGACCTAAATGATAAGATCACTACTGAGGAGATTGAAGAAATCGTGAAAAAGTTGCCCTCTACTAAAGCCCCAGGTCCCGACGGTCTGCCATATCTCTATTACAAAACATATCTAGCCTTACTTTCGCAGTATATGGTCTCCTTGTGTAATAGCTTTATGACCGGAGGGGAAATTCCTGCCTCTATGCTTCACTCCTATATAACAGTTATTCTAAAAGATGGTAAGGACCCCGTAGACTGTGCAAGTTATAGGCCTATAAGCCTCTTAAATTCAGACTTAAAAATCTTCACAAAAATTCTGGCGGAGAGATTGAACAATTGGTTGCCTCGATTAGTCCATAAAGACCAGGTCGGCTTCGTTCGGTACCGCCAGGCGGGCGGCAACACTCGCCGCCTGCTGGACTTGATAGACGTGGTGAATAAGAGAGGAGACGAGGCCATCCTGTTGAGTCTAGACGCGGAGAAGGCCTTCGACAGGCTGAATTGGGACTTTATGTTCTCTGCATTGCATCACTTCGGCCTGTCGGGGCCCTTCATTACCGCGCTGCGGGGCTTGTATTCTGCCCCGAGGGCGACGGTCCGCTAGTCCCATGCGCATTCTAGGCAACTGGAAATATGTAATGGCACACGCCAGGGGTGCCCTCTTTCTCCGTTGCTATACGTTCTAAGCATTGAGCCTCTTGCAGCTCACTTACGCAGGAGTCCTGACATAGTTGGAATTCTGATTAGATCAAAGGAATTTAAAGTTTCTGTATTCGCCGATGATGTTATGCTCACACTGACTAATTTCATAGTAACCCTCCCCAACCTGAGCAAAATTCTGGAATCCTATTTACGCTTATCTGGGTATGAAGTGAATCCGAGTAAAACTGAAGCGCTACCTCTTAATATACCGGAACCTAAACTTGGGTACTTACAGAAGTCCCATAGATACACTTGGAGAACATCTTCCATTAAATATTTGGGGGTACACATTACTCCACGATATGGCGAGATGTATGGGGCAAACTTCCCACCTCTGATCCGAGATACTGAAATACGACTACAGAAGTGGTCCTCATTGCCGGTCTCCTTTTTGGGTAAAATCGCAATCTTAAAAATGTCGATTCTTCCCAAGTTCCTATACCTGTTCGAAACAATTTCATCCAAAGTCCCACAGGCAGTCTTAAAGAAGGTGCAGTCGATTTTCTTGAACTTTGTCTGGCATTCGGGGAGACATCGTATTCCTAGAACGGTGATGTGCGCCCCCGAATCTCAAGGGGGTCTGGCCTGCCCAGATGAAACTAAATATTATTTTGCCGCACATTTACGGCTCATCCCCTCCTGGTCGACTCTCCCCGCATTCAGCAAATGGATGGAAATCGAAAAATTGTGGCTAGCTCCTTATCACCCAGCGGCCCTGATATGGGGTTCGCCTAACGAGATTTCTCGGACTGCACTCTTGGGGCCTATGGCGTTTACCAGGGACATGTGGACCTCTCTAAGAATCAAATTCCAGCTAGCTTCGCATGCATCGTTCCTGACCCCGTTTCTCTATAACCCACATTTGAAAGGTGTCATGGAGTCAGTGGCGGGATCTTGCTGGGCATCATCAGCCCTCTTCACATACGGGGACCTGGTGGACCCCCTGACTAGGAGATTTAGGACCTTTCATGAGCTATCCCAAAAGCATAACCTACAGAGGACTTTATCCTACTCATACCAACAAATATTACACTGTTTTAAAACAAAGATGGGCTCCCCAGAATCCCTTATACCGACTGATTTTGAGAGGATATGTGCAACTAATGCCTCAATTAAGGGGCTCATTTCTGATGTATACACCCTACTCCGTTACCCCGGCTCCCTGATGCCTAGCTGTCACACATATATGACGAGATGGGAATCGTGGTTGGGGCACCCATTGACTTTGAGGCAGTGGCAAATGGTCTGGTCGAGAGCCCATAAGACCTCTATCAATACCCTTCACAAGGAGAGCCAGATTAAACTCTTGATGAACTGGTATTGCGTTCCTGAGGTCCTTCATAGAATGAACAGATCCATTCCGGATTTTTGTTGGAGATGCGGTGCCGTTGGTGCATCTCTCTTCCACATTTTCTGGGATTGCCCAACCTTGGAAGGGTTCTGGAAGGGAGTGGGCAGACTGTTGAGCACGGTTTTTGAAGTTGAGGTGCCAGTTGACCCCCATATGTACTTGTTAAACCGAACACCTAGAGGATGGAACAAGCCCCGCACGAAGTTACTGATCCGCCTTTTGACAGCTGCCAAATGTCTCATCCCACTATACTGGAAAAAAACAGCTGCTCCCACGCAGCTGGATCTTTATACCAGAGTCCAGGATGTGTACGTTATGGAAAAAATGACAGCTTCTATACATAACGAAATGGATAGGTTCGACAGGGTGTGGGCGTCGTGGACTGTATTTAGAGGGGATCCATTGGGGTAACGAGGGGAACGACTTGACTTAATAAACGGAAGTGAATGGTGACCCAGAGCGGGGCGTGATTATTCATCTTTGAGAAAAAAAGGGGTTAAAGTGCACAGCCTGGGTTTGGGATCTCATACACGTGAGCTAAATACTTTGAAATTCTAGTTGACGGGGGAGGAGTAGTGGACACGCTGAATATACTATTATTGTTCTGTTTCTGTATATTTTTTCTCTGTAACAGACAAGTTGAGTTTGCCTATTCGCTTGAAATTGTCTTTTGTTCCATGTTTTAAATTCTAAATTTTTTCAATAAAAACAAAGTTGAAACAAAAAAATTACCTGACACAATGATTTTCCAGGTCATTATGATTATGAAGACACCAAATTTGTAATAGTTTTTATTCCTTCATTTAAGTGTTGAAATCAAATGTGGAAATTTGTAACTGGTAAAAATTTAGATTGTGTCACAGTTTTTGATACCACTTTTTTTTTTTTTTTTTCCACATCGATAAAGCTATGGGCTTCTTTTTGCTTGGTACTTTTAATACCATTTTGGAGTAGATACTAGTTTTGATTGCATTTATTCCACTTTTTTAAGGGATTGCAGCAATTGATAAACTTCAAGTCTGGTAATTGTAATTATTTTATTTTATTTATGGTGTTTGCTATGTAGGTTAATGATTTATATATTTTCACATATATAACTTTTTGGACTAAGATGGTATAAGGGGGCTGATTCATGCTTAAATTCATCTATATCTGTAAGGTAAAAAATGTTTGCATGGTGTTAGCCAGTAGATAGAAAAATATTAGAATCTGGGAGTCTTCAGTGGTTGATACCTTTTAATGGCTAACTGACAAGATGGTAAGCAAAGCAAGCTTTCGGGACACTGTGGCCCTTATCTGCCTGATGAAGGGGCCATAATGTCCCGAAATCTTGCTTTGCTTACCATCTTTTCAGTTAGCCATTAAAAGGTATCAACCACTGAGAGCTCTCAGATTCTAATATTTTTCTATATCTGTATATATCTATATGTGTCAATGTTTTGTACTTTTTACTTTCAGACTTCATATCTCATCATCCACTATATCTTTGAGTATGAGACTACCATCATTTTATAGACAATCATCTTTGCTATCTCATTAGTCTATCTGATTAATTATGCAGATTCGTGTCGTGTCACTGCATTGTTACTGCTTTGCTCCTGGTGTTTGAAAAACCTTTTTCTTCCTACTAAATACGACCTGTTCCTACATTCTCTAATAGCTCAGTGTGTTATTAGGTTGATTCCCAAGTGTAAGGTTACTTGGTTGAATCGATGAACAGCCATAAAGAAGATTTCCTTAGAGAAAAGAAACCACATCATCTAGCTCAGAGGTCCCCAACTCCAGCCCTTAAGGCCCACCAACAGTGCAAGTTTTCAGGATTTCCTTAGCATTTGACAGTTGGAATCGTCACCTTTGCAGGAGATTGAATTACTAACTGTCAAATGCTAAGGAAATCCTGAAAACCTTGGACTGTTGGTGGGCCTTGAGGACTGGAGTTGGGGACCTCTGATCTAGCTCATCAAGAGCAGTCACGCAGCCAAGAAAATTGCCAAACTGCATCATGTGAGTGATATGACAGTTGGAAGAATACGAAATGAAGTATTGTAATTCCATTCATAAGCCAAGAGGTGGCCATCCAGGCAAAATATCGGAGTCAGCAAGACGGCTCATCACAAGGTCAATCAGTTCTGGTGCGACAAATATGGCAGTGGATGTGGTTCCTATGCTTCGCAATAGTGAGGTGTCAGAAGAAGGCAAAGCGAGGTGTAATAAACCTCAGCTTTAGTATTGGCATAAGAAGTATTGGCTCGACTTTGCAATGAAGTACTAAGAGTGGACAGAAGAAGTTTGAAAATTGGTGATTTGGAGCAATGAGACGAAAGTCAATAGGCTAGGTTCTGATTGGTGCAAATGGGTCTGGAAAAAAACAAGAAAAAGGGGGCTAACGGATGTAGAAATTAAAGGAACTGTCAAGTTTGATGGAGGAATGATGTGGGGTTGTTTCACAGCCAAAGGCATTGGATACGTGACCATCATTGATGTTAGTATCCTACAAGAGGTTATGTTAGTATCCTACAAGATAAGTTACTTCAAACACTCAAGTACTATGGGTATGAAATGGACAACCTCGTTTTCCTGCAAGACAATGAGACTGAGATTAGTGATGAAATGGTTCAATAACAATGTAGTAGATAACCTGGATTGGCCCCTACAGTCCCCAGATCTCTATCCAATCAAACACTTGTGGTTAGAGCTGAAGAAAAAAGCTGTATACATGCTCAAGTGAGTCAACCATTATGCACCAATATTAGGACAGTGTAGAAGAGACCTGAAATTTTGATATCATTTGACACATGTTTGAATCTGATTGAGATCATGCCCAGACTGATTCAGGCAGTGTTGAAAGCCAAAGGTGGATTTACAAGATAACTTACTAACAAAATATCAAAATGTAACCCCTTAACAACTGCCACATCGTATAAATATGGCGGAAGTTAGGGGTACTTTTTCCTTTCTGGCGTTTAAATATGGCAGCAAGGAAAAAGCCTGTAGCGTCCCACCAGTGTCCAAATCTCCAGGGTTTCAGCTACTGGCGACGTTTTTTGCCGTTACCCATTATATGATTGCTGTTATTCACCACTTACAGGTGTATAACTGTGATCACATGAAAATACATTGAATCACCAATGAGAAAAAATTATCTTTGTCATCTGACAGGATTAAACGTGTTTTTTTCTAATAAAAATATTTTTCGGTTTTGTGTCTTCTTTACTATTTACTAGAGATTCTTAATGGCTGAATCTAATATTGGCCCGACATTATAAATCTCGGATTTAGCATAAGCTGGCATTAACCCCCTATTACCTAGTTTGCCACCGCTACACGGCAGCTGGAAGAGTCTGCTGCAATTCACAGCAGGGGGAAGCTTAAAAAGCTTGGGCCACCCTGCGCTGAAAATTCCAGCCCCCAGATGCCTAGTGGTATCTGGCTGGAAACCAAAATACGGCAAAGCTCTACATCGTTTTTTTTTTATTATTTCATGAAATAATTAAAAGCGCTTCCCTATATTTTTGGTTTCCAGCCAGGTAAAACTTGGCAGCTGGGGGTGGGTGGCAGTCCATACTTTACTGGCAGCAAAAATATGGCAAAACCCCATGTCATTTGTTTTAAAAATGTAATAAAGAAATAAAAAAAAATGTATTTTTGATTACCACCAAGGTAAAACTAGGCAGATGGGGGGACCATACCTGCCTGCTGTACCTGGCTGGTGACCAAAAATACAGAGGCGCACCACATTACATTATGACATCACAAAAACCTTTTTCGCAGCCTAACCTAGCATTATTCACGGTCACAACAGTGAACAGTTACTCAAAAAAACGCAGCGAAATCCGCATGAAAAAACGCACCATTGGCACAGCCATTTTTCTGCTGCGTTTTTTTCTGCAGGTGTGGATTTCTAGAAGCACAAAGTCTGCACCACTATTTTCTAGTCGGCACATAGCCTAATGGTATGTTCACACAATCAGTGTTTGCAGCGGTTTGGATGCAGCATGTTATTACTACATCCAAACTGCTGCGTTGTGCAGTACAAGCACAGTGGATGGGATTTACAGAAATCCCATGCCCACTGTACTTGTTTTCTCCATAGCGTTAACTGAACCACAGGACGACTTTCCGTACCGCCGATTGAACGCAGCATGTCAATTTAGTGCTGCAGAGTCGGAGGTGATCTTGGTAAGTGAAGGCAGGGAAAAAGCCACTGTGGGCAAGAGTGGCTGCATTCATCCATGGAGATTCCCAGTGTCCCCGTAGGATAGGAGACATTGCGTCCAGGACTTATGTGGAATTTTGTGTGAAAAAAGAAAATGTTCAATATGACGACCTATTGTTATCAAAATCTATGAAGGTTATGATCCTTGAACTGTCTAGTTTCCAAAATGGGGTCAATTGTGGGGGGGGGTTCTGCTTTTTAGGTACCCTAGGGGTCCTGCAAATGTGACATGGTGCCCGCAATATATTTAAATTTTTCCTAATATTGCTCCTTCTCTTCTGAGCCCTCCCATTTGTCTAAACAGAACTTTTTGTCTACATGTGGGGTATCATTACGCTCATAAGAAAGTGGGTAACAGGGTCTATCTTTTGGTGTTACCTCATGTAAAAATAAAAAATTTGGTGCTAAAGCAACACTATTGTGAAAAAAAAAAAAGCGTATCTGTGGGTTCAAAATGTTCACTATACCCCTAGATATAATCTTTGAGGGAAACATTTTGTAAGAAAAACAATGTTGTGTTTGGTTTTAATGTAACTTTATTCTTTCATGAGTTATTTACAAGTTTATGACCACTTATAAAATGTGTTCAAAGTGCTGCCCATTGTGTTGGATTATCAATGCAACCCTCTTCTCCCACTCTTGACACACTGATGGCAACACTGCAGAAGGAGTGGGAGAAGAGGGTTGAATTGACAATCCAACACAATGTGTAGCACTTTGAACACATTTTATAAGTGGTCATAAACTTGTACATAACCCATGAAAGAATTAAGGTACGTTAAAACCAAGCACACCATTGTTTTTCTTATGAAATTCTCAAAATGGCAACCATGGTCACCATCCATAAGGAAAAGTTTCCCCCTCCCATATACTAATGTGCCACAAACAGGAGGTTGATTTCACCAACCATTCCCATTTTATTTAGGTGCATCCACATAAATGGCAAACCCTGTATTACAGCCAAATTTGCTATCCAAAATATAAATAGTGCTCCTTCCCTTCTGAGCTCTCCCATTTGTTCAAACAGCGGTTTCTGACAATGTGGAGTATCGGCGCGTTCAGAAGAAAGTGGGTAACAAATTTTGGAATTCAATTTGTCATGCTATCCCTGTAAAAGTGAATAAATTGAGGCTAAAGCAACATTTTTTCTTCGCATCATTGGGGGACACAGGACCATGGTACGTCTGTGCGTCCACGACAGAGGGCTCTCCCAGTTGTACCCGGCTCCATTGCGGCATTGGCCAGTAGTCCCCGAATCGTGGACAGGGTCCCTGCCCCTTCTGTACCTGTACGTCCTGATCACCTAGATTTAGTGTACTTGTTCTTGTCTCCCTCATCCTCATGTAAAGCGCCACGGAACCTAATGGCGCTATATAAATAAATAATAATAATAATCCTGGCCAAAAATTTAGACCCCGGCTTTGGCCTGCATGGAAGCTACGCCAGTCCCCGCCCTCCCTGGATTATGTGCACTTCTCAAACACGCCCCCTTATTTTGGCACCTCTCGTCCTCGGGCGAGACTTGCAGTGCGCCTTTCAATGCCTGCACACGTCCCATTCTCCCTCAGTATGCAAGGAACCAGTTTCCCAGCGCTTCCACACTGCACAGTTGGTAGGAAGCCATGCTGGAAGTGGCATTTTCTTTGAGGGACACTGCTGCCTTAGCCCTCCCCCTGATAGAACCAGTGAAGCACTGAGCTAACAATCTAGTCTGTGATTGACCTGAGGTCATAAATTTGAGCCCAGAATAAGGGGCTCACTACAAAATACATATTACCTTATATCCCATGGGCCTTCTGTTAACTAGCCCACAGCGAAGACATGCCACCCTACTATACATAGGCACCCAAAAGCCACCAAGGCTGCACCCAGTGTACCTAGTCCTCTTTGGTGGTTTTTTGTCCCCAGCTCAGTCCGTGATCTCACTAGGAGATGAAAAACATGCAACCCGACAGTGCATCCTCTCAAAAGCTCATTAACTTCCTGCAAAGAAGATTTATGCTAAAGTGGTATAATGTATAGCCACTGCACATGGGTGTTCGTTGCACATCCTATCAGCTTGCAGTGTCCCTCAAAGAAATTGCCACTTCCAGCACGGCTTCCTACCAACTGTGCAGTGTGGAAGCGCTGGGAAAATGATTCCCTGCATACTGAGGGAGAAGGGGGCGTGTGCAGGCATTGAAAGGCGCACTGCAAGTCCCGCCCGATGACAAGGGACGCCAAAAAAATGGGGGCGTGTTCGAGAAGTGTGCATCATCCGGGGGGCGGGGACTGGCGGAGCTTGCGTTTAGGCCAAAGCCGGGGTCTACATTTTTGGCCAGGACCCGGGGACTACTGGCCGATGCGGCGATGGAGCCGGGTACAGCCGGGAGAGCCCTCTGCCATTAACGTACAGACATACCATGGTCCTGTGTCCCTCATTGATGAACTCGGAGAAAAGGATTTTATGGTGAGAACACAAAAATACCTATTTTTTTGGTAAAGTGTAAATGTGTTGCTTTTTTCAATCCACTTTGCATTTATTCCTGTGAAGCACCTGAAGGGTTAATGATCTTATTGAATGTGGTTTTGAGTAGCTTAAGGGGTGCGGTTTTTGGAATGGTGTCACGTTTGGGTCCTTTCTGCCATGTAGGCTCCTCAAAGTCACTTCAAATGGGATGTGGTCAAGTAGATTTCTAAATTTTGATGTAAATATGAGAAATTGCTGATGAACTTTGAACCTTTCTAACTTTTTAACAAAAGAAAATTGTTTCCAAAATTGTGCTGATGTAAAGTAGACATGTTGGAAATGTTATTTATTAACTGTTTTGTGGGATAGCTGGTTTAATGGAATAAAAGTGCAAAAGTTGAAAATTGCTAAATTTTTGCCAAAATTCCTTTTTTTTTCACAAACACAAAAATATTGTTATAAATTTACCACTATCATTAAGCCCAATATGTCATGAAAAAACAATCTCAGAATCACTGAGATCAGTTGAAGTGTTCCAGAGTTATTATCTCGTACAGTGACACTGGTCAGAATTGCAAAAAAGGTCACTAAGGGCTTAAAATTATGTTTTTAGGAGCAAAACAATAACTATGCAGTGTCATGACAAGAATCTATATAACTAATTAAATACTATTTAGTTGAAAGTCAAATTTATGTATGAAATAGCCAAGATGATTGTCTATAAAATGAAGGTAGTCTCATACTTAACACTATAGTGGATGGTGAGATCCAGAACCAGAAAGTTAAAAGTTTAAACCATTGTTGCCCTTTCATCCAACCATATATATATATATATATATGGTTGACAAGATTGTGACAATATATGCCTTCCGTAGGACCCCCAGCTACCATGACAACCCTATGGAACCTTGCAATCTCATTCATGGGGATGGTTGGCAACTAGTCCATATAAATACCACTGTTGGAGTTTAACAGTAGCATTTAAATTGTTAACCAGCAGCAATCAGGGCTAACTCCAGTAGCTGCAGTTAAAAGAAGCTGCTGGTTGTGTAACCCAGGTGTTTCATGCACTCGCAAAAGATGTACTTTTAATACCTTCTATCATTGACAGATTTTTGGGGGGCCCTTGCTTCTTGATTTTATTGGTCAGACCCAATCAATCAAATATGATGCCCTTTCATGGGATTTAGAACTCTTTACCAGATTAATGGGGTTTATATCATTATTAGAATTTTAATCTTGATAATTATTAATGACAATGGGCATTAACTAACCATCATTTTTTTATGCTTCTTTTCAGCCATTTCATCAGGAACCTTACATTTTACCATATTTTACTGTTCTTTGTTGCAGGATAGAGTTTATCCAGAACTCCAGAAACTGATTGCCAAGGCAGATTCCCAATGTCTATCTATTGGGAAGGAGACCCGGTGGGAAAAAAGTGTTGCTAAAGCGGCGACAATCAGAGACATCTGCAAGCAAAGGTATCTCTTTTATATCTTCAGCTAAGGTTCTAAAGACTTAAGATCCCGTCACACATCGATCCCGACAGCGATAACGACCTGCCGGGATCGCTGGAGCGTCGTTACCTGGTCGCTGGGGAGCTGTCAAACAGGCAGATCTCCCCAGCAATTAGGGACCTGGGAGCCACCTCCCACATCGCTGAAGACGATGTTACCAGTGTCCTCGCTGCTGAGCGCATGCTGCCTAGATACCCGGTGTTTATCATAGTTACCAGCGTCTTCCCTGCTTACAGGCTGCGCTAAGCAGGGAGGACGCTGGTAACCATGGTAAACACCGGGTATCCAGGCAGCGCGCTTTGTCTAGATACCCGCTGTTTACCATGGTTACCAGCCAGTGAGGTCACTGATCGCTGGTTTCTCGCTGTCACACGCAGCGATACATGCTGACCAGTGGCAAACAAACGATCAAAAATTGACCCAGAGCACTTTGCAGCGATCAGCGACCTCACAGCAGGGGCCTGATCGCTGCTAAGTGTCACACAGAACGACTTCGCTGGAGAGATCGTTGTAACGTCACAGTTACAATGATCTCGCTAACGATATTGCTATGTGTGACTGGGCCTTTAGTACGGTAGATAGCATTTAGGCCAAGCTGTGTATTGTACCTTTTTATTTTTGTTAATTAAAATTTTAAGACCAGTAATATTTTGATAATTTTCCCATGAATGTTGGATTAAGTTTGCCATCTCAAAGACTGTAAAGCCTTTGTAGTGAAACAAGCAGCCTGTGTTCAGACATCCAACAGCTGGCTTGAATTTGCTCCTAATTCAGTAATATATGGCTTTTATCGGAATTGCTTTTTTATGAGTGGGAGCAGTCAGATAATAGTACAGGTAAACTAGGAGTACCCACAGGCTCCCTGCAGTTTATCAGCAGGAGGCAGCTGTTTTATGATCATTTGAGCCTATTGTCAGCTCCCCATATTTATGTAGATCCATCGGAGGTGAACATGTACTATGATACATGTATATATCCATTATTATAAACCTTTTTGTGTTTTATGCTTTCATCTTAGACCATATCAGCATGGGGCAGACATGCTGGCTGCGATTACTCAAGTGTTGGATGACTATACCAAACCGGACCATGCTACTCCAGCAGCCTTGGTGTTACAGGGTCTTCATGCTTTATGTCAAGCTGAGGTGAGTTGAAATGCTGACTGCAGACTGAGATTTTTACCTTTTCAGTAATAATTCATTTTCTAATATCTCATTTCTGTATGTTCCTTTCATAGAAGAAATAAAAGTGTAATTTATTGGAGATTTGTTGTGTTTTATGGTATTTTCTTTGTGTTTTAATTTATATCTTTTTTTTATTGCACATCTTTTTTCAGCCTGCCTTGTAAATTTAGTTGAGGATTATGGGTTTATTATAACCTCTCTTTTCCTTGCTCACTGGATTGCTGTATAGTTACTTTGAGGCAGCGGCTTTGAGTAACCAAGACATGAATGAACCAGGCTATTGTTCACATCAAGCAGTATTTATTCACAAGTCCACACTGTTTACAGACCTTTCAGATCCAGAAAGCAGCTGATACAGTTGTATGACGATATGATATAGCCCATGAACAAATCACTTAACTGCTCTGGGTTCCCTTTTAATGCCGGGCCCACTTGTCAGGACCAAGTCTACAGTGCTGGGTCATGTTGTCCAGCACACAGCCAGCTCATCTAGCACATGCCGCTTTAGCCATTGCCTCCAAGTGAGACACACCCTGCTTTGCAGGATTAAATTTAACTTTCTTTGACATGAGCTTGTTACAAGACCCGGAGTGGAGGGATAATTCTTTCCATTTACATTCTACAGATTCTCCAAAATAAAGATCCTGTGCTGGTTTTCCTTACAACCTAGGTCACATTGCTTGACCTAGTTCATACTCCTTTACCTTTCTGCGGTTCTGCCGAATGCGGCAAATCCAGCACTTGCAGACGTGGGAAAAAAAGCGTTTTTTTTTTCGACACCTCTACGGCCATATCTGCTGCATTCGTCAGAACCGCACTTGCCGCAGCCGACTGCAAGCCCCATAGACAATGCATGGTGCTTGCGACAAGTGTGCCACAAGTGCGGCCATTAGGCGACCGATATGGTAAATCTTCCGGATGTGCTGCATTTTAAAGAAAATGCTGATGTGTAAGGGTCATAAGACCTGCTGGAGTATGCTTAGAGGGTTTCTTACACATGTTCTGAGAGACACATAGCGACCTCCATATAAAACACCGGTTGCTGCCTCACATTATGTATTTTTATTGAGGTGATATGCACAGTTTCAGATTTTCTTACTAAACATTATTATATTTGATGAAGAGGAGCTATTACTAACTACCTAAAAGAGTTTTAGAAGAATGTGTCTACCGTTTTCTCTCATCCATTTTGCCTTCCTGTTTCCGGGTCGTGGAGTCAGTAAGCCAAACTTCCGACTCCTCAATTTCCCTGAATCCGACTCCCTCATACATGGCTCATGATGGAGTATAAATTTATTGTAGTAAAATGATAACATCAGACTTTTATCACCTTTATGATACACTAATCATGAAATTTAGGAAGAACATAAAATATATTGGAATACAACTTTAGAACACAAAACACTTTAATAAATTGTAAATATGCAAAACACAGTTCAGTAAGTGGGAACTAACTGTACCCAATTTATTATATATTTCTGGAGTTGGAGTTAATCCATTTCATAATGACACGGGCTCCTTCAAAATGGACACCGACTCCACCACTCCACAGCCCTGCCTATTGCATCCATTTTTTTTCCACTGAAGCAGATGGACAGTCTGAGCTTTTATATATCAATTAACTCATAATTTTGGATTAGTAAAAAATGGATGAAGCCCACATGGAACACTGAAGTATGAAGTATGTGTTCCTTGTTTCCTAGTTTGATCCTCTAAGCAGCTGAGAATACCACCGATGGGCTGCCAACTATTCGGGCACTTTTTTGCCCTGTCCGTAAAAAAATGCACAGTGTCCATGATTATTTTTTTAAGCTAAAGCAATTTATACAGATTATTTTGACTATAATTATCATAATTTTACAGTGAAGGCATATGATGTCTAATTATTATCAGAATTATGGGCTGTAGATATCTTATCACTTACAATCAGAAATCAGAATGATTTCTAATTTGTAAAAAGCATGGGCTGTCCATAATTTTTGATAAGCTGTCCAAAAGAAATAGAAAGTCAAGTTGGCAACCCTGTATAAGAGTTTCAAGGACTGAAGACTCAGATTCGTTTTTTTAAAGCAGGTATGTGTATGGATCAATAATACTCAATATGTCAGTATGTTTTCTGAGAAAAATATGGACAGCACATGGATGCGTACATTGAATGTGTAGATGTGTTTTTATACTTGGCTCTACCTGTCATAAGAGCAAATAAGAGGAAAAAGATTTTTCAACCTACCGTCATGCCTAAGATGTTGTCTCGGAGTGTAGCGGTGGTGCACGGAGATATCCAGGCCAGAGGATCCGGGAGAGATACAACTTAAAGTGATTCTGACCTCACAAACTTACTCCCCCACATCTTTATTCCTGTCCATGCACCCCCTCTTATCATTTCTAGCCATCCTTTTTGCAGAAAAAAATCGATTTTGTAAAGTAGAAAAAAGTTTATATTTACCTCGTCCTGTGTGAGTTCTCTGTTTCTGAGGAAGCCACAATAGGCAGGCCTGTCTGCTGCTCCCTTGTAATTATGTAGTTTTCCCAAAACACTGCACACTCCAAAAGATTTTTCAAAGTGAAATTATGTGTTTATTTATGGTGCATATTGACATTTTGTGCGATAGAACTTGACGTTTCGACCACGTCCCGTGGTCTTTATCAAAATATCGCTGTCTAGTCTTATGAATATGGATATATTGCACTTAGGGAACTTAGGGAGCTGGACGCGCTGGTAGACCCCGGAACAGGAGGGACATATCCTGTATGCAGTGCCAGATCTGAGGAAGTGCATTACTTGGGGCACAGACCAGAATAAGACATTCCCCATTGAACCGTATCTGATATATATATCTCTAATAGATAACCACTACCACCAGAGATCAACAAAAAGCACCAACTAGCCAATACAGGACCTATAAGTTCCCTAAGTGCAATATATCCATATTCATAAGACTAGACAGCGATATTTTGATAAAGACCACGGGACGTGGTCGAAACGTCAAGTTCTATCGCACAAAACGTCAATATGCACCATAAATAAACACACAATTTCACTTTGAAAAATCTTTTGGAGTGTGCAGTGTTTTGGGAAAACTATATTGACAACGGGACCCAAGGGCCCCCTACACTAGCACCTCTACTACGTCCAACAGGTGTGCACGCCAATCACTACTATTACTGAACCCTTGTAATTATGCACGCCCCTCTCTGCTTGCTAAGAGCCTGGCCGGGTCATGAAAGGTGCGGGGCTAAGATCGCGTCATACCGGAGCCCCGCCCCCTTTCATGACGCGACCAGGCTCTTAGCAAGCAGAGAGGGGCGTGCATAATTACAAGGGAGCAGCAGACAGGCACGCCTATTGCGGCTTCCTCAGAAACAGAGAACTCACACAGGACGGAGGTGAATATAAACTTTTCTCCACTTTACAAAATCGATTTTTTTTTCTGCAAAAGGGATGGCTAGAAATGATAAGAGGGGGTGCAAGGACAGGTCTAAAGATGCGGGGGAGTCAGGTTGTGAGGTCAGGATCACTTTAATAGATGCAAGGAAAAAAAAATCAGCATCTATCCAGTAGATGCTGGATTTTTTCTTCTTCCCTTGTAAAGGTGCATCTCAATGAATTAGAGTATCATCAAAAAGTTAATTTTTTTCAATAATTCAATACATAAAGTGAAACATCTATATTCTATAGAGTCATTACAAAGTGATCTATTTCAAGTGTTTATTTCTGTAAATGTTGATGATTATGGCTTACAGCCAATGTAAATCCAAAGGTCATTATCTCAGAAAATTAAGATAGGGAGGATAAATGGCTAAAAAACCTTATTCCACGAGACATCAAAGGGTGAATATAATATTGATTAGTCAACACATTTCAGAACTCCCTGAAATGCCCTGGAGCATGGCAATATAATATTGATTTGTCCTGAGGAAGGGTCAGGGAGCCTTGAAACATATTAACTAATAAATCAATATTATTAATACAAGGATTTCCATATATATACAGAGATGTACCTATTTTAGGAGCACCCCTGTGAAGCTACTCTAGAAACATACTATATTGAGAAAACCACGAGTACAAGTTTAAAATTTGTGCAATCTCTGGTGTCTTTATTAGAATACACCAATTTAGAGAGACATGCTCAGGTGAGGTAGGTAGTGCAGGTGACAACGGTCACTACAAAGCTACCAGCAAATGGCAATTACAGTTTTTGCAGGGTCAAATACAGTATGGTTTGTCAGACACATACCGTATATACTCGTGTGTAAGCCGACCCGTGTATAAGCCGACCCCCCTACTTTTGCCCCCAAAAGCTGGGAAAAGTTATTGACTCGCGTATAAGCCTAGGGTATGAAATGCAGCAGACCCCCATCCTATTATATAGCCCCCCGTCACTGGTATATAGCGCCCCTCAGCAGTGGTATACAGGCCCCTCAGCAGTGATATACAGGCCCCTCAGCAGTGGTATACAGGCCCCTCAGCATTGGTATACAGGCCCCTCAGCAGCGGTATACAGGCCCCTCAGCAGCGGTATACAGGCCCCCTCTGCAGTGGTATACAGGCCCCCTCTGCAGTGGTATACAGGCCCCCTCTCCAGTGGTATACAGGCCCCCTCTGCAGTGGTATACAGGCCCCCTCTGCAGTGGTATACAGGCCCCCTGTGCAGTGGTATACAGGCCCCCTGTGCAGTGGTATACAGGCCCCCTCTGCAGTGGTATACAGGCCCCCTCTGCAGTGTCAGCCCTCGCAGGTATACAGGCCCCTCTGCAGTGGTATACAGGCCCCTCTGCAGTAGTATACAGGCCCCCTGCTGCAGTGGTATACAGGCCCCCTGTGCAGGTGGTATACAGGCCCCCTCTGCAGTGGTATACAGGCCCCCTCTGCAGTAGTATACAGGCCCCTGTGCAGTGGTATACAGGTCCCCTCTGCAGTGGTATACAGGCCCCCTCTGCAGTGGTTTACAGGCCCCTGTGCAGTGGTATACAGCCCCTGTGCAGTGGTATACAGGCCCCCTCTGCAGTAGTATACAGATTCCAGTGGTGGTATACTGGCCCCCAGCAGTAATACACAGCCCCCCCTCCTTATTATGTGTCCCCCAGGCTGCGGCACCTGTCAAAATAACACTTTACAATTATGAGACACATACATCAACAAATGCACTTAAGTCTGCAAAGACCATGAGAATAGTCAGGACCCTTACTAATATGGTCAGTGACCAAAGTTACCAGTACTGCCGGCGGCCATGTGGACAGCAGACACCGGGTTTCGGAAACACGTCTAGCGCCCAGCTAGCACGCTGAATGATTTTATAATTTCCAAATAATAAAGAGAATTTTAAGTAGACAAGCCTCGGTGTTTTCTACTTCACATTGCTTCCTGGGCAGTTGCCAAAGCTGCCACACCAGGTGCGGGAACCCAGGAGGTTAATGGGCGGTGGAGCTGCCTTCCATTCCCCCTTTCCATTTGAATGAATATATACAGTAGTGCAGGGAAGCTCTGACAGTAATTATCAGCCTTTAGTCTCAAAATGTGTTTATTTATATTATCATCTTTAGGTGGTGGATATTCAGTCTACCTGGAAAGCTCTGTCTCCTAAACTATACAGTGACAAGCGTCCTCTCGTGCTCAAGGTGTTGCATGAATTTTTTTCCTTGGTTCCTTCTTTGATTGTTAAGACTGAAGACTATGAGGTATGTAGAGCTTCTACATTTCTGTCGTACTAACTATTGAGCTTGCAATGAACAGTTAAATGAGTGCTCTAAAGGCTGTAGAAATTTCACTGTAAATCCCTATCTGTTTATTGCCCCAGTCTAAACTGATTTCTAATATGGCTGCAATATAAATGTCCTAACCTTCCCTGACTACATTATCTAATATTGAATTTCTGATGATGCTTCATTTGAGAATCCCGTGCATGCTGGGATATTCAAATAAACTGTCATTAGGGGGCAGAGACTGTGGTCACAGTCACAGCTTCTTCTCCCTCCCTATAATGAAGGGTCATCAGACAGGAAGTAGGGAAAAAATCAATAGTAGTTAGATAGTGTAGCCTAGGAAGGGTAGGGACGTTTTAATGAAGCTGTATTAGAAATTAGTTTAGATTATGGCAATAAATATAAATAGATTAAAATTTCTTCAGCTTTTGGACCACTCCTTTCATTTTAACTTTTTTAGAAGCCTATATGTGCATACAGAGGAGGATCACTGCGGTGCACAGAGCATCCACAGCAGGGCTCAGGCTGTGTCAGTGCTCATGTGCACAGTGCATCCTCTCGGGTAGCGAGCAATGTGAATCAGGAGCAGGGGAAGACTTCAAAATACAAAACAAGGGGGTATAACTGTGCCTTGCCATGCCAAGGGTGATTTTTAGAAGCTACTTTGTGCAGATGGAAGATGTCCACTGTGCACTTTAAGCAAGGCTCGGCCAGTGTCAGTGCACATGTGCACACATGCATATAGAGTTCAGACAGTGCTCACCCTGGGAAGCAATGGTTGTCAGCCAGAAGCATTGTGCAGCACACCTTTGCCAAGGGTGCTTTGAACCTCCTCATTTGAATGCTATCTAAAAGGTTTTTTTCTTAGGCAGTGTACCACTGACAGGTAGAGTGCTACTGTGACTTTTTTTTTATATGTCCCTACATCAATCATGGTGTACAGAGTATAGCATTGATTGTTTGGGTTACAGACAGATGTTAACATCTAATCACAGTATGTCATTAAATCCATTAAATCAATTTAATGAGGGTAAAGCTGACAATGCACATGAAATAGCTATTGGGTAACCGTTGGTATGGCAGACTATCTTTCCCTATTCCCTTATACTGAGGAACACTCAGTTTGAACCAGCATTCATGTGCTTTGAATGGAAAAAGAAAAAAAGCCTTTGGCGTCTTCTTATCCCACTTGAAAACAAAAGGATTATGTGATCAAATTATAACTGCCCGATTTTACAGTCCCCAACTTCATCTCTTTGGGGGAGAGTTGGGAGGTCCATACACACAAGATAGTATGGTGGGTTTGGTCAGCTTGGGTCTAATGTGTATTGGAGTCTTTAGTAATGACATTATTTTAACAGTGACACTTTAGGCTGAATTGGCCTCAATATCTAAATGAATGAGAAGAAAAAGAACATGAAGATATGAACCTCTCCAAGTCACTATAATCTTTTTCTGTAGTGTTTTTAAATGTCTCTTCCGCTAGTAACAGAATGATTACTGCCCCCACAGGGTACATCCTAAATACACAATATTGGACATGAAATGAATGGTATTTTATGGTCTACTTTCTTCTGTTTTTAGAAATTTAAAGTGGATATTCTCGGCATCCTTTGGAGTCATACTCAGACCAATGTAAGTCATACTTTTGGATTTTGATTTTAGTTTCAGTGTTGACACATTTATAGCAAGTAAAAAAATAAATTCAGGCTCAGAAACCTAAATTCTATCGCATTGTGTGGCTTGAAAGGTAACATTTAGACTCTATCCTGGAATAGATCTGATTAATGTGACATGATCATTTTGCAGAAGGCCATACTTTTCATTTTTGTAATGTGTTAGATGGTTTCCCATCACACCTCCAACAGTGGATGTTTAGGGAAAGAGGTATCTGGCATGTCTGATAGCATTGTGCTAAATACTTTCGTGCCCTGACTTTTGTTTAGTAACCATTTAAACGCCACTATCTATCTCTGACAGTGGCATTTAACTAAAACACACGCTGCTGCTTGCACTTACTGGCTGCTATTGGCGCCCTGTGATGCACTTACAGAATGCCTATGGAATAAAATAGCAGCCAGTAGCCTGCTAATGGACCCTGTCACTGACCTCTTGATAATCTTCTAAAGCACTCAACTATATGCTGAGGTTCACATGAGGCTGAGAGTTACATTCTATTCTGCAGTACTCTGGTCCCCTGAGAGGTCTAAAGAGTGCATCCTCACCCATCCTTCGTAGACTGTGAGCCCTCCCGAGCAGGGTCCTCTCTCCTCCGATACCTGTGTGTTCCTTGTATTGTTGATCATTATTGTGCCTATCCATGTAACATGTAAAGTGCCTTGGAATAGATGGCACTATAATAATAAATATTAATAAAGTGAGAAAATGTACATAAAAGTTTGAATCAATCTATTTTTCGTGTATTGAATATATAAAAATAAACATTTGATATTGGTTCATAGAAGTCTGATCACAATATAAAATTAATTAAATTAATTGGTGAATGATGCACAAAGAAAAGATCGAAATGCAATAAAAACATTGCGTTATAGCTAAAAAAAATGCTGTGTATAAAGCTCTCCGCTTGTCCCACAAAATGAAGCCCCCACCAGCTCAATCGATAGATGATACGGATCTCAAAATGTGGCAACACAAACCAAAACATTATTATTTATTTATTTATTTTTAGAAATTTCATTTTTTTTTCTTCTTGTGGGTGCCCATTACTGTAATTGTACTGACCTGGGAAGTCATGATTTAGATTAATTTTTATCACAGATAGCCGTATAAACAAAACCCAAATAACCATGGCAGAATTATTTCCCCGTTTTGTCAGTATATTGAATGGTAAAATGAATGACATCATTAAAAACTACAACTTGTCTTGCATAAAAGGAGGTCAACATACAAACATGTGACTGGGAAAATAATAAAAAGTTATGGCTCTTGGAACAAGGGAGGCAAAAACCCACAAAAATGAAAATTGCCTGTGGAGGGAAGGAATTAAAGAGTAGCCTCCATTTTAATTAATATTCTATAAATCAATAGTACACATGAAAATAGGTAACTATTGCCAAGTTGAGTACGTTTTGCTGCCCGCCTACAATAGGTGTGTACAGCTTGTCAGTGATGCACGACACAGCACGGTGTGACTCCTGTTGGCTCATATGCCTGCTCTCCCCTCTTGTACCTGTATGACCTGATTGTCCACATTTATTGTACTTGTCTTCGTCTGCCCTTTCCCCATGTAAAGCGCCATGGAACCTAATGGCGCTATATAAATAAATGACAGAGCCCACTGAACGTACACTTAACGTTATGAGTATATAGCCTACTCTGGATACCCAGGAAATTCTAGTTTTGTTTTATTTGTTCAACTCAGTAGATTAATATGCAGTAGTATAACAATGTCAGGCTGCATAGTGTGTACACCAGAGCTTGGTTCTACTGCTTCCATAGATTTGTAACCTTCCATTGATTTTCTACAGGATTTATTTCTTAATTATGTAATTAGCTCCTGTGATTATAGTTATATAAGTTTCTTTTTAACGGTGCACGAAGGAGTAAAAAGCAATCTGTGAACCTTTACTTCGGGCACATATAGCTCAACCCCTATTAGATCCCAAACTCTAATAACCATTTATAGTATGGAAGCTGCGAGTGAGTGATTTTTAGAGATGCATCCAATGTATTTCTTACCTTTCCATTTACCAGTGATTGTGAGCAATATATTGTGGATGGCGACTATCTTTTTCCTAGTGCCTTTATACTACGTGTTCTATCTTTTTGTGTAGGATCCTATTGTGAGCATGTCTGCTTACAAATCTCTCTGCGAGTTTGGCTCCGATGAACACACTATACTTCATCTTCCTGAGCAGGTTAGTCCTGGATTAATTGAATGTTTATAGGCTATTGCTGTCTTCTGGAACTTGACTATTTGTTTGCTGTCTCATGGGATTCGTTTACCATTGCTTTATTAAATCATGTTTTATTTTGCAATTTACCAGTATTAAATATTCTACTTTAATATAATAAAGTGTCTTTTTCCTCAAATAAACCCGTATTACTTGTCCATTGGATGAGTTTTACTACTTTTACTTTACTTTTACTACTTAAAGGGAACCTGTCACCCCAAATCACCCTTGTAAGCTGTAAATACATGTCCCTGAAGCATTACACTACAGTCCTACACATCCCTTTGTGGTGTTTTAGTTCAATATGAAAGTGCACTTTAGTCGTTTGCAAACTTACTAAATCCATGCCAGTGGGGCGTTCCCAAGCCTCCTTGTCTGCGAGGCGGTTCCCCTGTGTGCCGCTGTATTACGCCCTAATGGGCGTTTTTTCAAACTTTCTAGCGCGGGCACGATTCATAATCTCGTGCCCGCATCGTCACGGTCATGTGATGCCGTGACGCGTCATTTCCGGGCGGCTGGGTCGCTGCTGTCTGACGCGCACCGGCCGACTTCAGCAAGCGATCTGCGCATGCGCTGAAGTTGGCCAGTGCGCGTCAGACAGCAGCGACCCAGCCGCCCGGAAATGACGCGTCACGGCATCACATGACCGTGACGATGCGGGCACGAGATTATGAATCGTGCCCGCGCTAGAAAGTTTGAAAAAACGCCCATTAGGGCGTAATACAGCGGCACACAGGGGAACCGCCTCGCAGACAAGGAGGCTTGGGAACGCCCCACTGGCATGGATTTAGTAAGTTTGCAAACGACTAAAGTGCACTTTCATATTGAACTAAAACACCACAAAGGGATGTGTAGGACTGTAGTGTAATGCTTCAGGGACATGTATTTACAGCTTACAAGGGTGATTTGGGGTGACAGGTTCCCTTTAAACCTATTGTATTGCATTGGACAGCACAAAATGCCTGTTTGCCTATAATTGCTTAAATTATCATTATTTGAAGTTTGACAGATTATAACAATTGCATTTATTAGCATCTGTGTCTATATTTTCCTGTACAAGAGACGGTCTGTTTTCTATTTGCACAAGGAAACTGAAAAGTAGGTATTTTTCTCAGAAAATGATTGCAATTACACATGTTTTGGAATACACTTGTTTATTACCTTTGTGTGTATTGTACTGTAAAGCGCTACGGAATATGTTGGCGCTATACAAATAAAGTTTTATTATGATCATTATTATTATTACTAGATGGCGGCCCGATTCTAAAGAATCGGGTATGCTAGCCTATGGTTATTAGGGTACACAGGGGCTCAGTGGTTAGCAGACTATACAGCGGCTGAGTGGTTAGCAGAGTATATGGAGGCTCAGTGGCTCATAGTCTGCTTTAGGGCAGAGTGCAGTGGTCAGGGCCAGAGTGCAGTGGTCAGGGCCAGAGTGCAGTGGTCAGGGCCAGAGTGCAGTGGTCAGGGCCAGAGTGCAGTGGTCAGGGCCAGAGTGCAGTGGTCAGGGGCCTGATGCATCGGGAGCGCGGTGAAATGAATTGTGTGTATACAGGCGGGTCAGTGGGTAGCAGAGTATACAGGGGGCTCTGAAGGTAGCAGATTATACAGGCAGCTCTGTGGGTAGCAGAGTATACAGGCGGCTCTGTGGATAGCAGAGTATGATGTGGCGGGAGGCTGGAGGGGTGAGGAGAGGTGGCCCTGGAGGGGTGAGGAGAGGTGAGGCAGGAGGGGTGAGGAGAGATGTGGCTGGAGGGGTGAGGAGAGATGTGGCTGGAGGGGTGAGGAGAGATGTGGCTGGAGGGGTGAGGAGAGATGTGGCTGGAGCGGCGACATGACCGTTCGGCACACCTCTGCTCCTCCAGGCTGCACACATCACGGCGGTCGTCTCCCGGCCGTGATGTGTGTTTTAGGCAGTGTAGGGGCGGCCGTAAGCGTGGCGGTGTTGCCTGAGTCCCGCTCCGCTTAGGGCCGGCATGTTGGTCCACCCTGGACGGGTGTAGCACTGTGGTGACGTCACTTTGGCGATCACAAAGTGACGGAAGTGAGCCTTCATGTTTTATATATTAGATATAGCAGCACTATGGTATATGGCGGTACAGTATAGCAGATGTATAGCAGCACTATAGTATATGGCAATATATTACAGTATGTACAGGTGCACTATAGTATATGGGGGTATTTTATAGCACATGTATAGCAGCGCTATGGTATATGGCGATACATTAGAGTACATGTATAGCAGCGCTATGGTATATGGCGATACATTAGAGTACATGTATAGCAGCGCTATGGTATATGGCGCTACATTACATTACATGTATAGCAGCGCTATGGTATATCGCGATACATTACATTACATGTATAGCAGGACTATAGTATATGACAGTATATTACAGTATATGTAGAGTTTCACTATAGTATATGGTGGAATTGTATAGCACATGTATAGCAGCACTATAGTATATGGCGATACATTAGAGTACATGTATAGCAGCACTATGGTATATGGCCATACTCAGCTTCCCCTCCCGCTCCTCCCTCCAAAAAATAAAAAAATCCTCAGTGAGGATACTCACCTGACCGCCGGCTCGCTCCACCTTCGTCTTCTAGGTCCTACAGGGGTTTAGGACCTGTCGTTGCCTGGGAAAGCGTTCAGCTGATCGCTAACTGCCAGGGGGGCAGGATGGATTAGGGGGGCAGGATGGTGACGGGGGTGGAGTGGAGGCAGGATGGAGCGAGCGGGGCAGGATGGAGCGGGAGGAGCAGGATGGAGCGGGAGGAGCAGGATGGTGGCGGAGGTGGGGGCAGGATGGAGCCGGCAGGGCAGGATGGTGCGAGCGGGGTAGCATGGAGCGAGCGGGGCAGAACGGTGGTGGGGGGACAGGATGGAGGCGGCGGGGCAGGATGGAGCCGGCGAGGCAGGATGGAGGCGGCGGGGTAGGATGGTGGCAGAAGGGCAGGATGGAGCGAGCGGGACAGGATAGTGGCGGGGGGGGCAGGATGGAGCGAGCAGGGCAGGATGGAGGCGGCGGGGGGGGCCAGGATGGAGCTGGCGGGGGGGGGGCAGGATGGAGGCAGCGGGGGGACAGGATGGAGCCGGTGGGGGGGGCAGGATGGAGCTGGTGTGGGGGGGGCAGGATGGAGCCGGTGGGGGCAGGATGGAGCTGGCAGGGGGGCAGGATGGAGCTGGCGAGAGGGGCAGGATGGAGCTGGTGTGTGGGGGGGGGCAGGATTGAGCAGGTGGGGGGGTAGGATCGGGCGGGGGGGGCAGGATGGAGGCGGCGTGGGTGGGACAGGATGGAGCTGGTGGGGGGGGGGGGGCAGGATGGAGCCGGCGGGGGGTTAAGGATGGAGCCGGCGGGGGATTAAGGATGGAGCCGGCGGGGGTGGGTAGGATGGAGCGGGCAGGGGGTGGGTAGGATGGAGCGGGCAGGGGGGCAGGATGCAGCCGGGGGGGCAGGATGGAGCCGATGGGGGGGTGTGGCAGGATGGAGTTGGCAGGGCAGGATGGAGGCGGCGGGGCTGGATGGTGCGAGCGGGGTAGCATGGAGCGAGCGGGGCAGGATGGAGCGAGCGGGGCAGAACGGTGGTGGGGGGACAGGATGGAGGCGGCGGGGAAGGATGGAGCCGGCGAGGCAGGATGGAGGCAGCGGGGTAGGATGGTGGCGGGGGCAGGATGGAGCGAGCGGGGCAGGATGGTGGCAGAAGGGCAGGATGGAGGGAACGGGACAGGATAGTGGCGGGGAAGCAGGATGGAGCGAGCAGGGCAGGATGGAGGCAGCGGGGGGGGGCCAGGATGGAGCTGGCGGGGGGGGGGCAGGATGGAGGCAGCGGGGGGACAGGATGGAGCCGGTGGGGGGGGCAGGATGGAGCCGGCGGGAAGGTTAGGATGCAGCCGGGGAGGGGGCAGGATGGAGCCGGTGGGGGCAGGATGGAGCTGGCAGGGGGGCAGGATGGAGCTGGTGGGAGGGGCAGGATGGAGCTGGTGTGTGGGGGGGGCAGGATTGAGCAGGTGGGGGGGTAGGATCGGGTGGGGCGGGCAGGATGGAGCTGGTGGGGGGGGGGGGCAGGATGGAGCCGGCGGGGGGTTAAAGATGGAGCCGGCGGGGGTGGGTAGGATGGAGCGGGCAGGGCAGGATGGAGGCGGCGGGGCAGGATGGTGCGAGCGGGGTAGCATGGAGCGAGCGGGGCAGAACGGTGGTGGGGGGGCAGGATGGAGGCGGCGGGTCAGGATGGTGGCGGGGGGCAGGATGGAGCGAGCGGGGCAGGATGGTGGCAGAAGAGGTGGATGGAGCGAGCGGGGCAGGATGGAGGGAACGGGACAGGATGGTGGCGGGGGGGCAGGATGGAGCGAGCAGGGCAGGATGGAGGCGGCGGGGGGGCAGGATGGAGCTGGTGGGGGGGGGGCAGGATGGAGGCGGTGGGGGGACAGGATGTAGCTGGTGTGAGGGGGGGCAGGATGAAGCCGGCTGGAAGGTTACGATGCAGCCGGGGAGGGGGCAGGATGGAGCCGAGGGGGGGTGGGGCAGGATGGAGCCGGCGAGGGGGGGCAGGATGGAGCCGGCGAGGGGGGGCAGGATGGAGCCGGCGGGGGGGCAGGATGGAGCCGGCGGGGGGGCAGGATGGAGCCGAGGGGGGGGGGCAGGATGGAGCTGGGGGGGGGGCAGGATGGAGCTGGCGGGGGGGGGGGGCAGGATGGAGCTGGCGGGGGGGGGCAGGATGGAGCTGGCGGGGGGGGGGGGGGGCAGGATGGAGTCGGCTGGGGGCAGGATGGAGCTGGCGGGGGGGGGGGGGTAGGATGGAGCCGGGGGGGGGGGCTGGATGGAGTCGGCTGGGGGCAGGATGGAGCCGGCGGGGGGGGGGGGGGTAGGATGGAGCAGGGGGGGGGGGGCAGGATGGAGTCGGGGGGGGCAGGATGGAGCCGGAGGGGGGGTAAGATGGAGCCGGAGGGGGGGCAGGATGGAGCCGGAGGGGGGGCAGGATGGAGTCAGAGGGGGGGCAGGATGGAGTCGGAGGGGGGGCAGGATGGAGCTGGCGGGGGGGGGGGGTAGGATGGAGCCGGGGGGGGGCTGGATGGAGTCGGCTGGGGGCAGGATGGAGCCGGCGGGGGGGGGGGGTAGGATGGAGCAGGGGGGGGGGGGGGGCAGGATGGAGTCGGGGGGGGCAGGATGGAGCCGGAGGGGGGGTAAGATGGAGCCGGAGGGGGGGCAGGATGGAGCCGGAGGGGGGGCAGGATGGAGCCGGAGGGGGGGCAGGATGGAGTCGGAGGGGGGGCAGGATGGAGTCGGAGGGGGGGCAGGATAGAGCCAGGGGGGGGTCAGGATGGAGCCGGGGGGGGGGCAGGATGGAGCGGAGGGGGGGCAGGATGGAGCCGGAGGGGGGGGCAGGATGGAGCCGGAGGGGGGGGCAGGATGGAGTCGGAGGGGGGGCAGGATAGAGCCGGGGGGGGGTCAGGATGGAGCGGGGGGGGGGCAGGATGGAGCTGGCGGGGGGGCAGAATGGAGCTGGTGTGTGGGGGGGGGGGGCAGGATGGAGCGGGCGGGGGGGGTAGGATGGACGGGGCAGGGGGCAGGATGGAAGCGGTTGTGGGGGGGCAGGATGGAGCCGAGGGGGGGGGGGGCACAGGATGGAGCGGGGGGGGGGGTGGAATGGAGCTGGCGGGGGGGTGAGGATGGAGCGGTGAGGGGGCAGGATGGAGCTGGTGTGGGAAGGGGGCAGGATGGAGACGGTGGGGGGGGCAGGATGGAGACGGTGGGGGGGGCAGGATGGAGCGGAGGGGGGGTAAGATGGAGCCGGAGGGGGGGCAGGATGGAGCCGGAGGGGGGGCAGGATGGAGCCGGAGGGGGGGCAGGATGGAGCGGAGGGGGGGGCAGGATGGAGACGGTGGGGGGGGCAGGATGGAGACGGTGGGGGGGGCAGGATGGAGACGGTGGGGGGGGCAGGATGGAGACGGTGGGGGGAGCAGGATGGAGACGGTGTGGGGGGGCAGGATGGAGACGGTGTGGGGGGGCAGGATGGAGACGGTGTGGGGGCAGGATGGAGACGGTGGGGGGGCAGGATGGAGACGGTGGGGGGGCAGGATGGAGCTGGTGGGGGAGGCAGGATGGAACGGGTGGGGGGGGGCAGGATGGAGCTGGTGTGGTGGGGGGCATGATGGAGGCGGTGGGGGGGTAGGATGGAGCGGGCGGGAAGGGGGCAGGATGGAGCAGGTGGGGGGGCAGGATGGGGACGGTGGGGGGGCAGGATCGAGCCAGCGGGGGGGTAGGATGGATAGGATGGAGCGGGCGGGGGGGCAGGATGGAGCTGGTGGGGGGGCATGATGAAGTCGGTGGGGGGGCAGGATGGAGCTGGTGGGGGGGGGGGGGGCAGGATGGAGCTGGTGGGGGTGGGGGGCAGGATGGAGCCGGCGGGGGGGCAGGATGGAGCTGGTGTGGTGGGGGGCATGATGGAGGCGGTGGGGGGGTAGGATGGAGCGGGCGGGGGGTGCAGGATGGAGCCGGTGGGGGGGCAGGATGGAGCTGGTGTGGGGGGGTGGGGGCAGGATGGAGTCGGTGGGGGCAGGTTGGAGCCGGGGGGGGCAGGATGGAACTGTTGTAGGGGGGCAGGATGGAGGTGGTGGAGGGGGGGCAGGATGGAGCAGAGGGGGGTGTGTGCTATGGAGCAAGGGGGGGGGCAGGTTGGAGCCGGTGGGGGGTAGAGGCAGGATGGATGGGAGGATACTCACCCGTGTGGCGGCTCGCAGGACCTGTGGTTGACTGGGAAACCGATCAGCTGATCGGTTTCCCAGGCAACCACAGGTCCTCAAGCCATGGAGCTATAGGACGTAGATGGAGCGCGCCGGCGGACGGGTGAGTATTCTCTATGAGGCATTTTTTATTTTTAGCAGAAGCAAGCAGGGTGGGGGCAGCAGGAGCCGCGGGGGGGCAGGACGACCCGCGGGGGGGCATGAGTAGCTGCGGGGGGCCGCAGGAGCCGCGGGGGGGGCCGGAGGACCCGCGGGGGGGCAGGACGACCCGCGGGGGGGGCATGAGTAGCTGCGGGGGGCCGCAGGGGGGCAGGACGACCCACGGGGGGGGCCGGAGGACCCGCGGGGGCCCACAGGAGCCGCGGGGGGGCAGGACGACCTGCGGGGGGGCAGGACGACCCGCGGGGGGGCAGGACGACCCGCGGGGGGTCCACAGGAGCCGCGGGGGGGCATGAGTAGCTGCGGGGGGCCGGAGGGGGGCAGGACGACCCGCGGGGGGGCCCACAGGAGCCGCGGGGGGGCCGGAGGACCCGCGGGGGGCCCACAGGAGCTGCGGGGGGGCCGGAGGACCCGGGGGGGGCAGGACGACCCGCGGGGGGGCAGGACGACCCGCGGGGGGTCCACAGGAGCCGCGGGGGGGCATGAGTAGCTGCGGGGGGGCCGCAGGAGCCGCGGGGGGGCAGGACGACCCGCGTGGGGGCCGCAGGAGCTGGGGAGCCGCATGTGTGGCAAGCGGGAGAGAACCGGCTGATGCGGTCATCTGCGGGCGGCGTCGGGAGAACCGCATGTCCTCCGCTCTGAGCTGCAACATTGGGGAGGATGAGAACCGAGCGGCGGGAGGAGGAGGAGCGGGAGGAAGGGGCTGGAGAGAGGAGCGGGAGGACTGGGCCGGAGGGAGAGAGAGGTGCCGGGACACAGGGGTCGTGGGAGTTTAACGGCTCGCGGTGAGCGCGCTCACCGCTCTGAGTCTGGTGGGCGCTAAAGCGCCCACTTCCGGTTCCGGTCTGATTACACAGGTCGGAGGCCATCACGGAAGTTGGGCGGATTGGCCGGAAGTGGCCTTCGGGTTTTATATTATAGATTATTAATAAAAGTCACTGCCTCCCTTAGTGTGATGGAGGAGAGTCCTGGATGTATTAGTCGGCACTGAATATTTCTTTGCTTCTTCAGCTGCTGTCACAAAGCCAGTCTGCTACAATAATGTTCTTAATTAGGGAAATGTGTTTGCTGCTTACACACCGATGGGAGCCTTTCACTGGGTCTAGAAGAAGATGAATTGCTCTGATAGACTGATTATCTCAACGGCCCACTCTATCATAATTCCTTTCTAATTACCTCAATGTTAACCTTGCCACATAGCCAACACCTTCTGCAGAGAGCGAGAAAGACTTAATTGAGTTGAAGAGTTCACTTTGTAATGTTCCTTTAACAATTCTTCTAGGGTCAGAGCATCCACTAAGCATGGTGTCTACTCTTTTTTTGTAGAGCAGCTAAATCACTTACGTGTTGTGTTGTACATTAAACATGCAATAGTATAAGCTGATATTATGTTTTATACAATGATCTTCTAAAATGTCAGTGTAGTATAAGCAGCTTGCACAAGGATATATAGCTGTGGGGGCCAGGGAGTCAGCTGTCATACATAGCCAGACTCCCCATAATAATAATATCATTTATATAGTGCTATTAATTCCACAGCGCTTTACATACATTTGCAACACTGTCCCCATTGGGGCTCACAATCGAAGTTCTTATTCAGTATGTGTTTGAAGTGTGGTAGGAATCAGAGAATCCTGAGAAAACCAACGCAAACACGGGAGAACATACAAACTCCTTGCAGATGTTGTCCTTGGTGGGATTTGAAACCAGGACCCCAGTGCTACAAGACTGCAGTGCTAACCACTGAGCCATCGTGCTACCCAGAATCCCCATAGAGAAGATGGTTAATTACCATGTTTACCTCGCCATGCTGTAAAAAATGTTTGTACCCTGTTATTATTATAGCCTGATGAAGAGGCCATAGAGTCTCGAAAGCATGTGAATATTCACTATCTTTTCAGTTAGCCATTAAAAGGTATCAACCATTGTGGACTCTCAGATTCTAATATTTTTCTACCTCCCCATGGCAATTTACACAAGACTGACTAAAACCATGCATGTTAAACAGTGTGGCAGGGGACTTTACCCTGCTGAAAAAACTACTGTCAGTAAATCTGTTTGCCAGCCTGCATCCTTCCATTAGTGTATCTTGGTTTTCACCTCTTCCCTGGTACATGCTCATACACCCAAATGTCCAGATCTAAAAGCATACAAGATATATAATATCAGGCCCCCTTCTATTCCTCCATATTACAGATCTGATGTCGTAGGAAAGTTTGGTGGTGGACAGAATTCAGAATGTCACATTCCAAATGAGGCAAGATGCAATACACTGTGTGTTTTTGAAACATCTTGCTCATAGCTAGCCTGAATTTTTTCAGTAATGTTTGCTATAAAAGCTCTTTTATAGGATCTGACCAGACAGGCGAGTCCTCGGGCATCAGTAAACATTGGCACCCATGACCTTGTTGGCAGTTCACGGGTTGGCCCACCTTCAACCACCTTTACGATTTTCATTAAATATATATGTATGTGCATGTAATGTAGTTTGAGTGCATTAATTAACTAACCAACCGCCGTTTTCTATGGGATCCAATGCTGTTCTGCTCCACTTTTTAGTGTTGTCACCGCTTTACAGACTCTTTGGATCATACTGCTTTCTGCATGACACTATACAATGTAAGTGTATAGAGAGACAGAACTAGGCTCCTATAGACTTAGATTGGAAAAGAGACTTCAGGCTCACACAGACACAGTTATGGTTTAAATTGTTGGCACCCTTGAAATTTTCCGCAAACTTTAGGTATTTTTCTCAGAAAATGATTGCAATTACACATGTTTTGTAATACACTTGCTTATTTCCTTTGTGTGTATTGGGACAACACAAAAGAAAAGTTGCAGAAAATAAAAGACAAATTGGACATAATTTCACACGAATCCCTAAAATGGGCCAGACAAAATTGTTGGTACCTTTTCAGAATTTTGAGTAAACATCCTGTTCAAACTCATCTTTGGCAAATAACCATTGTGGGTAATAGGAAAATCACCCCTGAAACCAGGTAAAAAGGGGAGAGCTTGATTTAGTCTTTGCATTGTGTGTGCCACACTAAGCATGAAGAACAGAAGGAGAAGAAGAGAACTGTCTGATGTCTTGGGAACCAAAATATACCATCAATCGCAAGTTTACAAGTCCAGACTCCAGAGATTTTGATGCTCCTTTGTCTACATTTCACAACATAAAAAATTTACTACCCATGACACTGTAGCTAATCTCCCTGAACATGGACGGCAGAAAAAAATTGATTAAATTTTGCAACGCAGGACAGTCTGGATGGTGGAAATGCAGCCCCAATCAAGTTGTAAAGAAATTCAAGCTGTGCTGCAGGCTCACATGTCATTCTGAACTATCCATTAACATTTGAATGAAATTAAACGCTACAGCAGGCAGCCTAGGATGACCCTTAGGATGTATGTGAGTAAGCCAAAGTCCTTCTGGGAAAGCACCTTGTGGACATTTGAGATCAAGATCAACAGGTTTTTAGCAAAGCACATCATTCTGCTGTTCACAAAAAAAACGGAATGAGGCCTACAAAGAAAAGAACATAGTACCTACAGTCAAATCTTGTGGAAGTTCAAAGATGTTTTAGTGTTGTCTACCTGCCACTGGGTGCCTTGACTGTGTGCAAGGCATTATGAAATCTCAAGATTACCAAAGGATTTTGGGTCACAATGTAGTGCCCAGTTTCAGAAAGCTGGGTTTGCATCCTAGGTCATGGATCTTCCAGCAGGAAAATGACCCCAAAGATACTGCAAAAAGCAGCTAGAAGTGGATGGAAACAAAGTGCTGGAGAGGTCTAAAGAGGCAACTATTTGAGTCCAGATCTAAATCCCATTGAACACCTATGGATGGGTCTTAAAATTGCTGATGGGAGAAGGCACCCTTCAAATATGAGAACTGGAGCAGTCTACAAGGGAGGAGTGCTCCAAAAGTACAATTGAAAGGTGTAGGAACATTATTATTGGTTATAGGAAGATATTGATAGCATTTATTTATTCCAAAACATGTGCAACCAAATATTAATGGGAACTTGTCACATCCTTTTTTTTAGTATTAAACTGACCCCCAATATCTTGGCATGCAATATCATTTTGGCCTCAACTTTTTATTTTCACATGAGTAACAGGAGACAATAGGAGAAAATAAAATTTGTTGTGCAATTTCTCCAGAGTATGCCAAAACCATATTTATTGTGCAAAACTACTGTTTGGGTATACAGAAGGGAAGGAGCACCATTTGACTTTTGTAAAGCAAAATTGACTAGAATGAATAGCGGACGCCATTTCATGTTTGCAGAGCCCTTGATGTGCCTACACCATGGAAACCCTCACAAATGACCACATTCTGGGAACTTCACTCCTCTAAAAATATATCTAGATGTATGGTGAGCACCTTGAACGATATAATGTTAACTCATAAATATAAAAATAACACATTTTTCGGGGAAAAAAATTGTTTTCGTCATAATGTTTTTATTTTCACAAGGGTGACCGGAAAATATGGACCCCAAAATTTGTTGTGCAATTGCTCACGAGTATGATGATATCCCGTATATGTTGGAAAATTCCTGTTTGGGCATACTGTCGAACTCCAAAGGGGAACAAGTGATGTTTTGATGCAGAGACTTTAATGGAATTGTTTGCGTGCGCTATGTCGCACTTGTAGAGCCCTTGAGGTGCCAAAACAGTAGAGATTCCCCACAAGTGGCCCTCTTTTTAGAATTAATGTTCTAGTGTTTTCCTCTATGTGAATTAATTTTTTTTTAATCAATAAGCTTTTATTAATAAGAATCCTTATTTATATAGCGCCAACATATTCTGCAGCGTTTGACAATTTAGAGGTTTATATACAGTCATAAGAAACAATGATAAAAAATACAATAATTAAAGCAAAAAATAATGACGACCCTGCTTGTAAGAGCTTACAATCTAAACAATGAGGAGGGGGGTGACACAAAATACAGGAGCTTATTTACAATGATGTTCCAGCCATCTTGAGGAAATGAGGAGTAGATAAGAGCAACGTAAGTGACCACCAGCCAATCTGTGTACAGCTTTTGGGTCTGGTGGAGTTTGAAAGAGAGTTATGTTCAGAGAAATGGTGAATACCGTATGTCTAAATGACCAATTAGGGAGAATGGTAGGACGCCCTAAAAAGATGTGTTTTTAGGGAGTGCCAAAAACTATGTAAAGTGTGGATAGTTCTGATTTATTGGAGTAGAGCATTCCAGAGGATTGGTGCCGCTCTGGAGAAGTCCTGGAGTCGGCTGCGTGAAGTTCAGTTTAATGCAGATGTTAGTCTGAAATCGCTCCTAGAGTGAAAAGGACTGGTGGGGTGGTAGAGTTGAGGGTGGAGAGTTAGGGAGGTGCTGCTCCTGAAGAGCTTTGTGTGTGAGAACAAGCAATTTGAATTGGATCCTATAACCAGATAGGTGACCCTGGCTGCTGCATTAAGGATGGACTGGAGAGGGTGGAGTCTAGTGTGGGGGAGGCCAATTAATAGAGAATTACAGTAATTAAGGCGAAAGTGATCAGGGCCACAGTGAGAGTTTGTTGTTTCCATGGTGAGGAAGGGGCGAATTCTGGAGATGTTCTTCAGGTTCAAGCAACAAGAGCACGCAAGAGATTGTATATAAGAGATGAAGGAAAGATCAGCATCAAAGATAACACCCAGACATCAAGCCTGCTGCCTAAGCATTATCATGGTACCGTACTGGCAGATGTTAGTTTTCTGGAGATTAGTGGAGGGGAGATCAGAAGAAGCTCAGTTTTGGAAATGTTGAGTTTCAGATACAAAGTGGACATGATATTGGAAACTGCCATTAGACAGTCATTGGTGTTCTTTTGTACAGTGGGGGTAAGGTCAGGGGATATATAGTTGTGTGTCATCAGCATAAATATGGTACTGGAAGCCAAATTTGCTTTGATGGTCTGTCCAATATGGGCTCTGTAAAGAGAGAGAGAAGAGAAGAAGGCCAAGGACTGAACCCTGAGGGACCCCAACAATAGTGAGAGGAAGAGGAGAAGAAGTGGAGCCAGCAAATGATACACTGAAAGAACGGTTAGACAGATAGGTAGAGAGCCAGGAGAGAGCCATGTCCTTTATGCCGATGGAGTGCAGTATAGCGAGTAGGACATGGTGGTCAACAGTGTCAAAGGCTGCAGAAAGGTCAAGAAGTATAAGCAGAGAGTGGTTACCATTACGTTTAGCTGTCAAAAGGCCCTTTGATGAGGGCAGTTTCTGTAGAATGTAGGGTGAAGAAATCCGACTGTAATGGATCTAGAAGAGTGAGTGGAGAGGTAATGGGTGAGGCAGGGGTAGACCAGGTGCTTCAAGAGTTTAACTGCTTGCCAAATTTTGTGAAACAGGTTCAGTGTTGGATTTGCCAAAATGTGGACGCAAGAAAACTGTCACTAATGAAGAGACATCAGTGGCTGTCTTAGCTTCATTCAACAAGAGCCCACAGCATAGAACTGGCCGCATGTCACTGGAGAGTGGCATCAGTCGAACATCCCTTCGATATTAGCTCCTCACAAATGACACCCTTACAAAATTCAGCTGCTGCAGCATCTCAACGAGGATGACCCAGATTGGCGCACTGAATTTGCAGAATGGGAAAAACGAAAATTGGAACAGGACCCTCGGTTTACACAGAACGTTATTTTCAGTGATGAAGCAAACATTTTTGTGAATGGTGAAGTCAACAAACGAAACCACCGCTATTAGTCTGGTTTGACACTAACCCACAGTGGATACATCCATCCAAGACTATTGGAACACAAAAATTGATGGTATGGTGTGGTATATGGGGTACAAAGATAGTGGGGCCATTCTTCATCAATGGAAACCTCAATGCCACTGGATATCTAAAATTGCTACATGATGATGTGTTGCCCTCTTTATGCACTGAAGATGGCATGTTCTCTGAGTTTTTCCAAGAAGATGGTGCACCATCACAATATGGGTGTCAGGTCCGAGCTTTCCTACATGGACAGCTTCCTGGAAAGTGGATGGCCACCAAGGTCTCGTGATCTGCCCCCCTTAGACTTTTATCTTTGGGGTCATTTGAAAGCAATTGTCTATGCTGTGAAGATACGAGATGTGTAGCATCTGAAACAATGGACACTGGAAGCCTGTGCTAACATTTCTTCTGCGGTGTTGCTATCAGTGTGTCAAGAGTGGGAGAAGAGGGTTGCATTGACAATCCAACACAATGGGCAGCACTTTGAGCACATTTTATAAGTGGTCATAAACTTGTAAATAACTCATTAAAGAATAAAGTTATGTTAAAACTAAGCACACCATTGTTTTTCTTATGAAATTCTCAATAAGTTTGATTTCACGTGACCCTCTTCCTACTGAAAAAAATAAAGTTGGATCCAAAATGACCGACTTCACAATGGCCGCCATGGTCACCACCCATCTGAAAACATTTTCCCTCTCCCATATACTAATGTGCTACAAACAGGAAGTTGGTATCACCAACCATTCCCATTTTATTTAGGTGTATCCATATAAATGGCCCACCCTGTAGATATGCTGCACCATTGAATAAATAATTGCCTTTCACTGCATAATATATCACCCCCACACACTTCCCCTCTCCATAATTTAACCCTCTCCATAATGTGTCCCCACACAGCCCTTCTCCATAATATTCTCCCCACTTCCCCTCTCCATAATCTCCCCGAGTGACCATCTCCATAATGTCACCCCCACACACTAAGCCTCACCATAATATACCCCATCCCACAGTGCCCCTCTCCATGATATACCCCCCAAACTGAGCCCCTCCATAATATCTCACTTCCACAATTCCAATCTCCATAATATACCTTCACACTGAGCTCCTCGATATTATCCCCACTCACACTGAGCCTCTTCATATTATTTCCTCCCCCTCACAGTGCTCCTTCTCTCCATAATATCCTCCCAACACTAGGCCTCTCAATAATATCCTCAACCCACACTTATCCTCTTCATTATTTCACCCCCTTACCCCTCTACTCTGCTCATCTCTAAAATATCCCCTTAAACTGCCCCTATCAATAACATTCCCTCACTTTGCTCCCAGGCATAAAGTCCTGGCCATCACTATACTGTGCCCCCTCTAACAATCTCTCCTCCCCCATATTGTGCATTGGCAGTAACCACACACCACCTTCCCCTTCTGATGATTAAACATTTACACATTTAATCGTCGTCTCCCCCACAGAGTGCTTAACGGAGCCAGCCGTCTCTGATGCCTCTGCAGCTCCAGTAACGTGTTGATGTCATCATGCAGCATCATATCGGGGCTGACATTCGCTCCTCTGCCCCAGACCTGGCACCACAGTGTTCAAATGTATTCGCACCTAAAAGATGCAAATACATCTGAATATAGGCAGAAGGGAATGACTCCTCCTGGGCAGGTCAGCAGGCCACTGCAATTCGTGGGCTGTATTTTTTTGGGCATGATAGTGTAATATTGTGCTGGCTTTTTATCAGTGCCAACTCACAGAGCTGCCTTTAGCAGTGTGATTTTGTCAAGTAGTTTAGATAAGACTTTTGTTTAATGAAGACTTGGCATAATCAGCGATCAAGATCAATAAACCTGTAAAATATTGATAACCTGTAATAGATGTATCATTTCATGAAAAGGGATGGGGTTACTTTATTGATTCATTATTGGTTCCAAAGATTACTTTATTTTTCTTCTTTGGCCATGTCAGCAAATAATGTCAAGAGGGTGCACTATCTCTTCTCATAAATTTCTCCTTTCATGACGGCAGATATTGACTGACCTTACCAAGCCACAAGATAAAGTGTCTCTCTGGAAACTGAACTGCAAACTTAGCATTTTCTTCTTGCATTGTTTGCTTAGTTTAGGAGAGAAGTCTGGCATAATATACCTTTATGGTAGAGATTGTTTTAATTGCATGTGTCATGGCATAACAATCATTTATTGTTTCAGTTGGAATCTTATGGTAGCATCAACCCTCCTAAGGCTGCTTTCACCTCAGCATTATTTGAAATTCGCGGCAGATCCGGTAGGTTTGCCACATTTGCATGTAATGGAACACTTGTGCCAAGCCTGCGACAAGCCCTATTCATTCCCTATGAGACTTGCAGTCAGGTGCGGCAAGTGCGGTTTTGCCAGATCTGGCACTTGCGGAAAGTCAAAAAACAAGCTAGCAGGGTTTTTTTGCGCTGCCACAAGTGCTGAATTTGCTGGATCTGGCAAAACCACACTTGCCGCACCTGACTGCAAGTCTCATACGGAATGTATAGGGCTTGTCGCAGGCTTGGCGCAAGTGTTCTGTTACGTGGCAAAAGTGGCAAATCTACTGGATCTGCCGTGAAGGGGCAAAATCACTGATGTGAAAGGTGCCTAAGGCGGTCGTCACACGGTTCAATTTCTTGAACGATATCGTTTAAGTGATCTGCTTTTTGATCGCTTAAGCGATATCGTTTGTGCATCGCTGCGTGCAATGAAGCGATTTTACAATGTAAAATCGCTTGATCGTGACATCGCAGATATGAGAGCCGGAGCTCATATCAAGCGATCATCGCTTGTTCAATCTGCTTCATCGTGGTGTATGACACCACGATGAACGATCTCCCAGCGGCAGAGCCTATGCTGGGAGATGGTATCTATGGTAAATGTCGGGTTACTAAGCGCCGCGTGGCGCCTAGTAACCCGATGTGTACCATAGTTACCAGCGATTTCGCTGCTCCACATCGCTGGTGAGTCTGTCTGTGTGACAGCTCACCAGCGATGTGAGCAATATCGTTAGCGATCGCGCGTGCACGTGATCGCTAACAATATCGCTCACGATATTGATGAGTGTGACGGCCGCCTAAGCCATATATGTGGGCATGTAGGTCATTGAAAGCTGAATAAATTAATATCTTGATTTCTGTAATCTGAGGTTTTATTTGAGAGATATCCACATTGTTCATAATGTAAATGAGCTTTTAAGATCTGTGGGTACGACATAGATCTCCCTGAGATTATTTAAAGTAAAAGGAGGCATTACCAGTGTTAGGCTGCTTTCACATCAGCATTTTTTTTAAATCGCGGCAGATGCGGTGAAAAAAACGCATCTGCCGCGATTAACGCATAACCGCGACACTTGCGCCACAGTTGCGGCAAGCCCCATGCAATGTCTATGGGGCTTGCGGTAGGGGTGCGTCATGTGCGGTATCGGCAGGTGCGGCCGCAAAAAAAAAAACCGCAGTCAGCTGCGTTTTTTTTTCGCGGTCGCACCTGCCGCAAGTGCCGAAACCGCACTTGCCGCACCTGCCGCACCCTTACCGCAAGCCCCATAGACATTGCATGGGGCTTGCCGCAACTGTGCCGCAAGTGTCGCGGTTATGCGTTAATCGCGGCAGATGCGTTTTTTGATTGCATTTGCCGCGATTTAAAAACCGCTGATGTGAAAGTACCCTAACTCATGTAGATTAAGATCAGACTGTCAGTCATTACATGTCTTAGGGCCTTTTCACATCAGCGATAAGCGCTGATCGCGGCAGTTGCAGTGAAAAAAACGCATCTGCCGCAGTTACCGCATAAAGGCCGCACTTGCGGTTCACTTGTGGCAAGCCCCATGCAATGTCTATGGGGCTTGTGGAAGTGTGCAGCAGGTGCGGTAAGTGCGGTTTCGGCACTTGCGGCAGATGCGGCCGCGGAAAAAACGTGACTTTCCGCGTTTTTTTCGCGGCTGCATCTGCCGCAAGTGCCGAAACCGCACTTGCCGCAAGCCCCATAGACATTGCATGGGGCTTGCCGCAAGTGAACCTCAAGTGCATCCGTTATGCGGTAACTGCGGCAGATGGGTTTTTTTCACTGCAACTGCCGCGATCAGCGATGACCGCTGATGTGAAAGGGGCCTTAGGGTGCTTTCACATCAGCGTTTTTTTTCGCGGCCGCACCTGCCGCAAGTGCAAAACCGCACTTGCCGCACCTGCCGCAAGTCCGCCTATACCTTGTATGGCGTTTACCGCAACCGCGCCGCAACCGTGCCGCAAGTGCAGCCGGTATGCGGTAATCGCGGCAGATGCGTTTTTTTCACTGTATCTGCCGCGATTTGAAAAAAACGCTGATGTGAAAGCACCCTAACCTCTTTCTCGTTTGATCTTTGTAGTCTGGCTCAAGTTCAGCAACCTGCTTGGGGCAGATGTACAATACCAGACTAAATTATAAAATGCCTATTTTCTTCAAAGTAGTGGGGTTGGCTAGAAAAAATAAATGATTACTCTGTCAACGTCTTGGGGGGAAATTATTGACTGGCGTATTTTACACTAGTCTTAATATAAAATGCCGCTACAATAGGATGCACCCAATTTATTAAAAATATTAATAATAATCTAGGCCTATCGCTGAGATTGTGATCAGTCAGTGTACTGTCGTATTATTTTTATTATTAACAACATAGTTAAAGGGAACGTGTCACCTAGTTTTTGCGCCCCCAAACCTATCACTACTTGTTCCTGCATTTTCCTACTACTTCCATAAGCTTCCCTGTCTGAGCTACATGTGAGGTATAAATGTGGAAAAAAAGTGATACACAACTAATGGTGGGGTTACACGTCCCGATATCGCGGCGATATCGGAGGCAACGACGCGGGAGCGCGCATTTAGTGCACGTTTCTCCCTGCATCGCATCGCCAGTTTACACGCCGCGATATCGGGATGCAACGTCCCTCCGATGTGTACGCCCACCAACCCAGGAACGACCAGTTAACATGGGAGTGAATGGGTGACGTGAGCGTACACATCGGAGTTGGGCTATTACACGCTGCGATGCTGGTACAACGGCCATGCGATATCGGGGAGTTGAATAGCTTTGCTATTCAACTCCGACATCGTTTTGGCATCGTTCCAGCATCGCGTTGTACGCTCAAACCGTACAACGCGCACACGATATCGGGTCCAACTCGCGACCCACGTGACTTTTTGTCGGAGTTGGGTCGGAGTTGGACGCCGATATCGCGGCGTGTAAACCCACCATTAGATTCACCCCCCCCCCACCCCCCGTTCTGTGGGCTTTACTAGACATGTGGGTGATGAGTGGGCGGTCTCTCAGGGTCCACTCTCCTCCCTCTCTCTGTGGTATCACATCCTGGTGGGTGTGATAATTCATTTAGAAGCGTAGTCTCAATTTTAAATACATGGGCTCCTCCTTCTGGGTATGACAGTCGCAAATTTTTAGATATACTGGCTGGCTCCGGAGCATGCTCAGTTCCTCCTCACCTGCTTCAGAAATATATATTGAGTCTAGCTCACTGGTCAACACTAGTGATGTGTGAACCCAAACTGTAAAGTTCGGAGTCCATACCGAGCATCTAGTGTTCGGGCACAGATCCCAAACATGGTCTTTTCTCGGAAGTCCATGTTACAGTTTGGGTTCGGTTCGGGGGTGGGAGGTTGTAAAAAGAAAGAAAATAGTTATTAAACAGCAGTGTTTTACTTACCGCATCTTGTACTTTGTTGACCCCTCATTAATTTCCTAGATATTCACTGCAGAGGGACCCAGCAATCAATCATAGAAATAGTCACCGAGAATGGGTGTCTGTGATTAGCTGTTGGAGTAATCTGGAAACTGGCCATACATTCCAGATGCTAGAATGTATGTGTTGGTTTCAGGCTACCCCACAGCCTATCACAGATGCCCATTCTCTGTGACAGCATCATTGATTGGCTGTTGGGCCCTTCACAGATTGACTGACATCAAAGTAATGTAAAAATAAATATATAAATTTAAAAAGTGACGTGGTGATTCAGGGAAGCCCATTTTTTTAAAATTATTTAAATTTAATTGTGTGGGCTTTGCTCTATTTTTGATGGACAGCCAGGTAAAATCCAGGCAGCTGGGGGCTGGGATTCACCGCGTGATAAGAGTAAACGTTGTGGATCCCCAAGCTGAAAACTGCAGCCTGCACATTCCCCTAAAGATGGTGCATTCTTTTGTAGCGCCATTTTAAGGTGCTTTACCCGGCTTGTCTAGCAGCCCTGGTGGAATTTGCACGCTGGTTAATAAAGGGGTTGGTGCCATCTCTGTATTGTCAGCTGGCACTAAGCCCAAAATTCATGATATCAGCCCAAATTAGACTCAGCCACCTCGAATTTCTAGTAAACAAAAAAAAAAAAATTTTTCAATAGCAATAAAAAAACTAACATATTTAGGGTATGTGCACATCAGTCGTTTCTGCATCTTTGCAGAACGACCGGGAACCGGTGGAGAATGGCAGAACTGAGTTTTCTGAACTCGCCAGTGTCCCTGGTTTTGTTAGCGCTTTGCTAACAATTTGCGATCGGGTTACTAGCGTTTGGACAGCGTGTTCTTGGCGACTTCCCCGGCGTTTTTCTTAGCGATTTCCAGACTGGTCTTCGGTGCACTTGTTCAGCTGGACCCGCTGGAAAAACTCTGAAAAGAAGTCACTTGCTCTATCTTTGACAACCGGTGGAAAACCGGTGAATAAACTGAAATCGTCAAGACAAAAATCGTTCTAATGTAGACAGCGTTTTCTAAACTCCATTGACTAGCATGTTAATCCAACCGGTGGCTAGGATTAACATAAATTAACATAAAACTCAGCGGAAACCGCCGACGGAAAACGTTCAAAAACAGCCCACAAAACTACTGATGTGCACATACCCTTAGGGATTCCTTCTTTATTAACGTAAAAAAACCCTCCCTCCAACGTAATCCACAGACAGAGCATTGTGAGGCACCCATGGTCCCCATGGCCGGAGCGCATCACATGCAGGATCAGGGTATGCTCCTGTTCACACTGGCTGGTTTTCCTGTGATGATGCTGTGTGAACCTACCCGGAACACAAGGTGTTAAATGTGAGTGACTGCTGTAGATCTGATACATTCATGAGCCTAAGAAGTGGCTGTGAGTGGCTCCTGAGATCGATGAGGCCCTGAGGAAAGTAATGGGTGCTGATTGCTAACAGCCTTGGTGGGTGTGTCCTTAGTAATAGCAGCCCAGCTGGATGAGTCAGTGTGGGAGTGGCAGGCACGATAAGAGCCTGCCAGCTGAGTGATTGAGAGTTCAGAGGCTTGTGAGATCAGCCAGAGAGCAGCCAGAGAGCATGGTGATCCTGATCATCAGCCAGAGTGCAGAGCAGTCCAGGGCACTGTGTGTGAGAACATGATGGGAGCGTGCTAGCTCCATACCGTTGGCTAGGACCGGTGTCGTTACAGCTCCTGGAGTGGGGAAGCCGTGCCTGACCTGGTGGACGCTGGACTGGACGTGGGGCGAAACACGTCCAGGAAGGAGCCCGTGGGGAGGCTTGGCCAACCCGTGACACAGGCAGCGAGACCCGGATCCGTGACCGGTAAGAAAAGCAGTTCTCGTATGCTTGAGGGATCTGTGCACCCTGTGCGTGAAATGTGCCAGGCGGGCATAGCCGCCCTGAGGTCCAACTAGATAGTCAGTGAGGGACCTGTTTTAACTATGTGTATGGTATGGCTTAGGTAGAAAGGCCATGTACGGTGTCTGTGGGGAGAGTGACCCAGCCAGTATGGATGAGTTGAAGGCGATCCGTCCCTGGTGGACGAGAGGGAGGCTTGCTTGCTGCATGCAGGAGGCACCCGTCCTTCAATAGTATGTATGTGCCTGTGGCCAGACACAGGGGTCACGAAGGCTCCTAGAAGGGTAACCATGGCTGATCCGACAGGGTGCTACTCAGACGCAGGGTACAGTCGTCGACCTGGAGACCTGCCATGAGATGGAGGTTTGGTGGTGACTGATGGCCTGTACCATGGTGAGTGGGCCAGGGTGATGCGTGGTTCGGTCGGATTCTACAGTTGACCAGGTCCCTGTTATGGTCATGGAGGAGCCACAGTCCATGGATGTATTATGATGAGCTGTGAGCGGATGTCAGGATGCATGTGGTTAATGAATATTGTAGGATGGATCACATGTGGTATGCAAGGTCCCGGTCAGGCTGGAGTCCTGACTACGGGTTAAGGTTATGTCATCGTGCTGGGTAACTAAAGCCAGGCGGCTGGTACCGCCATTAGGACCCACAGGGCCCGTTGATGTGTAGGTTAAATATTTATGTAAATGTATGGTGTATTTATGTAAAGGTGTTTATAATCAATGTGCAATGTGTCAAAGATGCTACCCGGGTTATGTTATTATATGTGAAAAATAAACGGGTAGACATTGGTTACATTATAAACACGTGTTTTGTCGTTATGCAAGCGGGTTCCCCGGGTGCTACCTCACAGCATGTATAGCATCATTGCTCTGAACAGCCACACGCGTCTGTTCAGAGAGACAACCAGGCTCAGACTGAGGTGGGTGCTGTGAGAAAGGTCAGCAGAGTTCACGGCTCAGCTGTGAACTTGAGTGACCCCCCCCCCACGACTCTGACATCACCACAAACACTGCCGTAAACTGAGCAGTTCTCAATAGTGATGGTGGTGACGTTAGACCAGAGTGCTCAGCTGAGCACCTTCATGAGCATGTCTTCATTTACTTCAGCTTAAAATTGCCGACAGACTGAGGGTTGCATGGCATGCTCAATGCGCATTATGAAGCCACTCTCTATAGCCCACAGATAACAAGTGCTTATGACCGGATATGATGCGGCCATCGCGTCCAGAAGAAGGGGTATAGCCAACAATCTAGGGGAGCGCACATGGGAAGCAAGATATCACTCCTGCCGGGGAGTGGTACATGGAGTTTGGAAGGAAGGGGGTTGGACGATGAGAGGACGCCCACAGTGTCTACAGTCTTGCCAACACCATGAAGATTCCCATACAAGAATGTAAATGGTTAAAGCACTTTTCCTAGCGATAACCGGATACATTTGAGTCATATAGGAGTGGAGCCCACTGGGACGGGGTACTCTGTACCGGACTGGGGTATCACGGCAGTCCTTGGTCCGGACCGTGTCCCGAGCCCACAAGTAATGGGGAGTATTTACAGGGGATATTTTCGTGACGCCACCCATGGGTTGTGCTCAGGGTGACCACTGCTGCTGCAGAACCTCCGGGGATGAGGTTTAGCAGCCGGTGATGTAACAGCTCTCCGTAGGTAGAGCCTGGTTCCCCGGGGCAGTGATGATAATAGGTTATTGATGATGCTATGGATGTTGCAGGATAGGGGTGGTAGTAGAGGTGATAACAGTTTGTGATGGAACATAGAGTTTGAGCACAAGGATCACACAGACTCACAGTTTTTGTAGTTTTCCAACTCTTTACTGTAGTTATTGTTCAGCAAGTACTGTCCACAGAGTCTGTACCGGGGCCGGGTTGCTCCCACCCTGACCGGGTTTTTGGCTTCCCACTCCTGCGCTGTGTGTATGGCCCTGCTGCTGCTTTAGCGAGGCTGCTGGCCCTGTTTCTCCTCATAGGTACCCACTTGCTAGGCAACTTGAGTCTTGTCTTAGTGTTTCTGACCACGCCGTGTTGCTTTGCTGAGGTACGGTGTAGATCTATAACCTCCACTAGTCCGGTGTTAACTGTACTGCTTGTGTCAGTCACAGTTTCAGATCCGGTATCCGGTCTCTGCGCTCCTCCGGGGTGAGTTATGAGGTAACTCAGTCTCCCAGATGTGTTCTCCTGTTTCTATTCTTTCCTCTCCTCAGACCCTGGCTAGGCCTGGAATTGAGTAGCAGACTTTGGAGAAGCCTAAGGCAGCTCCTTTACACCACAGTCTTTCTTCCTCAGTGCTGCACCGCACTGAACTACTCACTTCCTCTCTACACCAGAATGTATAGGGGAGCTGCTTTGGCTCCCCCTTCTGGCCTAGAGGCACTAGTGCAGTGTTCAGTGTTGTGTGGGGAGTTAACCATTGGTGTTGTTACTGTGGCACATTAACCCCTGGGGTGCCACATAGGGATGGATAGGGATGTATTACGAAGCTGCAGGGACAGGTAGTGTACTGGACACAAGAGATCAAAATAGTTGATTTGCAAACAGGGATAACAATTTTATTTAAATATCCACAGACATAACAGTAGTAAAAAAGACAATCAAGGAAATCAAGGAGGTTCAAGGGTATGGCCACAGATTTCCCTGGTATTACAAAGTCTGGATACACACGTTAAAGGGATAAGACCTACACCTCAGTGCAGCTCATTATACACAGTAATAGAATGCATACAAACACCAAAGATTTACAACACATGTAGCAATTCCCAGTAAATATAGCATTTGGGTCATACAGTCCAAAGCAGAAAGATAGTACAAAGTATTCACACACTCAAGCTAAGTGAACCAGCTTTATAAATGACCCAAATTATGTAACGTGCTAGTGCATATATTGCAAAGATTGTGCAACATTTGTTTAAAGGGAACCTGTCACCTAATTTTAAGCCCCTACACTATCTCTAGCTGTCCCTACACCTTCCTAGCAGCTCCCTATCTATCCCTTTCTTATCTAAAGTGTCCCTATTAAACGTGTAAATTAAGTATAAACTTACTGCAGTCCCCGTGGTTGGGGGACTGGGTAGGTGTGGCCACGCTTCCATCAGCACTCCTACATGTTGTAATGCACGCCCCGCTGGGCGGCATTATTCTGGGTCCTCTCTGCCCCCATTCTTTGGAATCTCCCGCCCTCTCTGTAATTCCATGCACCGGCCGTCACTTCCGGCACAGTGCATTATGCGGCCGGTCACGTGATCGGCCCTAGTGCATTATGGGGCCGATCACGTGATCGGCCCAGCTTCAATAAGCGCATTGCGGATGCGCGGAGCCGGGCCGATCACGTGGTCGGCCCCATAATGCACTAGGGCCGATCACGTGACCGGCCCCATAATGCACCACGCCGGAAGTGACGTCCGGCCGGTGCATAGAACTACAGAGAGGGCGGGAGATTCCAAAGAATGGGGGCAGAGAGGACCCAGAATAATGCCGCCCAGCGGGGCGTGCATTACAACATGTAGAAGTGCTGATGGAAGCGTGGCCACGCCTACCCAGTCCCCAACCACGGGGACTGCAGTAAGTTTATACTTAATTTACACATGTTTAATAAGGACACTTTAGATAAGAAAGGGGTAGATAGGGAGCTGCTCGGAAGGTGTAGGAACAGCTAGAGATAGTGTAGGGGCTTAAAATTAGGTGACAGGTTCCCTTTAAGCTCTTTTTTTTTTTATAATTCTTTATTTTAGAAAAGTTTTGAATTTTCATAACATGGAAGAAAACACACATTACTTCTCAGTCAGTATATCCAAACAAATATCACGTAGATATGGTGGCCAAACCAGTTAGGCCCAAACTCAGCAAATACTATATATTTTTATGCGTCTACAGAGTAGACACTGCCTTAAAGTGTTAGGATCTACAACATAATGTTCCATTTAAGACCTTACATCAATATTCAATCTTCACAGTAGAAGTCATTGCTGCAACATCATATATTGACAGATGACCAAGTAAAAGGGAGAGAGGAAAATCAAAGAGAGAGGAAAAAGAACAGTAAGAGAGTAGTCATGAGGGTGGGTGGGGGGAGGAGGGGGAGGATGGGAAGGGAAGGGGAAAGGGATGGTGTCAGATTATGTGGAAACGCGAAGCCTCTACGTAGGTGAGAAGGTGCGACCCCACTAGACCAGCCAAATTAATTGGCGAGTCCGCCAAGGAAGGGTTTTCTAACAGTCTCTTTAAGTCTTATATAAATCAGATTGTTGAAACATCATCCAGGAAAACCACGTAGTACGGAAAGCTACATACGTGTCATGGATTGAGGAGGTCAAGTCCTCTAGGTGCATGAGGTCGTTCACCCTCTCCAACCACATTGACACGGAGGGGCATCTCTCCGTCTTCCAGAGCATTGGAACACACGATCTAGCCGCCATAACTAAAAATCTCAACAATGAACGCTTATATTTACGAAGGGGCATCTGACAGTGATGTAACAAGAAAAGGGCCGGGCCCAGGTCAGCTGTACACTCTGTGACAATCCTAACGATCTTTGTCACTTCAGACCAAAACGGCCTAAGCTTCCTACACTCCCAAAATATGTGGAGTAGGGTACCGTCTGCCTCGCCACACCTCCAACAACCCGGATCAGTAGACGGAAAAACCCTGTGTAATTGGGCAGGAACTCTATACCATCTTGTCAATATTTTATAATTCGCTTCCTGCAGTCCCGAGCATATTGATGTGGAGTGAGCTAAAGTAAATATATCAGATCTCTGGTCCATTGACAGCTCCAGACCTAGATCAGCTTCCCACTTAAGCATAAATTGGGGAACCGGCAGGTCCGGGGGGGATATCAAACACGCATAGATCCTCGACACCGCATGTCTACAGTCATCCGCATCTAGACACATATGTTCAAATAACGTCTTCGGCCCTATAAAGGACGACTTTGGAGGAAACCTCCGGAGGTAATGCGTGAGCTGTAAGCATCTCCAGAATCCCAAAGCCCTCGGGTCCGTAATTGAGTTAAGTTGTTCAAGCGTGGGCCAAGTGTCACCAACGCCCCAACTCTCAACTCTGTCTAGTCCCGTCGCAATCCAGCATTGGAAAACCGGGTCATCTATGCTGGGTTTGAAATCAGGGTGACTCAGGATCGGACATAAAGTCGAGGTGTGTGGAATCATCAAGGATCTGACCAGGGTATAGTCGCATACCTTGAGGGTAGCCCCAATCGTCGGGTGGTCGCAAACCGTCTCATCTCATCTGATTGATGTCCAAGGCAAGGTCTGTAGTCTTAGGGAAGTAGAGTCCTGTTCAATCTGTGCCCAGATTTTGTTCTTTCCGTGTCTACACCAGTCTACCACCCGTGCGAGATGACTGGCTATGTGATATAATTTGATATCTGGCAAATTCACGCCACCCTCCCTCTTACGTCTGTGTAAAATAGATCTTGCCAATCTCGGTTTTGTATTATTCCAAATGAATCGTGTCTGAATTTGTGAGATTATCTTAAAAAAGGATGACGGTATGCTGACGGGGAGTGTCTGTAGGTAATATAAGATCTTCGGAAGAATAGTCATTTTAAAGAGTTGGCATCTACCCATCCACGTAAAGGTGGACGACAACCACCTCTCGCAGTCGGCTCTAATTGATTTTACCAAAGAAGGGAAATTGGCATTATATAAATTTCGGACGTCCGGTGTGATTAGCAATCCCAGGTAGCGGAGGGCCTTAGGTGACCAGTGAAATGTAAAGGCGTCTTTTAATCTGTCTACCAAGCTGTCGGGAAGGGAAACATTTAATGCCTCTGATTTAGCTCTGTTAATTTTAAAATTAGAGAGATAATGAAAAGTCTCCAATTCTTTCAGCAAGTTTGGCAGAGAGATCTCAGGGCGCGTCACAAAAAATAAAAGGTCGTCAGCATATGCGGCAATTTTGTGTTCCGTCGACTTAATTCGTAGGCCAGAAATATCTCCATTCATCCTTATATGACGTAACAAAGGTTCCAGGGTCAGAATAAAAATCAGTGGGGACAGCGGGCATCCCTGGCGAGTGCCGTTGGCAATATCAAAAGATTCTGAGAGGACTCCATTGACCCTCACTCTTGCCGATGGGACGGAGTACAGGGACAAGACCCATTCATGCATCTTTGGTCCCAAACCGATATGAGACAGTGTCTCTTCGATGAAGGACCAATGTACACGGTCAAACGCTTTTTCGGCGTCCGTGGATAACAACATCAATGGGGTGTTAGAGAGTTTTGCGTTATAGCTTAAATTTATGGCCTTGGTGGTGTCATCCCTGGCCTCTCGTCCCAGGACAAACCCAGTCTGATCTGGATGAACTATGCTTGGTATGAATGGGGAAAGCCTCGCCGCCAAGATTTTAGCAAATAGCTTAAGATCCACATTTAATAAAGATATGGGGCGGTAGCTAGAGCATACCAAGGGGTCCTTCCCTGATTTGTGAATTACTGTGATGGTGGCGCGTAGCGCATCTCTCGGGGGTGGGACTTTTAACGACATGGCATTGAAGAATGTTCTCAAGTGTGGCAGTAGGGACTTTTTTAATTTTTTATAGTAGCCAATTGTAAACCCATCGGGGCCAGGTGCTTTACCTGATTTGGTCGAGGACAGCGCATCTATAATTTCTTGGTCCGAAATCGGAGCATCTAGGGATTGCAGCGCCACATCCGGAAGTTTTGGCAGCCCCGAAGATTGTATATACTCTTTAATACGTGTCTTAAGTGTATTGCCAGACAGGGATGACTTAGTGGTGTCTAAATTATACAGGGCAGAGTAGTATTGCTTGAAGGCCTCAGCTATGTCCATGGGGAGTTTTGATCGTCGTGAGGTAGTGGGATGCGTTATTTCAGGCACATACGTAGTCGCCCTGTGAATTCGTGAGGCCTTAGCTAAAGACCTGCCCGCCTTATTCCCATACTCGTAGAAGTGACGACGGCAACGGGAAAGCACGCCCTTCGCCTTATAGAGCAATACAGAGCGTAGCTTTTCTCTAACGTCGAGCAGCTCTTTCCTCAAAGCCGGGAGGTTCTGCCGTTTGTGTCTCGTCTCGAGCTCTCTCAGTTTGGACATAAGGTCTCGGATCTCAGCGTCTCTACTCTTCTTCAGTCTAGCCCCGTGTTTTATTAAGATGCCTCTTACTACGCACTTATGAGCTTGCCATGTTGTCACGGGTGACATGTCAGGAGCGGTGTTTAGGTCAAAATAATCTGCAATCGTTTTGTGACATCCGCCAATATTACCGAATCTTCTAATAGAGAGGCGTTCAACCTCCACTGCCACTGCCTAGGAATTGGGGAGGCAAGAGAAATCGTGACCATAGCATGATCCGAAAAGGAGATCGGTTCTATTGTGGCGTCAGTTAAGTGCGTCAGGTCAGCGTGTTTCATAAGGAAAAAGTCGATTCTAGAATACGTATCGTGTATTTGAGAGTAAAATGAAAAGTCTTTACATGTCGGGAACAGTAGACGCCAGGCATCTATTAATTGGTGATCATGTAGCGCAAGATGTAGTCTCCTACTTGCTGCCTTAGATAGACTAGTTTTACCCCTGGAGGTGTCAAGGTCTGGTTCCAGCGTGACATTAAAATCTCCCCCCAGGACCAGTATCCCCTCTGCAAATGCGTCAATCCTGTCCAGGAAACGCAGGAGCACAGGTATCTGACCCGAGTTGGGGAGGTATAGCGAGGCAAAAGTATATGTCTGTGAAGCAATCTTACCTTTGACCATGAGCATCCTCCCATCTCCGTCGCCGTCAGAGTCTATGAATTCCCATGGCAGTGATCCTGCTACTGCAATGCTGGTACCGGAAGAGTGAGAATTAGTTGAAAAGCTGTGATACATCGAAGGGTACCAGTGGCTGGAGAATTTGTATGGCTTAGCCGCACAAAGATGAGTTTCCTGGAGAAAGGCAACATGTATTTTGTTATTTTTCAAGTAATTAAACAGGATTGATCTCTTTCCCACATCGTGTAAACCCTGTACGTTCAGCGTACCTATTTTTACCTTTGTTAGGTCATTATGCGACATTCTTGCGAGACTGGTAAAACCGAGGCTCAAAGGTAAAAATATAGCTAAAATAGAAAGGAGAAAGGGAGGGGGGATGGGAAAAGACGACAAGGGAAGAGAAGGAGGGAGGGAGAGACAGGAGGTGTATGTAGAAAAAAAAAAAAAAAAAAAAAATAGAACAAGAAAGAAAAGGTTAGACACTACTCGTCCCAAGGGGACTAATAGGGGAGACTATAGAGACTTCACAAGTCTATGCCGTGAAGATCGGCTTTCACAATCCTCTCAGAAAAGAAAAAGATGAGAGGATCGTAGAGAATGTGATCGACCACGGATAACGACCCGCAGTCCCGGGACAAATTCGCAATACGTTGGTCAGTTAGATATCCCGCTAATCTCAACAACCAGTTAATATTGAGGGTGAAAAATCTATCCTATCGGACGCCAGCGACTCTCTGGCACTAAACAAGAGATAAGTAAACGTCCAAATAACAACAAAAATAACAGCTGGTGCTTACTACTCCATACGTCCAACCTCCCTAACATATCTCGATCTTATCAGGGGGGGAAAATCACATCAAATGCATGCATTAATAGTCAAGAGTCAGGTTGGGAGATCTGCAAACGCCTCGTCTCTTCCGCCCCTCGGGCTGCCAGGCTGTGACGAGGGCGTACGTGGAGCATTGCCACTCCGTGTCTTCCTCTTGCGGACAGCATCTGAAAGGGAACTGCGTTGGCGGCCCATTGTTGCGAACCTCTGAAAACCTTCCAAAGAGAGCCAATCCGGGATCGGGATGGATGGGATATCCAAGAACAAAAATAGTCCAGGAAGGTCATCCCTATGCCAAAGATAATATGTCTTGTTGTTTCTTCTCACAATAAGATGGAAGGGATGACCCCAGCTATACGTGGCTCCCCGCTCTTTAATCTTCACAAGTAAGGGCGCAGCTGCCGTCGCATATACAAGGTGCGACCAGAAACATCTGGGAAGAGGCGAACATTTACGTTGTCAATCAGAATGTCGCCAAAGGACCAAGCCGCTTGTATCAGAGCATCCTTGTCTGTAAAATTATGAAGTCTACACAGAACATCTCTGGGTTGTCTGGGTCAATTGGGCCAGGGCGAGATACTCTATGTATCCTATCAATTTTATATGATGAGCCTGGTGATCTTTGTGTTACCGTATTAAAGATGTCTAGAGTCCTGTCAAGGAGCATATTAGCTGTAATGGTCTCAGGCAATCCTTTCAGGCGTATGTTGTTGCGCCTTTCCCTATTCTCCTGGTCATCTGCTTGTAGAATCAGGGCAACAATATGTGCATTAGAGCGTGTAGCATGTCTCTCCAAGGCAGTGACTCTCTCTTCATTGGCAGCTATGGTCTCAGACACAGCAGTGGATTGTGACTTTAGAGTCTCTATATCCTCCTTAATGGGGCTCAGGGCTTTGGCTTGGGATGCCTCCATGCGGGCCATTAAACAGTCTAGGTCTTGTCTGGTGGGGAGAGCAGCAATCATGCTCCTAATAGCCCTCAGTTCAGAGTAGGAGCTGCTGGACTGGTCTGAAGCAGGCACCATTATTGCAGCCTGTGTAGGGGAGGGGGGAGTATCCCTCCATGTCTCCTCCGTCTCCTCTCCAGTGTCTGCAATCTCCTCTAATGTTTCCACAACTGCAGACTCCCTTGATCTCTCCTTCCCCTTATCTGAGGAGCTGATAACAGCTGTTACCTGGCTTCCAGTGCTTTGTTTGCGGGGGTTTCTCTGTGGCAGCTGTGAAGGTGACTGTGCCTGCAGCTTCTGAGCATGAGGTCCTCCCTGTGCCATTACAGAGGAGCGTGCTGCCTTTCTTCCTGCTGTCCCAAACAGTTTTGCCATGCCTGCCTCTCTCCCTTGCTTCTCAGGAGGTGTCAGGGCTGTCACAGCATCTTCAGGCTTCTTTCTCCGTGACATTGGAGCAGAGATTGTGAAGTTGAATAGCTCTATAAAGTCCCGGGTCTGCAGAGCTTATGGAGGTGCTTCCTCACACTTCCATGGCCAGGTCACGCCCCTCCCTTTAAGCTCTTAATGGTAGTTTGACATTTCTATGTTAACATTCACAAGTATCAGTATTTCGCTGCACGTGCTATGGCAGGTTACCTAGTGCAGGTTACCTAGTGCCATTACCAGTGTCAGATTTCAGGGATCCGCCGGCCATGCCAGCCCCGACGTACGTTTCCCGTAACACGCTTATTCAGTGGGCGCCCTAAATGTGAATGTGTATAATGAGCTGCACTGAGGTGTAGGTCTTATCCCTTTAAAGTGTGTATGCAGACTTTGTAATACCAGGGAAACCTATGGCCACGCACTTGTATCGATTCTTAAACAGATTACCCTTGAACCTCCTTGATTTCCTTGATTATCTTTTTTAATATTGTTTATGTCATGTCTGTGGATATTTAAATAACATTTTTATCCCTGTTTGCAAATTAACTATTTTGAGCTCTTGTGTCCAGTATGCTTTATATAGTTGTGTAAACTACTGCATAAAATGATTGTTTTAAGCTGGAGAAACATTTTGCTAGGGACAGGTAGTGATAGATTTGGGGACATAAACTACGTGATAGGTTCCTTTTAAAGAACATATGCATTTAATAAGGTAAAGAATAAATGACATGATTAGTAAAATCCTAGCTGTAATCCTCTGGTGGGTGGGGTTATTTATTTATTAACGTAATATAGAAGCACAATTTCCAAATAAATGTAGCTATGGAAATAATTCTACATATCATTCTGTTATTTTTATTGTAACTTTTTTGTAATAAAACTGCTAAAAAGGACAATAATAAAGAAAACCTCTCCTGGTGCAGACACAAAAATCTAACAAATGCACTTGGCTGGATGAAGTCCGACCCCATTAAATAAAGGCAAACCCAGGTGCAGAGAGCCAATACAATCACTCTCAACCTCCCAATACATGGGGCAGGTGACTGGCCGCATTTACTATGCACACAGATAATATTGCATACATAGGGGGCCACTCACGCTGATACATATGACGCAGAGTGTCTGTATGCCACCCACTGGTCCTGTCCCAGCTACTTGACAAAGTGGGCAGCTCAGTACGATACCTCTGCACCACTAGATGAATGACGCCCATGCGGCCCAGCTACACCCTACAAAAATGCTAAAAAAGTGCAAAACATTTTTTTATGATGAACAAAAACATTTTTTTGTGAGATATTGGTAGATGTTTTGGCCAGAACACATTAAGATCGTAATCCACGCCATTGATCTACACGCTTACGAGTCCCTATCCAAATACTCAAAAAAAACTGCTAAAAAGGACAATGATCAAAAAAAACTCACCAGGTGCAGTAACAAAAATCTAACAAATGAACTTGGCAGGATGCAGTCAGACCCCATTAAATAAAGGCAAACAGAGGTGCACAGAACTGATGCAATCACTCTCAACCTACCAATACATGGGGGAGGTGACTGGCAGCATTTACTATGCACACAGATAATGTACAATTTTTTTGGTACTTGATCAACAGAACATATATTACAGAATCCTAATATTTTCATATAATGAATTATTGTAGTCATTACATTTAGATTTGTTTTTTATTTTGAGGAAAAATTATGGAATGTATGAATAAAATAAAGGGTTAAATGTAGAGAATATAATAAATATATCACAACAATATTTTCAAGATATTAACTTTTATACAATGTTTGTAATTAAACTTTAGGCCAGACCTGAAATTATTCCACCAGATGAGTCTGAAGGAGATGGAGAAGAGGAACATAAAGGGTGGACCTATCTGTACCAGGTTCTTCATATATAAAACTCATGGCTCTAACTTCTTCTGCTGTATTACCTGGTAAGGAAGTTTTAAGTTCTCTCATTCAGTTACCTTGCCTGTTATCTGAGGCAGAGCACCTACTTAGTGGATCTTTTATGCCTTTTCTTTACAGGGATATGCAAATTGTCTCTTCAGGGAGGAAGTAACGAGCCTTTCAATATGATTTAGGATGTATGCCACATCAGAATCCTAAGTCATATTGAAAGGCTTGTTAAAGAGTCAATTTTGACTTGCATTGCTACTTTCAATAGGTGGCACTAGAGTTTGTCTACTTCCCACTGGGAAGAGACAATTTGTATATTTCCCAGAGGAGCATTGCGGATAAAAGTCTCCTCACTGCTAGCACGCAGAATAAATGTCCATAAGGAGAGTATCTGTACCCTTGACCTTTAGGCTACATTCACACTATGCGTTTTTGCTGCATTCTTTGAGGATCCATTTTTGCTTTATTTTCAGCAACAAAACTGGATCCATTATTGAAAACAGGTGCGTTTTTGATCTGTTTTTGACGAATGCGTTTTTTGAGGAAGTATTTTTTGAGGAATTGTGCACTTTAAAAGACAGTGATTAAAGATAGTTGAGAAAAAAGGGTCCTTGATGTCATTTCTTTTCTTCTCAGGGTAGACCTTATTTTTTTTAATAACTAAAAAAAAAAACACAAAAAACAGGAGTGGGCTTCGCCGTATTTTCTATTGCCAGCTAAAGGTAATCCCAGCAGGTACTAGCTGCTAACCCCTGCTGTCTGGTGTTACCTTCACTGGCAATGAAAAATACAGTGGAGCCCCCCCTTTTTTTTTTTTTTTAACCTTTTCACCCCGGGTGATTTTTCCATTTTTCTGTTTTCGTTTTTCCCTTCCCTTCTTCCAAGAGCCATAACTTTTTTATTTTTCCATCAATATAGACGAATGAGGGCTTATTTTTTTTGTGGGACAATTTGTACTTTCAGAAGAAATCATTTATTTTACCATATACTGTACAGAAAAATGGGAAAAAAAATCCAAGTGCAGTGAAATTGCAAAAAAAAATGCAATTACACAATTTTTGGGGTTTTTTATTCACCATGTTCACTATATGGTAAAACTGATTTGTCAGTATGATGCCTCAAGTCCAGTACGAGTTTGTAGATACCAAACATATACATTTTACTGTTATATGAGTGGTGGATAAAAATTCATTTCTGAACGCGGTGATACCAAATATCTGTGTCTTTTTAATTTTTTTAATACTTTTATGTTGAATGGGGCAAAAGGGGGGCTGATTTGAACTTTTATGTTTTTTTTTTTTTTTTTCTTTTACACTGCTGCATAGGGCACCACAGTGCTGCACTGTCCGATCACTTGTGCTATGTCCCGATGAGCTGCAGCACATTGGGTCATAGCACAAATGATCACTTCTTGTGGATGCTGGCGCTTGCCGCAGGACCCCAGGCTATCTAGATAACATATGGAGATCCCGCAATGTTATCGCGGGATCCCCGATCATGGCAAGGAACAGCGCGATCCCCGCCATGGTGCTTTGGAAGAGTTAACCATTTGCATTTCAAAGGGTTAACACTGCCGATCGGATCAGAGATGGTAGCCACACATCTCAAATGATGATATCAGCTGACATATAGGGGAAAAGGTGTGAGCTCACCGCCGAAGCTCACATTAAAGACAGAGAGCCAACACATGACATACTGGGTATCTTGGAAAGAGGTTAAATAAATAACTTAAAAAAAAAAACATATCCTTCACTATATTTTCTATTGCCAGCAGAGGTAACCCAGGCCCAAGCGTTCTTGGCCCACATGCTGAAAATTGTAGCCAGCAGCTTGCCCCAGCATTGGCACCTCCATGAGAGGCGCCAAAACTGGGGAGTACCCTGCTATTCCAGCTACTGTGTAGCGGTGGCAGACTGGATAATAATGGGGTTGGTGACAGCATTTATGGCAGCTGACACCAAGCCCCTATGCTAATGCCAGCTGTCAGTATGATAGGCGGTCATTAGCAGTAGTTAAAGAATTTGAAAAAAAAAAGACACAGACACCAGAAAAATTGTTTATTGGGGAAAAAAATGAAACGCCTCGTTCACCCTTTTATTAAATACCCACAAATTCCTTCCGACGTAATTCAGTGTCCAGCGATAAGGCCAAAACCGGACACCAGGATCAGCTGAGAGAATCTGGCGGCAGAGAACCAATCAGCTGATTCTGTCAACTGATCGACTGGCACATCAGCTGATCTGTTTGCTGGTCAGCTGACAGTATCAGCTGATTGGTTCTCCATTGCCGAATTCTCTCAGCTGATCTTGGGATTTGGACTCATCCTGGGACAGTCAAGGATAGGTGAGTATGTTTATTTTAAATTTTCTACTGTTCCCTTTCTAATTAAGTTGGCAGTGAATGTAATGCAGGCAGGGGGGTTTGCAGCCAGAAGCTGCCTTTGTTACATGGGTTGCTAAAGTGAAGTACAGCCTCCACAGCCCCTATACACACACACACACACACACACACACACACACACACACACACACACACATATATATACATATTTATCTCACTCAGGAACATGAATAGAAAATTCCAAAATGGTGGAATCTCCAGTTTTTGTTTTTCTTGTTCCCGTGTGTCATCGCATCCTGAAAGTACTCCTTTTTTGGCTGCATAAACGCTGCAATAGCTGATTGTGTGAATACCAATTCATTAATGCAGCATTTTTTTTTCTTTAGAATTGAGCCTATGGTGGAAACGCAGCTCAAAAAACGCCACACAAATTGACATGCTCATTCTTCATGCAGATCTGTTTTCTACCGCAAAAGTGGATCAGCAAAAAACGCTGTATCTGAATAGCAAATCTTGAAAATCCATTCACTTTGCCGTTCCACCCAGACATTGATGCGTTTGTAATGCAAAACGGATCCGCAAAAACAGAAACATTGAACACTTGTGTCCCCCCAGACATTACATGAATAGTCTGAGCAGTGGTACTCCTTTTGGATCAAGTTACTTTGGATAAATCTGCTTAACCAAAAGATCTTTTTTTATTTTGTAAAAGCCTTTGAAAGTTTACAAAGTAGATCCTTATTCAGTTTGCAAAATTGATCCAAAAGTGTTTAAGGTTGGGCACACTCCTATATGGCATATAATGCATTAAAGATAACCATTTAAAAGGACAGACCTAAAGTTTGCTTTACAGTTGAATGCAATATAGTGTTTTATTAAAGTGAGTTTATCGCCCCAATACTCATTTTGAACTACCGGTACTTATACTGACCTTTTATATTGATTGATGGGGCAGAAGAGTGAACTGAGCTCTTGGTCTTGCCAAAAGTGCACTAAAGACTCCTCATTTACATATGAAATAATACTATTTTTGTGTACAACATTAGATGATCACACAAATTAGTTTCCTGTAGTTTGCTGGAAGTCAACATCCTTTCTCTTTGGTGTAAGACCCTTACGAAGTGTCATAGAATGTTTCCTTTAGCTTCAATCTTGTTTTGTAGATGTACTTCAGATCCAAGCTCAATATTAAATGTCAGATGGAGCCGTCTCCCTGCACTTCAACACTATACAGCACATTGTCACATTAATCTTCAAATAACTCCTGATGTAGCCTTGCTTTCTATGCTTCCAAGCCTCCAAGACAATTTATTCTCACAGAATAAAGACTTTGGAGATCCTCATCACCCCTACTAGGCTTTAATGTGTTAAAGCATTAAAAGTAACAATACTCATACAACAGATTTATGCAGGAAATGAGAGCCAAAGTCTGGGTTCCCTATTTGAAGTTTAGGTTTTTACCGGCTTTCCCATCTTAGTTGTTGTATTCCACCTTTCTAGGAGGTTTGACCAACAGCATCTTTCTTGTCTTTCCCTCGTCATATTGACCTTTCCTTTTCTTTTCTTTCTTGTTCCTTTACTTTTTCTATGTCTGTGTTCATGTTAGCTGAGCTTTTCAACATAGACCAATTTCTGTTTAATTCACAAATGATAAATGTATCTGTAATGGTCCCTTTACACGCGGCCACAGGAAGGTAGAAACAGGCAGGCATCGGACACAATTGTGCCTGTTGCCTTGAAAAGACCACGATGTGACTGCGTTAAATTCAGGACTTTCCTTCCTGTTTCTTTCCTGAAGGAAGGAAAGTCCTGAATTACACGCAGCCACATCGTAATCTTTTCAAGGCAACAGGCACAATTGTGTCCAATGCCTGCCTGTTTCTACCTTCCTGTGGCCGCGTGTAAAGGGACCATAAGATGTAATTATATACATGTGCTTGGCAACTTTATTCTCTCCATTTGTCTTGGTGCCAAACCGACACTTGATTTTGCTTTATATTGGTCTTTATTAGCACAGTTTACCTGTTAAGCAACATCTACATTTTCCATAAAATGTATTGCGTCATAAGTGTGAACATTCAGTGAGATAAATGACAGTAAGATTGGGAGAACACAGGATCAATGTCCACCGTCAGGGTTCTGGGCACAGCTTATTTTCGCTGTGTTCTCCTGCAGAAAACATTAGCGCCTATGCAACTATAAATTGACATGCTGAGGCTCGGAAAGCCACATCACATATTAGTTTGCTCTGTGAAGTATGGAATCCCAGCGTGCATGGAATTTCTACAAACCCTATCAACTGTGCTTGTACTGTACAATGCAGCGTTTTGGGTGCACAGATAACGTCCAAGACGATGCTAATCCTCTTTGCGGGCATGCAGCCTTAACCTTGCTACATATATTAGATGTTACTAATGTAGAACTCGACTTCCTTTCTGAAGCTCTATATGACATAGAATAAGAAGTCTGCAGATTTAAAAAATTTGTAGCATGCCCTGTTGAGGGCTGGTTGCAGTATGGGGATGGCTTGTAGGAGTCTGGGGCGGCTGGGCATGCTAGAAACTGGCAAGGGGCGGGTATGCTGGAATCTGGGGCATGCTTGTAGGAGGGTGAGTGTAAACAGCAAGTAGTGATGTTTTCACCTAGGCTCCAAAACAAACTCACCTCTGGTCGGTGGCAGAGGCTGCTCCTCCAGACGCAGAATCATGATATCTAGGTAAGTATGCAAAATGCTGATAGGGTGTAAATTACAAACTGTCAGCATTTTGCAGTCTAAATACACGCAGAGATTTTATAAAAAAGCCTAGATAACCCCTTTATCTGCACAAGTTCCTTCAAATTCGCATAGGTATAAAAATAATGTACCGTATATACTCGTGTATAAGCCGAGTTTTTCAGCACAAAAAATGTGCTGAAAAGTCCCCCCTCGGCTTATACACGAGTATATACGGTAAGTGCTTCCAAATCCCTGCTTTTCACTAATCTGTATACAGCCCCCCCCCCCCACCGTGGTATCCAGGGCCCCCCTTGCTGCACACCTGTAAAGTAAGATGTTAGTATGCTTATCGCTGCCGCCGCCGCCGCTCCGCTGCTCTGTCACCGCGCTGCTCCGGGTCTTCATGCTTCCTTCTCCGGCGCGCAGGAAATGACGTCATTGTTCGAGCGCCGGAGAAGGAACAGGAAGCATGAAGACCCGGAGCAGCGCGGTGACCGAGCAGCGGAGCGGCGGCGGCGATAAGCATACTAACATCTTACTTTACAGGTGTGCAGCAAGGGGGGCCCTGGATACCACGGGGGGCTGTATACAGCTGGGGCTGCTGTATACAGCTGGGGCCCCTGTACTACTGATGGGGGGAGGTCTGTATACCCCTGGGGCTGCTGCTGTATTATACCCCCTGGGGCTGCTGCTGTATTATACCCCCTGGGGCTGCTGCTGTATTATACCCCCTGGGGCTGCTGCTGTATACTACCCCCTGGGGCTGCTGCTGTATACTACCCCCTGGGGCTGCTGCTGTATACTACCCCCTGGGGCTGCTGCTGTATACTACCCCCTGGGGCTGCTGCTGTATACTACCCCTGGGGCTGCTGCTGTATACTATCCCCTGGGGCTGCTCCTGTATTATACCCCCTGAGGCTGCTGCTGTATTATACCCCCTGGGGCTGCTGCTGTATTATACCCCCTGGGGCTGCTGCTGTATTATACCCCCTGGGGCTGCTGCTGTATTATACCCCCTGGGGCTGCTGCTGTATTATACCCCCTGGGGCTGCTGCTGTATACTACCCCCTGGGGCTGCTGCTGTATACTACCCCCTGGGGCTGCTGCTGTATACTACCCCCTGGGGCTGCTCCTGTATTATACCCCCTGGGGCTGCTGCTGTATTATACCCCCTGGGGCTGCTGCTGTATTATACCCCCTGGGGCTGCTGCTGTATTATACCCCCTGGGGCTGCTGCTGTATTATACCCCCTGGGGCTGCTGCTGTATTATACCCCCTGGGGCTGCTGCTGTATTATACCCCCTGGGGCTGCTGCTGTATTATACCCCCTGGGGATGCTCCTGTATTATATCCCCTGGGCCTGCTGCTGTATTATACCCCCTGGGGCTGCTGCTGTATACTACCTCCTGGGGCCTGTATGTACCACTGGGGAGGCTGCTGTATACCACACTGCTGGGGGCTGTATACCACACTGCTGGGGGCTATATAAATGTGCTGGGGTCCACCCTCGGCTTATACACGAGTCAATAGGTTTTCCCAGATTTTGGGGGCAAAAGTAGGGGGGTCGGCTTATACACGGGTCGGCTTATACACGAGTATATACGGTAAGCCATTTCCCGTCTTCTTAGTGTCATTTTAAATTTAGGCTAATGTTTATTTCTTGCTTTTTCTTTTTATATGGCACCCACATCAATATTAACAAGACTTTGCCAGACTTGATACTTAAGCTGCTGAACTTTTGAACCCCTTTGTACATTGCCATTGCCAAAACTGATCCCAGTACAATACTACTGTACAATGTCTTTGTACAAAAATAGTTCTGTTCTCTCAGATTTCATGTGAGTCAACACAGCCTTAATATTTAAATGTACTATTTAGATAATGTTTCATGTAACCATAAATTAAGTTGACATTTTCAGAAACAAAATTTCAAATGTAGCTACATTAAACTACAATTATTTAATTATAGACGACTATATAGCCGCATTGTGCAGAGATTGAATGGTCACTGTTTAAGAGGTACAATTTCATACATCTGTAGACTTACGTCTTAATTGATTTTCAATTTACTTATTACTGTTGATGAAGCTTTGTTGTAAGACTTTTTAGAGCCTGCGCCTTCATTACTATGCAATAAGCTTTTATGGTACCCGAGGTGATTTAATGTTTCTAATGTAAAATCATTATGTGATAAAAACGCAAAGCATTAACACTCCTCTCCTCTATACTAATCAAATAAAACGTGTTCTGCTTTCAGCATATGAAGAGTTCCTATCGTCGCTGGTGAAACAGGAAATGAGCAACATGTCACGTGGTATATATCATAATGCCCTCAGAGGTGGCATTATCAGATCTGACCAGGGCAAAGCTGTAGCTGGAATCCCAGGTTTTATGCTAAAAATGTATGAGAAAAATAAACAGCCCGGCCTAAAACCAGGACTCGCAGGTGAATATTCTTCCTTGACACAAATTACTTTGAAGTAATAAATTAAATAATTAAAGTAAGTAAAGTAATAATTAAAGAGCTTCTCTGGGAACAGAAAAAAATAAAGAAAATGTCGCTAAGTAAATTTCTAAATAGAATTTCACCTTTGTTTTCTCTTGGAGGGTACGTTACGTGGTCGCCATCTTGTTACACCTGCAGAAACCTGTCCTAGAGTGTTAAAGGACAGGTGTCTGCCAGTATGAATCTCCAGATCTGAGATTTGAAGATAGCTTAAAAATACGTATGCAAGGATGTTGCCAGGATACTGCAGCAGCTCAGCATTCTAAAAGACTAGATAGATAGCAGTGTGCGCAGCCTCTTCTTACCTCAGCACTACTATTATCTCCAGTATCAGATCATAAAAACAGGATGGACAGCAATGTGAGCAGTCTTTTCTTACCTTTAAACTTCTGTTATCTCCAGTGAAAAACTGTGGACAATAGTGTGAACAATCTCTTTTTTTATCACAGCACCCTCAGTATCTCAAGCTTTCACCCCAACGTATGCCGTGGACCGGGGCTGGCTCCCCAGGATACAGTGAAATCACAAACGAGAAATAAATGATTCTATAACGGTTGGCTCCAAATAGCTCAATTGGTTCAACCGATGAAAGTATTTTTCTTAAATGTGTGGATGAACGTAGACAGAAAAGGGAAGAATATTCAAAGAAATCACAAACATTCAGCCAGGGGGCCGAGACCCTTGTGAAGTACAGTGGGGCGGCCTCCAATATGTACCATCGATATTCGCTATCTTTACCTACAGGCATGCCTGGATAATCCAACCACTTATTACCTGATAATACCATTGAATTTGGAACAATTCAATGGTTGTGTAGTATGGGCTCTCCTGTGGTACAGTACTACAGCTTCAACCTTAAAATATATTCACTCTTCTTCTCAACTAAATATTCCCTTGCCCCAAAAGGACTACAATGAACACTGAAGAGTGGACCTTTCCCAGCTATACTGGGATGGACAGAACAAATTATTATATGCAACGTATACTTGGCCTGAAAGGCATTGTAAAAACTTGAACAAATAGCACATACTTATATTGTTCCTCAAAAGCTCCCTCCTGGGCAAACTCAAGTGAAGGCCTAAAGTCTGTGACTGGCCTTGGCAACAATTAGGCGTAAATAGGAACTTTGTGGCAAACACAGAATCCTAAAATGTGTAGTAATAGGTGACATAGCAGCGGAACTGGTGGTCCCAAACAAGATCTTTGGCAGTGATTGTGGCGAAACATGATAACTATGCCTCTATAAGCTATCTACATGTCCTTTTTCAGTCTCAAGTATTTTTTATGCCAAACTGGGTTAGGTGCCTGCATGGTTAATGACTGCAATGGCGCAACCCATGCTTGCTTTGGACAAATGTATGACCAACGTATACGGAAGTATGAGGGGTCCCTCTGGCAGATGAGCGGTACCACTGGTTACTGTAACTTTGACTCTTCAGCAGAGTCCAGAACTTCTCACGCTAGTTCCTGGCCTTCTCATGTCTCTCTCAGCAGCTCTCCTAGCAACAATCTTCTTCCAACTGGTAAGGATGTGGTCACGGGCAGGGTCAGTTTCACTCTGTCTTGGCTCAGGTACCGGTAAAATGCATCTAGGCACAGATATTACTGGAACTCTCTTTGACATATCCTCTCTCTAGCCTTTGTAACTCTAGACTGCACCTAAGATGGCCACCACTCTACTTCCTGTGATGCACATTTTATCCCAGCTTCAAGCTCCACCTGTATCTCAAGCTGCGCAGTACCATATCAAAATATCAGTTTATTGGTACCACTGGAAACGCTTCGATTCTGAGACCGGCCAGTAGATAAGAATATAAATTTTTTTTTTGGCTTTAATGTGTGCTTTTCACAGCATATCTATATATTTTAGTATTTCAGCTGAGGTAGGAAACCGTAACCTTTTGTGGCCGAATAATGACATTTCAGTCCTTTATAAAGCATTATCACTTCATTATTGACAGCAAGCAGGTGGTAAACTTACATAGAAGTACAATGTTTATACTTTGAAAGCACAACATGCACATTTAAATCATGCTGGTGAACAGATACTTAGGCTTGCCATCTGCCTCTTTAACCAGGTACGTATGGCGGTAATGGGGGCCTTTTTCACCATATCATATCTTCACCGTGTTCGTGCCTTTGATGCGAGTTCTCACGCTGAGCTTGCATATTTCCCTCGCAAGTGATGCCTTATTTAATCAGCCATCATGCGCCTTTAACAGCCAAGGGTTGATCAGAGATATATCCATTGCTGTTAACCAGTTAAATGCTGCTGTCATTCTTTGACAGCAGGACTTAACAAGTGCAGAGAGGAAACGCGTCACTTATCCCACCCTTCGATCACTAAAGTCATGTGATGGCTGGGCAGCAATTAATTTTCATGACAGCCGGGGGTCAACTGATGACCCCCATGCCTGTTATCATGATCCTCCTGTGAACGCTGGCACATGGCTGATACACTGCTCTAAATAGCATAAGGGATCATGCAATCACAGGTTCATGTCTTCTAAGGGGACTATAAAATCGAGCTAACATGAAAAACCCTTAACAACACTAATTTTATTTAGATAAAGTTAAAATATATATCCCGCAGAAGATAAAAAATAAACAAGTAAAGAGCACAGGTAATAGGTGGGGAAAAGATGTATCTGTACCCTTCAATATATCATCCCTTCTAAGCACTACCTTCCAAACAGCGGTCGGCGCACTAAGATTAGGTATGGCACCCCCATTCACCATCACTATCTCTGATCTGCCTTATCTATTTCTTATAGATGTAATCAGTAAAACTGGAACGTGCTTATATATAAATTGAAATCTGATACTCATCGTGTCATCAATAGTGCAAATACTCCTGCTTTGATGCATTTCTCCATTAGTTCATCAGAAGGTTGATTGATGCTTGTGTTGCCCAGATAATTAAATATTTGGTCATTTGGAAGATACAGAAATTTACATTCCAAATAACGCTTTTGACTTTTTTCTTTTTTTTCTCCCTATCCCTGCCGTGTGTGCAAACAGAACTTTTTTGACTATGATGTATTGCCACACTCAGAAGTAAATGGGTAACAAATAATAGGTTCACTTTTTTGTAAAACCTTTTGCAAATGTGACATAGTTCTATAATTTATATCAAATGATGCTTACCTTGTGATCCCTGCCGATTGTCCTCACAGAGGTTTCTAACCACATGTGGGGTATGAGTGCTCTCAGAAGAAGCCGGGTGACAAATTGTCCAATTTCCTATGCTATCTCTTGTGAAAGAGAAAATATTGGTGCTAAAACAACATTTCAGAGGTAAAATTATATATTTTTCATTACACTTTGAATTAATTCTTGTGTAGCAGAGTTGATAATAATACTGACAGCAGTTTGGAAGTATTTCAGGGGTGCACTTTTCAAAATCGGATTATTTTTGGGATCTTTCAATATATAGGCCCATCTATGTCTATTTAAATTTGAATAGATCTCTAAATAAATTTTGTGAATTTCGTGAAAAATTTAGAAACTTCTAACCTTTCTAATATCGTAATAAAATAAAATTACATTTGAAAAATTATGCAGATATAATGTGAAATGTTATTTATTATTTTGCATAACATGAGTAGCTAGTTTAATCATCTAAAAATTGAATGTTGAAAATTGTTACATTTTCAAAATGTTCACCAAAATGTATATATTTTCACAAATAAACGCAATAAATATCTACCTAAGTTTGTCACTAATGTAAAGTACAATGTGTCATGGAAAAAACTATCTCAGAATCACTGGGATTGATAGAAGCATTCCAGAGCTATTACCGGATAAAGTGACACTGCTCAGATTTTCAAAAATTGGCCTGTTCATTAAGGTCAACATTGGCTTAGTCATTTAGGGGTTAAAATATGACAATTTGCCAGTCTGGAAAATTGCTAGAACTTTGAAGGTATCCTCAAGTAAAGCCATAAAAATCATCAATCTCTACAATAAATTTGGCTTTTTTGATGTTTCCACAAGAAAGCTAAACAAACAATACCAAGACCTTTGCTGCAGAGGATATGTTCATCAGTGTTGCCAAACTCAGAAACTGCAACTTCAAAGCTTCTTGGATAGCAGTCCTCACAAATAATTCATAGACATCAAATAGACACATCTCTACACATCAACTATGCAGGCGACATTGTGAGAAGCAGGCCGTCTTATTCCAATCGCAGCAATGGTCCCATTACTGATGACCACAAACTAGAAGAAAAGACTTGTTTGTGACACAAGGACTGGATGTTAGATCAGTGAAAATCTGTGGTTTGACGAGTCAAGATTTTAGATTTTTGTTTTGAACTGCCATGGCTTTGTGAGACACAGAAAAGTGAGCAGATGGTTTACTAAATAACCAGGAAGCATGCATTGGGAGGGGAGATGTTGTGCACATTCCAGTAAGAACAAGGATTGCTATTGCATGAACAGGCGTGTCCAAACTTTTGCCAGTTACTATATGATAACACTGCTGTTTCAGGATTTTATAAGTTCTTGTTTTCAAAAGAGAATATCCTTTTCTTATTCTGAGCAAACCAATTATACAAATGTGGCAGTATTTTCTCACACCTGGACATTGTCATGTTCAAGCACCTAAATAAAATGGGAATGGTTGGTGATATCAACTTCCTGTTTGTGGCACATTATTATATGGGAGGGGGAAATCTTTTCCAGATAGGTGGTAACCATGGCGGCCATTTTGAAGTCGGCTATTTTGGATACAACTTTATTTTTTTTCAATGTGAAGAGGGTCATGGTTTGCTTGGTTTTAACATAATTTCATTCTTTCATGAGTTATTTACAAGTTTACGACCACTTACAAAATGTTTTAAAAGTGCTGCCCATTGTGTTGGATTCTCAATTCAATTCTTTTCTCCCACTCTTGACACACTGATAGCAAGACCGCAGAAGAAATGCTAGCACAGGCTTCCAGTATTGTATTTTCAAAGTATAGATATTTGCCTTCAGATGGGTGATGAGGATAACTTTGTGAATGGTGAAGTTAACAAACAAAACCACCTCTATTGGTCTGACACTAACCCACAGTAGATAGATCCCTCCAAGACTGCTGGAACACAAAAATTGATGGTATGGTGTGGTATATGGGGTACAAGAATAGTGGGTCCATTCTTCATCAATAGAAACCTTAAAGCCACTGGATATCTGAAATTGCTACATGATTCAGATATCCAGTGGCATAAATTTTTTAATTGATGAAGAATAGTCCCACTGTCTTTGTACCCTATAAACCACAGCATACCATCAATTTTTGTGTTCCAACAGTCTTGGAGGGATCTATCCACTGTGGTTTATTGTCAGACCAATAGCAGTGGTTTTGTTTGTTAACTTCACCATTCCCAAAAAGGTTTACCTCATCACTCATCTGAAGGCAATTGTCTATGCTATGAAGATACGAGATGTGCAGCATCTGAAACAACTGATACTGGAAGCCTGTGTGAGCATTTCTTCTGTGGTGTTGCTATCAGAGTGTCAAGAGTGTGAGAAGAGGGTTGCATTGACAATCCAACACAATGGCCAGCACTTTGAACACATTTTATAAGTGGTCACAAACTTGTAAATAACTCATTAAAGAATAAAGTTACGTTAAAACCAAGCACACCATTGTTTTTCTTATGAAATTCTCAATAAGTTTGATGTGTCACATGACCCTCTTACCATTGAAAAAAATAAAGTTGGATACAAAATGGCCGACTTCAAAATGGCCGCCATGGTCACCACCCATCTGGAAAAGCTTTCCCCCTCCCATATAATAATGTGCCACAAACTGGAAGTTGATATAACCAACCATTCCCATTTTATTTAGGTGCATCCATATAAAAGGCCCACTCTGTATCTATTTTCCATTGATTCAGCATGTACAGCCAAATGTATAATTCAAGAGTTGTATACACTTGCCCAATATTTTGTGATTTACATCTAAGCTTGATGAAATGTGTTGAAGATTTATACCCAATAGAGTGCAAAGATTGTAATTTCACAGAATGGCTGGCAGCAATCATTGTGTTGAGGCAGACATATGGAAGCGGCAGTAAATGATACATACATAATAAACATCCTGCTGCTTTCCTTGTGTATGAAGGAAACATTGATAATATCCAGATTGCATTGCTACAATATCAGCTGAAATAAAAAGAATATTTTCTCTCTGCTGTACTAGGCATATCTAATGTGCAATCACTCAAGATGCTTGTTTTCATGCATTTTACTTTGTTTTCTATTTCTCTTTTCCAAATGTTACTTTTCCCAGCCGGCATGCTGCTGTGCTATGACCTGCCTATTCAGACGGACAGAGATGGCAGACCTATCAATCGCTTTCTTGCTAGCAGGGGCCGCAGTTACCAGCAGATGTTAACAGCCCTTATACATGAGGTATGGGTTCAGTACGTACATACAATCATATCAGTGATGATGAGGCCTGAAACAGTTGATGGATTTTCACTTTTCATTGTACTAATCGACAACTTTATTAGGTAGTAATGTACAATTAGATACTAATACATTTTTCAAGTGGAAAATATTTGTTTAGAATAGTGCAGTTTTAATTGTATCAGGGATGCACACCTTTTCTAGTCTAGGGCCAACATTATCAGATTGCATTTCCAAGGGCCACAATAAAACCTAAAGTGGTATCATTTTCTGGGACACTCCCACTTGAGACTCCTAGTCGTCATGAAAATGAGGAGTCCCTTTTTTCTCTTGTGTTCCAGAAAAGAACCTGTTGTGAATTCAGACAGAAGTAGCACATGGGAAAGAACAATGGACCCTTTCCAGTGCTATAGCTCATCATAATGCACAATTCCACTTGATTTAGAGGTGGTAATGTGCCCATTCATCGCATGGGCCCCTATGCGGTTTCCCCAAGGTTGCCCCAATGATATGTCCACCCCTGGGAAGAGACTATGCATGCTGCTCTGTCTACTGTACTTCACGAGAGTTGCTAAAGTATAATTCACTCTTGCCCTATGAATACATTTACGAGAGCCTCATTCATGTATCAACTTGTCATCAACTCCTTTCTAGAGTGCTGCACAAGGGTTATGAAGTTTTTTTTTCTCAGAAAGTTATTACAATTGTAAATGTTTTGTTATACACGTTTATCTGCTTTGTGTGTTTTGGAACAACTCAAAAAAAGAATAAAACAAAAGGATAATTGGACATAATTTCACACCAGACCAACTAAAGTGAGCCAGAGAAAATTGTTGGAGCCTTCAACTTAATATTTGGATTCACACCCTTTGGAATAAATTACTGCAATCAATTACTTCCTATAACCATCAGAAGGCTTCTTACACTTTTCAAGTGGAATTTCGGACCACTCTTTTTTTTTTTTTTTTTTTTTTTTATATATATAAACTACTCCAGTTTCTCATATTTGAAGGATGCCTTCTACCAGCAGCAATTGTAAGGTCTCTCCTTAGGTGTTTAATAGGATTTTGATCCGGACCCATTGCTGCCACTTCAGAACTCTCCAGTACTTTGTTTCCATCCATCTCTGGCTGTTTTTTTAAGTACTTTTGGGGTTATTGTCTTGCTAGAAGACCCATTAAGTAAGAAACAAACCCAGCTATCTGACACTGGGCACCTACATATGCTAAATGGTTTCAGCAGGAAAAACTATAAACTATCTGGGTACGTTTGACTGTATGCATCTGCACCTAACTTTGCCGCTGTTCTGATGTGTTTCTCATGCTGAAATATATCCCATTCCATTATGAATGTACCACTCCATTCCACTGCCCCCTTACATGCCTCTGTTTTATGATCCTTTGTGTTAGCTGCCTGAGAGTCACCATGTGTCTCTGGCCTGACTGGTAAGGTGCTAATGAAGTCCAGTACCCCCTCCACCTCCTTCTTCCACACCTGAATTCACTTCTTTGAGTATATCCTAAAAGCTTACACGTCTGCTCAGACATGTCTGCTTCAAGTGTGTCTCATAAAAGTGTCAAGATTCAAAATAGACCAGAAATTGACCAAAATTGACTTGGATAGACTGCAAGGTAATCACTAGTGTCACTATCAATCTTTACCATGTCATTTATTTCATTGTTTGTTTTCCTATGTGCTCTCTCCACCCACTTTTACTTCCCCATCACCCCTCCATCACCACTCATTCACATCAGCCCCTCTCTCCTTCCCTACTCTATGTACAGCTCCCATGCTATCTTCAGTTTACGAAAGAATCTCAGCCCGTCATATTCCAAAGTTTTGCATAATAAACCATGTCTTACATCCAAAAACTATTTGCTCTTTTTCTTTTTGCTTCTGCTTCTCTCAGGTGATATCTCTCCCAACCCTGGTCCGCCCTCTGCCAACTCCAACCTTTCCCCCACGTCACATAGAAACCCTACTAACCTTATTACCATTACGTGCACACCTTCATCTCCCTCTTTTTATTGTGCTCTCTGGAATCCACGGTCTGTATGCAACAAGCTTCCCTTCTTACACAATTATTTCCTTACTAGCTCTTTTAACCTCCAGGCCCTCACTGAAACCTGGATCCAGGACTCGGACACTGCTTCCCTTGCTGCTATTTCTCATGGCAGCTTACATTTCTCCCATTCCCCGAGCCCTGGGAACAGACATGGTGGTGGAGTCAGCTTACTCCTCTCCCCACAATGTACTTTCCAGGTCATTCCTCCAGCCCCATCACTCTCATTCCCTTCTGTTGAGGTCCACATAATTAGGCTCTTCCATCTCCTCACCCTCAGAGTAGCGGTGGTATACCACCCCCAGGTACACCCACCCACTCCCTTGATCATTTCTCCGCGTGGCTGCCGCACTTCCATGTCCTCAGAATTACCAACCCTTATTCTGGGAGACTTTAACATCCCCATAAACAGCCCCATCTCCTCATCTGCATCCCAGCTCCTATCCCTAACCACCTCTCTTGGCCTCTCACAGCTCTCAACCTCTGAGATACACAATGATAGTAACACCCTTGACCTAACCTTTACCCGGCTCTGCTCAACCTCCTCCTTAGATAATTCACCTCTTCCTCTCTCTAACCACAACATTCTCCCCTTCGCGCTCACAAATCCTTGACCACCCCAGCACACTCCCACCTATCACACATCCAGAAATCTACAGGCAATTAACCCTCATACACTCAGACTCTTTACTCTCATCACTGTCCCCATTCTCCTTCTTCTCCTATCGGGATCTGGCTGTGATTCACTACAGTGACACTCAAAAGCACCCTGGACCAAGTAGCGCCCCTCACCCTCAGAACCTCCAAACACAGAGTTAAACAGCCTTGGCTCACATCACAAACTCGATTAATTCAGCGATGCTCTAGGATTGCTGAACGCCTATGGAGGAAAACTCGCTCACCAGAAAACTCAATCCATTATAAATTCATGCTAAAAATCTACAACTCTGCCCTTCATCTTGCCAAACAGACCTACTTCACCACCCTGATCTCCTCACTATCCAACAATCCAAAAAAACTCTGACACCTTTCACTCTCTCCTCAGTCCTAAAGTGCAAACCCCAATCACTGACCTCTGTGCCGATGATCTGGCTTGTTACTTTATGGAGAAAATAGACAACATCCGCCAGGAAATCAGCTCCCAGCCTCCAAGCACTGTTACTCCCATTCTTCCCCACATTTCCTCTGGCTCACTCTCTAGATTTGACTCAGTTACAGAAGAAGAAGTCTCCAAGCTCCTCTCTTCCTCTCATCCCACTACATGCACCACTGACCCCAATTCCCTCACACCTACCCCAGTCCCTCTCTCCAGTTGTCACTACTCACTTAACCAAACTCTTCAATCTCTCCCTCTCTTCTGGCATCTTCCCCTCCTCCTTCAAACATTCTATCATTACTCCATTATTAAAGAAAACTTCTCTTGACCCATCCTGCACAAATAACTATAGACTAATCTCCAATCTCCCCATCATCTCTAAATTCTTAGAGCACCTGTTCTACACCCGCCTCACCCGTTACCTCTCCACTCACTCTCTTTTAGATCCATTGCAGTCTGGTTTCCGCCCCCTACACTCTACAGAAACTGCCCTCATCAAAGTGACCAATGACATTCTGACAGCAAAACATAATGGTGACCACTCTCTGCTTATTCTTCTTGACCTCGCTACAGCTTTTGACACTGTTGACCACCATCTCCTACTCATCGACAAAAAGGACATCGCTCTCTCCTGGTTCTCTTCCTGTCTTTCTGACCGTTCTTTCCGTGTATCACTCACTGGCTCCACTTCCTCCCCTCTTCCTCTCTCTATTGGGGTCCCTCAGGCTTCAGTCCTTGGTCATCTTCTCTTCTCTCTCTGCACAGCCCCGATTGGACACACCATCAGCAGATTTGGCTTCCAGTTTCAATCTATATGCTGATGACACACAGTTATACACTTAGCCCCTGACCTTACATCTGCTGAATTACAGAACACCAATGACTGTCTAGTTGCAGTTTCCAACAGCATGTCTGCTCTCTATTTGAAACTCAACCTTTCCAAAACTGAACTTCTTCTGCTCCCGACCTCCACTAACCTTCCTAAATATGACATCTCTCTGTGTGCCACACCACGATAACGTCTAGGCAGCAGGCTCGCTGTCTTGGTGTTATGTTTGACAAAGATCTCTCCCTCACCTCTTATGTACAATCTCTCGTCTGCTCTTGTCACCTGCACCTGAAGAACATTTCTAAAGTCCGCCCCTTTCTCACCATGGAAACAACAGAAATCCTCACCGTGGCACTAATCCATTCCTGCCTTGACTACTGCAATTCTCTATTAATTGGCCTTCCCCTCTCTAAACTTTCCCCTCTCCAGTCCATCCTTAATCCAGCAGCCAGGGTCACCTACCTGGCCAATAGTTACTCAGATGCCTCCGCTCTGTGCCAGTCATTGGACTGGCTGCCCATACACTACAGGATCCATTTCAAATTGCTTGTTCTTACCCACAAAGCTCTTCACAGTGCAGCACCTCCCTACATCTCCTCCCTCATCTCCGTCTGTCACCCTTCCCACTCTCTATGTTCTACAAATGACCTTCGACTAACATCTGCACTAATCTGATCCTCCCACTCCCGAGCTGCACCAATTCTCCGGAATGCTCTACCCCGAGAAATCGGGACTATCCACAACTTGCATAGCTTTAGACGCTCCCTAAAAACACATCTTGTTAAGGCGGCCTATCATGCTCCCTAATAGAAGTTTTTTGTACTGTATATAGCACATTCACTATCTGTTTGGTCATAACTCTTCTTCAAACTCCACCAAACCCAAGAGGTCCACACAGATTGTCAGGTGACCATTCATGTAACTTTATTTCTATCCCCCACTTCCTCAAGATGCCCGGACCATCACTGTAATAAGCCCCTGTATTTTGTGTAACCCCCATCTAATTTTAGATTGCAAGCTCTTTTGAGCAGGGCCACCTTTATTTTTTGCTTTTTGTCTTGTACTTTTTACACTGAGTCTATGCTTATTGTGTTGTATCCAATCACTGTACTGTATTTTTTACATTGTTTCTCTGCTTTATTTATTGTACTTTTTTACATTGATTCTCTGATTAGTGTACCGGAATTTTTTTTTTTAACTGATTTCCTACTTTACTTACTGTATTGTATATTTTTCATTGTTACCTAAGTCCGTTTGTATATCACTGTATTGTAAAGCACTGCGGAATATGTTGGCGCTATATAAATAAAGATTTATTATTATTATTATTATTATTATTATTATGGTCAAATCTATGTATGAGATACCCAACATAATTGTCTATAAAATGAAGGTAGTCTCACCTTCAAAGCTGTGGTGAAGGGTGAGATATGGAGCCTGAAACTCAAAAATTCAATACTGTTACAATTTTGCTCGTCCCTGTATATCTAGGTCAGTGATGGCGAACCTATGGCACGCGTGCCAGGGAGGGCACGCAGAGCCGTTTTCCCTGGCACGCGGCGTCGCCTGTCACTGCAGCTTTGAACTGCCGGCATGATGGCGCCGGCAGTTCAAAGCCGTGTCGGATCGGAGGATTCTCCTTCCTCCGCATCTCTGACAATCTCTCCAAGCTCCGCCCTGCCGGCGTCACATGACCGCGGTCATGTGACACTGGGACGGAAGACGCGAGGAGAAGAGGAGCGGTGAAGACGGGAGTTCTAGGTGAGTATGATTTTTTATTTTATTTCAAGCCACGGTATAATGAGGGGCAGGATGGAAACAGACATGAGGCTGACAAGGGGCAGGATGGACACACAGACATGAGGCTGACAAGGGGCAGGATGGACACACAGACATGAGGCTGACAAGGGGCAGGATGGACACAGACATGAGGCTGACAAGGGGCAGGATGGACACAGACATGAGGCTGACAAGGGGCAGGATGGACACAGACATGAGGCTGACAAGGGGCAGGATGGACACAGACATGAGGCTGACAAGGGGCAGGATGGACACAGACATGAGGCTGACAAGGGGCAGGATGAACACACAGACATGAGGCTGAAAAGGGGCAGGATGGACACAGACATGAGGCTGACAAGGGGCAGGATGGACACAGACATGAGGCTGACAAGGGGCAGGATGGACACCCAGACATGAGGCTGACAAGGGGCAGGATGGACACAGAGACATGAGGCTGACAAGGGGCAGGATGGAGACAAGAGGGGCATGAGGGTGACAAGGGGCAGGATGGAGACAAGAGGGGCATGAGGGTGACAAGGGGCAGGATGGAGACAAGAGGGGCATGAGGGTGACAAGGGGCCAGATCGTGACAAGAGGGACATGAGGGTGACAAGGGACATGAGGGTGACAAGAGGGGCAGGATGGTGACAAGAGGGGCAGGATGGTGACAAGAGGGGCAGGATGGTGACAAGAGGGGCAGGATGGTGACAAGAGGGGCAGGATGGTGACAATAGGGGCAGGATGGTGAAATTAGGAGGAGGCATGATGGTGACATTAGAAGGGGGCATGATGGTTACATTATTACAAGAAGGGGGATGAAGTTGGCTTTATTACAAGGAGGGGGCATATTACTGCAGGATGGGGGCATTACTACATGATGGGGGCAGGATGGAGACATTACCACAAGGGGACAGGGATCGAGCATACTACAAGGGGATAAGGCTGGAGACATTACTACAAGAAGGGAGTTAGGATAGGGACTGCCAGGAGAGGGTCAGGATGGAGCAAATAACTTCAAGGAGAGGGTCGGGATGGAGCACATAACTACATGGAGAGGGTCAGGATGGAGCACATAACTACAAGGAAAGGGTCAGGATGGAGCGCATTACTACAAGGGGAATGTCAGGATGGAGCACATTACTTCAAGGAGAAGGTCAGGATGGAGCACACTACAACAAGGAGAAGGTCAGGATGGAGCCCATAACTATAAGGAGAAGATCAGGATGGAGCACATTACTTCAAGGAGAAGGTCAGGATGGATCACATTACTTCAAGGAGAGGGTTAGGATTGAGCACATTACTACAAGGAGAGGGTCAGGATGGAGCACATTACTACAAGGAGAGGGTCAGGATGGAGCTCATAGCTACAAGGATAGGGTCAGGATGGAGCACATTACTACAAGGAGAGGGTCAGGATGGAGCACATAGCTACAAGGAGAGGGTCAGGATGGAGCACATAGCTACAAGGAGAGGGTCAGGATGGAGCACATAGCTACAAGGAGAGGGTCAGGATGCAGATACTACTACAAAATAGGGACCAGGATTTCAGTATGAAATTTGCTTGCTCTGTCTAATATTCTGCGTTTTTCCATACAGATCAATCCACCTGCTGTTTCTAGAAAGGGCAGTGGCAGCAGCTCAGCTTCAATGTCCAGTACACATGAGCTGTCTGACCACTGCTGAAGAGAAGAGAAGACTGCAAAGGTAAGTTTAAAATCAATTAATTGTTAAAATAATTGAATTGATCATCAGTGTTTCAGGACTACAACCACTGCACAGGGAAGAGAGTTAGCATCTGCTGGCTCTCCCCCCCTGTGCAGCGCTTGTGATAGATAACCACTGCTGTAATTTAGGTTAAATTACAGTGTTGGCACTTCGCCATAAATAATTTTGTTTTGGGTTGCAGTTTGGGCACTCGGCCTCAGAAAGGTTCGCCATCACTGATCTAGGTGAATGACTTGAGTAATCAAAGGAGGGTTCTGCAAGGCAGTCAGTTATAAGTGATGAACGGAACGTTGGGCCAATAAATTACTTGACTTACTTGCCTTATTTGCTAGGCTTTTTGAAAAAGTATTGAATTTATAGATTGAGTAAAACTCATTTCTTGAGAAAAAAAAACATGTATACACATGCCCTAGGCTTGGCAATTGTATTAAAAAATGGCTAGTGTACTATCTCCACTTTTTCTTTGATTTTAACGTTGTGCATGCCTTTCTTCTTTCTTTAGGTAAATATCCAGTCCTCTGAATGGCATCGATCCATCTTACTTCCACAATCTTGGCTTGGCTTTATGACAAGGACATACCATGCTGTACTACAGGTAGGCTGAAAAACACAAACATCCAGGCAGTTGCAACTTCATTAAAGGGGTTGTCTCATCATGCCACTCTCTTTGCATGTGACAAATTAAGGATAGGAAGTAGCAATGGATGAAGCCAAACAGCTAAGTTCGGGATCCATACGGACCCCAAACACTTCCCTGGGCCAGGAAGGGCTGTACAAAGAACAAAAATGTGATTAAATCTGCAGCATTAGTCTCTGTTGCTGCAGGCACACTGCTTCTGAATTCCACTCATTAACGGTTTCTGCATGCAAAGTAATCTGCCTCTGACAGCCAATCACAGACACCCACTGAGTGACAGCATCTGTGATTGGCTGTTACAGTCATACCCATTGTGTCAGTGATTGGACTTAGGTCTTCCCTGCTGATGTCATTAAAGTCAGGTGACCCCGCTGCTGGAGCGTGGTCCGCAATCTGACACATGGGTCACCTGAGTTCGCTGACAGCAGGGATGCCCTCAGTGATGTCACAGCTCTGCTACATTGCGATGTGGTCATTGCACATCCGGCTGTCAGTATCTGAGCTCTGGTGAGCTGTAGATAAAACTGAGTCAACAAACTCTGCAAGATCTCCCTGGATTGCGCTGTAGGGGCTTTGGGAGGACTAATAAATTGGGAATGAGGGAGTGTGGTTTTTTATTCATAATAAAAACTTTTTTAAAAACAGTGTCTATTTTTTTTTTTTTTATATATATATATAACTATTCAGATATTAGTAATAGAAAAAGAGCAGCACTATCACATGCAGGGTGCAAAAATCAATCCAGAACAGTTTTCCAATGCTCCTATATACAGACTGGTAACAAAGGGATTGCAGCACTTCTTTTCAAAGGAAAAGAAAAAAGTCGGCGGAGACTGAAACATCGCAAGGTGTGCCTGAAGGCCAAATAAAGGCATGTTATACATTTTTGAAAAGGAGTGCTACAATCCCTTTGTATTTCAGGCATTAGCAATGGGAAGTATCTTAGGGCCATTCCATGTCAAGTGAACCAATGATTATTACCTCTATATTTTTAATTCTTTTGAGATTTTGTTATTTGATAATAGCATGTCAGACAATGCAAAATGTGAAGAGAAATTTTTTTTTTTTAAATGTATTATTTTTTTTAATGATTTTCAAAGTTCGAAAAAAGTGTGAATTTCGGTGTTGCCTGCCTTTACATTTCTCCTCATAACTCAGGCTAGAAATAAGATAGAGAGACAAAATAAACACCATTCTACTCAGAACTGTGCAGGCTTTCACCAGATATGTCACAAGAGGAACTTTGTTAATATTTTAGCCATGCAAAAGCAAACACAAAATTTTAAAACGCATTTCCGAAAAATCGGCATAATTTAAATATTTCAAAAACTGCCCATGTGTCTGCTGTACTCTTAGCCACATCTGTACCAAATTTCAAGTTGGGATCGCGATGGGATCATATTTTAAAATATTTTACTATTAATAGCATCAAAGGGTCATTCCATATCAAGTGATCTAAATATGAATATTTTTTTTTACCTGATGTCTTTAGATTTTTTTTATTTTTTTTTATCTATATGAAGTACAACTTTAGTTAATTAAAAATAAAAAGTTTTGAATTTTTTTCTTTATTAGTTACTTTTTTACAGATTTTTAAAGTTTTAAAAAAGCGCGAATTTTGGCCTGGCATGGCTTTACATTTTCTATCATATCTCGGGCTAGAAATAAGATAGAGAAACAAAATAAACACACTTCTACTCAGAACTGTCCAGGCTTTCACCAGATATGTCACAAGAGTATCTTTGTTAATTTTTTACCTATGCAAACGCAAAAGCTAAATTTTAAAATGCATTTCCGAAAAATCGGCCTAATTTAAATATTTCAAAAACTGCACAGGTATCTGCTGTGCTCTTAGCCACGTGTGCACCAAATTTCAAGTTGGGATCGCGATGGGATCATATGTTAAAATATTTTACTATTACAGTGTCAATTCGAAAATCTTGAATTCAGATCTGTTCAGCCTGTGGTCTAAAAGTGTGGGGTCTATATTCACCAAATAATCCATGATTTTTAGACATTACTGTATTATTTTAATATGTTACAGCTTAGAAGCAGGAGAGTACATATAGGACAAAGCTTTGTTAGGGCTCTACCTGAGAATGAACAATATTGTATTGAATATTGTACTAACCAGTACTACGAAGAGGAGGAGAGTTTGTTATAACATCGGTTACAGGAAGCAGAACCCATCAAAGGGACTCAGCAATCCCACACTTTCATTCCATGTAGTGAAACAGAAATAAAAACAAGGATTTTTTTCATTCAGCAAAGACAGTGAAGTCCATGACGTGGTAGAAGGCGGCACAAGATTGGCAATTTATGAAATAACTGGCGACTGCGAGTAGGGAGGTCGGGCACAGTCAAACTGTGTCGCTCGATCTAACCCGCAGAGTGTGCGACTCCTATCTCAGGCGGTGCGCGTGTGCGAGTTCAAGAGAAACGATTCTTATGCAGTAAGATAGAGAAACACGGCAACTCACCAAGGTCGACTCTTCAAGAATTTTTATTCCATGCGACTCGTCACGGACAAGCAGGGAGGGAAGGGAGTGCTGAGACTCGGTGACGGTTCCCCGTTTCGCAGCGAGACTCGCTGCTTCTACGTACCACACTAGTCTGACGTCAGACGCCAGACTAGTGTGGTCCGTAGAAGCAGCGAGTCTCGCTGCGAAACGGGGAACCGTCACCGAGTCTCAGCACTCCCTTCCCTCCCTGCTTGTCCGTGACGAGTCGCATGGAATAAAAATTCTTGAAGAGTCGACCTTGGTGAGTTGCCGTGTTTCTCTATCTTACTGCATATGAAATAACTGGCTATGTGACCTGTGAATATGATTGGCGCTGGTGGCGGCTACTTTACTCTCCAAAGATTGTGAAAAAGTCAGATAATAGCTCAGTGACAGCCGTACATACTCTGACACAAAAGGAAATGGCGATTGCTAGTAAGCGCTTATGGACAAGATTACATTTCACCCACTTAAAAGGGACAAATTGATGATAAAAAGCCACTTTAAAAACATACTATTAAATGTTTGTTTAGTTCATATTTTATAGAACAATGATTTAACTACTGTACTATTCTTATTAAACACTTCATAAATGACTTGTTTAGTGATATAATAGAAAACAAATTTACAAGTATAAATAGGGGTTAACATTTTTGGTTCTTTTAATCTTGTTTAATCAAACTTGAGGATATGATCACCTTTTTTCTTTTGGTTTGTTCAATGCATTCAGGTTGAAAATGCTGAGCGTTGTGTTCTGATGATTAAGATGTATTTATCCTGGCATTTACGGGATTTGTTTTTTGTGCTTCTTTTTTGTTGCATATAAATGTTTTATGAAATAATGGCCACTTTACATGTCCCAACATCGTCCCGATATTGGATACAACGGCGCGGGAGCGCACATTTTTTGGGCAGGAATCCAAGATCGCATAGGAGATGTTACACAGAGCGATATCGGCAGGCAATACAACTGCGATGTCTACGCCCCCATATACGTGCGACCCAGGAACGACCATTTAACATGGGAGAGAATAGGGGAAGTTGTACTCCAAGTCGGTGTTGGGCTGTCACACAGCACGATCCTGCCAGATCGACCATCCAATATCGGGCAGTTGGAGAGCCTGCTCATTTCTCCCCTGATATCGGTTTGGCATCGTTCTTGCGTCGCATTGCACATTTACACCATACAACGCACGAAAGATAACGGGGCCAACGCACAAACCACGTGACTTTTTATCGGAGTTGGACGCCGATATCGGGACGTGTAAAGTGGCCATTAGTTGTAATAACTCATACAACCATAAAATAAAAAATATATAAATTTGACAGGTCCCAAGTTGAATCTCTGCACACATATAACACAAGTAACACACAGGCATTTTTTCACAATTTTCAAACTAACATTTATTTCACAATTGCGCATCAAAATTTTGAATTTGATTTTCCCAAACAAAATATAAAAAAACATAGTCTTGTGACCTATCAAATGAAAGCTGTTACCGTTCTGAGTAAAATGATGCCTCTCCCATTTCATTATCTTATTTCTAGCCCGAGATAAAAAAAATGTAAAGCCATACCAGGCCAAAATTCGCACTTTTTTAAAACTTTAAATATCTGTAAAAAATTAAGTGATTAAGAAATAAATTCAAAACTTTTTTCTTGTAATTTACTAAAGTTGTACTTTATATAGAAAAAAAATAAAAAAAACCTGAAGACGTCAGGTAAAAAAAATACTAATTTTTGGATCACTTGACGTGGAATGACCCCCTTGGAGACATCTCTACTTTACTAATGCCAGGGCTTGATGCCAGCTGAGAAATCACAGCTGACATTAGCCCCTTATTATTCAGTCTGCTACCCTACCAGTGCAGCAGTAAGAGCCAGGTAAAGCACCAGATTTGGCGCATCTCATGGAGGTGCCAAATCTGGAGCAGCTATGGGCTGCGATTTTTAGCATGGGGGGAGCAGAAAGCATGGGCCTCACCACACTAAGAATTCCAGCCCCCAGCTGCCTGATTTTACTTTGGCTGTCAATCAAAAATATGCCAATTTTTTTTTAATTATTTATTAAAATAATAAAAAAAAAAATAAAGGGCTCCCCTGTATTTTTGATTACCAGCCAAGGTAAAACCAGGCAGTGGAGGGTGGCAGCCGGTTGCCGTCTGCTTTACCTCTGCTGGTTACAAAAAATATGGCGTCTCCAAGATACGTCCCATCACTAATACCTGAAATAGTAAAAAAAATAAAATAAATAAACTTTAAAAAAAAGAAAAGTTTTAATAATAGAAACCACACTCCTTCATTCTCCAATTTATTAGCTCCTCAAACGTCCCTCTGGTGACTCTGTTCTATCTGCAGTTCACTGGAGCTCAAACACCTACAGCCAGATTTACAGTGACGTCACTGCAATGTAGCAGACTGGGGACATCACTAAGGGCATCCCCACTGTCAGTGAACTCAGGTGACCCCTGTGCCGGATTGCGGAACAGGAACACGATCCAACAGCGTGGGTCACCTGATTTCACTGATATCAGCAGGGAAGTCATAAGTACTATAACAGAAACTGAGTAAGACCACAACAGCTAATCACAGACTGTCATAGAGAGTTGGCATCTTTGATTGGCTGTTGGAGACAGAGTCCAGCGCATACAGAGGACGTTAATGAGTGGGACCTGAAGCAGTGTGCCTTCAGCAAAAGAGACTGGTAAGTATAATGCTGCAAATTTAATCACTGTTTTTCTTTATTGTTATAAAATGGTGGCCAGAGTGGGCTGTAAAATAAAGTCCAGGTTCGGGTGTCAAAACAAGTCCATCCCGATCCTGGACTTTATAAAAAAGTCCAGGCTGATCCGCTGAACCTGAACTTCTGCGGGTTCATCCATCTCGATTAGGGAGTCCTTCTTTTGAAACGAAAGCTGTGTGTATGTGCAGCTCCCACTTATATTTCATTCATTTAAATGATTGATGTACAGTTTATCACCGAAGTAGTACACCCCTCACATTTTTGTAAATATATTATTATATCTTTTCACGGGACAACACTCAAAATATGACACTTTAATACAATGTAAAGTAGTCACTATACAGCTTGTATAACAGTGTAAGTTTAATGTGCACTGTACATAATTTAACACACAGCCATTAGTGTCTGAACCACTTGCAAAAAAAGTGAGTACACCCCTAAATTTGGTGTTATCACTCATGCACTATCTCATACTGGTCCCTGGAAGTTCAACATGGCACCTCATGGCAAATAATTCTCTGATGATCAGGAAAAAAGAATTGTTAATCTACCTAAAGATGAACTAGGTTTTAAGAAGATTACCAGCACCCTGAAACTGAGCTGCAGCTCAGTGGCCAAGACCCTACAGTAGTTTTAACTAGATAGGTTCCATTCTCTACAATTCTTGCTATGGTCAACCAAAGAAGTTGATTGTAATGTGCTCAGTGTCATATCCAGAGGTTTTGTTTTCAAAATGTATGTATCAGTGCCTTCTGCATTGCTTCAGAGGTTAAAGGGGTGGATGGTCAGCCTGTCAATAATCAGACCATGCGGCACACGCTACATCAAACTGTTCTGCATGACTGTCGTCCCAGAAGGAAGCCTCTTCTAAATATGATGCATTGGAAATCCTGCAGTTTGCTGAAGAAAAGAAGACTAAAGGTACCTTCACACGCAGCTATATTGCTAGACAATTTCACAGGCAATTTGCTGGTTGCAGTGAAATCATGGACACATTGTTACATTTTGTGGCTGTGTACAAATGGAACAATGTGTCTATGATTTCACTGCAACCAGCAAATTGCCAATCAAATTGCCTAGCAATATTGCAGCGTGTGAAGGTACCTTAAGATTATGGATTACTGGAACCGTGTCCTGTGGGCTGATGAAACCAGGATAAATGTATTTGGTTCAGATCGTGTCAAGTGTGTATGGTGGCAACCAGGTGAGGAGTACAAGACAAGTGTGTATTACTTACAGACAGGCATGGTGGTGGGAGCATCATGGTTTGGGGCTGCATGATTGCTGCTAGCTGTGAAGAGCTACAGTCCATTGCGGGAACCATAAATGCTCACATGTTCTGTGATATACTGAAGTAGACCATTATCCCTTCCCTTTGCAAACTAGGCTGCAGGGCAGTAGGCCAACATGATAATGACCTCGAGTGTGTCCAAGATGACCACTGCCTTGCTAAAGAAACTGAGGGAAAAGGTGCTGGACTGGCCAAGCCTGTCTCCAGACCTAAACCCTATTGAGCATCTGTGGGGCATCCTCAAATGAAAGGTGGAGGATAGTAAGGTTGTTAACATCCATCAGCCCCATGATGTCGTCATTAAGGAGTGGAAGAAGATTCCAGTAGCTCCAGTGAAGCTCTAGTGAACTCAATGCCCAAGAGAGTTTAGGCAGAGTGGGAAAATAATGTTGACCACACAATTTTTGTACAATTTGGCCATTTTCACTTAGGGGTGTACTCACTCTTATTGCCAGCGGTTTTGGCATTAATAGCTGTGCGTTTACTTATATACAGTGCACATCAAATTTACACTGTTATAAAAGCTGTACACTGACTACTTTACATGTTTTCAAAGTGTCATATCTTCAGTGTTATCTCATGAAAAGATGTAATAAAATATTTACAAAAATGTGAGGGGTGTACTCACTTTTGTGATATACTGTATAATGTCACACTTATTCAGAAGTGGTCACTGAACAGGGGTTATATGTGGCTGTCAGCATAGTCTGCTTTTTATGCAAGGCTATCTTTATAGCTCAAGCTTTTAAAGAATAATTTTGACATGGAAAAATGATTATTACTTATCTTGGTGGTTATCTCAAGTTGCTAAAAGTGCACTTCGACTCTGTCTGCAGTCTTCAGTTCTTAATTCATTTCCAGTTTGCAGCTTGATCAAAATGTAAGATTTTTCTCCTTAATGTCTCAACCTGTAATATGGGCTGGATCTGAGGTATATATATATATCCAGTGTGCTGCTTTCATGTATCAGCCTGTTATATCTGCCTTTCCTGAGATACTCTCTCCTCAATTTATTATAGATCTCTGTAGAACACCCTCCCCTTGTTTCCTGATAATTTTAACATCAGCTTCACATATCCACAGTTAATTTTCCATGACAGATTGTGATATTTGGAATGATTGTGAGTCTTCTGACCCAAGTGCAACAGCTTCATGCAGTCCACAAAGCAGTTAAGGTCTGTAAGGAGACCTGTGTTTGGTCCAGATATAATGGATTGTGAATTGTGGATATGTAACACTGGAGTCCTACTTACTTATATAAAGGAGGGCGGAGTGTGACATGTTCTAGATAAAAGACTTAAGGTACCGTTACACGAAGCAATATCGATTCGATATCGCCTGCAATCTCACGGAAGCGCGCACGTTTTTGGTACTTTTCCAATATTGCCTTGTAATTGTCACACGGGGAGATATAAAGGCAACGCAACTAGGATGATGAAAGCAACTTTAGTTTGCTGGGTATGAGCAATCCAGTGAGCGATATTTATCAATGTAATGAATAGGGGAAGTTGCTTTCATCATCACTATTGCGGTGTTACACTGAGCGATCCTACCACAATTGTGTGCACAAAAATCAGGCGATGTCGCTCCAGCGAATAATTGCAGTTGCATTGCCCTGTTACACGACGCGCACACGATATCAATTGCAATTGACCCCACCACGTGACTTTGAGGCGATATTACAATCGATATTGCATCGTGTAACGGTACCTTTAGACACTACGGTATACAGCAGTAAAATTATAGAAAATTTCTAATGAAGACTATTTAGAAAGTTGATTATCCCCTTCACGACCAGGGGCATATACATTGCCTTGTAAAAGTATTTGGCCCCCTTGAAATTTTCAACCTTTTGCCACATATCGGGCTTCAAACATAAAGATATAAATTCCCATTTTTTTGTGACGAATCAACAACAAGTGGGACACAATCGTGAAGTGGAACGAAATTTATTGGATATTTTAAACTTAAATAAAAAACTGAAACGTGGGGTGTGCAATATTATTCGTCCCCCTTGAGTTAATACTTTGTAGCGCCACCTTTTGCTGCGATTACAGCTGCAAGTCGCTTGGGGTATATCTCTATCAGTTTTGCACATCGAGAGACTGAAATTCTTGCCTATTCTTCCTTGCAAAACAGCTCAAGCTCAGTGAGGTTGGTTGGAGAGCATTTGTGAATAGCAGTTTTCAGCTCTTTCCACAGATTCTCGATTGGATTCAGGTCTGGACTGTGACTTGGCCATTCTAACAGATGGATATGTTTATTTTTGAACCATTCCATTGTAGATTTTGCTTTATGTTTGGGATCTCCGTCCCAGTCTCAGGTCTTTTGCAGACTCCAACAGGTTTTCGTCCAGAATGGTCCTGTATTTGGCTCCGTCCATCTTCCCATCAATTTTAACCATCTTCGCTGTCTCTGCTGAAGAAAAGCAAGCCCAAACCATGATGCTGCCACCAGCATGTTTGACAGTGGGAATGGTGTTTTGAGGGTGATGATCTGTGTTGGTTTTATGCCAAATATTGTTTTGCATTGTGGCCAAAAAGTTTGATTTTGGTTTCATCTGACCAGAGCACCTTATTCCATATGTTTGCTGTGTCTCCCAGGTGGCTTGTGGCAAACTTCAAACAAGACTTTTTATGGATATCTTTGAGAAATGGCTTTCTTCTTGCCACTCTTCCATAAAGGCCATATTTGTGCAGTGTAGGACTGATTGTTGTCCTATGGACATACTCTCCCACCTCAGCTGTAGAGCTCTGCAGTTCATCCAGAGTGATCATGGGCCTTTTGGCTGCATCTCTGATCAGTTTTCTCCTTGTTCAAGATGAATGTTTAGAGGGACGTCCGGGTCTTGGTAGATTTGCAGTGGTCTGATACTCCTTCCATTTCAATATGATCTCTTGCACGGTGCTCCTTGAGATGTTTAAAACTTGGAAAATCTTTTGGTATCCAAATCTGGCTTTAAACTTTGCCACAACAGTATCTCGGACCTGCCTGGTGTGTTCCTTGGTCTTCATGATGCTCTCTGCACTGGAAACAGAACCCTTAGACTATCACAGAGCAGGTGTATTTATACGGAGACTTGATTACACACAGGTGTATTCTAGTTATCATTACCAGTCATTTAGGACAACATTGGATCATTCAGAGATCCTCACTGAACATCTGGAGTGAGTTTGCTGCACTGAAAGTAAAGGGGCCGAATAATATTGCAAGCCCCACTTTTTTATTTGTAAAAAAAAAAAAAAGTTTAAAATATGCAATAAATTTCGTTCAACTTCACTATTGTGTCCCACTTGTTGTTGATTCTTCACAAAAAAATTAGAATATGTATCTTTGTGTGAAGCCTGAAATGTCGCAAAAGGTTAAAGTTGAAGGGGGCCAAATACTTTCACAATGCACTGTATATAACAGTAAAAGTATACATGTCTGATATCTACGATCTCGCACTGACCTGAGGCATCACACCGACACATCAGTTTTACCATATAGTGAACTAGGTGAATAAAAAAAAACAAACGTGTAATTGCACTTGTTTTGCAATTTCACCGCAGTTAGAATTTTTTCCTGTACAGATTATGGTAAAATAAAGGATGTCATTCAAAAGTGGAGAAATGGAAGGAAAAATGAAAAACTGATAATTGCCTGGGAGTGAAGGAGTTCTACATGATGATAAAAAATTATTCTAATGACCATATCGTCTTAACTATAAAGATGAGATGCACAGTGTTGTTCCTGTTCCTGTAATTCAGTGTCCCTTCTGGACAGTTACATCACACATCAGGGGGCCTGCTCCATGTGTTAGTAGCAGCCAAGCTAGAATCAAGGGGCTGGCTGTTACTAAACGCCAGGATCAATGTACCAGATGTGTGATGTAATGTCCCAGAGGGGAGTAGGGGAACACCAAGATACAGCTCCAGCATCACACTGAATTACAGGTACAGGAACAGCACTATAGATCTCATCCTTTTAGTTTGACGGCAGGGCCAGTAGAAATATTTTTGTATCTCCCCAAAGTACCTCTTTAACTTTGCATTTGGCAAATAAACTACAAAAGATTATGTGCGAAGGTGTGCATTCATTTTAAGGTTTCAAGTTTCTAATTACGGTATCCATAATCAGAGAATTACAGAGACTTTTTTCCAACACCAGAAGTTCAGATTGTTTTTCACTCATTTTTTCTGAAGTACTTATTTCATTATCTCTTGAAAGTACTAAATTTATCCCAAATTCTAAAGGTAAAGCCACAAATAAGGTGCAGCCAAAGCCTCATAATTGCAGTCAGAAACTAAGGTTGATATCCTAAGGTTTACTACATATACGTGGCTATGTCTTTTTCATTTAAGTATCAGTTTCTGAGTCTTAGAATCTAGCTTTTTGTTTGATATTTGTAGGGCAGACAAGCTGAGCTAGAGATGCAACTGAAGCATGGAAAAGATGACCCTCAAGAAATTCAGTATAAGACATTCACAGCTTGGCTATGGTAAGAAATACATTGATAGCAAATGACAGTCCTAATGAACAAGTGTGGGTTTGTCATTTATGCGTGGGGAAATGCGCGTTGGGGGCAGGCCTTTTTGGGGGGACGGATTTGGAGGGGTGCAGGTTAAGGAGGGCAATTAGACAGCATTGTTTGGGTGGTGCGGGTTTGGGGAGGGTGCGTGGGGGCAGGTTTGGGAGTAGGGGAAGAGTGTATAGTAGACATACAAACACAAACAGACATGCACTCATTTTATAACTAAAAACAGTTAGTTACTATGCCCAGGCAACGCCGGGCTCTACAGCTAGTAACATATAATACCTAGGATAAAAACAAATGAGAATATACCCTACGTTAAGTAGATAAATAAATAGTAATAGTACATTTAAATAATATAGGGAACTTAAATAATATAGGTAACTTAGTTGACACTATTTTGATGAAAATACCGTGAATGACATTCCACCACAACACTGTATACCCAATCAGGATGGTCCCTAACTAGTAGTTCACTTCACTATATGTCCGCACGCCTCAATATAGATGGGCAGAGTAGGCTCTAGAACAGACTTCTTCACATGTGCCCGTGGAAGGCTATGTGGTCAAGATGCAAAGCCTAAAAAGGGGGAGCCACACTCCTATATAAGTACAAGGAACTCATTTATTTTATTATTAGTCATTTATTTAATTAATGCAGGGTATTTGCTTATTTGATTTTATTTTAGGTTTTGTTTGATAAATGGCCACATTATGAATGTACACATACGCATTGTACTAATACCACCAGGTGTACTGGTCCATTTCTTCGTTTTTGCTTGAGTTCCTTGTATTTTGTACATATAGGGATATGGCTCCCTCTTTTTTGGCTGTGCTTTTTGTCCATTTAGCTTTCCTCGGACAGATGTTAAACAGTCAGGTCTAACTCCTAACCTGCCTCTATCTATTATAAGGCCTGCTAACACATAGCAAGGTGAACTACAAGAGTTGAGGGCCATTGTGATTGGGACACCTTGTCATGATGGTCTGCAGCTTTAACACATGCGTTTGGTAAAACTTGGTGTACAATTGAAGTATTAGCAAACCCATCAGGGGATACTAAATAACTGCACCACTCGCATGCCATTACAATGTCACACAACTGTTGGTAGAAAAAGGCAAGTGATGGGGATATATATAAGGTGTTTTTTTTTTAGCTTCCAAGGTAGACTATAGATTTTAAGAAGGGGTTGTGCAAGTACTGGACAACCCTTTTTAAGATGAATATGCTCCACTGCGGGAAATAATCTGACAGATAATGCATTTATCAAGCAGAAAGTTTGTATGTAAATGTGATACTGATGCCATTGGATCTAAATCATTCCTGACAGGTCCTATTTAATTACAAAATGCTGGGGTGTGTTGAGGACAGTTTTGGCTACTTTTTATTATTTTTACTTAAATGTATATATTTTTGCCTGAAAAGCATTTTTACAATACGGTTTGATTAAAAATATTGCTTTATTTGGTTTCTATAGTTTCTATTTATCGCAATTGTTTGGCATTTGTATAACAAATTAATTTTGAATCTGTCAGCTAATAATCCCTTCCTCTCTAGCCTCCCCACACCCTTTTCTATTCTTTACTCTATCTATACCCACTTTTCTCTATTCTACTCCCTCCCTTCTTTATCTCTATTCCCACTCCTCTATCTCTCGATCTCTACCTCTCCCTCATTTCTTTTTCTATCTCTCTCACTTAGCCCTACCAGCCTATCTATTTCTCTCTTCCCTCGTTCTCTATCCCTCACATCCATTTTTCTATATCTTTATTTCTTCCCTCCCTTTCTTATGTCGTCCCTGCGGACTGGTCACCACAGGGATGCTGCACCTACTCCATAGGTGTGGTGTCACCATTCCCAGGTGAGGGGGGTTGTGATCCCAAGACACAGGATTTGCATACAACAACATTCCAAATCCAGGCTGGGGGATTCGGGCGTACCCTTTTGAGGGAGGGTCTCATCTCCTGGCTGGAGAAGGGGTTGCAAGAGTTAGAGGGAGAGGGGTTTTGGACGTCGAGCAGGCAGAATGCCTGCTGCGGAGCGCGGGAGTCCTAGGGGGCATGGGAGTGGAGGAACCACCCGTGGCACTCCAAAACCACTTCCAGTCACTGGTGATTGGAGGGACTGTGTCGCAGCAGGGGACCGGCCTCGAACTGGTGGGAGTGCTCTACGCCTCAGCCAGAAAAACCAGAGGCCACTGTGTCTGCAGGAACAGTGGCCACAAACTGTGCATACTCACTGTGAAGGTGGCCAGACCTAGGGGGGACTCTGAGCTTCGCGCAACAAGGCCCGCGTCCACTGCCCACGTATACGCAGGTGGGAGAGTAAAATAGCCAGTGTGGTGAGACGGCTCGGACAAGCTTTAGAGTGAACCCTAATAACCTGTGGACTACCTTGGCTGCGCATTGGAGGAGCACAGTACCCGGCTGGGTAGACTTGAGTGATCGCTAAGTAAAAGTAAGAAGAACTGCAAGAAGAACTGCAACCCTGGTCTCCACCAGTTATTATCCGCGCCCTCCTGCCTCACGACACAGACCCCATCACCATCTCAATAGACTTTACTACAATCCCTGGGGCCACGCTCTATCTGTAGGGAGCGATACCATCTGGGCTGCCACTCCATCGGCCCCAGTGGGCCTACAGCAGTGCTGGTCACCCTGACCAGAATAACCACAGGTGGCATCACAAACCTATCCCTTGTACATATTTCCCTTTATTGACGCCCAGGGTCTCGGAGCCAGGTCAATGCCACCGTGGATGACCCACCGAACTGACCGGCCTGGTTACCGAGTACCCCCTAGCCCTGGTGGGTGTCGCAACTGGTGTAACAAACAGGATTTGGACCCCCGCTAACACCAGGTCCCATGTGCCTAAAGAACTGTGTGTAAAAAAGAGACTATGCTTAAAAGACTTGAGTAATGGCGACTATAGCACCATAACGCCATGGGCTGGCCGGAGGGAGGATCCCAGCTGTTTATTGTGGGACGAACTGGCCAGCAGCGCGAAAGACAATGCCCGCCCCCTGTACTGACTGTGAGCCAAAGAGGCATGCCAGTCAATGCCGAGACACCACCTCCGGATGTGCGTGTGATAATGAGACAACAGGATGGAAGAGAAGCTGAGACTGAGCAGCAAGAGGCATGAGGCAGAGACATGGCGAGAAGTTCCCCACGTCTGCCGGGTCTGAGGCTGGTCCACCAGGACAGCTGTGGATGTCTCAGGAGCAGCTGCCGGCAATGGAAGTAGGCCTCCTGGAAAAGGAGGTCATGGAGCTGGGCCAACAACTTCTGGAGGTGCAGCTGGCCACGCTGGACAAGTGGGGCAAGGGACTCCGGAAGAAGGCGGAGAAGCAACCAGTTTCCCGGGATAAAGAATCCGGTCCGGGATAAAGAAGAGGTCCGAGAGAGGACTGAGGATGAGATTGCTAAGACCTTTATGGCGGTAAGCCTGGCAGAATCCACAGCCCTGTGGATTACCTGCTCCACTGCGCAGGTGCGATTATGCCTGTCAATCAGTGGTTGTCCACAGGAGGGACGACAATTTTGAAACAGCGGGGCGGGTTTTTCAGGCAGGGGGTGGCGAGAACCCAAATACACCAGACCAGAGAGGAGACCTCCAAGACCTTTCAACATGCAGCATCAGAGACAATAAAAGTTCATTTCTCAGGTATGAGGAGGACGTCTGGGCACATAGAGGGATTATAAGAACCCCAATTGCATAATGTTTAAGCTGATGGACATAGTTTAGAATGCCCAAAGGAGGTGACCGGTTCCCTTTAACTTCCCTGACTTCATCTGTCAGAGTAAAGTTGGAAGACCCCTATACACAATAGACTGTTGTTTGAACATGCTAATATCAGCAGGTTCAACAAATGTCAGTCTAATGTTTACAGGGATCGTAAGTTATGTAGATGATAATGAGCTCTGATTTATAGCCAAGTCTAATAATACTGTCATGTTCTGGATTTCTCTCGGTTGCTGTACTCTACCAGTAAGTCGTTTTTCTCCCTGTTGCATATTACAGGGTAAGAGATGCTTTAACTGAAGTCATACGGTCTGCAGTCAAGTAAGTTACAACACCTGATTATTTCATTGTTTTATTTTTTATTGAAAGGGAACCTATTAGCATTTATTACTACAAAGTTAAACCATGGCCTTATGGTTGCTGTGATACTGATTAAATGGATATCTGTAGTGAAGGAATTAGAATTGTTGTAAAATAGCGTACTTGTACATTTTTTATTACATGATTTCTTCTGTGCATCAGGGTGGGACTTGGGGGAAGTATCTTCTACCTCTCCGGCCATCATTGCAGTGGGAACCATGTCTGAAGTATGATTCTGTAGGTCAGAGGTCCCCAACTCCAGGCCTCAAGGGCCGCACCAGTGCAGGTTTTCAAGATTTCCTTAGTATTGCACAGGTGGTAATGTGTTCATCTGCACAGGTGATGATTCTAACCACTGTGCAATGTTGAGGAAATCCTGAAAACCTGCATTGGTGGCTGCCCTCAAGGTCTGGAGTTGGGGACCCCTGCTGTAGGTTGTAATAAAATTGTGCCAGAGGCGGTTCATGCCACAGACCTTGATTTCAGCTCAATGACCTTTTCATTAAGACAAAATGTCGATCTGTGCATGCGCACATTTAACTTTTACTTAATGGGATAGCCAACTTTCTTAAGAAGAAAGTTTTCTATGGTAGTTAGACCAATGTTGTCTGTAAGGTTCACTCATCTGTTTTCACAGCCTTGTTAAGAAAGTTACTGACCACACTGAACTGATTCACACTGGAGAAAATTATAAAATCTTAACTAAACTTTTGACTATTTGTGTGAACTTTTTTCCCCAGACATAGATGTTAGTCAGCCTTACACTTGCTTTATTCCTCGGTCACCTAGTCACTTTGAGTTTTCTTTATTTCCTCTCCAAGCTCTTAGTGACATTAGTCTGAATCGGTGAACCCTCTAATCCCTCTCTAGTGGAGAGACATGCCTGACTGGATCTGGCTGTAAAACATTATACTTTATCACTAACCACATATTTATCATATTATTTGCTTAGAAAATGTGCTCTGTTTTTACTGGTGAGGTTAGCGATGGAAGTGGTAAGGTTGGAAGCTAAACATAGGTGCATGGAAAGTAAGGTAAAGGGATATGCTGGTTCCAAAAAGTAGATATTATTTTTGCTTAGTGTAAAGTTCTACACGTTTCCAATATACCCCCTGTATTCGAATGTTGCTACTTCCTTTGTTTATAGGGCTTTGTTTTTAAAGAGAATCGGTCAGCAGGGTTTATCACTAGTAAGTATAGCCACTGCCATAATGGTGCCATAATGGTGCTCTGATGCTGGTTAAATAGATACCTGCAGTAAGGAAATCTGATCCTTGATTGCTGAATAATGTTTCTCTAAATTTTCATAATGATGTCATCTGTGCATGATTTGTGCACTGGGGCGTAGAGTCTTCTTCTTCTGCTACACCCCTCTTGCTTGCCTCTCGTTTTATATTTAAATTCACCACCATTATTGCAGTGGGCGGCTTAAGTGCAGTATCATTCATCAATTCTTTAATAAAATGTCGCCGGAGGCAGCGCTTGTGCAGACTGATATGCCGTTTTGTTAGAGACGTTATGCTTCTTCAGACTGTCTTCAAGAAGATGGCACAAGAAATCTCTGTCTGCACAATCGCCACCTCCAGCGCCATATTGTTGAAGACTTGCAGACTGCCTGCAGAGAACCACACTGCACACGCTCTGCCCACTCCAATGATGGCGATGAATTGAAATTGAAAAAAAAGAGGGAAGACAGAGAGAGGAGAGAAACAGAAGATGAAGTCCCAACCCCCCAAAGTCCCGCCCCGTTGCACAAGATATGCAGATGATGTCATGAAAACTGTAGACCCAATTTATTTAGCAAACAAGGATCAGATTTCTTCATTACAGGAATCCATTTAATCAGCATCACAGTGCCATTGTGGCAATGGCTGTACTTTTTAGTGATAAATCTTGCTGACAGGTTCTCTTTAAGCATCTCGTATAGTTAGCACTAACTGGTAAAACACAGTTCGGCATAAATGTTTAGGAGGAATAGCAGAGGAATGGTGCAACATAAAGTCCTAAGAAAAGAGGCTCCTTTATCAAGGGTGTATGTTTTCTTTTCCATTTTCTTAGACATCTTCAAAAATGATCTACTCTTCCCTTATCTTCCTTCAAAGAGAACCCGTCCACATGATTTTGTAATGTAAAGTAAAAACATGGCTGTAATGATGCTGTAATATAGATTAAATCGATACCTCTGGTGAATAAATCTGCTTTTTTGTTCTTCTTAAATCCCCATTAGAGGTTTTCTGATATATAGATTTTGGTGCATGGGGGCCAAACTGTAGCCTGGGTCTTCTCCTCCCTGTCTGTGATTCCCTGGCCTCTCTGCTATTTACATGAGTGTTGTAAGATTGGGGTCCATAATAAAGTCCTGTGACTAGGAAGGTAGACGTCTACTAAAATGTATTCCAACCATATATCTTGATATTGCTTTTTGTTTCTTTGCAGAGATAGCCCTGTGGTGAAGGGAATGCTCTCTTGGCACTTACTGGATTAGCAACTGCTGTATCTAAATATGAAAGCAGTCTTCCTTCAGAAACTGAAGGTGCCCCCGAGGTGTGTGTTTTTTTTTTTTCTTTTTATGTAATTACATGAGAAATTCTCTTTCTTTTATCTCCTTAAAAGGAATCTGTCAACAGATTTTTGCTGCATCATACGAGAGCAGCATGATGTAGGCAAAGAGACTCTGAATCCAGCGATGTATCGCTTAGATTACTGGAAGCAGCAGTCCTGACACAAAGTTTTAAGTTTAGCAATGCAACATAGCTGAGAAAGCTGCCCCCGCCCACACCAAGCTCTAAATAGACAGTGAACTGCTAATCACCATGAGGGCGAAGTTGAATGAGTGCCTGCAGCACAAGCTAGCAGCAATAAACTGTGGAAGAGAAAAGCGCAGTAGGGCCTTACCCAGGGAGAGGAAGGATTTAGCAGGGAAGCAATATAGTGCTCTTCTTGTATGGTTGTGACCCACAACCAAATGAAAGCCTTAGAGGCAGCAGCTGCAGGAACCACATTCAAGGCAAGTCGATTATGCAGGATATCAGGAAAAATGGTACCAAATCCGCACTACTGGCAAAAAATCCAGTTCAAAGTGATCTTTGTATCATATGGTGGTTTATTTTACGTGTTTCGAAGCGTAACCCTGCTTCTTCATCAGGAAGTGTACAACAGTCCTGTAAAGTACTTGTGTTTTTTAAGGATATACACTACCGTTCAAAAGTTTGGGGTCATTTAGAAATGTCCTTATTTTTTTAAATAAAAGCATATTTTTTTCAATGAAGCTAACATTAAATGAATCAGAAATGCACTCTATACATTGTTAATGTGGTAAATGACTATTCTAGCTGCAAACGTCTGTTTTTTAATTCAATATAGTATCAACATAGGTGTATAGAGGCCCATTTTGAACATCCACCATTCCAGTTTTAATGATACATTGTGTTTGCTAACTGTGTAAGAAGGCTAATGGATGTTTAGAAAACCCTTAGCACAGCTGAAAACAGTTTGGCTGATTACAGAAGCTATAAAATTGACCTTCCTTTGAGCTAGTTTTGAATCTGGAGCATTACATTTGTTTGTTCTATGAAACTCTCAAAATGGCCAGAAAAAGAGAACTTTCATGTAAAACTCAACAGTTCTTAGAAATGAAGGCTATTCCATGCGATAAATTGCCAAGAAACTGAAGATTTCCTACAACAGTATGTGCTACTCTCTTCAGAGGAGAGTATCAACAGGCTCTAACCAGAGTAGAAAGAGAAGTGGGAGGCCCCGCTGCACAACTGAGCAGCAAGACAAGTACATTAGAATATCTCGTTTGAGAAAAAGACGACTCCCAGCTCCTCAACTGGCAGCTTCATTAAATAGTACCCGCCAAAGGCCTGCAATGCTGTAATTGCTGCAAAGGGAGCACTCTTTGACAAAAGCAAAGTTTGAAGGAGAAAATTATTTTTTAAAAAATCATTATTTCTAACCATGTGAATGTCTGGACTGTATTTTCTTGTTCAAAGAATTTTATTGATTTTATAAGAACAAAAATATACAGTACATTGTTAGAAACATTTTGTTATATACACAATAATGTTGTAAATATTACGATTTGAGTTTAACAAATTTCAATTCAGGTCTAGTATCAAGTCCAATAGGACGATTGCATACAGGAATACGATCAGAAGTACTGTAGGCATACTAACTATATACAGTATAATTAAAATTGAAAGATAAAGGGGAGGAGGGGGTCGGAGGAGTCAGCGTATGACAGGATTGGTTAGAGAAGGGAGATAAGGGGGTAGGGAGGAGGGGTGGGGAGCTGAACGGAAGTGTCATCGGTCTCTTATGGGAAGTAGTTTGGAGAACGTTATGAACAAATATAGGATATTTTAGAGTGTCTGAGGGGAAGAAGAAGTTCCAAGGAAACCATTTATTTTTGTATTTCTTAACTATTTGTTTCTAACAGCAAAGGATAGTTCATAGCATTGTGGGTAGCGATTTTTTCGAGAAGAGTGCAAAATGTGGGCGGTTGAGAGTCCCGCCACATTGAAGCAATGAGTTTTTCGCAGCAAGGAGGATATGGGTAACCAGGGGTCTATATTGAATGGGAATCGAATCTAACCCTATGAGAAGTATGACCAGTTCTGGAGTTAGAATGATATTACTATTTGTAATATCTGTGATTAAGAGTTGAGTTTCTCCCCAGAATGATTTCAAGTGTTCGCAGTTCCAAAAAATGTGGGAGATATCTCCAATTTCGAGACAACCACGCCAGCAGAGTGGGGAGTATTCCTTATTTATTTGATGGAGACGTAAAGGGGTGTAGTACCATCTTGTAAGAATTTTGTATTGGGTCTCAATCAACGCCGAGCAGGGTATAAAGGTATGAAGTTTAGAAAGTGTTTCGCCCAAGGCTTCAGTAGGGATGAGGGATTGTAACTCCTTTTCCCAAGCGTACAAGTTGGAAGTTTTAGTGAAGGTCGAATCTGAGTTCACAAGCTTGTAAATGCTTCTAGTACTCCAAAATACAGGGCTATGGTGGAATTTAAACATCTGAACGATGTTCAGAGGTAGGTGAAAGTTAAGTTTCCTTTTGCATGTGAGAGAGTTGATTTTTTCCCAAGTTCGAAGTTCATCGTCCTCCAGTTGATATGTTGAAGGACTGTATTTTCTATTCATTTTGCAACTCATTTGATAAAAGTATGAGTGTTCATGGAAAACACAAAATTGAACAGTAGTGTACTTACGTGAAGCTTATTTGTTACAGATCTTCCATCTGCAATTCTACCCAATGTGAACATACTCTAAAGATTATATAAAAGCATTACTTTGTGAAATGACCATAAAATCGCTATTTTGACATATGAAGTTTATTATTATCACTGCACCATTTAAGCCATGGCGCTTTACATGTAACAAGTACAAGTACAATGATCATGAACAGTACAAGGCGGAGACAGGTATAGGTGAGAGAGGACCCTGCTCACGAGGGCTCACACTCTACAAGGGATGGGTGGGAATACAGCAGGAGAGGGTAGAGCTGGTCGTGCAGCTGTATAATGGACTGAGGATCACTGCAGGTTGTAGGCTTGTTGCAAGATGTGGGTCTTCAGGTTCCTTTTGAAGGTTTCCATGTTAAGTGAGAGTCTGATGTATTCGGGCAGTTTCACTGCACATTGTCCTATATGTATGTGCACATTTGCTATATTGTGTGAATTTGTCTGATTGTGTACCTGCAGATTGGACCAGATATTTTACCGACCAATGCATGGCTTGCGATGGTGCTTGATACCCTGCTAAGTATTGTCAATAGTCAATACTATCCCAAGGGTAGAATCTTTCCTTGGTTCCAACACGTAAGTTTAATGTAAATGTCTGTATAATACAATTTACAATTTCTCTTCATTTACAGTGCAGAGTTTGAGGTTTAACTACTTTAGTTCATGGTTTTGAAATCTCTCATTTTTTTTGTCACTATCTAGTTTCTTTGTTTTAATACGTTTTTCGATAAATGATCTTTCGGATACTGTTGTTGCAAAGTCTTAACAATGAACTCCTGAGACACTTATATATTAACCCTTCACGACCCATGAGATTGTACAACATCATGGGCCGCGGTAAGGTGGGTTTGATATGAGCTCTGGCGTGGAGCTCACATCAAACACCCGACATCTCAGCTGATCTCATCAGCTGAGATGTCGGGCTAACAGAACCAATCAGATCTGGGATCCAATCGGTGCTGTTAACCCTTTGGATCCCACCATCAATCACTGACAGCGGAATCCAAAGGTGCAGTGGCGGGGAACGCTCTGTCCCCGCCTGCATCAGAGACCCAAGATCTTATTGCGGGATCTCTGATGCTCACTTGAGAGCCCGGTGTCCTGGCTAGACCCCGGAAGCTGTCACAGAGCACTTCCGGGTTGTGGTTGGCAGGCACTGGATGGTGCAGCAGGGTGCCTCTCCAAGACGCAGTGTAAAAATAAGAATTAATTTTTAAATAAAGTTTTTAAAAACCTGTAAAAAAAGACATAAAAGTTCAAATCACCCCCCTTTTCCCCCATTCACAATACTATTAAAAAAATAAAAAATACACGTTTGGTATCGCCGCGTTCAGAATCGCCCGATCTATCAATATATCTAACCAATTAATGAGAGCCGTAAACTGCGTAACGGAAACAATGGTCCAAAAGTCAAAATTACGTTTTTTTTGAACGCCGCAACATTACTGTAAAATGCAATAACGGGCAATTAAAACATCACATCCACCCAAAAATTGGTATCATTAGAAACGTCAGCTCAAGACACAAAAAATAAGCCGTCACTCAGCCCCAAATCCCGAAAAATGAGGACGCTAGGGGTTGCAAAACATGGCGCAAAAAGTGCCAGTAAAGGTATACATGTTTGCATGACTCACCGAACAGGACATAAAAACATTGAAAAAACTCACCAAAAATTTGCCAGGTAAATACCCATTGCACTTAGCAGCAGCTGCCAGCTCCTCTGAGAGGCAACACAGGTGTCTGTATGCCGGTACTCAATCACCTGCAACCCACAGTGGGGGCGGTTGTGGCACCAGCGTCCGGCCATGCTGTCAGGGAGGTGACTGGTGGCATTTAAAGACACGAGGTTACCATAGGGTTCTGCCACTCATGGTGCATGCAAGGCATAGTGTCAGAGCAGCCTATTGGTCACGCCCTTCTATTAGATCAGGCGGGCTGCTCCGCACTGATTACATGCCTCACAAAATGACAGACGCCCCCCAGAGGGCTCAGCCTCAAACTGCAGATAAAAAAAAAAAAAATTTCATCTTTAGTGTTTTATTGCATTTTTTTTTAATCTGCAGTTTGAGGCTGAGCCCTCTGGGGGGCGTCTGTCATTTTGTGAGTAAGATTCATTCATGGGCTAATATATAATGAGATTTTTTTATTTGGGAATTGGTCTTCTTGATGCCTCTGTACAGGAGCATGCTACCATTTTTGTCAGACAGAAAAAAAAAACAATTTTCTTATCAATTAATGCAAATTTGCACTTCACTAAGGAAGTTGAGAAACTCCCGTGCCACATTTAAGCAGCTTCCTCAAAGTCATAATCGCTTTCCTACAAGCTTTTAATATAACTAAGGGATTTGTGCCAGATCAGAACCCCAAACTACAGACGCTGCGTTTCGGGGTACCTGCCCCTCATCAGTGTAGTGTGTGGGATATTCTGATCTGGCAGAGTGAGTGGGCTAAGACAAGGTCTGGGAACTTGCTCTCAACCTTATGGAGAGAGCGAAGTAGGTGAGGAGATTGTAAGCCCTTCCCTCCTCTCAGATATATGCATATATGCAAATTTGCACTTCACTAAGGAAGTTGAGAAACTCCCGTGCCACATTTAAGCAGCTTCCTCAAAGTCATAATCGCTTTCCTACAAGCTTTTAATATAACTAAGGGATTTGTGCCAGATCAGAACCCCAAACTACAGACGCTGCGTTTCGGGGTACCTGCCCCTCATCAGTGTAGTGTGTGGGATATTCTGATCTGGCAGAGTGAGTGGGCTAAGACAAGGTCTGGGAACTTGCTCTCAACCTTATGGAGAGAGCGAAGTAGGTGAGGAGATTGTAAGCCACTTCCCTCCTCTCAGATATATGCATATATGCAAATTTGCACTTCACTAAGGAAGTTGAGAAACTCCCGTGCCACATTTAAGCAGCTTCCTCAAAGTCATAATCGCTTTCCTACAAGCTTTTAATATAACTAAGGGATTTGTGCCAGATCAGAACCCCAAACTACAGACGCTGCGTTTCGGGGTACCTGCCCCTCATCAGTGTAGTGTGTGGGATATTCTGATCTGGCAGAGTGAGTGGGCTAAGACAAGGTCTGGGAACTTCCTCTCAACCTTATGGAGAGAGCGAAGTAGGTGAGGAGATTGTAAGCCACTTCCCTCCTCTCAGATATATGCATATATGCAAATTTGCACTTCACTAAGGAAGTTGAGAAACTCCCGTGCCACATTTAAGCAGCTTCCTCAAAGTCATAATCGCTTTCCTACAAGCTTTTGATATAACTAAGGGATTTGTGCCAGATCAGAACCCCAAACTACAGACGCTGCGTTTCGGGGTACCTGCCCCTCATCAGTGTTGTGTGTGGGATATTCTGATCTGGCAGAGTGAGTGGGCTAAGACAAGGTCTGGGAGCTTGCTATCAACCTTATGGAGACAGCGAAGTAGGTGAGGAGATTGTAAGCCACTTCCCTCCTCTCAGATATATGCATATATGCAAATTTGCACTTCACTAAGGAAGTTGAGAAACTCCCGTGCCACATTTAAGCAGCTTCCTCAAAGTCATAATCGCTTTCCTACAAGCTTTTAATATAACTAAGGGATTTGTGCCAGATCAGAACCCCAAACTACAGACGCTATCAATTAAAACATCCCTGGTTGTGTAAAGTGGACGTGTCATTATCACTAATTTTAATGTGCTAGGGTAGAATAGGGAGGTAATAAATCTATTGGGTTTTTTTTCTATCTGCAGTGTGTGTATTATAGAATGAGTTGACTACGGTATATAATCATGATATGCAATGCTGTCTAATAATGAAGCTCACTGCAGCAACTGTTGCCTCACTTTTTATTGGAGCTGCCAATCAATAATAGAATCTCCTACCTCAGGGACCTTAGCTAGACTTAACCTAAGCTACTAGATAAAACCTGCTACTTGCATACTGGGACTTTAGGGGTATGTGCCCACAGGAAGGTTTAGTGGCGTTCAAACCGTCAGTAAACCACTGGAAATTATCAGTTCTGAGCTCTGAAGTCTCCAGCTGTTTTCCGGCGTTTTTTTCAGCGTGTGCACAGCGTTTTTCAGTCAGTTTTTCCAGCGGTTTTTCTGGCGGTTTTCTATGGAGGATTTTGTTCATGGAACCGATCAAAAACCGCTGAGAAGAATTGACATGCTGTATGCTGCTAAACCGCTGGGAAACCGCTCAACCGCGGGCAGATCCGCTCACATAAACCGACTATGTGTGCACAGGGTTTTCTAAATTACATAGGGTTACTTGTAAGTCCTAACGCTGCTTAGGATTTACATAAATTTAAATAAAACCCATGCTAAACCGCCGGCGATTTTCGCTGCTAAACCGACGTTAAACCTTCCTGTGGGCACATACCCTAGTAGCTGTGAGGTAGCGCATGCCCAGGGCACACGAAGGACTCGCTTGGCAAAGGGATTTTGACACAAACACCGTGTTTGAAAAAGTAACACAACACTGTGTGCAGAATTATTAGGCAAATGAGTATTTTGATCTCATGATAGTTTGTATACATGTTGTCCTACTCCAAGCTGTATTGGCTTGAGAGCCAACTACCAGTTAAGTAAATCAGGTGATGTGCATCTCTGTAATGAGGAGGGCTGTGGTGTAATGACATCAACACCCTATATAAGGTGTGCTTAATTATTAGGCAAATGCCTTTCCGTAGGCAAAATGGGTCAGAAGAGAGATTTCTGAAATGTCCAAAATTGCGAGATGTCTTGCAGAGGGATGCAGCAGTCTTGCAATTGCCAAACATTTGAAGCGTGATCACCGAACAATCAAGCGTTTCATGGCAAATAGCCAACAGGGTCGCAAGAAGTGTGTTGGGCAAAAACTGCGCAAAATAACTGCGCATGAATTTTGGAAAATCAAGCGTGAAGCTGCCAAGATCCCATTTGCCACCAGTTTTGCCATATTTCAGAGCTGCAACGTTACTGGAGTATCAAAAAGCACAAGGTGTGCTATACTCAGGGACATGGCCAAGATAAGAAAGGCTGAAAAACTACCACCTTTGAACAAGAAACATATGATAAAACGTCAATACTGGGCCAAGAAATATCATAAAACTGATTTCTCAAAGGTTTTATGGACTGATGAAATGAGAGTGACTCTTGATGGGCCAGATGGATGGGCTAGAGGCTGGATCAGTAAAGCGCAGAGAGCTCCACTCCGACTCAGACGCCAGCAAGGTGGAGGTAGGGTACTGGTGTGGGCTGGTATCATCAAAGATGAACTTGTGGGACCTTTTTGGGTTGAAGATAGAGTGAAGCTCAATTCCCAGACCTACTGCCAGTTTCTGGAAGACAACTTCTTCAAGCAGTGGTACAGGAAGAAGTCAGTATCGTTCAACAAAAACATGATTTTCATGCAGGACAATGCTCCATCACATGCATCCAACTACTCCACAGCGTGGCTGGCCAGTAAAGCTCTAAAAGAGGAAAATGCACGCAATGTTAATCATAAACAGATCAAGCAACTGACAGAATCTATGGATGGAAGGTTGTTGAGTGTCATCATAAAGAAAGGTGGCTATATTGGTCACTAATTTTTGGGGGTTTGTTGTTTTGCATGTCAGAAATGTTTATTTCTAAATTTTGTGCAGTTATATTAGTTTACCTGGTGAAAGTAAACAAGTGAGATGGGAATATATTTGGTTTTTATTAAGTTACCTAATAATTCTGCACAGTAATAGTTACCTGCACAAACAGTTATCCTCCTAAGATAGCCAAATCTATAAAAAAAAACACTCCAACTTCCAAAAATATTAAGCTTTGATATTTGAGTCTTTTGGGTTGATTGAGAGCATAGTTCTTGATCAATAATAAAAATAATCCTCTAAAATACAACTTGCCTAATAATTCTGCACACAGTGTATATACAGCAGTTTATTTACACCTCATAAACTGCATATTTCACATATATATCAGAATATTATTCACAGTTCACATAACCGTAGGTCACATATCACATGTACACTTTAGAAGACATTCATATTCTATATACACAGGAGCACTGATCACAGCTCCATAGAACAACAGGAGCACTAATTCCAGCTCCATAGAGCAACTAATAACCGTTTTTTTTGCGGTTACAGCTGCGTGGCCTTATATACACTTTACACGTCATACATGGCAGTATTTACATAGCCCATTATACATTCACATAATATACGAGACCTATACAGACCTGCAGGGATCCGGTACACAGCCAGTACACCCCTGTTCACAAAGGCCACACAGTCTCAGACAGGCTGCTACACTGTACAGAGCCTCCACACATCTCATACATTGGTCAACGGGACCCTTACGACCTTACAGTCGGTCCCAATGGCGGTTACGGCCGCCTGGCCTTTGAGACATCCCCAGCCTCTCACATGCTACATAACATACAATCTATTGTGAGGCTACATGGACTCCAACCCATCACAGGGCCCATAAACATACACATACAGTCCATCATTATACATCCATGGACTACAACCTATTCAGGCCCAGTCCAGGGTTTAGTATGTTGAGCTACAGGGTAAACCAAGCGTCCCCAAGGACTTCTTATTAAGTGCTATTCAGGTCGCCAGCCATGTCCAAGCCTTACCATCCATCTCAGGCAGACCTCCGGGACCGAGGCTGCGCAGAACACGCAAGAGCAAGACCCTCCAGGTTTGGCCAGTCATAGTAACATAGTTTTTAAGGTTGAAGGAAGACTTTAAGTCCATCTAGTTCAACCCATAGCCTAACATGTTGATCCAGAGGAAGGCAAAAAAAACCCCATGTGGCAACACTAATCTCCACATTGGGGGAAAAAATTCCTTCCTGACTCCAGATACGGCAATCAGACTAATTCCCTGGATCAACGCCCTATCAAAGAATCTAGTATATATAACTGGTAATATTATAGTTTTCAAGAAAGGCATCCAGGCCCTTCTTAAATGTTAGTAGTGACTCACTCATTACAACATCATGTGGCAGAGAGTTCCATAGTCTCACTGCTCTTACAGTAAAGAATCCGCGTCTGTGATTATGATTAAACCTTCTTCCCTCCAGACGTAGAGGATGCCCCCTTGTCCCAGTCTCAGGCCTAAGAGTAAAGAGATCATTAGAAAGGTCTCTGTACTGCCCCCTCATATATTTATACATTATTATAAGATCACCCCTAAGCCTTCGTTTTTCCAAGCTAAATAACCCCAAGTTTAATAACCTGTCTTGGTATTGCAGACCCCTTAGTCCTCTAATAACTTTTGTCGCTCTTCTCTGGACCCGCTCTAGTTCAGCTATGTCTTTCTTATACACCGGAGACCAGAATTGTACACAGTATTCTAAGTGTGGTCGCACTAGTGACTTGTATAGAGGTAAAATTATGATCTCCTCATGAGCATCTATGCCTCTTTTAATACATCCCATTATTTTATTTGCCTTTGCAGCAGCTGCCTGACACTGGCCACTAAATGTGAGTTTGTCATCTACCCATACACCCAGGTCTTTTTCAGTGACAGTTTTGCCCAGTGTTTTACAATTAAGCACATAATTATACCTTTTGTTTCCTCTGCCCAAGTGCATGACTTTACATTTATCCCCATTAAAGCGCATTTGCCATTTAGCAGCCCAAGCTTCTAGTTTACATAAATCCTCCTGTAATATAAAATTGTCCTCCTCTGTATTGATTACCCTGCAGAGTTTAGTGTCATCTGCAAATATTGAGATTCCCAACTCTAGGAGCCATCACAACCTGATGTCTTCTGGCCTCAGGCTCACACTGAAGTCGGAGGGACAGGTGTCTCCCACATGGAGAGGACAGGTTTCCCTCCACATCCCAGAAGGATGGGACTCCTCTGACTCACATCCTCACATCTCAAAGGATCTGATCTTTCTGCCTCTCTCTGTCTCACAGCACTAGACAGCTAATATCCTGCCTGGCACACCCACACCTGGGTCGCTGTGATCAATCAGCACATCCACACTCAGACCTAGGTGCAGTTAACCCTGTTTGTTTTGCTGGACCTGACTGGTGCAATCACACATACACACACACACACAGGTCCAAATGACGTCAACCCTGTGTGCACGGCTCAAGGCGCATGCGATGTATACTGGCCATGGGCTATCATGCCGGTCATACCTCACACGGCTCACTGTTGCATAGCAAATAATGAAATTGATCAGCATGAAACAGTGATTCAACAGTGATTACCGTATCCTGCGGTTCTTGACCGAGACCTGAATAGAGGCCGCACAAGCTGAGCAGCTGAAGAACCTTCCACACAATTAACTCAAGGACCTTTCATGTCATGTAATCAGTCCCATGTCCTGAAAACTCTTTGCATTACTAGTGTTGAAGGTCCTTCCACTGCTTAGTTCATGCAGCCCCTTTTGAGGTGCCTGTAGTTTTTTCTCCTGCTTTGCACTGATCACATAGATCAGTGTACAGCAGGAGGATAGAGAACAGTTCTCTCTGATTTGGTGAAGGACACTGTGTCATCTTTCTCATCTATCACAGAAAGCTAAGCTCAGAGCTCTCAAATATAAGACATATATAATAATGTGTCTTATAGTCAAAAAATGTGATGTGATATGTAGCACAAGGGTACAACTTCGATAGTGACAACCAACGAGGCTGGGATTGGACCGTGAGTTGAAGGGGGCACTGCACCTCTCTGTACTTAGCCCCTACCCCTGTAACCACAAGTTTAGTGGTATCAATATCCTCAGGACACAAATACCACTGAATAGAATGGTGAATTAGGGAGCAGAAGGCACCGTGATCCACCATTCAACCTGCAAAACAAGAAATGGTGGGTAGTTCGTTTTTTGCTTTTTTAAATAATTAATATTAATAAATAATAATATTTTAATAATTTTTAATGTCAGTATTTGTAGAGGCCATCAAAAGGAATGGGGACCTGGTGGGGCCAATCGTACATTGTAGGAGGTTGGTGGGGGCCAATCATACTGATTGGGAGGCTGTTTAAGGCCAATGATACTGCTTGGAATGCTGTTAGGGGCCAATCATACTGATTGGAGATGATGGGAGCCATACATACTGCTTGGGAGGCTGCTGGGGGCCAATAATACTGATTGGAAGGCTGCTGGGAGTCAATCATACAGATTGGGAGGCTAGTGAGACATTCTGAGGGCCATCATACTGAGTAGGAAGCTGTGGGGAATCCCGTACAAAGCAAGAGTCTCTCATATTGAGTAGAGGTCTATGGAACCCTCAGGCTGTTTAGGGTGCTCTCAGTCTGTGTGGGAGCGGTACAGATCCTCATTCTGTGTGGAGGGCCTTATAATGACTACGGAGTTGCTGGGCCCTGATACAGAGTAGGTGCTCTGGGGCTCTCATACTAAGTGGGTGCAAATTGTAGAAGGAAGAAAAATATTATAGTAAAATAGTATCCCGAAAGCTTGCTATATTTACCATCTTTTCAGTTAAAAGGCATCAACCACTGAGAACTCTCAGATTCTAATATTTTTCTATTCTATCTACTGGCTTACACGGTACAAACATTTTTTACCTTATTAGAAGGAAGTAGTCATGTGTAAGTTGGACGCCAGAGAAGATGCCAGAGAGCGTGATCGTTCTTAGGGTAGTTTAATCTTATCACAACGCTTTTCGGGGATCATGCTCGCCTTCAACCTGATGAAGGCAGGAATGACTGCTGAAACGCATAGTGATATGATTAAACTACCCTAAGAATGATCACTCTCTCTGGCATCTTCTCTGGCGCCCGACTTACACACTACTACTTCTACAATTTGCATTCATTTATCTCTCCTGGGGAATTAGTGTGCGGTGCTGCCGGTGAGAAGACCATCGAGAGGATTAACTTTGAGGGCCTTGCTCACATGACCTGCGGTGACGTCACTGCCACGTGAGCTGCCGCGTACCCGGAATTGCCTGGCCCAACTCTGTGTGTGGCAAACCCCACATGCTGCAGCTGCTGGTTGTAGGGGCAGTACAATCAGGACAGGTTAGTGGCTTTCTAAACCCCCCCACTAGACCTCCAGTTAATGCCCTTAGGAGCGCCCCTCCTGTCTATTTGTCTCATACTAAGTGGGGCATAATACTGACCTGATGCTACACTGTATGTATGGGGTAATATTGTGTGGGGGATTCACTGTGGGGATGCTTTAGTGTGTGTGTGTGGGGGGCATGTTTAGGAATATCATAGTTCAAAATGGCCAAAAAAGATGTAATGCTGATGCAAACACGGGACGTCAATAGGGATATACAGAGCCAATTATATGGATGCACCTAAATAAATGGTAATGGTAAATGGTAATATCAATTTCATAAGAAAAACAATGGTGTGCTTGGCTTTAACGTAACTTAATTTTTTCATGAGTTATTTACAAGTTTATGTAAAAGACAATTTTGGGAGCGCATTATGAAGACTGTTTTTAGAAGGTGTATTTTTCAGGGGGCTGAATGGCCACTCACCACGTTGGTTGTGCACCCCTGCACAACTCCGGTTGAGGGCCTGCTTGGTTGCCTCCTCCGTGGAGGTGTTTGTGTGGCTGCCAGCCGCGATCACTGCCACTCCCTGGATACTTCCTCTTTGGTCACATGACCGGGCAAAGCCTACAAATACGTCACCGCAGGTCCTTAAGCGGTGTTAGCGATGTATGGCTGGCCAGGTCCTATCTAATAGGACCTATTTACTATTTCGAAGACCCAGAGCAGCTCCTGCCAAACTCCCCACGGGGAATTAGGTAACTGCATTTAGAAGTTTATGACCACTTGTAAAATGTGTTCAAAGTGCTGCCCATTGTGTTGGATTGTCAATGCAACCCTCTTCTCCCACTCTTGACACACTGATAGCAACACCGCAGAAGAACTGCTAGTATCCTTTGTTTCTGATGCTGCACATCTTGTATCTTCATAGCATAGACAATTGCCTTCAGATGAGTGATGAGGCAAACTTTTTTGTGAATGGTGAAACTAACAAACAAAACCACTACTATTGGTCTGATACTAACCCACAGTGGATAGATCCCTCCAAGACTGTTGGAACACAAAAGTTGATGGTATGGTGTGGTATATGGGGAACAAAGATAGTGGAGCCATTCTTCATCAATGGAAACCTCAATGCCACTGGATATCTGAAATTGCAACATGATGATACATGATGTATTCAGAGCATTTTAGAGTAGCAACATCCTCGTTACCACCTATCATAAAAAGCCTCACCACAGCTATTTAGGTACGTCAATGGCAACATTTATTACACGGCTAAAGTCCCTATTTGACCATGTGGGTAGTTTTATATATTGTGTCTCAAGTGACAACATTTCTTTAAAGGAACATAATAATTGAAAGATTACCTATTAATCTGGATTGTCACACAGTCATTGGAAAGTGTATAAAGGTTACTGTGGGGGAAATAAATATTTGATCCCTTGTTGATTTTGTATGTTTGCCCACTGACAAAGACATAAACAGACTATAATTTAAGGGTAGGTTAATTTTAACATTGAGAGATAGAATATCAAAAATAAAATCCAGAAAATCACATTGCCTAAATTATATAAAGTTGTTTGCATTTTGAAGAGAGAAATAAGTATTTGATCCCTCTGTCAAACAAGACTTAATACTTGATGGCAAAACCCTTCTTGGCAAGCACAGTAGTCAGACGTTTTTGTAGTTGATGATGAGGTTTACGCACATGTCAGGAGGAATTTTGGTCCACTCCTCTTTGCAGATCATCTATAAATCATTAAGATTTTGAGGCTGTCGCTTGGCAACTCGAAGCTTCAACTCCCTCCATATGTTTTCTATAATATTAAGGTCTGGAGACTGGCCACTCCATGATTTTAATGTGCTTTTTTTAAGTCACTCCTTTGTTGCCTTGGCTGTATATTTTGGGTCATAGTCATGCTGGAAGACCCAGCCACAACCCATTTTAAAGTCTTGTTGGAGGGAAGGAGGTTTTCACTCAGGATCTTACGATACATGGCGCCATCCATTGTCCCATTAATGTGGTGAAGTAGTACTGTGCCTTTAGTGGAGAAACGCCCCCAAAACAGTGTTTCCACTACCATGTTGACTGTGAGGACAGTGTTCTTTGGGTCATGGGCAGACTGATCTCTCACCTTCCTCATAATCCTGGTTACCCCACGAGGTGAGATTTTGCATGGAGCCCCAGATCGATGTTGATTGACACTCATTTTGTATTACTTTGTTTTTCTTACTTTGCACCAACAGTTGTCTCCATCTCACCCAGCATCTTACTTATGGTTTTGTAGCCCATGCCAGCCTTGTGCAGGTCTAGGATCTTTTCCCTGACATCCTTAGAAAGCTCTTTGGTCTTTCCCATTTTATAGAGGTTAGAGTCTGACTGATTAATTGACTGTGTGACCAGGAGTCTTTTATACAGATGACAATTTAAGACAGCTGTCTATAACGCAGGTAACGAGTTGATAAGGAGCATCTAACTGGTCTGTAGGAGCAGAACTCTTAATGATTGGTAGGTGATCAAATACTTATTTCTCTCTTCAAAATGCAAATACAGTCATATGAAAAAGTTTGGCCACCCTTCTTAATCTTACTCTTTTTTTTTTTGTTTTGTTTAAAATTGTTTTTTTTGCAACAGCTATTTCAGTGTGATATATGCAATAACTGATGGACACAGTAATATTTCAGGTTTGAAATGAGGTTTATTGTACTAACCAAAAATGTGAAATTGGCACCTGTCATATTTTGAAACAATGCATAAGTATGGGCACCCTTCTGATTTTCATGATTTGAATACTCCTAACTACTTTTACTGACTTACTGAAGCACTAAATTGGTTTGGTAACCTCATTGAGCTTTGTACTTTATAGCCCGGTATATCCAATCATGAGAAAAGCTATTTCAGGTGTCCACTTGCAAGTTGTTCTCCTAATTGCATCTTCTCTAGGAGTGGCATCATGGGCTCCTCAAAACAGCTCTCAAATGATCTGAAAAAAAAAAGATTGTTCAACATAGTTGTTCAGGGGAAGGATACAAAAAGTTGTCTCAGAGATTTAACCTGTCAGTTTCCACTGTGAGGAACATAGTAAGGAAATGGAAGACCACAGGGACAGTTCTTGTAAAGGCCAGAAGTGGCAGGCCAACAAAAATATCAGAAAGGCAGAGAAGAAGAATGGTGAGAACAGTCAAAACAATCCACAGACCACCTCCAAAGAGCTGCAGCATCATCTTGCTGCAGATGATGTCACTGTGCATCGGTCAACAATACAGCGCACACTGCACAAGGAGAAGGTGTATGGGATGCGAAAGAAGCCATTTCTGCATGCACGCCACAAACAGTCGCCTGAGGTATGCAAAAGCACATTTGGACAAGCCAATTACATTTTGGAAGAAGGTCCTGTGGACTGATGAAACAAAGATTGAGATTGTTTGGTCATACAACAAGGCGTTATGCATGGCGCCACAAAAAAACAGCATTCCAAGAAAAACACTTGCTACCGACTGTCAAATTTGGGGGAGGGTCCATCATGCTTTGGGCTGTGTGGCCAATGACGGCACCGGGAATCTTGTTAAATTTCATGGGTCGCATGGATTTCACACAGTATCAGCAGATTCTTGAGAATAATGTTCAAGAATCAGTGTCAAAGTTGAAGTTACTTCGGGGATAGATCTTTCAGCGAGACAATGATCCAAAACACCGCTGCAAATCTACTCAGGCATTCATGCAGAGGAACAATTACAATGTTCTGGAATGGCCATCCCAGTCCCCAGACCTGAATATCATTGAACATCTGTGGGATATTTTGAAGCAGGCTGTCCATGCTCGGCGACCATCAAATTACTGAACTGGAATTGTTTTGTAAAGAGGAATGGTCAAAAATACCTTCATCCAGGATCCAGGAACTCATTAACAGCTACAGGAAGCGACTAGAGGCTGTTATTTTTGCAGAAGGTGGATCTACTAAATATTAATGTCACTTTTCTGTTGAGGTGCCCATACTTTTGCACCTGTCAAATTTTGAAATAATGCATATTTCACATTTTCGGCTAGTACAATAAACCCCATTCCAATCCTGAAATATTACTGTGTCCATCAGTTATTACATATATCACACTGAAATAGCTGTTGCAAAAAAAAATTAAAAAAAAGAAAAAAAAAAAAGAGTAAGATTAAGAGGGGTGCCCAAACTTTTTCATATGGCTGTACATTTATATAAGTTAGACAATCTGATTTTCTGGATTTTATTTTTGATACTCTATCTCTATATCTATAAATTAACCTAACTTTAAAATTACAGACTGTTCATGTCTTTATCAGTGGGCAAACTTACAAAATCAGCAAGGGATCAAATACTTATTTCTTTCCTCAAAATGCAAATACATTTATATAATTTACTTATGTAGAAAGAGGTGATCCGGTATTACCAAAGGAGATGCAGTACCGGGCAGTCAGACACAGGTGAGCTTAAATAGTTTTTTCTTGTTGATTTGCGGTATAAAATTTAGACAATGTGATTTTCTGTATTTTATTTTTGATGTTTTATCTCTCACTGTTAAGATTAACCCACCCTTAAAATTATAGACTGTTCATGTCTTTGTCAGTGGGCAAACTCACAAAATCAGCAAGGGATCAAATAATTTTCCCCCCACTACACCTGAAGGATGTTCAACATCCAAAAAGTCACCCCAAATGGCTAATACATAACAATAATGTAATAGTATACTTATGAAGAGAGAGATGTGTGTATACTTCCATGTCTGTCTTGTTTTTTATCTGGTTCTAATTATATGTCTAGTATTACAAATCAAGAATCATACATACGTTTACTTTATTTTCACTCACAAAACAGCACCAAATCTTATTTTTCGCCTTGCAATTTGCTAAGCATCAATTAAATTTCAAAAACTTACACTTTACCTTTGACGCTTAACTTGATGCCTTGCCAAGTCGTGAAGTCTAGTTTGCAGAAAATGAGCTGGCTGCTTTCCATTATGCCGTGATGGGAGAACGTAGCAGCAGATGGCTTGTTTCCTATAGAGGGTTAATTCATTTTAATGAACGATACCAAGACATAAATAACAAGGAAGACAAGTCCCAGGATACATTGCCTTAAATGCATCAAAACACCAAGCACCAAGAGGGTTCTATTCCATGCAGTCAGCATGTTTATTCCTCTGTTATATCGACTTCCATTCAAGACCTCAGTAGCCTTCTACACATTTCTTTGCAGTTAATCTCCATGAATCATCTAAGGCTTTGCATAAGATATCCTACCTAACAATATTTGTGATATCTTATATTAGGATATGTGTGATTTCATATGTAAGGATATGTACGATATTATATGCAAGAATATATGTGAGATAATATGTAAGGTTTTGTGTGATACCATATGTTAGTATATGTGTGATGTCACATGTAAGGATATATATGTAAAGATATGTGTGTTATCATATGTGGGGATCTGCATGATAACAAGTGAGAATGTGTGTTGTCACATGTAAGGATATGTATGATAAATGCAAATATATGTGTGAGTATTTATGTGAGATCATATGTAAAGATAGGTGTGAAATCATATGTTAGGATATGTGTGATGTCACATGTAAGGATATTTGACCTTATCATATGTAAGAATATATGTGATATCATAAGTGAGGATACATGTGATATCATATGTGGGGATATACGTAATATATGTTAGGATATGTGTCACGTCACATGTAATGATAAGTATGATATGTAAAATTAAGTGTGATATATGTAAGCATATATGCGAGATCATATGCAAGAATATGTGTGAAATCATATGTTAGGACATATGTGATATCACATGTAAAAATATATCATATAATATGTAAGGATATCTATGATATTATGTGTGCTATATGTGAGGGATATATATTGTATGTGAAGTTATATGTAATATCATATGTAAGCATATGTGTGATATCCTACTGTATGTGATGATATATGTGGGTATATAAGTGATAATGTAAGGATATGTGTGATATATGTGAGATCATACGTAAGGATATATGTGATATCTCACAGTATGTAATGATATGCATGATATCATGTAAAAATACGTGTGATATCATATTTAAGGATATACAAGTGAAGTGTTTCTTAATAATTTAGAATATCATCAAAAAGATAATTTATTTCAGTAATTCAATACGTAAAGTGAAACACATATATTATATAGCCATTACAAACCGTAATCTATTACAATTGTTTATTTCTGTTTTATGTTGATGATTATGGCTGACAATCAATGAATACCCAAAAGTCATTATCTCAGAAAATTAGAATAACTACCAAATAACTCCTGCAAATGTCAAAAATCGTCCTTTAGTTCAGTAGGCTACACAATCATGGGCAAGACTGCTGACTTGATAGATGTCCAGAAGGCAGTCATTCCACAAAGAGGGTAGGCCCACAAAAGGTCATTGCTAAAGAAGCTGGCTGATCAGAGAGTGCTGTATCCAAGCATATTAAAGTGAACCTGTCACCTAGTCAAATCACCCCAAGCTATCACTACCTGTCACTATCTGTCCCTTCACCTTACTATTACTATTCTAACTATCCCTCTCTCTCCTAAATGTGTGGTGTGAATGTGTTTTAAAAGCTTTTTATTACTTACTGCCTCCTATGATAATGACTGTAATGACTGACTACTGTTATTAGCCCTCCCGAGCGTCCTTTTTAGCTCCCTTTCGCCACCTCCAAGAGTTTTTATCATGCTCCGATGGGCGTGATATTGTAATTTCAATGTGCACCCCCCACCTGCCTCGGAGCCCTCTGTGCAGTTTTGGATATGACGTCGAACGCGTCATTTCCAGGACTGCGCAGTTGATACACCTAGAAGGTGTATCGCCCGACATCAAGCTGCGCATGCTCTGTGGAGCACATTACATCAGCTCATCTGACATAATGTGCTCCACAGGGTATGCGCAATGTGCAGCTTGATGTCGGGCGATACACCTTCTATGACACGTAGGCGGCATACCCGAAACTGCACAGAGGGCTCCAAGCTAGGCGGGGGCACACATTGAAATTACAATATCAGCCCATCGGAGCATGATAAAGACTCTTGGAGGTGGCGAAAGAGAGCTAAATAATGGTAGCCCCTGCTTCATTATCATAGGAGGCAGTAAGTAATAAAAAGCTTTTAAAACACATTCACACCACACATTTAGGAGAGAGAGATAGCTAGAATAGTAATAGGAAGGTGCAGGGACAGGTAGTGATAGCTTGGGTTGATTTAACTAGGTGACAGGTTCACTTAAATGGCAAGTTGAGTGGAAAGAAAAAGTGGGGTTGAAAAAAGTGCACAAGCAACCATGATAACCACAGCCTTGAAAGGATTGTTAAGAAAAGGCCATTCAAATATTTGGTGGAGATTCACAAGGAGTGGACTGCTGCTGGAGTCAGTGCTTCAAGAACCACCACACACAGACATATCCAGGACAATGGGCTACAACTGTCATGTTCCTTGTGTCAAGCCACTCATGACCAATAGACAATGGAAAAAGCATCTTACCTGGGCCAAGAAAAAGAACTAGACTGTTGCTCAGTGTTCGAGGTGTTATTTTCAGATGAAAGTAATTTTGCCATTCATTTGGATACCAAGGTCCCAGAGTCTGGAGAGGGAGTGGAGAGGCACACAATACAAGATACTTGAGGTCTAGTGTGAAGTTTCCACAATCAGTGATGGTTTAGGGAGCCATGTCATCTGCTGGTGTAGGTCCACTGTGTTTTATCAAGGCCAAAGTCCATGCTGCTGTCTACCAGGAAATTTTAGAGTCAACAATCTTTTTGGAGTTGGAAGTTTCATTTTCCAGCAGGACTTGGCACCTGTGCACACATTTTTGGGACAGACCAGGGACATCGGAGGGACAGCCGTCGTGGTGCGGGGGCATCATATATGTTAGGGTGTATCCTCCGCTGTCAGGAAGGGGTCTTGATAGGGCACTGAGAGTGTAAGAGAGATTTGATACCCGACACCGAATAACCATACCAATTGGGTTTTTTTATCCTTTTTGTGTGTTCTTGTCTGTTATCACCCGAGTTTGTATATATTTTTTGTTAATAAAGTCTTTAAAATGTAAAAAGAAATGGGTGTTTTAGAATTACTATCACCAGTCCACCCAGCCAAAAGTACCAATACCTGGTTTAATAACCACATTATCACTGTGATTGATTGGCCAGCAAACTTGCCTGACCTAAACACCATAGAGAATCTATTATGTATTGTCAAGAGGAAGATGAGAGACATCAGACCCAACAGTGCAGATGAGCTGAAGACTATTAAGGTACCGTCACACGCCGCCATATGGCTTCCATATCGGCGACAATTTGACGTGAGCACGCACATTTCGGGAACTTTTTTCAGATCGCAGTCGACCTGTCACACAGAGATCTTTCCAGCGTTCTATAGCGATCCTTCGTTCTGGAAATCGCCTGCAGAAGACCGGAAGCAATCTTCCCTTCACACATCGCCGTGTCACAGTACACAATTGTAGCAGTAATGTCGCCGTACTGTTTTGATAGGGGCGTGCTAGAGTGTTTTTCACCGCGCCCCTATCACTGCAATTGGTGGACGTAACTGCGTTCTCATTGGTGAGCCTTGCATGAACGCACGGGTCAACAAATAAGGTGCCTCAGACACGGCCAGCCAATCGGAACGCAGTATCACCCACCAATCACCGCAGATGCGACACGAAAAACACAACATCCAAGCACACCTACTTGATTTCTTTCACGATCACTGTGTACGTCGCCCTCGCCCTGTCACACGCCACCATGCGGTGAAATTGCCTGGTGGATGACGCCTGATTTCTCTGCAGTGTAGGGCAATCAGGCAACGCTCCACCGGCGATTTATTGCCGTTGAATCTCCCAGTCACACGCCACTACGCACAGGCGATGTGGTTTCCACATTGCCGAATTCGGGAATTGACAACCAAATTTCTGGTGATATGGCGGCGTGTGACAATACTTTTAAAGCTATTAAAGCAACCTGGGCTTCCACCTCCGCAGTGCCACCGGCTGATCGCTTTCATGCCATGGAGCAACTGATGCAGTAATTCATACAAGAGGAACCCCGACCAAGTATTGAATGCATTTACTGTACATGCTTTTCAGCTGGCCAACATTTATGAGTTAGAAATCGTTTCAGTTGACCTTATTTAATAATCTAATTTTCTGAGATGATGACTTCTGAGTTTTCATTGGCTATAAGCCATAATCATCAACATTTACAGAAATAAACAGTTGAAATAGATCAGTCTGTTTCTAATGACTCTAAATAATAGATGCGTTTCACTTTATGTATTGAATTACTGAAATTAATGATCTTTTTGATGATATTCTAATTTATTGGGTAGCACATATATGTGAGATCATATGCAAAGATATGTGTGAAACCATTTGTTTGGATATGGATATGTGTTATGTCACATGTAAGTATATGTGTGAAATGATATGTTAGGATATATGTGATGTCACATGTAAGGATATACATGATATAATTTGTAAGGATATGTGTGATATATTTAAGGATATATGTGAGATTATATGTAAGGATATGTGTGATATCATATGTTAGGATATGTGTGATGTCACATGTAATATGTACGATATCATGTAAAAATAGTTCTGATATCCTATGCAAGGATATGTGTGAAATCATATGTTAGGATATGTGTGTTGTCACATATAAAGATATATATGTGAGGATATATGTGATATCATAAGTGAGAATATATAATATCATCTGTTAGGATATGTGTTATGTCACATAGGCGGCCGTCACACGCTTCAATCTTGTGAGCGATATTGTTAGCGATCACATGCACGCGCGATCGCTAACAATATCGTTCACATCGTTCTTGAGCTGTCACACAGATAGACTCACCAGCGATGTGGACCAGCGAGATCGCTGGTAACCTTGGTACACATCCGGTTACTAGGCGCCGCGCGGCGCTTAGTAACCCGAAGTTTACCATAGATACCATCTCCCAGCATAGGCTCTGCCGCTGGGAGATCATTCATCGTGGTGTCACACACCACGATGAAGCAGATTGAACAAGCGTTTATTGCTTGATACGAGCTCCGGCTCACAAATCTGCGATCAAACAATCAAGCGATTTTACATTGTAAAATCGCTTGATTACACGCAGCGATGCACAAACGATATCGCTTAAGGCTTAAGCGATCAAAAAGCAGATCGCTTAAGCGATATCGTTCAAGAAATTGATGCGTGTGACGGCCGCCATAGAAAGATATGTATGATATCATGTAAAAATATGTGTGGTAGTATATGTAAGGATATGTGTGAAATCATATGTTAGGATATATGTGATGTCACATGTAAGGATATATTTGATATGTAAGGATGTGTGATATCGGATGCAAAGATATGTGTGATATCATTTGTAAGGATACATGTGATATGCTCTGTGAGGATATAATAATAATAAATCTTTATTTATATAGCGCCAACATATTCCGCAGCGCTTTACAATGTAGTGGTTAGAGTACAGAAATGTAATACAGTAAGTACAGTAATTACAGTAGAGAACGAATACAGTACAGTAATTGGATACAAAACAATAGGCATAGAATCAATGTAAAAAGAAAATACAATTAATATAGCAAGAAATTAAGGTGACCCTGCTCAAAAGAGCTTACAATCCACAACGGGATAGGGGTTGCACAAGGTACAGGGGCTTATTGCACTCATGGTCCAGGCATCTTGAGGAAATGGGGCATAGAAATAAGCTTACATGGATGGTCATCAGACAGTCTGTGTAGACCTTTTTGGTTTGGTGGAGTTTGTAGAAGAGTAATGTCAAGAGAGATAGCCCATTCACTATCTACAGTACAAAGGACTTCTATTAGGCAGTATGATAGGCCGCATTAAAAATAAGTGTTTTTAGGGATCGTCTGAAGCCATACAAGTTGTGGATAGTCCTGATTTCTTTGGATATGTGTGATATCATATGTAATGATATTTGTGGTATCATATGTTTGGATATGTGTGATGCCATATGTAAGCGTATGTATGATATCATGTAAGGATATATCTGATATCATATATTAGGATATATGTGATATCCTCTGTGAGGATATGTGTTAGGGCCACGTCACACACACAGATACATGTGCAGATATTGTTCGCATATCTCTGGTTGCAATGAAATCATGGACAAATTGTTCTATTTTGTGGCAGTGTACAAATGGAGCAATGTGTCCATGATTTCACTGCAGCCAGAGATCTGCGAACAATATCTGCACAGATATCTGTGTGTGTGACGTGGCCCTAATATATGTAAAGATATGTATGATATGATATATGTGAGGATATGTGTGATATCATATGTAATGATATGATTTTATATGTAAGGATATATTTTATCATATGTGAAGTTATATGTAATATCATAGGTAAGAATATGTGGGATATCATGTGTGATGATATATGTGGGATATACATGACATCATATCTGAGGATATGTGTAATAATCATATGGGAGGATATATGTGATGTCACATGTAAGGATATATATGTTACAGTCATATGAAAAAGTTTGGGCACCCCTCTTAATCTTACTCATTTTTTTTGTTTAAAATTGGGTTTTTGCAACAGCTATTTCAGTGTGATATATGTAATAACTGATGGACACAGTAATATTTCAGGATTGAAATGAGGTTTATTGCACTAACCAAAAATGTGAAATATGCATTATTTCAATATATGACAGGTGCAAAAGTATGGGCACCCTTCTGATTTTCATGATTTGAATACAGTACTCCTAACTACTTTTTACTGACTTACTGAACCACTAAATTGGTTTGGTAACCTCATTGAGCTTTGTACTTCATAGCCCAGTGTATCCAATCATGAGAAAAGCTATTTCAGGTGTCCACTTGCAAGTTGTTCTCCTATTTGCATCTTCTCTGAGGAGTGGCATCATGGGCTCCTCAAAACAGCTCTCAAATGATCTGAAAAAAAAGATTGTTCAACATAGTTGTTCAGGGAAGGATACAAAAAGTTGTCTCAGAGATTTAACCTGTCAGTTTCCACTGTGAGGAACATAGTAAGGAAATGGAAGACCACAGGGACAGTTCTTGTAAAGGCCAGAAGTGACTGGCCAACAGAAATATCAGAAAGGCAGAGAAGAATAATGGTGAGAACAGTCAAGAACAATCCACAGACCACCTCCAAAGACCTGCAGCATCATCTTGCTGGAGATGGTGTCACTGTGCATCGGTCAACAATACAGCGCACACTGCACAAGGAGAAGCTGTATGGGAGAGTGATGCGAAAGAAGCCGTTTCTGCATGCACGCCACAAACAGAATCGCCTGAGGTATGCAAAAGCACATTTGGACAAGCCAGTTTCATTTTGGAAGAAGGTCCTGTGGACTGATGAAACAAAGATTGAGTTGTTTGGTCATACAACAAGGTGTTATGCATGGCGCCACAAAAACACAGCATTCCAAGAAAAACATTTGCTACCCACTGTCAATTTGGGGGAGGGTCCATCATGCTTTGGGGCTGTGTGGCCAATGACGGCACCAGGAATCTTGTTAAAGTTGAGGGTCGCATGGATTCCACTCAGTATCAGCAGATTCTTGAGAATAATGTTCAAGAATCAGTGTCAAAGTTGAAGTTATGCCGGGGATGGATGTTTCAGCAAGACAATGATCCAAAACACCGCTCCAAATCTACTCAGGCATTCATGCAGAGGAACAATTACAATGTTCTGGAATGGCCATCCCAGTCCCCAGACCTGAATATCATTGAACATCTGTGGGATGTTTTGAAGCGGGCTGTCCATGCTTGGCGACCATCAAACTTAACTGAACTGGAATTGTTTTGTAAAGAGGAATGGTCAAAAATACCTTCATGCAGGATCCAGGAACTCATTAACAGCTACAGGAAGCGACTAGAGGCTGTTATTTTTGCAAAAGGTGGATCAACTAAATATTAATGTCACTTTTCTGTTGAGGTGCCCATACTTTTGGCACCTGTCAAATTTTGAAATAATGCATATTTCACATTTTCGGTTAGTACAATAAACCTCATTTCAATCCTGAAATATTACTGTGTCCATCAGTTATTACATATATCACACTGAAATAGCTGTTGCAAAAACTCATTTTTTTTGTTTAAAATTGGGTAAGATTAAGAGGAGTGCCCAAACTTTTTCATATGACTGTATATGTAAGAATATATGCGAGGATATGTGTGATATTAAGTGAGAATATATGTGATGTCATATTTTAGGATATGTGTGATGTCACATGTAAGGATATGTATGAAATGACATGTAAAAATATGTGAGAGATATTTAAGGATATCAGTGCATCTGAATATTTTTTGTTTAAAATTGGGTAAGATTAAGAGGAGTGCCCAAACTTTTCATATGACTGTATATGTAAGAATATATGCGAGATATGTGTGATATTAAGTGAGAATATATGTGATGTCATATTTTAGGATATGTGTGATGTCACATGTAAGGATATGTATGAAATGACATGTAAAAATATGTGAGAGATATTTAAGGATATTCAGTGCATCTGAATATCATCAAAACGTAATTTTTTTTTCAGTAATTCAATTCAAAAATGGAATTGCATGCATTACAGAGTGATTTATTTCATTTTTGCTCATTTCTGTAAATGTTGATGATTATGGCTTTCAGCCATGAAAAACCAAAGGTCATTATCTCAGAAAATTAAAGAAGGGAGGATGAAGGGTTAAAAACTGCGCTGCCGTATTTCATGAGACATCAAAGGGTGATTATAATATTGTTTTATTAGTCAACATGTTTCAGGGCTCCCTGAAATGCCCTGAAACATGGCAATGTGATATTGCCCTGAGAAAGGGTCCAGGGAGCCCTGAAAAACGTTTACTAATAAATCAATATTATATTCCCCCTTTGATATCTTGTGGAATATGGCAGCGGGGTTTTTAACCATTCATCCTCCCTATTCTATATGTGCCACGCTGGGGACTGCAACAGCCGTGATAAGCTTGTATAATGGTTGTAAATCTCAGAACCACACAAGGTGAAGCCTCTGATACCACCTCATGTTGCCCATGAATTGAATGGTCATTTCTCTACCATTAGCTATCTTCAACAGCATTTCAGAGAATTTGGCAGTACATCCAAGCGACCTTACAATCACTGACCACATGTAATCAGACCAGCCCAGGACCTCCACCTCCAACATTTTCACCTCCAAGAATGTCTGACACCAGTTAGATGGTTCGCCGCTGTAACAATTGGTTTGGATAACCAAAGAATCTCTGCAGAAACTGTCAGAAACTGTCTCCGGAAAGCCCATTTGCATGCTTGTTCTTGCGATCCTCATCAGTTTGTCCACTTGACAGTAGTTCACCATCATAAGCGACTTGAGTGGGCAAATGCTCGCATTCGATGGCATCTGACATGTTGCAGAGGTGTTTACTCATGGATGAAACCTAGTTTTCACTGTACAGGGCAGGTGGCAGACCAGCAATTCTTGGTCACACCAGATACTGACTTTTTTGACACTCCCACCTTCCCCCAGAACCCACCAATAGTGTAACAGTGCACATTTTAGAGCAGGGATCTCCAACTCCATGCCTTAAGGGCCGCACGCAGTGCAGGTTTTCAGGATTTCCTTAGTATTACACAGGTGATAATTTAATCACCTGCATTGGTGATGATTCCCATACTAAGGAAATCCTGAAAACATGACATGTTTGCGGCCCTCGAGGCCTTGATTTGGAGATCCCTGTTTTAGAGTGTATTTTATTGTGGTCAGCCTAAAGCCCCCATCACACATAATGACGCACCAACGATAGTGATAACGATATCACCTGGCCGGATCTCTGGTGCATCGTTTTCACATCGCTGGTAAGATGTCAAACAGGTGTTTCACCAGCGATGTCACCAACGACCTCAGCAACGATCCAGAATTAAACCGAGGTCGTTGGGAATTGTCACTCCATAGCGTAGCATTGAGATCGTTGGTCATCGTCACTTTCAAACACAATGATGTAGCGCTCCCAGCGGGAGCACAACGAGTGGAAATGACCCAGAGCAGTATGTAACGATCAACGATTTCACAGCAGGGGCCAGATCATTGGTACGTGTCACACATAACGACATTGTTAGCGGGATCATTGTTGCGTCACAAAATCTGTGACAGGACCTTAAGGCAGACCTGTGTAATAATCATTCTATCTTGATATGCCACACCTATGAGGTACCGTATATTGATTATCTCGCCAAAGGAGAATAGCTCACTAAGGCCCCTTCCACATCTGTGTTTCTGTCCGGATCCAGCAGATGCGGACAGAAATACGCATCTTCCGCCTATCGGTCACACTTATTGTACACTTGCGGCAAGCCCCATGCATTCTCTATGGGGCATGCGGCAAGTGTGGTATTGCCGCGATCCGGCAGTTGACCGCGTTTTTTTCGCGGCTGCAACTGCTGGATCGCGGCAATACCACACTTCCTGCAAGCTCCATAGAGAATGTATGGGGCTTGCCGCAAGTGTACAATAAGTGCGGCCGATAGGAAACACAGATGTGACAGGGGTCTAACACAGAATTAGACAATTTTTTTTAATGATATTTCAGAGGAAACAGACTTTTGTGTATATAGAAAAAGTCTTAGATCTTTGAGTTTAGTACATGAAAAATGGGAGCAAAAAGAAAAGCGTTTCTATATTTTTGTTCAGTTTGTGTAATATATATAAATATATATATTATGTTTCATCCAAAGAAGATCTCCAGCTTGTCCAGGTTGGTGATTAAAACATAACATTTATTGTAACTTATTGTCATCCGTAGTTAAAATCCAGAAACCACATACAGAAATTATAATTCCATGTAGTCCCCCTCCGGACTACGCGTTTCAGCACCTCTCTTGTGCCTTCATCAAGGTCCAAAGCAGAAGTGCTCAGAGAATGTATTTATTTATGTGGTCACTAGCTTTCAAATCCCATGTTAATTGGGTGTAACCCCAATTAGGTCTTTTACTTTTTTTTTTTTTTGGCAGATGAGGGAACCTAGTATATGTTAATTAATGCGTGATATATTTTATACAGGCTCTGAACATACAAAGTGGGGAATGCTAAACAAATTCCAACATTCTAAAACTTTACATATTAAAAACAGGATTAAAAGAGAATTATTTTGAGAAACAATTGACAAAGAAAGATCACAACGATATATTATTCTTGTATGAATCATTTTTTACCAATAGGTATAAACACATCAATATATCAAAAAAGATCATCACAATGTTAAAATATGGATCACAATAATAGTATATGTGTCATCTCTACACTAAATATTTTTTTTAGTACATAAAGGAATTGTTAATGGAATTGGTCTTATATTGTAAATATTAAAAGTTATGTTATATGTTCTGTCATATCTAAGTTTTGTATGAAAGAGAGAAAAAACACTTGGTTACAAAAAAAACAATTTTTAGTTACAAAAAAAGTCTCTTTTTTTCTACATTTTACTCCTTCTCCTTCCCTAATTGTTTTTAACAAATCCATTTAGTGTTTTATATGTAGGTTTTATAAGAAAAAGGAGGCAGAGGACAAAAAATATAAAATATATCACTCATTAATTAACATATACTAGCTTCTCTCATCTGCCAAAAAAAAAAAAAAAGATCTACCGTATATACTCGTGTATAAGCCGAGTTTTTCAGCCCAAAAATTGGGCTGAAATGTCCCCCCCTCGGCTTATACACGGGTCATACGGTATGCTGTGGGGGAAGGCTGTGACCGGGGCTAGAGGAGGCAGGAGGGGGCCGCAGTGACCGCAGGCGGTCACGTGGGGCCGCCTCATTAGTGCAATGAATATGCACGGCATCCCCCCGTCCATCAGCGGCGGGGGGATGCTGTGCATATTGCACTACACAGCCCCCCCTCCTTATTATGGGTCCCCCGGAGTAATAAACAGCCCCCCCTCCTTATCATGTTCCCCCCAGGCTGCGGCAGCTGTCAAAATAACAAACACTTTATACATCACCTTCCGGCGCAGCTCCTCCGCTCCTCCGCTCGCCGGCTTCTTCTTCCTTGTTGTGCCGGTGTCATGTGACCGGGCGCAGGAGATGACGTCATTTCCTGCACGCGGTCACAGAAGCCGGCACAACAAGGAAGAAGAAGCCGGCGAGCGGAGGACCGGAGGAGCGGAGGAGCTGCTCCGGAAGGTGCTGTATAAAGTGTTTGTTATTTTGACAGCTGCCGCAGCCTGGGGGGACATGATAAGGAGGGGGGGGCTGTATACTACCACTGGGGCTGTATATACCTCTGGGGCTGCCGTATACTACACTGGGGCTGTATATACCTCTGGGGCTGCCGTATACTACACTGGGGCTGTATATACCTCTGGGGCTGCTGTATACTACCACTGGGGCTGTATATACCTGTGGGGCTGCTGTATACTACCACTGGGGCTGTATATACCTCTGGGGCTGCTGTATACTACACTCGGGCTGTATATACCTCTGGGGCTGCTGTATACTACCACTTGGGCTGTATATACCTGTGGGGCTGCTGTATACTACCACTGGGGCTGTATATACCTCTGGGGCTGCTGTATACTACCACTGGGGCTGTATATACCTGTGGGGCTGCTGTATACTACCACTGGGGCTGTATATACCTCTGGGGCTGCTGTATACTACCACTGGGGCTGTATATACCTCTGGGGCTGCTGTATACTACCACTGGGGCTGTATATACCTCTGGGGCTGCTGTATACTACCATTGGGGCTGTATATACCTCTGGGGCTGCTGTATACTACCATTGGGGCTGTATATACCTCTGGGGCTGCTGGATGCTACCACTGGGGCTGTATATACCTCTGGGGCTGCTGTATACTACCAATGGGGCTGTATATACCTCTGAGGCTGCTGTATACTACCTCTGGGGCTCTGTATACTACCACTGGGGCTGTATACTACCTCTGGGGCTGCTGTATACTACCACTGGGGCTGCTGTATATACTTCTCTCTGGGGATGCTGTATACTACCTCTGGGGATGCTGTATACTACCACCGGGGCTGTATATACCTCTGGGGATGCTGTATACTACCACTGGGGCTGCTAGTATATACCTCTGGGGCTGCTGTATACTACCACTGGGGCTGTATATACCTCTGGGGCTGCTGTATACTACCACTGGGGTTGTATATACCTCTGGGGCTGCTGGATGCTACCACTGGGGCTGTATATACCTCTGGGGCTGCTGTATACTACCAATGGGGCTGTATATACCTCTGGGGCTGCTGTATACTACCTCTGGGGATGCTGTATACTACCACCGGGGCTGCTGTATATACCTCTGGGGCTGCTGTATACTAACTACTGGAAGCTGCTGCTGTATACTACCACTGGGGCTGCTGTATATACCTCTGGGGCTGCTGTATACCACACTGCTGGGGGCTGTATACCTGTGCTGGGGTCCACCCTCGGCTTATACACGAGTCAATAGGTTTTCCCAGGTTTTGGGGGCAAAAGTAGGGGGGTCGGCTTTTACACGGGTCGGCTTATACACGAGTATATACGGTAATTGGGGTTACACCCAATTAACATGGAATTTGAATCTTAGTGACCATATAATAAATACATGCTCTGAACACTTCTGCTTTGGACCTTGATAAAGGCACAAGAAAGGTGCTGAAACGCGTAGTCCAGAGGGGGACTACATAGAATTATACTGTCTGTGTGTGGTTACTGGATTTTAACTACGGATGACAATGTTACGTTTTGCTGGAGATTGAAGATTCCTAGGCAAACTTCCTGAGGAAGCTTTCTGTAGAGCTGTCCACTGTTTAGTCATCTGCTGTCAAGGAGCGTGGCAGCAGGCATGAAGTGCCTTTGTTCCCTGTCTGTCTCCCCTTCCCTCTTGTCTTATTTTTTGCATTGGTTGGAACTAGCGCTCTCACCGGCCATTCTCTATTGAGGGTTAACATCAGGGCCAGCGAAGGCCTTGGTTTCCTGCTTGTCGACGAGTTGAAAGAACTCATATAGGGACGGTAGTGAGATCAGGGCCCAGATGCAGGTGAGTGCAGGAGGTCACCTCTTTCCTATTCCCTATGTGCAGGGCCCTCTGTATTTGTACCCCCCAGTGTCACCCTGTCTGTTATTTTGTGTTGTGCGCCGGACATTGTTGCGTCTTGGTAGCTGAACATCCCCCTTAGCCCAAGCGTCACATTAGGAGTCTGAGTCAGTCCATTTTATACCGACTCCGACTCCACAGCCCTAGATATATAATAAGCATATTTTACTTTTAAACATTGCATGGTTTAAAAAAAAAAAGCATAGTTTGAAGATTACATCTGACTCCTGATTCAGTCCCAGCCAATTTCTCCCCAATCCACATTACTGATAAAATGTTTACACATAGTAATCAACCTAAGAGAAAACATACCTGACTACATCGACATCACACATCCAGGATCTGTTTTATGCCGCACATGCTTTTGGCTGCATGAATCTAATGATAAATTCCCTTTAAAATTCACACAGTAAAAAAATAAAAATGTAACACACCGTTCGTGTAAACTATATTGCTTATTTACACATAAATATCCCATAGGCAAGAGAAAAGGTTAATGGTCACAATAACTATCACTATAAAACCACAACTCATTTTCCTCTTCATAAAACAGATTACTTCTCCAGATTATTTCATCCCCGTGGAAATAATCCATCTGTTTGGAAGCCTTTTTCCCATAATAACACTGGCTATTCGCCAGCTATCACAGCAGCCCTCTACTTTAGAAATGGCCTTATGTGTTGTACATTGCCAAATATAATGAATTAATTGATATCTTTATTTATTTTAAAGTTTAATTTGGGTGTTAGTTATTCTGTACTTTTCAGTACTTTTCATTGGTGTAAGATACAATTTTAGTGTAATGGATCATTAAAATGTTTTTGTGAAACACCCCCTCGCTCACTGTTCTGTATCTCCTCCATTACCGTAAATACCGTTCACATTAGATCAGGGTGGTATCTTCAGTGTTTTTTTCAGTTACACTTGTTCAAGAAAAAGAAGGTTATGTATTTTAAAGGGGTATTCCAATCTGAAATTATTGATACATTTTAGCACAGTGGTGGTCTAACTCTTAAGGTGGGGTCACACGTGGCGATTCTGGCCGGCGATGTCGGAAGCGATGTGCAGGTGCACGCTCGCTTCCGACATCGCAGGCCAGCTGTCACACGGCACGACGTTGCCGGTGACGCGACGGCGATGTGGGCGGAGCCATCGCTCGCTGGGCTGGGCTCAGCCCAGCGAGCGATCCTCAGCAACGCTGCGATATAGGCTGGATCGCGCCGCCAACAGTGTCAGACGGCGCGATCCAGCCTAATCGCTGGTCACAGGTTGACAGGTTTATGAACATATTCATAAACCTGTCAACCTGCGACCAGCGATAATTTGCAGTTGCGTCGCGCTGTCACACAGCGCGACGCACTTGTGATATCGCCCGCGACATCGCTGTTACGTCACTTTTCGGCGATGTCACGGGCGACATCGCCACGTGTGACCCCACCTTTAGGGCCTCTACCTTTCCCTTCTCATATGCAAGCAAGGAGGACAAAAGGTGACGTAAGACCTCCATACACATTACACATCGCTTTCTCCCATTTCTTCTGTATGTGGGAGCATTTGGCTTAGATCAGCACTGTGTTCTCTGAAAGAATCGCTGTCAGTCTCCTCTAGAGACAACAAGAGGATCAACCACTGAAATTCTACAGGCTGGATCTTACTTTCCTCCCAACATCATCTATCGGGGAGAACCACGAGGCAGCCATACACATTAGACTGTTGGCTGAGATTGGGATGTTTGGCCCAGTTTATACTACTGGCGGCTATAGAATACAGGCTCTGCTATAGGTCTTCTTTAAGAAACAGCAGGAACTGTTGTCCACTTCTCCTTTTAAAATCTACCTTTCATTGTGCAGAAGTGCATGTTTGGCCAGGGTCTCCCATTCCGTTGATTGTTGAGTGTCCCAACAGTCCCCCACCAGTCTAACATTTATTACTAATTCAGTCTCTTGTCTCTCAAGTTTTACATAGTTGTAGTTTAATATGTTCATCTTCCCAGTAAATATGAGCATACACAGCTTTACAAAGCCGGCCCAACATTTGCCCCTATTCTGTCTTGTATTTGAACATAGTGATGCATTTATATTTAATATTTGCAATGATAGTCCTTGTGGACTTTACCTTAGGACTCCTTTAGGCGTCTGTTATCTTCGGTCCGATCTCTGATCACAATGCATGAACTGCACACATGTTTTCCGACCCGAGCGTGATTGACAACTTATTATATTTATATGAGGCTGTCATGCATGGGTGGAGAAACATTCGGCCAATCTGACCATTGTGATCTGAGATCAGACCAATGATCATGAACGTCTGAAGGAGTCATTAGTTATAGGCTAAAACTCAATTCCTTTAGAATCACAACAGTTTTGGATAATGATTGTTGCATTCATGTGGAGCTTATTTTTTGCCACTGACTTGTATATAATTGTTAGGCATTACTCCTTGGCTTTCAAATGATTTATTTAATCAGATTTAGAATATTAGCCATAATATAATTTTCCATAACACATTGGTAAAATATTATAGTGGTACTCTGGGTTCTCTAAATGCTGCATCATTTCTGCAGTTTCATCAGTGCTGCTTTCTCTGCCATGCACAGCCCACCGGCCTCCAAGTCAATTGAGATGCCACATATAATGCATTCTGTTTAGTGCCTCATCTGTGCCACATTGATTTTATATTATACTAGTAAAAAGGCCCGATGCAATTGCATCGGGAGCGCGGTGAAATGAATTGTGTGTATACAGGCGGCTGTGTGGGTAGCAGAGCATAGAGGCGAGTCAGTGGGTAGCAGAGTATAGAGGCGGCTCTGTGGGTAGCAGAGTATAGAGGCGGCTCTGTGGGTAGCAGAGCATAGAGGCGAGTCAGTGGGTAGCAGAGTATAGAGGCGGCTCTGTGGGTAGCAGAGTATAGAGGCGGCTCTGTGGGTAGCAGAGTATAGAGGCGGCTCTGTGGGTAGCAGAGTATAGAGGCGGCTCTGTGGGTAACAGAGTATAGAGGCGGCTCTGTGGGTAGCAGAGCATAGAGGCGGCTCTGTGGGTAGCAGAGCATAGAGGCGGCTCGGTGGGTAGCAGAGTATAGAGGCGGCTCGGTGGGTAGCAGAGTATAGAGGCAGCTGTGTGGGTAGCAGAGTGTAGAGGCGGCTGTGTGGGTAGCAGAGTGTAGAGGCGGCTGTGTGGGTAGCAGAGTATAGAGGCGGCTGTGTGGGTAGCAGAGTATAGAGTCGGCTGTGTGGGTAGCAGAGTATAGAGTCGGCTGTGTGGGTAGCAGAGTATAGAGGCGGCTGTGTGGGTAGCAGAGTATAAGAGGCGGCTGTGTGGGTAGCAGAGTATAGAGGCGGCTGTGTGGGTAGCAGAGTATAGAGGCGGCTGTGTGGGTAGCAGAGTATAGAGGCGGCTGTGTGGGTAGCAGAGTATAGAGGCGGCTGTGTGGGTAGCAGAGTATAGAGGCGGCTGTGTGGGTAGCAGAGTATAGAGGCGGCTGTGTGGGTAGCAGAGTATAGAGGCGGCTCTGTGGGTAGCAGAGTATGGAGGCTGCTCTGTGGGTAGCTGTGGGTAGCAGAGTATAGAGGCGGCTCTGTGGGTAGCAGAGTATGGAGGCTGCTCTGTGGGTAGCTGTGGGTAGCAGAGTATAGAGGCGGCTCGGTGGGTAGCAGAGTATAGAGGCGGCTGTGTGGGTAGCAGAGTATAGAGGCGGCTGTGTGGGTAGCAGAGTATAGAGTCGGCTGTGTGGGTAGCAGAGTGTAGAGGCGGCTGTGTGGGTAGCAGAGTGTAGAGGCGGCTGTGTGGGTAGCAGAGTATAGAGGCGGCTGTGTGGGTAGCAGAGTATAGAGTCGGCTGTGTGGGTAGCAGAGTATAGAGGCGGCTGTGTGGGTAGCAGAGTATAGAGGCGGCTGTGTGGGTAGCAGAGTATAGAGGCGGCTGTGTGGGTAGCAGAGTATAGAGGCGGCTGTGTGGGTAGCAGAGTATAGAGGCGGCTGTGTGGGTAGCAGAGTATAGAGGCGGCTGTGTGGGTAGCAGAGTATAGAGGCGGCTGTGTGGGTAGCAGAGTATAGAGGCGGCTGTGTGGGTAGCAGAGTATAGAGGCGGCTGTGTGGGTAGCAGAGTATAGAGGCGGCTCTGTGGGTAGCAGAGTATGGAGGCTGCTCTGTGGGTAGCTGTGGGTAGCAGAGTATAGAGGCGGCTCTGTGGGTAGCAGAGTATGGAGGCTGCTCTGTGGGTAGCTGTGGGTAGCAGAGTATAGAGGCGGCTCGGTGGGTAGCAGAGTATAGAGGCGGCTGTGTGGGTAGCAGAGTATAGAGGCGGCTGTGTGGGTAGCAGAGTATAGAGGCGGCTGTGTGGGTAGCAGAGTATAGAGGCGGCTGTGTGGGTAGCAGAGTATAGAGGCGGCTGTGTGGGTAGCAGAGTATAGAGGCGGCTGTGTGGGTAGCAGAGTATAGAGGCGGCTGTGTGGGTAGCAGAGTATAGAGGCGGCTGTGTGGGTAGCAGAGTATAGAGGCGGCTGTGTGGGTAGCAGAGTATAGAGGCGGCTGTGTGGGTAGCAGAGTATAGAGGCGGCTGTGTGGGTAGCAGAGTATAGAGGCGGCTGTGTGGGTAGCAGAGTATAGAGGCGGCTGTGTGGGTAGCAGAGTATAGAGGCGGCTCTGTGGGTAGCAGAGTATAGAGGCGGCTCTGTGGGTAGCAGAGTATAGAGGCGGATCTGTGGGTAGCAGAGTATAGAGGCGGCTCTGTGGGTAGCAGAGTATAGAGGCGGCTCTGTGGGTAGCAGAGTATAGAGGCGGCTCGGTGGGTAGCAGAGTATAGAGGCGGCTCGGTGGGTAGCAGAGTATAGAGGCGGCTCTGTGGGTAGCAGAGTATAGAGGCTTCTCTGTGGGTAGCAGAGTATAGAGGCGGCTCTGTGGGTAGCAGAGTATAGAGGCGGCTCTGTGGGTAGCAGAGTATAGAGGGGGTCAGTGGGTAGCAGAGCATAGAGGCGGCTGTGTGGGTAGCAGAGTATAGAGGCGGCTGTGTGGGTAGCAGAGTATAGAGGCGGCTGTGTGGGTAGCAGAGTATAGAGGCGGCTCGGTGGGTAGCAGAGTATAGAGGCGGCTCTGTGGGTAGCAGAGTATAGAGGCGGCTCGGTGGGTAGCAGAGTATAGAGGCGGCTCTGTGGGTAGCAGAGTATAGAGGCTTCTCTGTGGGTAGCAGAGTATAGAGGCGGCTCTGTGGGTAGCAGAGTATAGAGGCGGCTCTGTGGGTAGCAGAGTATAGAGGGGGTCAGTGGGTAGCAGAGCATAGAGGCGGGTCAGTGGGTAGCAGAGTATAGAGGCGGCTCTGTGCACACATTACACACAGCTGTGGGGCTGGTGTGGTATCCCCTCGTTGGTGACACATGATGCCCCGGGGCCGGCTCTGTTAGCAATGTGATGTTTGGCTGTGAGGGCGGATTAGTGTAGGCTCCTGGGCGGGGTGGGTGTAGGGCGGTGTGGAGACCATGTGCAGCATAACACAGAGGGTCCTGTGGACGTTGTGGGCTCTTTCCACCCCCGGCGCCGCTCTTACCCAGAGTGTGGGGTGTTGTTGAGGAGTCACGGAGCATCGGTGAGGCTGGTGGTTTGTGGGGGCGGCGGCTCCAAACACCGCGAGAGTGAGGTGAGATCTCGCGGTGTTTGGTGCAGACACAGAGGGGCTCTGGGGATAGGGGCAGGACGGGCCATGAGATGATCAATGCAGTGCGCGGCTGTGGGCGGGCTGGGCTCGCACTGTGTGGTGGGTTGTCGGAACTGGGCGGTAATTGCGGGGGAGCGGCGGGCGGTGCGTGGAGCGGGCAGGGTGTGTGGTGTCGGGTGGCAGCATTTTTGCGCTTCCTGCCAGTGTCAGCGGCTCGCGATGGCGCATGTTCGCCATCGCTCGCAGCGCATGATAGCGGCACAGTGGCCGGAAGCGCAAAACTGCTGATTATGTATATAGATTGTTAATATCATTTATTCATGAAGTTTTAGCATGTGGAGTTCCGCTGATCAGTCTCAAAAGCAGATACTTTCCCTTTGCTGCGATCTAACCAGTAATATACTCAATCGGAAAGGTTGGATTTACACTTGGTAGACTTTATTGCAGAAATTCGGAGACTGAAATTGGTGAAAAGCCATGTGCTTGTGGACAAAATAACCCAACTGGGATGAATGGAACCGATTTTCAGTCACAGAAATTTTAGCGACTGAAGAAAAACAAAAGATTTTCTGTGAAAGTGAATGGACCCTTTCTTTTCTTGATGACATGAATTTTGAGTTAAAGGGTTTTCCACTACTTATACCTCATAAATAAACATAAACATATCTCCTAGATTGATGCATTTTCAGCTATCTCTGCTCTGTATTTTTTTTCAGTCACTTAACATAATCAGCAGTTTTGAATGTTTAATCAGAGCAGAGATTGGATGGACAATCTTACAGAAAAGTGAGACCTGCAGCTTACCATTGGCCATTCATAATGTCACAGAATTGTTGTGAGATACAGTGCCAACATCAGAGGAGTGCTGTCATTGAAATTGTAAAAATCATAAGACCTATCCACCACCACACTGCACACATGGGATTAATTATAAGTGAGGGAAGTAAGAAGTGGTAACACTTCATTGAAGCAGCATTGTCTTGTGTGGACAAGTAATTGCAGTACAGGATTTCTTAGGATAAAGACAGCCAGTGTGAGATTCATTTACGCAGAGGCGGGGAACTGCTGGTGTTGAAAAAATGTACTTATACTGTTGGGCACCAGTAGACAGTTAGGGTTATTGAGGTTTGCATAGATTCTACAGTTATGGGAGTTATATTTTTAGTGTTATGAAAGAATGACAAACCAAACACATTTTTTTCATAATTTGTGCAGCCTGTTCAAGCTGAAGGCTTGGCTCTACGTTATAATTTGCCGGTGCTTTAAGGGGAAAAATATCCAATGAAAGAATTGCGTAACCCTCGCACTCGGCAAGAAAAAAGAACTTGAATATGGTTTTAGTATGTTTTATTGAGACACAGTAGTCAGATATTAGTTGTCATATCACAGTGACGTTTCGGCACGAACATAATAATGTTAATGCACTAACACGATACCATATAGTGTATACATGGACTTCTATGTATGTTTATTGAAATGTGGAATGATCATATTCTTATTTTGTTCTTTTATGTATATAGATAAAATCTTTGTCTGAAGAAGGCACATTATGTTCGTGCCGAAACGTCACTGTGATATGACAACTAATATCTGACTACTGTGTCTCAATAAAACATACTAAAACCATATTCAAGTTCTTTTTTCTTGCCGTGTGCAAGGGTTACGCAATTTTTTAACTTGTGCTGCCTGAGCATCAGTCTCAAATTAATATTGGATAAATAGATCATTCTATTCATTCCATGTCTCACACTAGTGCATCTCAATAAACTAGAATATCATCAAAGATCAATGTAATATTGCCGTGTTTCGGGGCGATTCTTGGAGCTTTGAAATATGTTGATTAATAAATCAATATATTCACCCTTGGATCTCTTGTGGAATACGTTAGTGCTGTTTTTAACCCTTCATCTTCCGTACTTTAATTTTCTGAAATAATGACCTTTGAGTTCACATTGGCTGTAAGTCCCATCAACAGTAACAGAAACAAACACTTGAAATAGATCACTCTGTAATGACTCTATGTAATACATGCGTTTCACTTTTTGTATTGACTTACTGAAAAAAAATTTTTTCATGATAGTCTAATTCATAGAGATGCACTAATGTTTATAGAAAGATAAAATCTTTTTAAAAAACATGACCACGATATCATCTGCTTGGGACCACCAAGGGTGAAGATATCCTGGAAGTTGGGGATCACATAATTTTCTGGAGACTAAACCACATCCCATGATCAGTCTTATGAGGTACCAGAGGGGAGGTAAGCTGGTGTAACTTGTTTTAATAGAAGCAATTGTCAGATTATGACCTTTGTTCAATGGCGGGAACGTACATCTCAGTACAGGTTTTTTTCCATGTTTCGTGAAGTCCTTGCCTACATAAATCTGAACCTATTGCAGTGATATCAGGTTTAGCAATTTTCTTTTGTTCATACCTTTTATTTTATGTAATTATATACACTATATTGTTTTGTCTCATTTGTAACATCTCTTGCATATTGTTATAAACACTGCCTCCTTTTCGGAACATGTAAAATGTAATAGCTTTGTTCCTCTTGCTCTATAAACTGCATCTCCAAAGCCATACGCTAACTTACCAGGTGTCCAACCTACCTATAAACAATTGGTGGCAGCAACTATTAGTTTTCTTGGATTATTATTGAGCTGAGTAGTGATTTTACAAATTTATATATAAATTCCATGCTTGGAATCCTTTGCATACCGTATATAGAATATGCTCGCTGAGTTTTCCAATAAGCAATTTAATAGTGCTGTTTGTGACAATTGGTAGCAAGGGTGGGATATCTATCTAAGGGCCCTTTCACATCTGCGTTTATTTGAAATCGCGGCAGATGCGGTGAAAAAACCGCATCTGCCGCGATTGCCGCATAACCGCTGCACTTGCGGCGCGGTTGCGGTAATCCCCATAGAAAGTATAGGGGGACTTGCGGCAGGTGCGGCAAGTGCGGTTTTGCACTTGCGGCAGGTGCGGCCGCGAAAGAAACCACGGCTGACCGCGGTTTTTGTCGCGGCCGCATTTGCCGCAAGTGCAAAACCGCACTTGCCGCACCTGCCGCAAGTCCCCCTATACTTTCTATGGGGATTACCGCAACCGCGCCGCAAGTGCAGCGGTTATGCGGCAATCGCGGCAGATGCGGTTTTTTCACCGCATCTGCCGCGATTTCAAATAAACGCAGATGTGAAAGGGCCCTAAGCCCCATCTGTCTCTTGTGACAGTTGGTGGCAGTGGTTGGATATGTGTGATTTTATTTTTTTTTTTTACGTCGGCCATTTAGCAGTTATGGGGTTGTCAGGGTATCTGTAATCAGAATATGGACACATTAACAAAAATCAAATATGTAATAGATATGACGCAGATCTGAGGCAGAGTCTTGGATTTTTGCAGTCAATTTACAAAAGTTCAATTTTAATAACTTTCAAAAAGAAAGTAGACATCTGAGTGGCATCACAGTTTTCCTATTGAAAAGGTTGGTTATTTCTTTATATTACAGAAATCCTACTCTGGTGAGAATACTGCCAGTGTCATTGCCCGGTCTTGCGCTGCTACAGCTCTTTCCCTGTTGGTTCCAATACTTGTTGTGTCCTTTAAAGATAAAGTAGAGGATATCCTCAACCTTTTGACAGCAAGACTACCAGGGCGACCAGAAGCAGATGACTCCCAAGCTCTTCAAGTTCATATGGGGCTGGCACTTGGGATGTTCATCTCCCGCTTGTGCGAGGAAAAAGTTAGGTATGTATAGGAATGTCTATGAGTTATAAACACTGATTTTTGTGGATTTTAGATGTGGGGGAAAATGAAGGATCTTGCCTGGCAATGGTTTCTTTAAATATCATAATGTACAACAAGGTGGTTGTTTAAACTATTTTATTGCAGGTCTATCTGAATGTTTGTCACCAAGCAACCCTATTACTTACCGGGCTGCTTGCAGTAGTTCTGATAAATCCTCTGTTTATCCACTGAAGATCTACCAGTCCTCTGAATGCTGAGCATCCACACCACTAATTGGCAGATTTCTGTGTACACTGTCCATAGCCAGAAAACTGTAAATAAGTGGTGGGGGTGGGGGGTGTGGTTGGACTACATGGCAGTAGGTTTACTAGTTCTCTAATGATAACCTGGTGCTGATTTTATCCAACTACAGCAAGAAGCCCAGTGAAACATCACTAGAATCAGTTTCTATGTCTCTACAATATGCTGCTCTCCGATTAGGTAGTAAAATCCAAGTCACAGATTCAATTTTTATTTCTTACAGTGGGAAGGTGGTCTTTCCATAATGTTTACAATGACTTCTATGTAGAAATGTCTATCACTTTGTGTCTTTCTGTGCAGTGATACTTCTGGGCAGCAGATGAACTTACTGATAATGAAATCATTGGATGCACTGGAGAGCTGCTGCTTTGACTCCAGCCTGGAACTCAAGTATGTACGATGGCATGTGGCACATAAATGATTGTACTAAAGGATCTTACACTTGTTCTGATCTGTACATATTAGAAAAGTTACAGAGGGAAGTTTGCTTTTGATAAATTAATATTTTGGCATTACTCTTTTTAGTTACAGAATATGTGCAACCTATTTCCATTTTCTTATGTGGATCAAAAGAAGGGTGCGTATGTTGTGAGCAAATCTGTAAAGTTTCCATTTAGGATACTGCCAAAACTCAAAACCGAAAAGAAAAAAAAGGTTAAATGAACAGATGAAAAAAATAAATCCTTTTTTAAAGTTCATGGGTTCAATAAAATAAATATTTCTCTCCTGAACATGACAAAATAGAGATGACTATTACCATAGTATGTATAGAGCTTAATATCTTCACCATATATTTATGGTGCCAACATGTACAGGGTGGGCCATTTATATAAATACACCTAAATAAAATGGGAACGGTTGGTGATATTAACTTCCTGTTTGTGGCACATTAGTTTTCCCCCTCCCATATAATAATGTGTCACAAACAGGAAGTTGATATCACCAACCATTCCCATTTCATTTAGGTGTACCCATATAAATGGCCCACCCTGTTATAATGTGACCAGGGGTAGTGTGGGTAGTATGTGTTACCATCCTTAAACTTCCTGGGTGGAATTCATTACGAGGGAAATTTTTTTAATCATTTTTATCGTGGCTGCTATGTCATGGTTTTTGTGCACCAGATTTATTAAAGATGACCTGTCAACCCCCTGGTGCTTTCCAATCTGAAAGCACCCCTGAATGTCTGCTGCATTCTGGGAAGGGGTCTCCCATGTCTCTAGCCCCCCTGTATGTTGTACAAAACACTTTAGAAAGTGTACAGATAAGGAGTCCAGAGGGATTTACTCAGTATGGACTCATCATTGTTGCCTGGTGTCCTCCCCGCCCCCTTCCTCTCTGTGCCACCTCCAGCCTCCTCTGTACTGCCTCCTTTATGAGTTTCCCCTCCTCGCCCGCTCATGCTCCTCTGTGTCTAAAGTCACCCAGGTGCAGAGAGCGAGCAATGGGCTGGAGCGAGTCCTGGCAGCTGAAATGCCTCCTGCCGGTGATGTCAGCGCCAGAGCATACAGCATAATCTAGAGCAGGGTGGGCTCCGGCACTGGCGTCACTGGCAGGAGGCGTTTGAGCTGCCGGGACTTGCTCCAGCGCATTGTTCGCTGTGCGCCTGCGTGACTTCAGAGGCAGAGGAGCATGAGCGGCAAGAAGGGGAGACACATAAAGGAGGCAGCACAGAGACAAAGGGGTGGGGGGGACACCAGGCAACAGCGATGACTCCATACTGAGTAAATCCCTCCAGACTCCTTATCTGTACACTTTCAAAAAGGTTTTGTAGTACTTTCAGGGGGGCTACAGACATGGGGGACCCATCCCTGAATGCAGCAAACACTCTGCTTTCAGGGGTGCTTTCAGTTTAGAAAGCATCGGGGGGTGCTCTTCAAAGTGGCAGACTATGTAGATCGATTTGGTGTATCTTTAGATTAAACACTTCTGCTTCAAACCTGCATTTCTGTAAGACTATGTGCACACATTCATCATTTGGTGAGGTTTTTACCTCAGTATATGTAAGCCAAAGCCAGAGTGGAGTAGTTGGAAAAGTATAAGGCCCTTGGCCCTCTTCACACATTGAGTATTTGGTGAGTTTTTTACCTCAGTATTTGTGAGGTTTATTTTACCTCAGTATTTGGTGAGTTTTTTCCTCAGTATTTGGTGAGTTTTTTTTCCTCAGTATTTGGTGAGTTTTTTACCTCAGTACTTGGTGAGGTTTTTTTACCTCAGTATTTGGTGAGGTTTTTTTTACCTCAGTGTTGGTGAGTTTTTCTCCTCAGTATTGGTGAGTTTTTTACCTCAGTACTTGGTGAGGTTTTTTACCTCAGTATTTGGTGAGGTTTTTTTTACCTCAGTATTTGGTGAGGTTTTTTTTACCTCAGTGTTTGGTGAGTTTTTTCCTCAGTATTTGGTGAGTTTTTTACTCATATATGTAAGCTAAAGCCAGATGTGGCACGATCAGAGAAAGATTTTAATAGAAACACGTCCCCACTTATGTATTTATTACATTTACCCAATCTTGATTTTGTCTTACAACTACTGAGGTAAAAATCTCACCAAATACTCAACATGTGAACGTGGCCTTATACTTTTCCTGTGATTGTTCCACTCCTGCTTTTGGCCTACACATACTGATGGAAATTACTAATCAAACACTGAACATGTGAACGTGGCCTATTTTTCACTCCATGCCACTAACAGAGGAAGAATTGGGACTTTTTTGGCAACTTTTTAAAAAGGTGCAAACCATAACTCTGGCTTCTATTTGCATAGCTTAGCAAAGCTATTTTTACACCCACAAATGTGGTGTACAATATGTCACAAAAAAAGATAGTTGTGACTTTTTAAAACCAGAAAAGTCGTGAAAGATCTTTAAACCCCCTGCACCCCAACTCCCTTTGACTCGCATGGAGTCTGTCGTTGAATAACTGCATGTTGTACTCCTTGTTCTGGTAGAAAACATAACATTTTTTGAAGTCTTCTGGTGGAGGCGCTATCAGCAGGGACAAAAATAAAATTCACATGTTCACAGTTAGCATGTAGCCACATAAACCCAGTGAATTTCCTTAGGGATCTAGCATTTGATAACACACAATCTACTCTTGCTTCATAGGGTCTCCTGATACATATAAATACAGATATAAAAGTAATGAAGCAGAACATACTCGTGTGCTTGCGATTTATCTGCAATCTATCTCTCATGGTAAATGTATCTCTTGCCACCTGTGTGTCAGGGACATTTCTGCTCTAATGCATGCACAGGATCATTTGGCACGCTAAATGCAGCAATTTAAGCAAATTGTCTGGTGTGTATGTGTAGTTACTATGGTTGCTGTTGAGCAAGCCCTTACTCTTTGTTGTCCATTATTTCCCTTTGTACTACTGCCATCTGCTGGTCTTTTCTGCAATGTCAAAACCTTTGTTCAATGAAAACGTGTTCAGTATCATAAATGCTATATGTAATAAAAGCTGGGGAGAGGTTAGGTAGAGCAAACTGGTTCTGAGGTGTTGTGGTCCTTTCAAACACTAATGATTAAAATCCTTAATCATTTCTAGATATTGTGGCTGTCGGACTGTTATACCGATAAAACCCATTTTTTCACTCAACTTTTGAGTTATATATCTGGAATAATCTTTTTGGTTATTGAGTGTAGTAACTTCACCTCACACAATTTTTTTTAATTATTCTAAGGTGTATGGCCTTAATAAATTGTACGTAGTCCCAAATGTTGTCAATTGAATTGCTTTGTATATTAATTGTATACTACAGGGTACCCTTATTGGGTGGCATTAGAATTTTTCACTTCCTCACTGAAGTGACAATTTACTACAGGGTATACATTTTATTATTATATTGTGACTCCCACCAGTCTGCACCTTTTCCCTAGAATCTACTATATAAATGCCTTGTGGCCACTTCCGTCTGAGGCCGAAATCGCGCGCCAGCGCTCATTGGCTGCCACTAGCCGCGGTGACCAATGAGCGCAGCGTATGCAAAACAGCCGCGCATGGAGGTCCACGGTGAGCCAGCCGGGAGATGACTTGCCTCACGGAGGTCCGCGGCGAGCCAGCCGGGAGATGACCGGCATCAGCCGGTCATCTCCCGGCTGGCGAGCTGCTGACCTCTGTGCAGTAGTAGTTAAGCCGCAGCTACCTGCCTCATAGAGGCTGCTCGCTGTGGTAGTACCCGAGCGGGATTTAAACTGCACGCCAAGCTGCGCTACTTCTCTGATTGGTCGGCGCGGCCGCAGCGATCAATCAGCGAAGCTGTGCGGCTTGGCGGGAAATATGTATCTGGCACCGCTGATTGGTCGCCGCTCTCAGCACCGACCAATCAGCGGTGCGGGATTCATATTTCTTGCCAAAACGCGCCGCTTCGCTGTTTGGTCGCTGCGGCAACCAATTAAAGAAGTAGGCAGCTTGGCGCGCGGTTTGAATTCCGCGTCTCTCATTGGTCGCTACGGCGACCAATGAGAGATACGGCACGCGGCTTATCGCGCGATTTGAAGGCTGCGTCATAGTGTGACGCTGTTCACTCCTGTTTACAAGGTATTCTAGAATACCCGATGCATTAGAATCGGGCCACCATCTGGTAAAATATATAAAAGTGTATGTTAATACAGATTATGAAGCCAATTTTTGCACAGTTTAGCATATGGTATATATAGCAGACATGCTGATATACCCACATTCATAGCCTTGAAATTGTTCCAGAAAATGAAGCATTTCTCCAAGAAAATTATTTTGTCATACATATTTTTATTTGATTTGTATGTATTTGGAACAAAACAAAAAAAACTGATAAATAGGCAAATTGGACATAATTTCACACAAAACCCCCAAAATGGGCCAAACAAAATTGTTGTCGCCTTCAACTTAATATTTGCTTGCACACCCTTTGAATAAATAACTGCAATCAATCTCTTCCTATAACTATCAACAAGCTTCTTACACCTCTCAATTGGAATTTAGGACCACTTTTATTTTGCAATCTGCTCCCGCTCTCATATATGAAGGGTGCCTTCTCCCAACAACAATTTTAAGATCTCTCCACAGGTGTTCAATGGGATTTAGATCCAGGCTCATTGCTGGCCACATCAGAACTCATTAGTGCTTTGTTTCCATTAATTTATCAGTGCTTCTTGAAGTATATTTGGGATTACTGTCCTGCTGGAATAGCTATGACCTAGGATGCAAACATAGCCTCCTGACACTGAGCCCTACATTGCACCCCATAATCATGATGCCTTTCTCGCAGTCCAGGTACCCAGTGCTAGAGGCAGCAAGGCAACCCCAAAACATCTTTGAACCTCCATATTTGACTGTTGGTACTGCGATTTTCTCTGTATAGGCCTCATTCTGTTTTCGGTAAATAGGAGAATGATGTGCTTTACCAAAAAGCTCTATCTTGGTCTCATCTGTTCACAAGATGCTTTTACAGAATGTTTTTTTGGCTTACTCGCATTAACTTTGGCAAACTGCAATTTAGCAGTTTTTTTGTCTCTGCATTAGCAGTGGGGACCTCCTGGATTTTCTGCCGTAGCATTTAATATCATTCAAATGTCGACGGATCGTTCGTGTGACACTGATGCATCCTGAGCCTGCAGGACAAGCCTGTATTTCTTTAGAACTTGATTGTTGCTGCTTATTCACAATCCAGACTAAACTGTGTTAAAACCTTTCATCAATTTTGTATGCTGTACATGTCCAGGTTGATTAGTTACATTGCCATGAGTTGTAAACTTTGTGATTATCTTGCACACCATGCATAAAGGAACATTACGATCTCTAGAAATGGACTAGTAACCTTGAGATTGTTGATATTTTTTAACAATTTTGGTTCTTAAGTCCTCAGATAGATTGATTCTCCTCTTTCTGGTCTCCATGCTTAGTGTGGTACACACAGTCACACAGTACAAAGATTGAGTCAAATTCTCCCCTTTTTATCTGGTTTCAAGTGTGATTTTCATATTGCCCACACTTGTCCCACAGATGAGTTTGAACGAGCATCACATGCTTGAAACAAAGTTGTTTGCTTGCAGTTTTGGAAAGTTGTCAGCAATTTTGTCTGGCCTGGTTTTGAAGGTTTATAGGTAATTGTGTCTATTATGTTTTTCCATGTTTTTTTGTTTTTGTTTTTCTTATATACACAAAGGAAATAAACAAGTGTGTATTTGCAAACATTTTGTGGGAGAAATACTTCATTTTCTGGAACAATTTCAAGAGTGCCAACACTTTTGACTGTGACTGTATATGGTACTTATAGCAGGCATAAACTAAATGTAGTCCCCATATATATGGGGGTATTGCTACTAGCATCAGACACATTCGCTCTCACTTTCGCTATGTATATGTAAATATAGTGGGTGAAAAAATTATTTTAAAGATTATACATGTTACCAATTTTCTAGCATAGTATGTTTCTAAAAGTGCTTTTGACATTAATTTCTCACCAGATGTCGATAACAACCCATCCAATCGACATAGGCAAAAAAATCAAACCATAAATGTTCATACATTAAGTTATGAGTAATAATGAGAAAATGACACAAAGAAAAGTATTGAACAGAAGGTGGAAAAAGCCATGGAAAATCATGACACCAGCTGAGATCTATCAGTAATTAGAAAGCAATCCTGCCACTTAGTTGCAAATAACATGAGCTAGCTGAACCAATGGCCTTTAAATACATAGGTGTCTCATTACCAAGGTGCCCCCCCAAGAAACATCTCATGATTGGTAAATCTAGTGAGCTGTCTGAAGACCTTCACAACCTTATTGTTGCAAAACATACTGATGGCATTGGTTCCAGAAAATTTCTAAACTGCTGAAGGTTCAGTGAGCTGTATTGGGGGGTGGGGCAAAAATCAGAAGTGGAAAGACCAGCATTTCACCATAAACTGGCCATGACCTGGTGCTCCCCACAGGATTTCAGACAGAGAAGTGAAAAGAATTATCAGAAGAGATGTCCAAGAAAACCACTTGTAGACAGCTACAGAAAGACCCGGAAACAATGTTGCTCAACAACATTTAGGGTACCGTTACACATCGCAACATTGCATGCAATTTCACTTGCAATATGCTGGTTGCAGTGAAATCATGGACACATTATTCTATTTTGTTGCTGTGTACAAATGCAACAATGTCTCCATGATTTCACTGCAACCAGCAAATTGCAAATGCAATGTTGCGATGTCTAACAGTACCCTTAGACAAGTCTGTGAGGAAGGAGCCCACAGATGTTTCAGGATTTGAAGAGTATTTGTGTGGATGAATGACCCAAAAACAAACCTGAGCAATGCATGCGCTTGCTTTAGTTTCTCCTTACAAGAGTGGTCTGGAAGCTGTCATCATCAACAAAGGCATTTGTACAAAGTATTAAATGAATGTCAGCAAACGTGATCAATATTCTTTCCATGTGTCATTTGTAAGTATTACACACAATTTATGGACATCTATGGTTTGATTTCTTTGCCTGTGTGAATTGGATGGGTTCTGGTGAGAAAATCATGTAAATAGCAACTTTAGAAACATGTTTATTCAGAAAATTGGTGACGTGTTCAATACTTATTTCACCCTTTGTGTGTGTGAATATCTACATATATAGAAGCAGAGTATGTAGCGAGAGCACAAGCTTGCTTAATAACTAAGGGGACCGCTAATCGCATAGCACATACATTAGTGAGAGTATACAAACTAAATATGACAAGGAAGAAGATATATTTTACGGTTATATTAAAAAATAATTTAAAAAAAGTATTGTAATAGGAATTAATTCACTTTCCTTGGCACAGTGTTGGCTGCGTTCTAGGAGTGGGCCTGGTACTTTCCTTCATGAGTCAGAGCAGTCAGACTGACAGTCGTGTCCACGTCTCAGCTACTCTCCGTAAACTCTATGAGTGTCTGGATAACAGCTCTGAGCAGAGCGAGCCGTTCAAGAGGTGAGATAGCATTAATTCAGATCTTTATTTTTCCAGATTTCCCACTTTTGGATTTCTTTTTTGTTTTTACAGAGGCTCATGTATTCATCATTGTGAATGAGCTGTGTTCTGCTAACACTGTGCAGTGGCTCAACATTTCTTTTCTTATGACACACTCTCTGACGTATATTATTATTTTACACAGAAGAAAGATTTGCCCGACAATTTAGTTTTAATAATGTGTATCCTCCATTGGGCACCTTGTAAATCTACTGAAACATTTAGTAATCTTAAATGGAGACCTTCTTTCTATGCAACATTTATTGAAGTGAAAAGTTAGAAACATCTGTATACAGTGGCATGTAAATGTGTGGGCACCTCTGGTCAAAATGACTTGTTATTGTGAACAGTTGATCAAGTTGAAGATTAAATGGTGTCTAAAAGGCATACAGTTAAAGTTGACACATATCCTTTGTATTTTCAGAAAAAAATTATTTAATCTTCTACATTTTAAAAATGACAAAAAGGAAAATGGGCCGATGCAAGCTTGCAAACTTGGGCACCTTTGGAGATTTGTGTGCTTATATAACTTTGACCAAGGTTTCAGGCCTTAATTAACCTGTTATTGTTATGGCTTGTTCACTATCATCGTTAAGAAAGCTCAGGTGATGCAAATTTCTCAGCTTTATGAAAACCCAGCCTCCTCTAACCACGTGCCAATAAACAGTAGCAATAACTTCTTTTAAATAGCTGCCTAGCACTCTAAAAATGAAAATTGTGAAGGACCATGAAGCAGAAGGCTATCAGAAGATAGCAAAGGTTTTCAAGTTGCACTTTCCTCAGTTTGAAATGCAATTAAGAAATGTCAGTTAACAGGAACAGTGGAGGTCAAGATAATATAAGGTCTGGAAGCTCAAGCAAAATTTCAGTGAGAGCTGCTCTTAGGATTGTTAGGCTGGCTTCACACTACGTTTTTGTTCCTGCTCGTTGGATCCTGTTTTTTTGCAGGATCCAACGAACAGGAACGGATAGCACCAGATTGGCAATTCAGATGCCACTTCTGTGTCCGGTCCGGTATCTGGACACAGAAAGAGCATCGGGGAGCCGAGCTGTGTTGTCAGCACTGTGTAATATCACTTTAGCAGTGTATCCATATACACTGCTAAAGTTATATTAAATAAAAGGATGGTTAAAAATAAAAAAATCATAAATTCTCACCTTTCCGGTGACTCCCGAGTGTCCCCCGATGAATACATCTCCTGGCACTTCGAGGACCTTGCATGATGTCACCGAGAGCGGCGGGGCAACCCGAACACATGACCACTTCAGCGCGCGGGATTTAAATCGTGCTGATGCAGTCATGTAATCGGGTTACCCCTCCCCTCCCAGTGACATCATGCAAGGTCCTCGAACTGCCAGGAGATGTATTCAGTGCGGGACACTCAGGAGTCGCAGGAAAGGTGAGAATTTATGATTTCTTTATTTTTTACCATCCATTTATTTAATGTCACTTTAGCAGTGTATATAGATACACTGCTAAAATGATATTACAAACATGTACAGAGCAGTGCTCCTGTTCTGCGAATGCTCTGTACCCTGGAACTGGATCTGGGAAACGATTCTTTTGTCTCCTGGATTTGGCTCCACAGGCCCCTATGTTAGGTGTGCCGGACCATACAGGATTTGTTTCTGTCCTATTTTGTCACCAGAGCCCAAAAACGATGCAGGCATTGTTTTTGTAACCAGTGAAAAACAGGACAGAAACGAATCCTGCACAGGATTCACAAAACCGGATGGCCAAATAGTGCCAATCCAGCACCATAGGAATATATGGTGGGCAAGAACAATCCTGTTCTGTTTGTTTCAAAAACGAACAGAACGGGATGGTCAATACGTAGTGTGAAGTCAGCCATAGGCCCCTTTCACATCAGCGGTCTTTGCTGATCGCGGCAGTCGCGGTGAAAAAAAACGCAACTGCCGCGATTACCGCATAACGGCCTTACTTGCGGTTCACTTGCGGCAAGCCCCATACAATGTCTATGGGGCTTGCGGTAAGTGTGCGGCAAGTGCGGTTTCGGCACTTGCGGCAGGTGCCGCCGTGAAAAAAAGCGGTATGCCGGGGTTTTTTCACAGCCGCACCTGCCGCAAGTGCCGATACCGGACTTGACGCACCTGCCGCAAGCCCTATAGACATTGTATGGGGCTTGCCGCAAGTGCGGCCGTTATGCGGTAATCGAGGCAGTTGCTGTTTTTTCACCGCAACTGCCGCGATCAGCGCAAAACGCTGATGTGAAAGCAGCCTTAGGCTGCTTTCACATCAGCGGTTTTTTTAAATCGCGACAGATGCGGTGAAAAAAACGCATCTGCCGCGATTACTGCATACCGGCTGCACTTGCGGCACGGTTGCGGCACAGTTGCGGCAAGCCCATACAATGTATAGGCGGGCTTGCGGCAGGTGCGGCAAGTGCGGTTTTGGCACTTGCGACTTGCGGCAGGTGCGGCGCGAAAAAAACTGCGGCTGACCGCGTTTTTTTCGCGGCCGCACCTGCCACAATTGCCAAAACCGCACCTGCCGCAAGCCCGCCTATACATTGTATGGGGCTTGCCGCAACCGTGCCGCAAGTGCAGCCGGTATGCGGTAATCGCGGCAGATGCATTTTTTTCACCGCATCTGCCGCGATTTCAAAAAAATGCTAGTGTGAAATACCCTTAGAGAGTTAAATTAGATCCTCCGCTTGACTGCAAAAGACCTTCAGGTAGATGTTGCAGACTCTTGGGATGGGTTGTACATTCTTCCACTGTACAGAGACACCTGCACAAATATGGCCTTTTATGAAAGAGTCATCAGAAAAGAAAATCTCCTGCATCATCTCCATAAAATTCAGCATCAGAAGTATGCTTTGGGGCCGTGCTCCAGTCAACAGCCCAGAGAACATTTCACCGGTAGAGGGAAGAATGGATTCAGAAATTTCAACAAATTGTTGAACCAAACATTACACCAGCTGAAGTTTAAAAAAAAAAAAGAAAAAAAAAGATAGCTTCTCCAAAGGATAATGATCTAAACACACATCATATCCAATATAGACCAACTTAAAAAGCACAATTTGATGGTTTTACAATGGCCCTCACAGTCCTTTGATCTGAATATCATTAAAAATCTGTGGCTAGACCTCAAAAGAGCAATGCATGCAAGACTACTTTGGAATCTCAAAGAACTGGAAGACTTTTCCAAGGAAGTTATGGATGAAAATCCCTCAAAGAGTTAAAAAGACCCTTGGCTATAAAAAGTGTTTACAAGCTGTGAAACTTGCAAAAGGGGGTTTTACTAGTTACTAACCATGCAGGGTGCCCAAACTTATGCATCGGCCCATTTTCCAGTTTTGTTAATTTTAAAATGTAAAAAGTGACAATATATATTTTGTTTTGCCTAAAATACACTTTTTGCCTTTTAGAGATCAATTCATCTTCAACTTGCTTTACTGTTCACAATAAGACTAGGTGCACATTAGTGTTGTGGCATCCGTCTGGACGGATCCGTCATAGAGCAGCATTAACGTATGGTTAACGCAGTGTAATGCTGCCTTAACGTTGCCTTATAGTTTATATGGGTGAGCGTATCCTCGCGCTTTTTCCAGCGAACAGCTGAATGCCGCTTGCCGCAATTGCTATTTCAAACGCATACACTTTTGTGGCTATGTTTGCATGCGCTGAGGATCTGCTCACCCATATAACTCTATGGCAGTGTTACACTGCGTTAACCCTGCGTTAATGCTACTTTATGGTGGATCCGTTCAGACAGATGCCACAAACTAATGTGGACCTAGTAGTCCTAGTAGTCCTAATAGTAATTTTGACCAGGGGTGCCCAAACTTTTACATGCTACTGTAGCATTACCAATAGCCGTTTGTGTGAGTGATACTTTCAGTATATCTACTTATTAATTGTTTAAAGTCCCATATAAACAGAGATGAATGAATGTCTCTCTGCTTCATGTGTCCTGCATCTTCCTCATATTCATATATGTGCTTGTGACAATTGGAGTGTTGATCGTATACGTGTTCTATCTTTAGATTAATATAGTGTATTGATATATTATTTATGCTTGTCTGAGACCTTTTTTATAGGTGGTATACTTAATAGTTTCAGGAAAAGGCTATAGGAAGTTTATTGAGAAATCTGTTACAATATATGTTGTATGGAAGCTTTCATTTATGGAGCATTTATACAATTTTTACAGGTCCTTTCATATGTGGTTGCTGGTGTTTCCGTGTCAGCTTTCAGTGCCGGCATTTTAGGCGCTGAGGAGGCAGAGCAACATATGAGTAAATTGAGGACTTTGACAGAGCAAAATCAGCAGGTAAGAGACAAGTAATATCACCCAGTGCAGGACAATCTGCACTTACGGTAGCTAAAGCAAGCTTGCAGAACTGCTAACAGATTTGTATGGATACTGATGGCTTCACTTCTTCTTTTTAAAGACTTGCTGATATCATTTTATTTTACAGGCAATAATGACTCACTGAGTCACATCATGTTCTAGTATACTGTTAAACTGTACATTTTTATTGTCTATGACAATGTTGTACCTTCAATGAGTTGATGTACCTCTTTTATCTGTTTTCTCCCTTGTGTACCCTGAATCAGAAAGTAGATTATACGGTGGTTGCTGACACCCATTTCTGGCCCTGTTGGCTCCTCCTTTACACCACACAGTGGCTTTTATCCCCACTTATTCAACTTTTTGTGTATTATTCCTTTCTATAAATTTCACATTTCTTTGTATCCTCCGCTCTCATCTATTTATGTGATTCTTACATAACGCCTCTAATATACACCAAACGTGTATTGTTTTGTTCCCCTCGCCAGCCCCTCCCACCCCCATCTTTAAATTTCAATTGATCCATAAAATAAACAAAAAATTTACATCCCTGTCTCACTTTTCTCAAAGGAAAGGCTTCAAATAGTTGTATTAGCAGAACACTATTTTATAGAAATAAGGTAAGGTTAAAGCGGCTCTGTCACCATCTAAGCCCTCCAAGTTCACTACAATGTTACTACACTTTCTAGAATGTTTCTCCTTCCATCATTATGTTTCTCCTGACAGTTATGAAAATCATCTTCAGCGGGCGGTGCACATCACCAATATTGAGTCTCATCTTCTGCTGCCACCTCCAATTTCCTGCCCCCCCTCCCCCCATTTTAATAGTCTTCCAAACCCACCAATGGATTGGCCAACAATCAATGTGTATGGGGCCTCCGTACTCTCTCTTAATAGATGATGATGAGTAAGAAAATGCTCTGGCACGTCCGGTTTCAGACTGACATAAGCTGCTGCCAGAGTAGTCTAAGGGAACATAGAAGCTCTCAAGCTTCCTGTATATGGATGACTCAGAGGAAATAGCAAGCAACAGAAGTATTTTGCAGCCAACAGCTCTCTATTATGTATGGGTGACTAAGTTTAGGTTAAGATCTGTTAGACAGTGATTTATCTGATATTGAACCAATTTTTTTAAATTAGGTAAATCATATCTTAACATCTTGATCTTTTATGTGCTACAGACGCCAGGTCTAGCTCTGTCCCTGGGAAGTATTGTTCACGGCTTGTCAGTGTGTGGCCATGGGAAAGCTGAGGACTTGAACAATCGCTTGCTACCTGCCTGGATAAAAATCCTGCTTGCGGAGGTAAGCAATGCTGTACTATATGCTCACCTATAGCATTCGCAAGATAATTTCTAAAATAATGGCATATTTTTCAGGGTTGTCCTACAATGCAGCGCCTGGCAGCACTCAATGGTCTTGTAGCATTGGTGGGATCAGAATCAGCAGTCATACAAGTAAGCAGGTTATTAAAGAATTGTTATGACTATCGCTATTATAGCGATGATAATGCAGGATTTCTTTAGTTATTTACTTGTTTTTATCTTTAAACCAGGTTTTCTTACTTAATTTTCCCCCAACTCTCTCATTGCAGCTGAAATCTGAAGCTATTCAGTCATCCCTTTACCAAAGCAAACTTAATGAAGTAATCAAAACTATTACACAGGTATGGAAAAATTTAGTGTGACACATGCACAGGGCCAGGGAATAGATGCATAATTTTACTATTTGCTGATGGAAGGCTCGAAAAAGTCAGTTTTGACATTAAATTTGCAGACACAGAATAGTTCTGAATGTGTATCGCAAGACTCCACACACACACACACTTAGTATAGGATGTGCTACTATATAAATGGGAATGTAGAAGAAGTTGAGGGATTCCTTAATGATCTCTTCATCTGGAATAAGTGCTGCCTACAAATAAATTCCTCTCTGAATTTCTCGATTTGCATGCTCCATCTTTTTATCTGGCAGAACACTCCACGCCTCTGTTTTTTCTGGCATCTTGTGCAGAGCTCCTTCAGTGGACCTTCTGCCAGAGACAACTGAAAGATGGCAGCAGCTTTGTGACTATGCATAGATTAAAGTAGGACATACATGTGCAATGACTATCTATTTGGTTATGCTATCTCAATATTATAGTTCAAACTGAACTATGCTGTGTTATGCTTGGTGTGTTTATCGTAATTAAATCTAGAAATACCACTCGAAATAAACCGAATCAATGCCATTTAAAATCCAGGTCAATTTGAAAACTCAATTCTTGTTTCTCCAGATTATTTCTTTTTCTGGAGTCATTGGCCTACAGACTAATGCAGCTTGGATCCTTGGACATCTCCACTTATCTAGTCATTCTTCATCTCAAAGCAGAACTTCTGGTGAGTGTACAAAGCTTGTGCCAGATAAAAAAAGTTAAAAAAAATTGGAGACAAGCAGAACATACTAAAATGCTTTCAATTTGACATTATTGTGGTATGTACCAGATTTTGTATAGTTCCCTATTTTTGACTTCCGGTAACTGTTTTGCTTAGTGTGTAGACTTTTTTAGTTTGTATTCAATAAAGTAGTATGAGTATTTTTAGTCCTTATTAGTGATGAGCAAACCAAACTGTAAAGTTTGGGGACCGTACCGGACACCTTGTGCTCAGGGTCTGTGCATGAACACTGACTTCTCAGTGAAGTCCATGTTACTGTTTGGGTTCCGCTAGTGGCGCTGCCAAAGGAAGCAAAATGGTTACAACCAGTTAAATCATACTTATTGTCTCAATCATATACGCAGGCACGTAGGGCGTCTTGCTGCAACCAACAACAGACGCTGGCACAGAGGGCATCTGACTGCAGCCAATCACAAGGGTGGGCGGGGGGAAGCAGTGAATATGTATGAAGCTTATATATATGTAAGCGGACTTGGAAGCAAGTGTGAGAGTGGCACGGAAGTGCAGTAAGTATGATTAGTCACCATTTTGCTTCCTTTTGCAGGTCCACTAGCCACCATTTTGTAGATTAAATTCAGGTCCCCATAAACTTACATGGGGTTCGGGTCAAGTCCGGTCCCAAACCGGACTTTTTATTTTATTTATGTTTTTAATTCTTGTCTGCACCGATTTGTCGAACCCGAACATCTGTGGGTTTGCTCACCTCTAGTCATGATGATATCACAGTAGTGTGTGAGGATTTATAGTCATTATTATGATGATGTAACAACAGTAGTATATGAATATTGATAGTCAGTACTATATTATGATGTCAAGAGTGGTGTGTTTATTATTTCTAGGCATTTCTGTATTACGATGATGTAATGGTAAAGTGTTATTATTTCTAGGCATAGTTGAATTATGAAGACAACACAGTAGGATGTATTTCCAGACAGTGGAAATGCCTCACAATTGAATTAGCATTTCAAGAAAGATTTTTTTCTGCTCTGAATGCAGACGCTGATATAAATATACTTATTCGGTGTGTTGTGCTCTCAGATACCAGTATTGCTTTGGAAGAAAACTGCATCATGTAGTGCTTATGGTGGGTTTACACACACCAACTTATCTGTCCAACTTCTAACCAACTTGCTGGTTGCAGTGAAATCATGGACATATTGCTCCATTTTGTGGCTGTGTACAAATGGAGCAATGTGTCCATGATTTCACCGCAACCAGCAAGTTGGTTAGAAGTTGGACAGATAAGTTGGTGTGTGTAAACCCACCATTAGTCATCCCATTAAATCTGAAAAATTTCAAAAGATTATCTGGTGTGAATGTGAACAAAGCCTAAATCTTGAGTGCTCCTTATCTAATTGCACTAATATATCAGCACATGAAAACTCACAAGTTAATCACATTTTCTGACTTCAGTTCCTCCAGATTTCAGCTATCTGCCTGAGAGAAGTTTAATACGTGCTCTTGTGGATTTCCTTATTTCGGCTGGAAAGAAAGGTATTATTCTAGTTTATTGAATTCAACTTTTTATGCTCAGAGAAAGCAAAAACCAAACTTTATTGACACAGATAAGTTTCCCAAAAGAGGGGAAAGTTCTTTACTGGTTGTCAACTTTACAGATTTCTAGATTAACATTGTTCAAAAAAAATATTAGTAAATCCTTTACATTGTGTTTTATTTGGAAATAAATTGCCTCTTTAAATCTATGCATACCTTCCAGCATTATGCATTCCTTTTTTGTACTACATGCCAGTACCAACACTATCTCTGCAAAATAAACCTGATAGTCACAAACAGTTTCTGAAGACTGAGGAATGCACAAATAAATTCTTGGCGAGCAGACCATTTGATATTACTATCTCATGAAGCTGCCTGAGAGAATGCCCAGGCGGTGTGAAGCTCTCATCCGAGTAAAGCCCCTGTCACACTAAGCAAGATCACTAGCGAAATCGCTGATACGTCACAGTTTTTGTGACACAACAGCGACCTCGCTAGCGATCTCGCTATGTGTGACACATAGCAGCGACCAGGCCCCTGCCATGAGATTGCCGATCGTGTTGGAATGTTTTGGACCATTTTTTGATCATCAGGCTCCCGCTGGCCAGCATGCATCAGTGTGTTTGACGGGGACAACGACCAATGACCTCAGTACTACAGGTCTGAGTGACAGGGTCCCAACGACTGACGTATCGTTGCTGCGTCACTGGTGAGTTCTGACTGTTTGATGTTTCACCAGCGACCATGTAGCGACACTCCAGCGATTCCTACCAGGTTGTATCGTTGTCGGGATCGCTGGTGCATCGCTAAGTGTAATGGGGCTTTAAGGGCACATGCAAATGTCTTTATATTCAGTCTGACTGTTATCTGATAAAACTTTGTATCACACTGGGACCAATGTAAGGCTGGCTTCACATTTGCGTTCCACTCCGCAGCGTTCTGCGGATGGAACCGCAATGTGATCGCAGCCACCACAAGCCCCTATGTTTATAATGGGGACGCATGGTGCTGCGCTTGACTGCGCATGACCATGCGCTCCCTTTCATTTGCCTGTGTGATTTGTACGCATGCGCATGCTTGTGTACAAATCATACATTGTCGTCCGCACCAGGAACGCGACGAGAGAGAGTGATTTGTACGCAAGCATGCGCATGCGTACAAATCACCCAGGCAAATGAATGGGAGCGCATGGTCATGCGCAGTCAAGCGCAGCACCATGCGTCCCCATTATAAACATAGGGGCTTGTGGTGGCTGCGATCACATTGCGGTTCCCATCCGCAGAACGCTGCGGAGTGGAACGCAAATATGAAGCCAGCCTTAATCAGTAAAGCAGTGCTGATGTCACAGTCATGATTTGCCTCTGTAAATCTGATCACACTTTGCCATTCAAGTCTGTCAGTCCATGAAAAAAGTGGACTGCACTTGGATGTCATTCGAGTGCTGTGCAATTTTCATGGACTGACAACATGGAGAAGATGAAGAATTTTTTTCATATATCCTTTTCCGCTTCCGAGAAAAATGGATCCCACTCTGATCAAACTGATGAAAATTGGATCAGCATTTGAATCAGACCATCTTTCATGGATGTAGAAAATAAAAAGGTTTCTTTATTTTTTGTTTCCAATATGTGTTCTTTTTTGCACATTGTAGATTAAGACTAAAGGCAGCAAAATCATACTAAAATAAGATTAAAGATGACCACTGCATCAACATATATGTTCAAACTTTTGATGATACTATAAGTCCTAACTGTGAAATGACACTTTCTTATTTTGAGAATCAAATTATTTTGTTTACGAATTTTGTGTTCTCTGTATTATCACAGGGCACTATAAGGGTTACTGGGCACATAGAAATAGCAGTTATTAGTCTTTAAAAGTAAAGTGCATGTTTTATGAGGCTGTTCAAGATATACATACCTACTTAAACAGAATTAAAAGAAGGATCCAGCTCCATGTCTTCAATTAAACTTCATATTTTTATTTCAGCAAGGTATTATGATTAAGACCATGATGCTGGTTGAAATACGTGTAAAATTTAACCATGCTGAAATAAAAATATGAAGTTTTATTGAAGACATGGAGCTGGATCCTTCTTTTGATTCTGGATATTGCCTGAGCAGCAAATTTCCTTGGTCTGTCTGACAAACACCTGCATCTCATTACGTGAAGGGGTGAGCTGGACTTCACTTTTCCCATTACCTACTTATACATATACTCACTTACCATGCTGACGCAGTTAAAGCGGTTCCGGCATTCGTGTTCCCTGGCTCACATGCCATTGTTACGTCATGTGAGCCCCATGTCCAATCACCACCAGCTTTCCTCTCCTGTCCTTCAGATGTATTAGTATTCAACAAAAAGTGAGAGCTGCAGCTGGCTGCTCACTTCCTGTTAATTACCCATATGTCCACAGGCAAAGAGGGAGAAGCCATCAATGATTGGGCACGGGGCTCGTGTGATCTAACAATCTGGGAAAGCAAGTGCCGACACCACTGAAATGGTGTTGGTACAGGAGGTGAGTGTAAGCTTTTTTTTATTTTAATGCGAGCAAACCTGTGGAACGAGAAGAGGAGGTCGTCTGAGTAGTTGACAACCCATTTCATGAATTTTTCACATCTTATTCCTGCACTGCCCTCATTAAGGCTAACATGTACTATGACATTCTTAAAGGTATCAACCACTGAGGACTCTCCGATTTTAATATTTTTCTATCAACTGGCAAATATGGTACAAACATTTTTTTACCTCATCTTAAAGAGAGGACCTGTTGCACCCCTAGTGCTTGGCAAACTGAATGCATTATGTTTGCTGCATTCAGGGAAGGGGTCCCTCATGTCTTTAGCCCCCCTATAACCTTTAAAAAAAGACTTAAGAAACTTTACAGTTAAAAGGTCACCTGGGTTGGATCTGATTAAGAGGTCATCGCCGCTGTGTGTTCCACCTCCTTTATGTGTCTGCTGCCGCCTCCTTCTGCTGGGTGTGCCCTCCTCTTCTCCTGCTCTGAGTCATTCATGCTGGCACACAGCACTCGGTGTGAACTGCTGTAAGACGTATGCGTCAGCGGCAGAGCCCGTCCTGTTTATGCTTTAGTCATACAGCAGGGCGGGAATCTGGCACTAACGTCACACAATGCGCCTTACAGCTGTTCACATCAAGCACTGTGTACCAGCGTGATTGAGACAGAGCAGGAGAAGAGGAGGGCAGACCCAGAGGAGGAGGCGGTAGCAGATACATAGAGGGGGCGGAACACATAAGGGAGGATGGTGCCAGCGGCGAGGACGTCGTAATCGGATCCAAACCAGGAGACCTCTTAACTGTAAAGTTCCTAAAGTCTTTTTTTTACAGCTTACAGGGGGCTATAGACATGGGGGACCCCTTCCCTGAATGCAGCATACATGCTGCATTCAGTGCTGCGTTCAGTTTGCCAAGCACGAGGGGGGTGACAGGTCCTCTTTAAATGGAGTCTGTCATTTTTTAAAAAAGTTATTAATCTGCAGATATGGCGGACATCTATAGGTTATCTACATTATGACGCAATGTGGCCGCTGCACTGAAAGCCCTGTTTCTGGGAGGAAATTAACATCCTGCCAGCAGCCTTGGGCTCTCACTCACGAGGATGCTGCTGCCTCGACATAGTGAGCGGCAGCTGTAACTGCGCCCCTGGCGCTGACAGACAGCGGGCTTTGTACTGATGCAATGCTGCACCAGCTGTCAGTCAGTGCCGGGGTCGTGGTTACAGCTGGCGCTCACTATTCACAGAACGGTCACTTTTAAGATAAAGCAGCCATGTTTTTCTAATCCTGGACAACCCCTTTAACCTTCCTAGCGTTATTCCCGAGCCTGACTCGGGTTAACATTCACTACCAGAAGCGTTAACCCCGAGTCAGGCTCGGCTTACCCGCGTTCGCGGCAGATGCGGTGAGAAAACCGCATCTGCCGCATCTGCCGCACTTGCCGCACTTGCCGCACTTGCGCCGCACTTGCGGCGCGGTTGCGGTAATCTGCATAGGAACCAACCACCTCTGATGACCCTCATACACTGTTAATATGTGCCCCTGCAGCCTAGTAAACCATTAGCAGCACTGTTGTTGTGTGCAAAGTGGCTGCAGTAGAAGTGAGATAATGATTTTATTCACTTACATGCCTGCGTACTTGAGGCCGTCTCCCTGTGTGTGCTGGGACTTGTGGGCTGTGCTCATCATGTCTGCTCTCCCCCTCCCTTATGCACGCCCCCTCTCAGCCTGCTATAGTGATGTGACACTGATTGCGTCATAAAGGGGCGGGGCTACCGGGATGCCGCTATTTAGCCCCGCCCCTTTATGACGCAATCAGCCTCACACAGTATAGCAGGCTGAGAGGGGGCGTGCATAAGGGAGGGGAGAGCAGACATGATGAGCACAGCCCACAAGTGCCAGCACACACAGGGAGACGCCCTCAAGTACGCAGGCATGTAAGTGTCTAACATCATTATCTCACTTCTACTGCAGCCACTTTGCACACAACAACAGTGCTGCTAATGGTTTACTAGGCTGCAGGGGCACATAATAACAATGTATGAGGGTCATCAGAGGTGGTTGGTTCCTATGCAGATTACCGCAACCGCGCCGCAAGTGCGGCGCAAGTGCGGCAGCTATGCGTCAAGTGCGGCAGATGCGGTTTTTTAACCGCATCTACCGCGAACGCGGGTAGCCCGCTTTTAGCAAAAAATTCTAGAAGTAAACAGACCGCCAGGGAGGCTACTGACTCACTTTAATCATTTTAGCAGCCTTTAAATGTGTGTATCAAAGTGCTGTACCTAAGCTTTACAGTGAAATTTCTGTAGTGTGCTGCAGCTTTTAGGCTCATACACAGCAGCAATGACTGACAGATCAGAAGATCTTTTCTGTCTGGATTTCCTCTTTAGTATTTAATTTCGCAACAAAGGAAATCTGTATCCTTTTAGTTTCCACTGTCTGACCGCAATCTTCTGAGAGTTTTTGCTCATTCTAGATATTAGTCCTAGAATAGTTTCTTATGAAACATATTAACAGCAGATAAATTTTCTTTTCTTTTTATTTGGTAATTTATCTCCCTCAGTTTGTCAAATGCCTAATGTGTACCACAGGTATCTAAGCCATATTTGTCCATATCAGTTTGTCTTTGACTTCTGAAGTTAGTGAATTTGTGATATATAAAGTATGTCCAGATGTCTGGAGGAGAACCTTGAACTATGAAGACACTATGTATGACCTTCTCTTTTATTATGGAAATAGGGAAGATATTATTAGGATCGGTTCCAATTAGTTTCATGGCTTCTGTGCATAACACAGCTGTACCAGATCCATTCTTCAGTTGACTGTGATGAAACTTGAGAGACTTTTTTAATAGAGGTATTAAAACTTGTGATCAGTGAGCACTGCGTTGCTCGGGCTCTCGGTACTCAGTGAGCAACTGGACGCTTGAACAGGCTCAACTCAAGCACATGAGAAGAATGGAAGTCAATGGAGAACTAGAATATTTTTCCAGAAGAGTTCACGGAAAAATGCTCGAGTTTCCATTATATTCAGTACACAAGTTGTGCCTATCCAAGTGTCCCATCTGCTTGTTACGAGTACTGAGTCCCCAAACATGGCAGTGCTCACTCATCACTAATTAAAACCCCTTTAAAAGGGGTTATCTCAACTTCTTAAATGAGAAAAATTTGAACGTGCTTGTAAAAATAGATAACTTTGCAATTCACCTCTTGTCATTGGAGGTGTTTTTAATTTATAGTTTGTTTGTTGCCTCTGCAGCATTGGAAGAGCATAGCAGCGCTGAAGGCCAAGTTACACACACAGATAATTGTGCAGATATTGTTCGCAGATCTCTGGTTGCAGTGAAATCATGGACACATTGTTCCATTTGTACACGGCCACAAAATGGAACAATGTGTCCATGATTTCACTGCAACCAGGGATCTGCAAACAATCTCTGCACAATTATCCGTGTGTGTAACTGGGCCTTAAATCTGGTAGACTGCAGAGGTGGGCAACTTCCTAGACAAGGGGCGCGTGTCTACAAAGCTGTTTGGTATATGGCTTTCACCTTTAGATCTTCCGTTGCTATCGGCTTCAGAAAACTCACTATTCAGACCCGTGGTTCAACCATGTCACTAGCCTGAACTGACAAATCCTCAGGATTGCATCACCTCTCCTCCGCAAGCAGGAAGCCAGGAGGCGAAGTAGCCATGCACTCCTGGAAAAAAGACTAAACAACCACTTTAATGCTAAACAGAGCATAGATCTCCATCCTGTATGTAAAATAAAGATATAGAGTTGGTATATGTAATAGTTGGACTTATAAGATTGTTCACAAAGGCATTATGTACCTGTTATCTGAGAAATGTATAAAAGTTTTGGCATAATTATATAGCACAAAATCATATAAAATGTTTTCCTTATATTATAGGCCCTGAAGCAATCCATCGAGCCTTGGTTAAAGTGTGTGTGTCGTCCACTGCAGCAGCTGCTGACACTTATCAGTACCCTCCTGTTAATTGGGCATCCATTCTTGCTCCTTTAATGAGACTCAACTTTGGCAAGTCATTTCAGTTTGATCCTAATAAGTTGAGTTGTAGTGTTGGGGTTCGTTCCCACTTGCGTATAAAAAATTGGCCTGATATTCATCCAGAAAAGTTGGATGAGTTAATCCAATTGGTATTCCATATGTCATGCGCATGTGCAATTTTTTTCGTGCCTAGCATCTGTATAACACCCGTATGCCATCCCTATGCAATGCACTTTTTTCTTAGCAGCTATTATTCATTTACAAGACCAGTTACAGTTTCCTATGCTACAGAATGGTATCATATAATCATAGGGCATTCAGATGGTCCATGTGCTATCTGTTTTTGTCTTGTACCCATAGTCTTGCATTGGCAAATCTCAGTGGATATACACAGCCATATGCAGTTTGCTACAATTTTGTTTTTCTTCATCCCCAGTACTGCTGAACATCGCAGATCAGCACTGCCTCATTGAATAACATTAGTTTGAGTGCAATCCAATTTTTTTCTCGCATTCGTCCATTTTATACACAAGTGTGAGCGAGGCCTCATCTTTACTCAGAGATGTGGACTTTTTTTTTTTTTGTTAAAGAGATCCTAGCACAATTACTAATGGACAACATTAGTGTATTTTGGAACACAACTTGCTGGTAACACTTAGTTGTCAGATTATTCATGCATTTCTTGCAGGAGTAGCAGATATTGCAGGTCAGATATTGTGATGTTTTTAGTTAAAAAGAAATCGTTAGATAAACATTTGGAGAGAACTTGTGAGGCAGTGAAAATTAATTGTAATTTTTTTTGTGAAAATTATGTTTCTCAGCCTAACCTTTTTTCTGGATACACCTCAAAACGGCGGTGCTAGTGGGAAAATGTAACAAACACACCTAATAAATTTAGTGTGCACCAAGTATCTGTACACAGTTAGGACTCATTTTCTAAGTAATTCTCCATCATGTCTTGTTTCTGCCTTCCAGCACATTATATGCAGTGTGCGATCTAGCATACATCTTAAACCTTCATTGTCTTCCAAATAATCAGACTGTTCCTTCTGTAGTTTAGTGGATTTATTGGTCAACAGTGAGTGACTGATGTGGTAAAACTATAAGAGTACAAAAGCATAAATAAGTACTGGGTATATTTATCACATAAACAGCTTTGAAAGTATACAGTACAAATGGATCATACAGTAAAATGGATGGCAACTTATGTGTATTCATGCTTCCTAACAGTCCATGACACCTATGTAAAAGTTTGCTATATTACATAGCTACAAACTTAACAGTATAAAATACACACACAGGAGTAAACTCTTAACAGGTATACTTTGATAATGAGGTTTCAAGAGCAATGCAGGAACAAGACAAACAGTTGCTTGCATAACATTTTGTATTAAAATGACTGCTGCTTAACCAGGAGTGTTGAGGGGCTGACCCACAATGCACTAGGGTCTTAAAGGTGTAGACACTAAAATATGCTACTTACATTAAACATCATAAAAAGATTTGTCGCGTTACACAGATTATAACATATGGCAAATATAGAATTGCTTTCTCTTACTGAGTCTATATTGGCAGAACATCTTGTGATGATAATATTTTATCAGCCAACAACCACTTGTGTTTTATTCAGTGCAAAGGGATTAAAAATGTCCTACTTTTATATAAAAAGAAAAAGTGTTAAATGTGCAAAAAAAGCATTTCTTTCTCCTATTCTCTGGTGCTCTGGTGGCCTTCCAGTCATTTTTTACTAGCAGTCAACATATCTGCCCCACCAATAGGTGTTCTCCAGGCATCATGGCTCCCATTGGTGAATTGTGATGCTAATAATAACCTGATTTGGAAATAATGGTCACTTGTTGACCACAAAAAAAACAACACCTCATCTCTGGGCCACAAGGAAAAGAGGTGAGTAGTGTACAGTTGTGGCCAAAAGTATTGACACTCCTGCAATTCTGTCAGATAATACTCAGTTTCTTCCTGAAAATGATTGCAATCACAAATTCTTTGGTATTATTATCTTCATTTAATTTGTCTTCAATGAAAAATAACATAAAGAATTGTCCTAAAGCCAAATTGGATATAATTCCACACCAAACATAAAAAAGGGGGTGGACAAAAATAACAAAAGAGAAAGACGCAAAAAGCAAAACATTGATCATTTCACACAAAAGTCCAAAAATGGGCCAGACAGAAGTATTGGCACCCTCAGCCTAATACTTGGTTGCACAACCTTTAGCCAAAATAATGTGATCAACCGCTTCTGGTTTAAACCCTCAATAATTTCTTACAATGCTCTGCTGGAATTTTAGACCATTCTTCTTTGGCAAACTGCTCCAGGTCCCTGATATTTGAAGGTGCCTTTCCAAACTGCTATTTTTAGATCTCTCCACAGGTGTTCTATGGGATTCAGGTCTGGACTCATTGCTGGCCACCTTAGAAGTCTCCAGTGCTTTCTCTCAAACCATTTTCTAGTGCTTTTTGAAGTGTGTTTTGGGTCATTGTCCTGCTGGAAGACCCATGACCTCTGAGGGAGACCCAGCTTTCTCACACTGGGCCCTACATTATGCTGCAAAATTTGTTGGTAGTCTTCAGACTTCATAATACCATGCACACGGTCAAGCAGTCCAGTGCCAGAGGTAGCAAAGTAACCCCAAAACATCAGGGAACCTCCGCCATGTTTGACTGTAGGGACCGTGTTCTTTTCTTTGAATGCCTCTTTTTTTTTCCTGTAAGCTCTATGTTGATGCCTTTGCCCAAAAAGCTCTACTTTTGTCTCATCTGACCAGAGAACATTCTTCCAAAACGTTTTAGGCTTTCTCAGGTAAGTTTTGGCAAACTCCAGCCTGGCTTTTTTATGTCTCGGGTAAGAAGCGGGGTCTTCCTGGGTATCCCACCATACAGTCCCTTTTCATTCAGACGCCGATGGATAGTATGGGTTGACACTGTTGTACCCTCGGACTGCAGGGCAGCTTGAATTTGTTTGGAAGTTAGTCGAGGTTCTTTATCTACCATCCGCACAATCTTGCATTGAAATCTCTCGTCAATTTTTCTTTTCCGTCCACATCTAGGGAGGTTAGCCACAGTGCCATGGGCTTTAAACTTCTTGATGACACTGAGCACGGTAGACACAGGAACATTCAGGTCTTTGGAGATGGACTTGTAGCCTTGAGATTGCTCATGCTTCCTCACAATTTGGTTTCTCAAGTCCTCAGACTTGTTCTTTGGTCTTCTTTCTTTTCTCCATGCCCAATGTGGTACACACAAGGACACAGGACAGAGGTTGAGTCAACTTTAATCCATGTCAACTGGCTGCAAGTGTGATTTAGTTATTGCCAACACCTGTTAGGTGCCACAGGTAAGTTACAGGTACTGTTAATTACACAAATTAGAGAAGCATCACATGATTTTTCTAACAGTGCCAATACTTTTTTCCACCCCCTTTTTTATGTTTGGTGTGGAATTATATCCAATTTGGCTTTAGGACAATTCTTTTTGTGTTTTTTCATTGAAGACAAATTAAATGAAGATAATAATACCAAAGAATTTGTGATTGCAGTCATTTTCAGGAAGAAACTGAGTATTATCTGACAGAATTGCAGGGGTGTCAATACTTTTGGCCACAACTGTATATGTGATTATGGTACTTTTACATTATAACATTTGCAGCTGTTTTGTAAAAAAAAAAATTGTTAAGAGGACCTGTCACAAAACCAGGCATGGTGATCTAATTACAGCACTGGATGCAGCATGTCTGCAGCATGCAGACAAGGGGTCCCCCAGCACTTGAGCAGCCCTGCAGCATTTAAACAGAGTTTTTTTCTCTCCCGTTTAGCCCCACCCCTCAGGGGGTGGGACTAACGGACTTTCTGGGTGAGAGAAAAAAAACCTCTGTTTAAATGCTGCAGACAGGGAGAGAATGATTGGCAGCGGTGGGCAGATTACACATGCAGGGTGTGTGAATCTGCCCTTTGTTGCAGCCTCTAGCCACCTCCTTAGTGGCTGTAGCTTGTAAGTTTTCTAAGTGTATTATCTCGGGGTACAGGGCTGCTCAAGTGCTGGGGGACCCCTTGTCTGCATGCTGCAGACATGCTGCATCCAGTGCTGTAATTAGATCACCATGCCTGGTTTGGTGACAGGTCCTCTTTAAGGTTAAATAACCCCATTAACATGTCCTGGTTAATAAAATAATACATGTTTTCCTTATTCTATTTTTTTTCCTTTTAAATAGGTGAAGAAATCCAAAAGCTCTGTGTCCAGATAACAGTGACCCAAGCCCAAACCTCTCCAAATGCAGCTGTGCTGCTAGGGATGTGGGTGGTACCACCCTTAGTTTACAGCCTTAATGTAAGTAACAGTTCACAGTCATTACTACATTAAAGTAAAACTTAGTCATTCGGCAATAGCTTATCCTTTAAAAAAGGATACTATGTAAAAACATATAAACTGAGCTGGAAAGACATATATCGCACAATAGGGTCTTATCCGTGTAGAGAAAGGTCTATAAATATAGTGAGAGGGCTCACATTATGGAGTTGTGAGAACCAAAACAACTGTAAGATTGTATAACCATGACTGCAGCAGCCACCATGAGGAAAGAAACATGAACCGATAGCAGAAGGTGTAGATACCACTAGTGATGCGCGAGTAGCGAAATGTTTGTAATTGCTATACTGGTAACGAGTACTTTGTAATACTCGCATACTTGTCTGAATAGTGAGTGCAATGTTAGGCTCCTTTCACATCAACAGCATAACGGCCGCACTAGCGGTTCACCTGTGGCGAGCCCCATGCAATGTCTTTGTGCAGGTGCGGCAAGTGCTGTACACTTGCAGTTTCAGCACTTGCGGCAGATGCAGCCGCGAAAAAAACTCTGAAACCGCACTTGCTGCACCTGCCAAAAACTTACCGCAAGCCCCATAGACATTGCATGGGGCTTGCCGCAAGTGGACCGCAAGTGCGACCGTTATGCAGTAATCACGGCAGTTGCGTTTTTGTCACCGCAACTGCCGCGATCAGCGATTACCGCTGATGTGAAAGCAGCCTAAGGGCCCTTTCACATCAGCGTTTTTCGTAATTCGCGGCAGATGCGGTGAAAAAACCGCATCTGCCGCGTTTGCCGCATAACCGTTCCACTTGCGGCGCGGTTGCGGTTTTTTCCATAGAAAGTATAGGGGGACTTGCGGCAGGTGCGGCAAGTGCGGTTTTGCACTTGCGGCAGGTGCGGCAGCGAAAAAAAACGCGGTTTTTTCGCGGTCGCACCTGCCGCAAGTGCAAAACTGCACTTGCCGCACCTGCCGCAAGTCCCCCTATACTTTCTATGGAAAAAACCGCAACCGCGCCGCAAGTGGAACGGTTATGCGACAAACGCGGCAGATGCGGTTTTTTCACCGCATCTGCCGCGAATTACGAAAAACGCTGATGTGAAAGGGCCCTAAGTCAGTTATTGATAGGCTACGCAGCACACATCCGGCCATAAAAGGAGTATTTCC